>CM053742.1:93843522-93888138 GCA_028658305.1 Pachyuromys duprasi
GGATGAGCTGGGGTTGGATGGAAGGGGAGGAGGTCCTCCCCTGTTGGTGGACTTGGAAGGGGCGGGGAGGAGGGAGATGAGGGAGGGAGTGGGAGGGTGGGAGGGAATGAGGGAGGAGGCTATGCCTGGGATGCAAAGTACCTAACCTGTGATTGATATAAAAATAAATAAATTAATAAAAAAAAATTGCCCCACATTACCTGAAGGACTTATGTAATAAGAAAGCTTATGGAGGTTTCTGATTAGTAGGCTCAAGATTTTGGATTTCTAAAAAGGGTTGGGTTGATGCTGGTGTTTCTACTCTGAGGACCTCACCGGTATCATGGATTTGATAGGGAAATCATGAACTTTGGTATCGACAAGCCCTAGTTCGATATTGCATTAAGGAATCAGCGTGCTTTTCACAAAGTCATGGACTACTTTCGAAAAATGGGAGTACCAAGTGCCATCTCTTTAAAAGTACCAAGCAAATGAAATAAGATGCAAATCTAGGGTAGAGGACAGTACTTGGCACACAGCTCTTATTCTTTTGAACTCTTAGGCTGCCATTACCATTTATATGGGACTGAATGAATGAATATGCTTTTTTGTGTGTATGGTCATACTCATACATGCAAAAGCCATGTGAAGGAAGTGTGAATATCTGTGACTGAGAAAACCTGCAGACGACAATGCAATGATTGACTCTCTAGCAACTCTCCTTCAATATTCCTAAATTGATTAAGTTCATGGTCCTTCATATGAGGGATATGAAAGACATCAGAAGTTTCACGCTTTCACTCTCCTAATACATGTCACAGAAATGGGAAAGGGGAGGAAGGGGAAAAGATAGAGAGGGAAGAGGTGAGGAAAAGAAGGAGGGAGGGAAAAAAGAGGGAAGAAGGGAAGAAAAGGAGGGAGGGGAAAGAAAGGGAGAGAGAATATAAATGAATGATAATGAGCCATTTGATCTATGAGCATCAAACAAACAACATACATAGATGGTCATATACATGCATATACATAAGCTGGGAAGATAGAATAAATATGAAAATGTCCCACATATAACTAGGCATACAACATGTACAGGCTTGTGAGCATATAAGGTTTATCTTGTTATATAAATGTCACAAATATTATTAAAGAACAAGTATACATTCCTACAACATGCTCCATCAAAGATGAAAACCAAGACAGCACACTGCCCTTCTTGCGAGGTGTGAGAGAACAAAGTTACAGGAGCATGATTCTGCTCCTGCTTACCTGTTTTGAGAAGGATTAGAAGGTGTGGCCTTGTTGGAGGAGGTGAGTCACTAGGGGTGGACTTTATGCTTTTGAAAACCCCAAGCCAGGCCGAGGCTTGTTCATTTTCTCTCTCTCTCTCTCTCTCTCTCTCTCTCTCTCTCTCTCTCTCTGTCCCTCCCTCCCTCCTCCTCATTCCCTCCCCCCACCCACCCTCCCAGCAACTTGCAGATAAGATGTAATTTCCCAGCTCCTGTCTAATACTGACCTGCCTGCTTACTGCCGTGTTCGCTTTTCATGATAGTCATGGACTCACTATCTGAAATTTTAATAAGTCCCCAATTAAATGCTTTCCTTTATAAAATGCCTGGGTTGTGGTGTCTTTTCACAGCAATAAAAGAGTAACTAAGACAACTCTATGACGTTCACACAACAAAAATTGCCTAACAATCATGTTTCTCAGAAATTCCCATTGCTAAGCCATGCATAGCTATAAATACACACAGGCAGGCAAGACAGGTAATCTTGCGTTCCATCTTTTCTGAATCCCAGCACTAGGTGATGCATGTAGAAAGTACTAGTATCACAGGAATTAACAAAAAGAATTCACTTTTTATGGCCCCTGAACACATAAAAGGAGGCTTTATAAGAATAAGGAATTTCATTCATAGTTACAAACTTTACCACACAGTACATTCATAACTCATATTTTGCCTACTTTTGTATATGAAAACACAAGAGATACTAAAAAAAACCTACGCAGAAGTAACTAGGAGGAATGATAAATGCATGCTTTCTTCTCTGTGCAGCCAATGCTTGCTCTTTGTGAGACCTTGCCCAGGTACTGTACACTGGGTATCAAGGTGTTAAGGATCAAAGAGGAGGTACCAGATGTGCATACAATTCATCCATGAGGAAGAAGAAAAAGAAGGTCTTTGGCCCCTTCTCTCATGTTTCATATCTAATATCAGAAAGTCCAAATGGCTCTACCTTTGAAGTACATTCATATCTGATGACTTTTCACAACCTTCAGCATTATCACCTTGCCCCAAGTATTCATAAGACCTCACACCTACATTATTTCAAGGGCTTCCTAGTCAGCCTCTGGGTCTTTTTTTCCCTCTCACAGTTTTTACTTACCACACAACAGTCAGAATGAGGGTTGTGTCACAAAACCATAGCCAACCCTTAATAATTCCAGCTTTGAATTGTAAATAAGAACTTGAGCTGAATAACATATTTTATCTATTATTAACAATATGAAGAAAAAGCAACTATAAACATTTTGTTACTACTGTTGCTCTGACCAGGAAGAAGTCTAATAACAACTACCAATCCAGATGCAATGAGCACCCTGACACCTATATAATTTATGAACTCTAATATGTTATCTGATTTAAAGAAAGAAATGCTTATTGAAGATATATCAGAAGCCAGAAGACATGGCGGCAAAGAATAGGAAGCATCTTTATATCTCTAAAGGCAGATAAGTTATCAAATAACTACTAGGGACAAAGTACTAAAGATCAATTAAGTTTGACTTTCAGAGACAGTGTCTATATAAGCCTGACATATACTCACTGTATAGCCTATAACGGCCTCAAATTTGCAATGACATTCCTGCCTCAATACCCTAAAGTGCAGGATTATAGATACATACGTAACACCATATTTGAAGAAGCTCACACTGGCAGAAGATGGAATATTTGGGCTTCACTGGGGAAAAAAACTGCAATGTATAAAAAAAACCAAATAGATTTAAAACCACGTATTCATCAAAATAATTCTCGAGAAGACTGTCTTTATAATACACTAGTGAACAAACTCATTATTTTTAGTTCTGATAAGAGAATCAAGCATTTATCCTGTCTTTCTTGGAAAAAAGACTATATTAGCAGGTAATCAAATAGTAAATGAGGGGAAGTTTTATTTTACAGAAGTAACCCAGATATTAAAGGGAGAGTGAATAATGGAACTTGAATGCCATCATTTTACATCTGCTAATGAAATAATAGCTCTAGGATTTAACCATAAATGGCAAATTAACACACACAGAGACCCAGTATCTCTTAATGGAGGCAGTTCTTCCCTCCTCCCAAATTAAGTCCAAGTCTAACCAGGCTTCTAGACACAACTCTCAATTAATAAGAAATGCAAAGAAAAGTAGCATGAAAACTACATCAGAGGAATGTGCTCATAAAAATCCCAAACTGTAGAAAACCATGCAGATATATGGCCTACTTTCTTCCAACAAATAATTATAAGGAAAGAAAAGTAAAGATGTGGGCTTATAATTCAAAGGCACTTTAAATACCTGTCAATCAAATAAATGCAAGGACCTTATTTAGATCCTAGTTTATGAAATCTCTGAAACAAATGGAAATTTGAACAACAGATATGTGATGTCAAGGAATTGTTGGTAATTCTTTTTAAACATGATAATGGCACAAATGTTTTTTTAAAAGAACAGTCCTTACCTTGTACAGATTCACAGTAACCATTAGTTCTTTCTTCCATCTATGACTGAGCACTTTCCACACACTGCTGCTGCTGCTTTGATGGCTGTATTGTTCTCAGAACACAGTTGGCCTTTCCTAACGGCACTATTTAAAACCAAAACTCCATCACTTTCCCTATTAAGGCTCCATGTATTCTGTACCAATTTTCTTGCTCTTTCATTTGCTAGGGCACTTATCACCAAATGATACACTATGTGTTTTAATCACTTTGTTCACTGCCTTCCTCTCCCTACTAGGGCAAAGACAGTGTTGACTAGTGGTATATGCATGGTGCATACGGAATTACCCAAAAATAAAATAGATAATTCAGCAAGCATTTGCTTAGTAGCCTGCCACACAAATCAGCTGTGAACCCTAGGTCTGGGGTGAAATGAGAAAATGCTCCAACTTTCAAGAGAAAAAGTTTCAGTCTCAAACAAACAAACAAACCAACAAAACCCAAACAAATGTCTAAAAGTCATCATACACTCCCATGTGCAAATAAGTGTCATGTGGAACGACATGGCATAATGAGGTTTCCACTTCCTGAAATGTAATATATATGAATGTATCAAAAGAAGCAGGTGCAAATTCCCTCACAGCTGAAGTTTGTGAGAATTAGCTAGAGGGCTTTCTTTCCAAGTATCTTGCATATGAGAGTCATGAGAAAGTTCTCTCTATTCCATTATACACAGGAAAAGTAAGAACAGGTCAATAATTGAACCCTTCTTTTTAGGGAATAACTGTCACTGAAGGAAAGGGTCCATACTCTGTACAAAAATAAAATATAAAACAAAAAGTAAGAAGGCTGGAAATGTAGCTCAGTTTATAGAGTATTTGCCTAGAATGCACTAAGCCCAGAGTTCAATCCCCAGCACCACAGAAAGCAGGTACGGTGGTACATGTCTATAATCTAACATTTCGGAGGCATAAAGATCAGAAGTACAAGGTCAAGCCAGGCATAGCCATTCATGCCTTTATTCCCAGCACTCAAGAGGCAGAGGCAGATGGAACTCTGTGAGTTCGAGGCCAGCCTGGTATACACAGTGAGTTCCAGGACAGCCAGGACTACACAGAGAAACTCTCTCTCAGATAAAAAAGAGAAATACAAGGTCATTATCCTTAGCTCTGCAGGAAGTTCAAAGGCAGCATGGGACACATGAGGCTCTGGCTCAAGAAAGATAAAAGCAAGAATGGTCTTCCTCTCTGACAAGATGTGTGCATGCCAGAGGTAGGAGAAAAGACAGAGGGCTGTTTTCTTAGGTGTGTGTCTTACATTTGTGGAGTTATGTCTATGCATATGTACACCATGCACAAGAGAGCAAGAAAAGCTGAAGCTCACCATCCTGCAAACCCTGCATGTGGGAGGGGTTTTCAGAAAGCTCACCCTCCACCATGCAAGGGATGTGAGAGAGGGAGCAGGGAAGGGCTCACTCTCTTGGCACAGTAGGCAGATACTTTCTATGGAACAAGCAATGGAAAACAACCCAGGGCTTGCACAGAAACAACAAGGCAGCTACATGAAAACATGGTGGAGAAGGCAGGAGGGTCACACACATGCTAACCAAGACAGGCACATACAGAGGCAAGAGAGTCACCCAAAACAGATGGCAAGTGGCAATGGTGTTTGTGGACCTATCCTACACACAGAGCCTATGAGAGGGGAGCTATATGTGTTTGGGGCAAACGTATATGCACTCATGCCTGTGCACAGGAGAGAGAAGATAAGGCTTGCCCTCCTGCAAGCCTTGGGTGTGGGAGGGTAATTAGGATGTCAACGGTCCTACACTCAAGGCATGAAAGAGAAAAAGCAAATCTGTAGGCTTGCTCTCCTGTGTACACATCAGCATGCATGCACATGTGTGTATGTGTGCGTGTATTATATGTTGGTCCTAAAAGGTGTGATGACTGCCTTAGACACAGTGCAATGAAAATGTGCATTGTGTGTACACTCCCATATATGCCTTTAGGGATGTTCACTTTCTATGACCTTATTTGGATTTTCTTTATATTTTCTTTCTTTCTTTCTTTTCTTTTTATTCCTAATGCCAGCCTAATACTCATTCTTGGAAGAGTATTAAGTACTTTTCATATGTAACTAATTTCTCCTCACAAATGTCTATGAAGTAATGATCATGCTCCCTGTTCTACAGATGAAACAACACCAGGTCAAACATAAAGAAGAAATAGAAAAAAATGGTTAGGATCTGATATGAGTGTGGTAGTACACCTCCATAATCTCAGGACTAGGAGGCTGAGGCAAGTCGATGGCAAGTTGGAGGACGGTCTGCTCTATATTGTGTGATACTGCCTCAGTACAAAGTAAAAATCAACAAACAAAAAAAAAAGAAAGCTGAGAATCTGTAATGTGAGACATTAGAATGAGAAACTGAAAAATGAGTTTTAACTCCAGATTGCACTTTTGTGCTCACACAAAAGCACAAGAGGTCTTGTGCTTTTGAGCCCAGGGAAGGGATAATGAAGGTGGAAGTAATGCAAGTAGTGAGAAGTGGCTATGTGAAATACTGCCCACTTCTAATGTATGTCAGATTGGACACACATTTCAAAAGTACAGCCAGCTACTTCTATAATGCCATGGACTTAAAGATTAAAAACAACAACAACAACGTCTTCCTCTGTGGCCTGCCAAGGCTGCACCCTCCAGAGAGAGGTGATCAAAGAGCCGGCCACTGAGTCCATGTCAGAGAAAGCCGCTGCTCCCCTTACTAGGAAATGCACATTGAAACTGAGTTGCCTCTGGGCTACATCTGAGCAGGGGGTCTAGGTCTTCTACATGCATGGTCCTTGTTGGAGCATCAGTCTCTGCATGACCACCTGGGCCCAGATTTCTTGGCTCTGTTTGTCTCCTTGTGGAGCTCCTGTCCCCCTCCAAGTTGGGACATGAGGGAGGGTGAATGAGAGGAGATGAGGGAGGGGGATACAGCCAAGATACAAAATGAATAAACTGTAATAAATAATAAAGAAAAAAGTAAATAAAATCTCAAAGATAAGTACAGAGACTCTCGCTTATTCAAATCTTCTGCAGCCTTGACTTCAGCACATGGGAAATGCAATCTGAGTTATACAACACTGGAAGAAGAGCTGGTCTTTTTGAAAAATGAGGGAAGAAAACCAGGACTAAAGCTTTGGATGTATTAAAGTTTTAGATGCTTACTAGACATCTGGGGCAGATGTCCAATATACAATTGAACAAAAACATATGGAATTCAGCAACATAAATATCAAAGCCATCTACGCAGGAGGTATTACAGCTGCCAAACCAGACTAACTTAAGGTTGATGAGAAGTGAAAAGAAGTCCAAAGTTTAAGCCAGATATGGGAGTTAATCTTCATTATCTCATCAACTTGATTGGATTAGAATCACCTAGGAGATATACCTCTACACTGAATAAAAAGGAAAAAGCAAGCTGAGCACTATCTTGCATCTCCCTGTTTCCTGAATGGAGATGCAATGTGATCAACTGCCTGATGCTCCTGCCACCATGCCTTCCCTGCCATGATGGACCATATCCCCTCCACCATGAGTCAAAGTAAAGATTTTTTCTTTACATTGCTTCTGTCAGGTGCCTTGTTACAATAACAAGAAAAGGAACTTATATGACCCTCTCTCTCTAAGGCTTACAACTCAAGATAAAGGAGAGGAGCCACTAAAATAGTCTTGAAAGGCTTGGTTAGTAATAGAATCAAGATGGTAGAGTGCTATAGCACTGCTTTATAAAAACGTGTGTTGTAGTTGGTAGAGCTGTTAGTGCAATTCATTGGGGGGGGGGTACCCTTGATGGAGGAAATAGATCCCTGGGAGGGAGGACTTTGAGGTTTTTAAAGAATCATGTCATTCCAGTTATCTCTCAAGGTTTGTCCTTGATGTTCAAAATGTATGTTCTCAGCTTACTGTTTCAGCAGCCACACCTGCTGCCTCTGCTCTGCCATCCAGGCTCTGACCCTCTGGAAACATTAATCCCCAAAAAACTCCTTCTTCTGTAAGCTGTCTTGACCATGGTGTTCTATAACAGCAATAAAAAGTAGCTTATACTACAGGTAAAGAATTTCAAAGCAGAGGAATGATCAGCTATGTGATGGTCTATCAACTAAGGTGCCAAAATGGTCTGACAAACTGAGAGGTGGGAAAGGCACTGGACTTTAATAAGGGTCATTTTAGTAATAGCTGAAGATTAAAACTTTTCACGGGAGATGTTTAATCAAGAATGGGTAACACTATCTGGGCAGTGGTGGTGCACACCTTTAATCCCAACACTTGGCAGGCAGAGCAGGCAGATCTCTGAGTTCAAGGATATCCTGGTCTACAAAGAGAGTTCCAAGACAGCCAAGGCTACACAGAGTAACACTGTCTCAACAACAACAACAACAAAAAGAATGGGTAGTACTGGGGATGGTAGTTGAACATATACATGTGGTTGCCTGGCATACATGAAGCTCTGGGCTACATGGGAGAAGTGAGGCTGAAAGAAAGGCAGGTGGAAAGGGAGAAGGGAAGAAAATGAAGAGTAGGGAGAGATAAAGGAAGAGGAAAGTGGGAAGTAAAAAACAAATAGATTCTAGGCCTGCCGGAACAAACCTTTAATCCCAGCACTCTAGAGGCAAAGACAAGCTGATCTCTATAAGTCTAAGGCCAGTCTGGTCTACATAGAATATTCCAGGACTGCCAGGCTACATAGTAAGTCCCAAACACAAAACTAAAACAAAAAGAAAAGTAGAAATGAAGGCAGTGAAGGATTTCTATTAGGAGAATAAAGGAAAGTGTAGAAACTAGAGGGTTTGGGGCCTGGCTTTTGATAGAGAAAGAAGTGTTTTGTTTTGTTTTCAACTTTCATTTTTAAGCAACTATTTCAGAATTTCAGTGTATTTTGAGGATATACACCACAATTCCTCCCATTACTACCCTCTAAACCCTCCCACTACTTCTCACCCAACTTGAGATTTCTTTTTCTTCTTTCTAAAAGGAAGTGTTTTTGTTATTTTTTGTTTGGTTTTTGTTTTGTTTTATTTTTTTAAATTTCACTTCTTTCCAGAGGGTCAATTTGTCAGTACATTTAAATACAAATACACAGAGGAACAGATAAAGTAAGCTGAGGGAGTTGGTTACTGAACCAACACAATGAGTAGGGATTGGGGCTAGAATCTACCACGCTCTGTGGCTACATATCTTGACAGTGGAAAGCCTGGCCTTCACTACTGCTAACAGTGGTATCAGGAAGCAGAGCTCACATTCAGACATATCTTATAGTAACTGGAAGACACCGTGAGAGCAATGGAAGACCTCTACTGCTTCATTTTCTTCAGGGAAAGAAGCAGCAAGGTCAGCAGCTATGAGAGAGGATGAAGGAAAGAAAACATCACTGGAGGTTTGAGGTGAAAAAATTGTGAGTTACCCAGGAAAGCATTTCTTAAGCATTTCCGTATAGTGAGACAAGGCAGGTATGATACATTTGCTTTCAGCTAAACCTGGGACTTCAGTATGTGTTAATCTCACTTCATGTTTCAATTTTTACAACCCCACAAGGTTAGTATCTAGTACAACTAGTTACCCTGTTTATATATTGTAAAAACGGAGACACAAGAAAAACTGCTAATCCAAGATTTAAAAAGCTAGTAATAAAACAAGCCAGAATACTCCCTCATCTCACTGTCAAGACAATGAGCCTATCTACCATACCCCAAAGCTTTGTCTACTCACAGGCAGATGAGAATCAAAGGTAATGTGGATCTACTTTCTTTAACACTGGGCTCATACATGAGTGGAGGGAAGAAATGGAAAAGAAAAAATACAATAGGGAGGCTGGAGGGGGTATTGGGATATAGTTCACTGGAAGGGCATGTGCCAAAGATATGCAGGACCACGAGTTCAATACCATGTAACCATCACCAAAACCAACCAACCAACCAAACAAACAAATAATCAAAACCAATACAATAAAAGAATGCTAAGGGACTGCCATAAAGGTGTGTGTGTGTGTGTCTTAGTCAGTGTTGTATTGCTGTGAAAAGACATCATGACTGAGGCAACTTAAAAAAAGAAAGTATTTAATTCAGGGCTTGCTTATAGTTTCAGAGAGTTATCATCATGACAGAGAATATTGCAAAGTGCAAGAAGGCATAGTGATGGAGAAGTAGCTGAGAGTTCTATATCTGACCTGCAAGTTGTAGGCTGACAAAGTCAGGTTGGGCCTAGTGAGAGCTTTTCAAAATTCAAAGCCCACATCCACTGACACAGCTCCTTCAACTACTCCAACAATACCACACCTACTCCAACATGGCCACATCTCCTAATCCTTTGCAAACAGTTCTACTCTCTGGTAACAAAGCATTCAAATATATGAGCCTATGGGGTTATTCTCATTCAAACCACCAGAACGCAAGTGCATGTGTGCAGTGTATATGGGGGTGGAGTGAGAAACACAGAAAATACATATATATTTGTTTCAGAACTACTTTGTTGTTTTAAATTCATCATCGTACAAAGCATGCTTGCAGGCATGGCACTCAGAAAGCACAGTAGGCTAAAAGGACAAGACCCCAGCTCAGACAGCTTATACATTTATAGAGCCCATGTGTGGGAAAGAATTGAGACAGCTCGCACATCAACACATGAGGCATGTAAGACAAGTGGGATGGATCCAAGATGGTGGCACTGAGAGGACACTATGTCTGATGAGCAGGAAGGCAGTGGCTGCACAGTGAACAACAGACCAAACTGTGGGCCCTAAAACACCAGCAATTGTGTTTCCCAGGTGAGAGAAAACCCCATGGTGTGGGAAGCAATCTGGTCCATTCTCAGGTCACCCAGCTAAACCCCTGAAGAATTCCCAGGTCCTGGCAGGCCATTGGTCGCCAGCCCAGAACCACAAGCCTGTGTGCTCTGATCACCATCCCAGAATGAACTGTGGGGCCTTACAACACGAGAGACTGGGTTTTCCAGTCGAGAGAAAACCCCACCATGAAGGAAGCAATCAGGACCAACCAACCTCAGGTCACCCAGACAATCCCTGGAAAAAGTCCTGGGCTCCAGCAGGCCCAGAACCACACACCTGTGCGCTCTGATCACCGTCCAGTACAGAACTGTAGGCCCCCAAACACCAGAGACTGGCTTTCCCTATTGGGGGGAAACAGTACAGTGAAGGAAACATTGGGTTCAACCTCAGGGCACACAGTCCAACACCCAGACCCCCAGATAAGAAGGGGTCGTTGAATATACGAATAGGCTTCACACCAGATAAGCAGGGGTGGTTCAATATATGAAAATCCATCAATGTAATCCACCATATAAGCAATGTAATAGTATATACAAGTGACACCAAAAATTCTACCAGGGAACTCCTACAGCTGATAAACACCCTCTGCAAAGTGACTGGATACAAAATTAACTCAAAAAAAAAAAATCAGCAGTCTTCCTGTATATGAAAGAAAATAGGGAAACAACACCCTTCACAACACAACAGCCACTAATACCATAGTGTGTATTGGTGTGACACTAACCAAGCAAGGGGTGAAAGGCCTGTTTGAAAAAAAAAAAAAAACCTTCAAGTCTCTGAAGAAAGAAATTTAAGGAGTACAAGATGATCAAAGTTCTCAACATGAAACCAAAAAAAGTTAGAAGAAAAAGTGGGAAAGAACCTGGAACTCATTGGCACAGGAGACAAATCCCAGAACACCAAGAGCACAGGCTCTAAGATCAACAATCAATAAATGGGACCTCACCCAACTGAGAAGTTTCTGTAAAGCAAAGGACATTGTAATCAAAAAACAACAGCCTACATATTGGGAAAAGATCTTCACCAACCCTACATCTGACAGAGGCTAATATCCAGAATATATAAAGAACTTAAGAAGTTAAACACCAACAAACCAAGTAATACAATTAAAAAATGGGGTTCAAAGTTAAACAGATATTTCTCAACAGAGGAATATTGAATGGCTGAGAAACACTTAAAGAAATGTTCAACATCCTTAGTCATTAGGGTGATGCAAATCAAAACAAACATGAGATTTCACTTTAGAACCATCAGAATGGCTAAGATCAAAAACTCAAGTGACAACACCTGCTGGAGAGGATGTGGAGAAAGGGGAACCCTCCTCCATTGCTGGTGGAAAGGTAAACTTATACAACCACTTTGGAAATCATCTGACACTTTCGCAGACAATTAGGAATAGTGCTACCTCAAGATCCAACTATATCACTCCTAGGCATATATCCAAAACATATTCAACAAGGGTATTTGCTCAACCATGTTCCTGGCAGCTTTATTTGTAATACTCAGTATCTGGAAAAACCCAGATGTCTGCCAACTGAGGAATGGATACAGAAATTGTGGTACATGTGCACAATGGAGTACTACTCAGCTATTAAAAACAAGGAAATCATGAAATTTGCAAGCAAACTGTGGGAACTAGGCAAGATCATCCTGAGTGAGGTAACCCAGAAGCAGACAGACACATATGGTATATATGCACTAGACATATAATATAGGATAAACATACTAAAATCTATAGTCCTAAAGAAGCTAAACAACAAGGAAACCTCTAGGGAAGATGATCAGTCCTCATTCAAAAGGACAAATGTGATAGACATTGGAAGCAGGAGAAGACAGGGAACAGGACAAGAGCCTACCACAGAGGGCCTCTGAAAGACTCTACCCAGCAAGGTATCAAAGCAGATGCTGAGACTCATAGCCAAACTTTGAGCAGAGGGCAAGGAATTTTATGAAAGAAGGGAGAGATAGAAAGACCTGGAGTGGAAGGGACAGGAGTTCCAAAAGCAGACCAACAGAGCCAAAAAAAAAAAAATTGGACCTTGGAGGCCATGCAGAAACTGATACCCCAACCAAGGACCATGCATTGAGAGTACCTAAATCCCCTGCTCGTATGTACCCCATAGATTTATTCTCCAAGTGAGTTCCTTAGTAAGTGGAGCAGGGGTTGTCTCTGGCATGAACTCAGTGGCCCTGCTCACCTCCCTTTGGGTAAGGGGGTGCAACCTTGCCAGACCATGCATGGAGAGGACCTAGACCCCTGCTCAGATGTGGCCAATTGGCAGCTCAGTCTCCATGTGGATCTTTGAGGGAAGTTATCAGGGGCTGCCTCTATCATGAACTCAGTTGCCTGCTCTCTGATCACTTGACCCTGATGATGTAGCCTTGCCAGGCCACAGAGGAAGAAGATCCAGGCAGTCCTGATGAGACTAACAAGCTATGGGCAGATAGCAATAGTGCACTCCACTGATCAGTGGACTAAGGGAAGGGGATAAGCAGAAGAAGGAGAGAGGGTGGGACTGAGAGAGTTAAGGGAGGGGGCTTCAATCGAGACTTATAGTGAAAACACTGTGAAAAAACATTAAAATTAAAATTATAAAAACGGACAAACAGGTGGGATCTCCTCTTGTCTCCCTCACTGACAGAAGACGCACATGAAAATCACAACAAGGAGGCATAGAGTGGTAAGTGGCCTCATTCTCTTATACCTATATGTGTATCATCTGTGTGTATATCTATGCATCATAGTAATCAAGTCTACTAGACAGGCAACTAAAAACTCCCAGTTTTGCTTGCCTCTAGGTAACAGAAAAGGAACATGGGCTTTGTTCTGGTGCTGTTCTGGTATGCTTTCTGTTTTTGCGTTTGGTGTGTGTATGTGTGTGTTTGTGTTAGGGGACACTAGAATGTTCATAGAATATTTACTTTCTAATAAAGAAGTTCTGTGTATAAGAGGGGGGCTGAAAATTATACAAATTTATTTCACCCCTCAATATATATGAAAGAATGAGTGGGTCAGATGACTTAGATTGTATGTACTTTTGGTCCTACATATATATGTACACACACACACATACACACGCACACATACACACACATGCACATGCTGGCATACACCCTCACACAAAGGCTCAAGCCCAGAAAATCCTGTGCTATGTCAGGAATATGTGAATAAGAAAAGTAACAAAAATGTTTACTGCTGCTGGCATGCCCTAACCCTACCACTACAGAGACTGAGGCAGGAGGACTGCCTTGAGTGCTAAATAGAGAGTGCCAGGACAAACAGGGCTGTTTAGATAGATGGATGGATGGATGGATGGATGGATGGATGGATGGATGGATGGATGGATGGATGGATGGGTGGATGGATGGGTGGATGGGTGGATGGGTGGGTGGGTGGGTGGGTGGGTGGGTGGGTAGATAGATGGGTAAATGGGTAGGTGGAAGGGATGGATAGATGGACAGCTGGATGGACTGATGAAGGGAAGGACAGATGGACAGACAGACAGATGGAGGGACGATGGACAGAGGGACAGATGGAAGGATGGAAGGACAGACAGAGGGAAGAATGGACAGAGGGATGGATGGAGGGACAGACAGATGGATGGATGGAGGGATGGACCGAGGGAAGAAAGGACGGATGGAGGGATGGATGGAGGGACAGAGGGATGTAAGAATGGACATAGGGACAGAGGGACAGATGGTTGGAGGGAGGGAGAGATGAACAGAGGGAGGGACGGACGGACAGACAGAGGAATGGACAGATGGAGGGAGGGACGGAAGGATGGACAGAGGGACGGATGGACAGACAGAGGGAGGGTCGGATGAACGGAGGGACAGATGGAAGGACAGACAGGACAGAAGGAGGGACAGACGGACGGAGGGAAGAAAGGATGGATGGAGGGAAGGAGGGACGAGGGATGGACAGGATGGACTGAGGGACAGAAGGATGGACAGACGGAGGGAGGGAGGGACAGACAGACAGAGGGAGAGAGGGAGGGAGGGATGACGGATGGAGGAAGAGATGCTGCTTGTTAAGGTGCTTTGTTATGTTTTCACCTTGAGAGAGAAAGAAAAGAGGAAGTTTCGCCAAGTTCCTTAAAACTTGCTCCAAGTTCCTTTATAGGGAAGTAGTTTTAGTAAAGGACCATATCTGCTATAGGGAAGTAGTTTTAGAAAAGAAGTTTGGCATTTCCATGGACTTTTCTTTTTGTATTGATGTCACTTGTTTTTGTTTTGCTTATAAAAGAAACGAACTCTGGAATAAACCCATGCTGCTTCAGTCATTTCTGACAGCTGTCTCAAGCCAATCCTGTGTGTAGTGTGATTTCTTTTAATTATTTTAATCCTCAATCCCCACACAGGTACTGTTCAACTCTGCTGGCGGGCTCCACAGAGATGGACAGAGGGAGGAACTGAGGGACGAATGGACGAACAGAGGGATGGATAGACGGAGGGAGGGACAGAGAGAGGAATGGAAGGAGGGACAGACAGATGGAGAGAGAGATGGACAGAGGGATAGACGGATGGAGGGAGGGATGGACAGAGGGATGGATGGAAGGAGAGACGGACAGAGGAAGGGAAGGACGGATGGATGGACAGATGGATGAATGGGAGGGGTGAGAGAGGGACAGACAGATGGATGGAGGGAGGGATGGCCTGAAGGAAGGACAGATGGAGGGACAGACAGAGGTAGGGACGGACGGAGGGAGGAATGGACAGACAGAGAAAGGAACAGAGGGATGGATGGAGGGAGAGAGAGAGACGAACAGATAGATGGAGAAAGGGATGGACAAATGGACAGAGCAACGGATGGAGGAAAGGATGGAAGGAGGGATGGATGGACGGACAGATGGAAGGAGCAAGAGAGGAACAGACAGATGGAGGGAGGGAGGGTTGAATAGATGGAGGGAGGGAAGGTCGGACTGATAGACTGATGGAGGGAAGGACAGAGGGAGTGACGGACAGATGGAGTGAGGAATGGACTGACAAAGGGAGAGATGGAGGGACAGATGGAGGGAAGGATGGATGGACAGATGGACAGAGAGACAGATGGACTGATGGGGAAAGGGTTGGATGGAGGGAGGGGCAGAGGGATGGATGGAGGGGGGGGCCTGAGGGAAGGACGGATGGTGGGAAGGATGGGCAGAAGGAGGTAGGGATGGAGGGAAGGATGAGTGGGTGGGTGGATGTTTGGATGAGACTGATGGATGGATGGATGGATGGGACTGATGGACAGACAGATAAGACAGATGGACAGACAGACAAATAGACAGCTAGACTCACAGATCTTGCTCTCCTGCAAATTGCACAGGTGGGAAGAGGATTTGTAATGTTTACTTTTCTACAGTTAATGATGTATAGTAAGGATGGGAGGTTCTTTGCTCAAACAGAAAAGTACAGCAAGGCTCATTCACCCATAAACCCTACGTGTGGAAAGAGGACAGCAAAACTAACATGGCAGAGAGATCCATGAGACTCCAAGCAGGCTGGAAGTGGGAGTAGTATGGGTCTGAGGCAGAAGGTCTCTCCATCTGTGTCTTTTGGACACATCTGATCATGAGAAGGCTCAGCTTACGTGCTTGGGTAGCCATGTCATGGCAGGAGGGGGGAAGTGTCGCGGAAGAGTCAAGATTGTTATACCCTATAAACATGTCTATGCAAAAAGATGAAAGTGATTAAAAGGGCTGAAGCTTCCAAATACTTTCATTATTTGTGTCACTCAAGCAATACAATATAGTCCACAACACCACGGCCAGCATCAATATCTGGAACACTTTAAATGCTAAATATGACCCATCAGCATTGGCAACAGGAACAGCAAAATGGGCCTCTGGGGAATCTGTTACAAAAAGATACCCATAGATGCCTTGTACCCCAGAAAGTTCTCCTTCATTGTTATCTGGGATCACAAGAGCAGCTTATAGTTCTGTCCATATTTTATGTTCAACAAATGCAATTAAAGGAGAGAGAAAGAGAGCTAAGCAGACAGGCACAGATGTGAGATTTTCAATTAATAATGTATACTTTTGTGAGGATAGAACTATACACCAGTGACACGTGCCAGACAAGATATTAAAAGTGTATCTTTGACACCTGTAGTAGGAACACATATCAGCAGAATAAGCCAGAAAAATAGCTCTTAGAATTTTTTGAGATAATGGTGCATCCAGAATCAAGATTACTCTAAAAGATATAATATATTATATATATATGATATATAACATATATCACATTATAATCACTATCCTGAGGAGCCTAAAGTGTCTCCTCAAGTGAGGGTCCTAGGAAAAGATAAGCTCCAGCCTGATTTGAAGACCTTCAAATACCATGTGGTCAGTATTAGCCCAGATAAATGGATATGCTGAACCAGAACTACTCACACAAAGCAGTAGGTAAAATAACAACAACAACAATAACAAAACAATTGGGTCTGAGTAAAGAACAACAAAGAGGATGGCAAAGACCACATTATGTCAAGAGAAGAAGATAGAATACTAGACAGTAAGGCAGGGCATACGGCAAATAGAAAGGCACTAAATAAACTAGTTTAGCAGAAGTGGAATGCTCTTCCAGAGATGAGAAGCTAAATAAGGTCAAGGTCCTTAGGTTCTATGTTAGGAATTATGAGCTGGACTATTATTATGATGAGCAACTACTTAGAAAAAGTTTTAGGTTACTTGTTGTTTTTCTTAATGGGTGAGTCCATTTGAACGTGCAGAGAAATAAAAATAAAACTTACCTTGATTCACATATATATGGAGAGTACTGCTTTGATAAGACTGAAATCAATTGTGTAATTTTTAAATGACTGATTTAGAATCAGTTATTCAGCTAGTCCAAATGGGCAATAGGATTCTGATGGCAGTGTGCAAATGACTAGGTTGGCTGAGAGAGAGAGAGCTACAGGCAATGTGCATTAACCTAGCAATCACTAGGAAGATTTGAAAATAGTCCTCAAAGTCTACTGATGAGAGAGTTCAGGAATGATTCAGATTTCAGAAACTCATTCCTGAACTGACCACTCATTCAGCCTAGTTTTATGAAGATGAGTATTTTAATAGTTTTTGGAATAAGGCCTGAATAAAGATGGTAGTCAAACCAATATAACTGAAATAATGTAAGGTATACTTTCAATGATCCACAGACCTTGAGTGGTCAGGCTTGAGCATGATTTCAGAATAAAATGCCAAAGATGGAACTGAAAAGACAGATCACCAGTTAAGAGTACTTTCTGCACAAACAAAAAGACTAAAGTTTGGATCCCAACAGCCATATAAATTGATGCTCCCACATAGACCTGTGATCCCAGCAGCAAAGAAACAGAAACAGAAATAGAAGGCATCCTGAGGCTTCCTGGCTGCCTGAGTAGGTGTATTATGCAACATCCCCATTCAGTGAGAGATCCTGCCTTGAAAAAAAAAAAAACAGGTAGCGAATAACAGAGGGCGGCAATCTCTTCTAGCCTTCTCACATGCATAGGTGTGTGCCTTTACACACTCGTGCACATACAACACACACATGAAAATCAGAGAAAGAGAGAGAATGTCATGGACGCCAGCATTAATGCAGACAATGACTCAAGCCAAGAATGAGATCATCAGCAGGGGGTTAGGTGGTCTTAGCACCCTTCACTAAACTGGTCATGTTGCACTGTAATGAATAAACAGCAGAAGAGTATATGCTGCACATACACCAAAGTATTCAATGTTTTTGTTTGTTTGTTTGTTTGTTTTTGTTTTTTGTTTTGTTTTGTTTTTTGCTGCCCTAAGTCCTAGGCAGGCTACCTGTGCTGCTGTGCTGGTGATCCCCTAAAATAGTATATGAAACACTAATACTTTCTCCCTTTCTCCATCCCAGTAATTCTAAAGCCAACACATAACACATGATAAAAAATGACAGCTGAGTGAATTTCATTTTTATTGCTCAAGGGAAACGTAAACAAACAACAAAAAATAAAATCCTGACAAATTGGAAGGAGCTTACTCATGAGCTCAAGTCCCCTCTAAAAATAGAGACAGTTACACCATTCATCTGGTATATAAACTTATTACATCTTGCTACTTGGCTGAGGGGCAGAATGACTAGATTCATTATCTTTTTGTTTAGGCTTTTCTTAGGAGCTGTCAGTCCTCTGCACTTTCCATTTCCTCCAAAAGACTGATCTTAGTATGTCTCTACTATGAATTTCTCATATAGCTTTTACACACATCCTGCTTTACATCCAAGTTATTTGCATTGTGTCTTATCTCTCCCCAAGGGAAAAGACTGACTATCATTGCTCCAGGCTTTGGATACAGGTTGGGTATCCCTAACTTGTTATGAAATAAATCTATTCAATTCCCATTTTGTTCTACGTATTGCCATTTCCAGAGCTCAGAAATGTCTTATCAGCAGCTGTTCAAATCACTTCTTATCCATATTGCACAATATGGATAAAGTGGTTTACTAACTCAAGAGGGTTTCGGGGTGCGTCATTTTGAATGACACAAACTCTATCCTTCAGTCTCAGTTCTAGCCACCCACCTAGGGTGTGGTGGCCACTACATGACAAATACCTCCTACATCTTACTCTGTAATGCTAAAAGTTTATAAGTCTTGATCTGAAATTACATGCAACAGATAAAATACACAGAGTTAAAGGTTTGTCTTCATTTTCTCACTTAGGAAAAAAAAACATTAAATAATCTGGAGTGCTAGATTCTCCTTCTAACCCTGTCTGATTTGAGCTGTCCCTTAAGAGTAAGTGGCTTACAGTTCTACAGCATAATTCCTTCATACCAAAGTTGACATCAAGGGCGTGGGGCATGGCTCAGTGACCACACACCACTTACCTAACATGTGTAAGGTTCCATCCCTAGCTTACTAGTAAAAAGTTATCATGAACAAATATTTTCGGTACAAGGAGAAAACCTGCTGAAACTGTTTAAGAATTCCAATTTTGCTTAACTGTTGAGACTTAGTATTATACATTTTAAGAGAACATGTACAGACCTCTGTCATATACTGTGCCTCACAGTAGACTCAAGATGCCACCTTCTAGATAAATGTCAGGGAAATTACACACAGGAAATTTCAACAATATGGTTCCCTAAATAAGACCTAAAAAATATTAACACCAATTGAAAAGCCAAGGGTTTATCCTTATATGAAGCACTACAGGCAACTAATGGTTACTGAGAGAATAAGTCTTCTCTGGGGATGAGCCCCTAATAGGTTAGCTAATCTCAAGATGTTAACCCTCAACATATATGAGCTGCACTAAATGATCTCAGCAGGTTTATTTATGAACTTACACACACACACAAACGTATAATTACAACAAAAGAATGAGAGGCAATGAATTTGATAAGGAATGGGAGGACATGGGAGGAATTGGAGGGAAAGAACAATGTCAATACTCATATAAAATTCTCTTTTAATTTATTTTTTTAGTCTCTCACATATATTATATCTAGACTGCAGTTTCCCCTCCCTCTTTTCCTCCCAGTCTCTCCCCTCCCCTTCCCTCTGTGCCTACTGCCATCTACTCCTCCTTCATTTCCCTTCAGAAAAGGGCAGGCCTCTCAGATAGATAGATAGATAGACAGATAGACAGATAGACAGACAGACAGACAGATAGATAAAGTAAGTAAATAGAATTTAAAACAGTCCAAAATTAAAATATGTTGCTTTCAGTGTTTCTAGGAATAGCTACTTTCCCAGATTGGACTATAAGTGTAAACAGGGCTACACCAAATGATACACTATTATAAGTTGCGTCATAATAAGATTATAATTTTACAAAAGGGGCTTAACAAAGCACTAAAATTTAGGAGCTACAATGATTAAAAGCAAACAAACCTGCTATTCTCCTTAATTTCTTTTTCGACGCTGACATAAGGTGGCTCCCTTAATTACTGAGATGCTCTCACTTTCATGTATATAACACTGCAAAGGTTTCTGGGTTTCCTGTGAACATCTCTAATTGACTTTACTTTCAAAAATGTGTTGCCATCCCCTCAATGTCTTTAATATGCCTAGTCTGTGCTAAGAATACATCTTCCTAATCAACTCAAAATTCTGTTATGAGATTCAGACATCATTATTCTCTAATGAATTCCAAATTCTAAATATCTGATTCCTGCTCTCTCATTCATGCCACAGCACAATTCAAAGCATTTATCACCATAACAAGTTTGAGACCTAGAGCACATATGTCATTATACTGCCTCAAAGCTAGACTCCTTTTCTCTCAAAGTTCTTGCAATCACTATTGCTAATTTTGCTTTAACTATCTAGGTTTTTTCTGTCCCCTCCCCTTTAGTCCCATAAATGTAATTTAACATTAAGTCTGACCTCGCTTGTGTCCAATATTTTCTACTTATCCCTTTCCTTTTTGTAAATTTGTTTATTTTATGAGTATTAGTATTTGCCTGTAGTATATCTGTGTATCATGTGCATGTCTGGTGCCTCTGGAGGCCAGAAGAGGGTGTGGGATCCTTTTGAGTTGGAGTTACACATGGTTGTGAACTGACACGTGGGTACTGGGAATCCAGCATCCATAACCCTGGTCCTCTGGACAAATAGGCCAGTTCTCTTAACTGCTGAGCCATCCCTCCAGCTCCCATCTCTTTACTTTCTATTCCATTCTCTGCTCACATGCCTAGGACCTGATTGTTACAGACCCTTTTCTCAGTTATTCCTCTCCAAAGTCATTCCCTAGTCTTAGCTAAATTTCTTCCCTGCCTGGCTGTTCTCCACAGCCTTCTGTTCTAGTCAAGCCTACTTTGTTGGTCGCCTCCATCATCAATCTCCAACCAGACTTTCATTTCTTGGCCACAGTGGACTGTCACACTATCCTTCTAGGTGTCTAAATATTAAGTGGTAATTAAAGGGCAGACCAAGTCTCATTTATTCCTTGATATTTCTCCCTTCCTTTCCTAACCTCCCTTTAGACCATGGCAACCATTATATTATATTTATAATATAGTCCTCTATGGCTCCTTGAACATTAGCAGAATTCAAGGCATAATTCTCTGGTGTCCTCCACAGTGCTAGACAATAGGTGCTCAAGAAAATCTTTTGGATCATATAATAACGAATGTTCAAACTCTATTGATTTTTTTAGAAAAGATTTCTATAATACATATTCTGGGCTACCCTACAACTCACTATGTAGCCCCAACTGGCCTTGGAGCTCCTAATCCTGCCTCAGCCTGGAAACTGCTAGTATTATATACATAAGTCACTTAGTTTAAAAAAAAAAAAACACCTTTTTTAGTTAAAAAAAAAAAACACCTTGTACTTTTATTTCTCTCCTCAATGATCACATGTTGAATCCAGAGGAGAACCCATGAGAGTTATTACATTCATCCCACTTCGACTTTTTTTGTTGCTATGGAATTTGACAAATGAACAACCCCCATCACATAATGGTAAACATCTACAATTTTAGAGCATCTGTAACAAAAGACCACAAAATGCAACTAGATATTCCCCTTACATGTGGAAAGACTGCTTCTCCCCAACCCCATTCTGGTTTTAAAGAAGCCCTTAAATGAAAAAGCAAGGAAAACCAAAAAAAAAAAAAACATTCCTTCTACAGATCTCTGGAGAAATACTGCTCTAAAACTCACCCTGGTGAAAGAGAGGTGAGTGTAGGGAACAAACCTTAAATTCAAGAGCTCAAATCAAGGAAGGAAGAGGCCCAAATTCACTGGAGCCCAGCACATCCCTCTCAAAGGCCAGAAGTTCACAGCAGTCTCATTTTTTAACTTGTCTTGCTAGATTCTTAAGTCTTTCTAAACTATGCTGTTGCTTAATACCACTCAAGCCATCAAATAACAAGTCCTCCATAGTTAGCTCAAGGAAACAGTATAGCAGCCATACACCCTGATAATACTTTGCTTCATGTAACTTCATGACCTAACTATTCATAGACAAACAGAACTTAATTAACTACTTATAAAAACAAGGAAAAGTTGTAGCCTCACATATGCAAACCTCCATGATTGTAATGTATTCCTTAAGTAACCATACAGACAGGCAACCTCAGAAGCTGCTAGTGTTTACACCTCAATGTTAATGTCACATTTAGTTAAGAAATTATTGCTGCCAGCAGTGTTTGTGAAGAAAACAGTGTGCAAAACACCCAGCAGACTGGCCTAGCAAAGTGTTTGAACTATATCAAAACACTGTTATTATAACCATTTTTTTCTCCAGTCAAAAACTAAGAATGACATTTTAGTATGTCTTCCTTATTCCTAAACAGAGATCTTAGAGTTTTCTACCAGTGATGCACTCAGATCATCGCCAGGTTTTTTGTTTTGTTTTGTTTTAAGATTTAATGTAATCTAAGCCCACAGGTGGTAGTGCACGCCTTTAATCCCAGCATTCGGGAGGCAGAGGCAGGTGGATCTCTGTGAGTTTGAGGCCATAACAGCACTGAGGGGTAATGCTTAGGATTACTGGCTCTATGGTGATATAGGAACCACAGGTTTCTGGATGAACCAGAAAGGATCCTGTTTTTCTAAAAGCAAAAGCTAAGTTCTAAGGAAAGATGACAAGTAGAAACAGGCTAGTAAAAAAGTAGAAGATACAAAAGGTTGGTTTGAGCTTTAGCACTCCTAGGTATACATACAAAACATGCTCAAGTATACAGCAAGGACATTTACTCAGCCATGTTCATAGCAGCTTTATTCATAATAGAAAAAATCTGGAAACAACTCAGATGCCCCTCAGTTGAAGAATGGATACAGAAATTATGGTGCATTTATACAATGGAATACTACACAGCAATTAAAAATAAAGAAATCATGAAATTTGCAGGCAAATGGCAGGAACTAGAAAAGATCACCCTGAGTGAGGTATCCTAGAAGCAGAAAGACACACCTGGTATATACTCATTTACAAGTGAATATTAGACGTATAATATAGGATAATCATACTAACATCTCAACTCCTGAAGAAGCTAAGCAAGGAAGAAGTTCCAGATCAATCCTCATTCAGAAAGGCAAATGGGATGGACATCAGAAGAGGGAGAAAACAGCCAACGGGACAGGAGGGCCTCTGAAAAACTCTACCCAGCAAGGTATTAAGGCAGAGGCTGAGACTCATTGCCAAACTTTGGGCAGAGGGCAGAGAATCTTATGAAAGAAGAGGGAGAAAGAAAGACCTGGACGGAACAGGAGCTCTACAAGGAGAGCAACAGAACCAAAAACCTGGGCACAGGGGTCTTTTCTGAGACTATGCATGAAGATAAGCTAGAACCCCTGCACAGATATAGCCCATGGCAGCTCAGTCTCCAAGTGGGTTCCCTAGTAATGGGAACAGGGATTGTTTCTGACATGAACTCATTGGCTGGCTCTTTGATCACCTCCCCCTAATGAGGCAGCAGCCTTACCAGGCCACATAGGTAGACAATGCAGCCAGTCCTGATGAGACCTGATAGGCTAGGATCAGAGGGAAGGGCAGGGAGACCTCCCATATCAGTGGACTCTTAGAGGGGCATGGGAGGAGATGAGGGAGGGAGGGTCGGTTTAGGGGGCATGAGGGAGGGGCTAAAGCTCAGATACAAAGTGAATAAACCCTAGTTTACAAAAAGAATTAATTAATTTGAAAAAATTTTCAGCAACCCCGCAAAAAAAAAAAAGGCTGGCTTACAGGATGGAGATGATTTTCTGCAAGATGAGATGGATTAGGATTATAAACACACAAAGCAAAAAGAGTTAGAAAAGGGATATGTGAAAAATGAAATCTAAGCAATCCTCAAGCTAGTCTGCATTTCTTCCCTGAAATCCCCTCACACTTGAGTGACTACATATTTAAATAGCTAAATAGCCATGTGCCCAGCCTCCCTGGCCCTCCTTCTCAGATGCAAGCAACAGAATGGTACCTGAGATTTTTTTTTTTAGCGTAATTAAGATTGTCTTTTGCATGAGGACTTTCAGGAAGAGTATTTGAAGGGTTCTTGAAAATACTGTCACTCATCTCCTTCAATGCAAAAAAAAGCATTTGACAAAATCTGACACCCATTCATGTTTAAAGTCTTGGAGAGATCAGGGATTCAAGGCACATAGCTAAACATAGTAAAGACAATATACAGCAAGACTATAACCAACATCAAACTTAACAGAGAGAAACTTAAACCAGTTCCACAGAAATCAGGGACAAGGCAAGGCTGCCCACTCTCTCCATATCTCTTCAATACAGTACTTGAAGTCCTAGCCAAAGCAATAAGACAACTAAAGGAGATCAAGGAGATTCACATCGGAAAGGAAGACGTCAAAGTATCACTATTCTCAGACAATATGATAGCATACATGAGTGACCCCCAAAAGTTAACCAGAGAACCCCTTCAGCTGATAAATACCTTCAGCAAAGTGGCTGGATACAAAATTAACTAAAAAAAGAAAAGAAAATCAGTATACCCTCCTGTATACCAAAGACAAAAGGGCCTAGAAAGAAATTAGGGAAACAACACCCTTCACAATAGCCATTAATAACATCAAGTACCTTTGTGTGGCTCTAACCAAGCAAGTGAAAGACCTGTTTGAAAAAAAAAACTTCAAGCCTCTAAAGAAAGAAATTGAAGAATATATCAGAAAATGGAAAGCTCTTCTATGCTCATGGACCAATACAGTAGGATTACCAGTGAAAATGGCCATCCTGCCAAAAGAAATCTGCAGATTCAATGCAATTCCCATCAAAATACCAACACAATTTTTTTACAGAACTAGAAAGAACAAGTCTCAATTTCATATGGAAAAACAAAAAAGCCAGAATAGCTAAAAAAAAAAAATCCTGTACAATAAAAGATCTTCTGGAGGTATCTCCATCCCTGATCTCAAGCTATACAATAGAGCAACAGTGACTAAAAAACATCAGGATACTGGCATAGATACAGACTGGTGGAAAAATGGAATCGAATAAAAGACCCAGAAATAAACCCGCACATCTATGGAAACTTAATTTTTTACAAAGAAGCCAAAATGATACAATGGAAAAAAGATAGCATTTTCAAAAAAAAATGATGCTGGTACAACTGGATGTCTACATGTAGAAAAATGGAAATAGATCCATATTTAACATGCTGCACAAAACTAAAGTCCAAGTGGATCAAAGACCTCAACATAAAACCAGACACATTAAATCTGTTAGAAGAAAAAGTGGGAAAGAGCCTTGACCTCATTAGCACAGGAGACAACTTCCTGAACAGAACATCAACAGCACAAGCTCTAAGAGCAACAATCAATAAATGGGACCTCATAAAACTGAAAACTTTCTGAAAAGCAAAAGACACTGTTGTCAGAACAAAATGACAGCCTTCAGGCTGGGAAAAGATCTTTACCAATCCTACATATGACAGTGGGGTAATATCCAGAATATATAAAGAACTCAAGAAGTTAAACACCAACAAACCAAGTAATACAATTAAGAAATGGGGTTCAGAGCTAAACAGAATTCTCAATAGAGGAATACTGAATGGCAGAGAAACACTTAAAGAAATGTTCAATGTCCTTCGTCATCAGGGAGATGCAATTCAATATGACCCTGAGATTTCATCTTATCCCCATCAGAAAGGCTAAGATCAAAAACTCAAGTGACAACACATGATGGAAAGGATTTGGAGAAAGGGAAACCCTCCATCATTGCTGTTGGGAATGTAAACTTGTACAACCACTTTGGAACTCAATCTGGTGCTTTCTCAGACAATTAGGAATAGTACTTCCTCAAGATCCAGCTATACCACTCCTAGGCATATATCCAAAAGACTTTCAAGTATACAACCAGGACATTTGCTCAACCATGTTCATAGCAGCTTTATTCATAATAGCCAGAATCTGGAAAAAACCTTTGTGTCCCTCAATGGAGGAATGGATACAGAAGTTGTGGTACATTTACACAACGGAATACTACTCAGCAATTAAAAAACAAGGAAATCATGAAATTTGCAGGCAAACGGTGGGAACTAGGAAAGATCAACCTCAGTGAGGGATCCCAGAAGCAGAAAGACACACCTGGTATATACTCATTTATAAGTGAATATTAGACATATTATATAGGGTAATCATACTAAAATCTGCACACCTAAAGAAGCTAAGCAAGGAGGAGGACCCTGGGTAAGATGATCAATCCTCATTCAGAAAGGCAAATGGGATGGACAACAGAAGAGGGAGAAAACAGCCAACGGGACAGGAGCCTACCACAGAGGGACTCTGAAAGACTCTACCCAGCAAGGTATTAAGGCAGAGGCTGAGACTCATTGCCAAACTTTGGACAGAGTGCAGGAAATCTTATGAAAGAAGAGGTAAACAGAAAGACTTGGAGGGGACAGGATCTCTACAAGGAGAGCAACAGAACCAAAAAATCTTGGCAAAGGGATCTTTTCTGAAACTGATACTTGAACCAAGGGCCATACATGGAGGTAACCTAGAACCTCTGCACAGATGTAGCCTCCAAGTGCATTCCCTCTTAAGGGGAACAGGGCCTGTCTCTGACATGAACTCAATGGCTGACTCTTTGATCACCTCCTCCTGAGGGGAGAGCAGCCTTACTAGGCCACAGAGGAAGACAATGCAGCCAGTCCTGATGAGACCTGATAGGCTAGGGTAAGATGGAAGGGGAGGAGGATAGCCCCTATCAGTGGATTGGGGGAGGGACTTGAGATGTGAAGAGGGAGGAAGGGTGTGATTGCGAGGAGGAAAAGGAGGAGGCTACAGCTGAGATACAAAATGAATAAATTTTAATTAATAAAAATAAATTAATTCAAAAAAGAAAATACTGTCACATAAAGTAATAGCAGTAGTCTGGAAGTATTCAATTTGTGTTATGTAGATCTTGCCAAAGACATCATATATGAAAGCAGTTATTTTTCCGCTTGCAAAACTTGTACACGGTAGGGCTAGATTTAATAAGCAGCATTTAATAGGCTGCTTTTTAACTTTTATTGAGTTTGCCCTCTGACAATTTTATACATACCTACATACAATCTAATTATAGACTTAACAATGCTTTGCTCTTAGTAACTCAAAGGTACACACAGATAAACTCAGGTAATCTAGTTAAGAGATGCTCTTACAAGATAAGATACCATCTATCTTGTATAAGAACTGCACTGTTGGGGCTAGAGAGATGGCTCTTAAGAGCACTGGCTGTTCTTTCAAATGCCCTGAGTTCAATTCCCAACAACAGTTTGGTTGCTCATAACTATCTATAATGAGATCTGGTGCCCTCTTCTTGCCTGCAGGCACAAATGCAGGCAGGATACTGTATAAATAATAAATAATCTTTTAAAAAAGAACTGCATGTTTTAATCCCCAAAGGAGATGACTGCAACAGGTAAGAAAAGGCCTATATATAAGAAGACTATGGATAGCTGTTGACAAATTTATCAGGTATGAACAATCATGTGGCCTGTTTCTAACAGGTTGCCTTCCTGAAATTTCAATGAGCAGGTGATATGCATGGATTCAGGCCAAAGAAATAATTTAGGTGCATCAGGCAGAAACATAGAACAGTATGTCATTTCCAAAGTGTTTTGGCAATGTCTGCAGGCTCCCTCAAGTGTTCATGCTTCAACTTCTTCTGAATCTGTGTTAACTTTTGCAGTTTGTCCTTATTGTGTACTCTTCTGTTTTGGAAGACAACCAAGTCCATCATCAATCTTTACTGATAAGTTTAAGCATATATTCTTCAGGTCAGCTTTTTAAATTTAAGTTCTAGAACACTTAGCTCTAAGACACATCTCTATATATGTGCAGCATTCATGCCCTTAAACTATGAGTGTTCAGTAGTGAGGAGGAAAAGGGGGTGGAGGTAAACTGACTGTGATGGTTCATCTTGACTGTTAACTTGACTGGCCTTCGGCTCCACTAGAAAATACACCTTCCAAGGCATTTCCAAAGGGGCTTAAATGTGGAGGGGAAAATCCATCTGAAACAAGAATTGTACTATCACTTGAACTGGGGCTACAGACTGAAAATAAAAAGAGGAACAGGATAAGGCAAAGTGAGCACCAGCATCTGTCTCTCTCTGCTTCTGCGCTTCACATGCGGCGAGACCACCTTCCTCCTACTCCCTCCACCAGGCCTTTCCCATAATGATGGACTACCTTCTCTCAAAGCAGAACTCAAAAGCCCTTCCTCAAGCTGCTTTGTCAGAGCAATGAAAAAAGGAACTAACATGCACAGTAATGTACTTGAGACACTACAAAATGCCAGCAGGAAAGAAATGTATTTAGGCAGGAATGGTGGCACACAACTTTCATCTCAGCACCCAGAAAGCAGAGGCAGGTGGATCTCCCTGAGTTCAAGGCCAACCTTGTCTATATAGCAAGTTTCAGGCCAGTTTACACAGTAAGACCCTGTCTAAAAATAAATAAGTAGGTAAAAATAAAAAAATAAAAATCACAATAAAAAAGAAACACTAAATTTTTCATTAACTTGTTTTGAAAATGACCTAAGAGACAGGAAGGTAGATTCCCAATTAATCCTTTGACTAACTTTTTATGAGTTAAAAAAAAATGGGATCACAACCATAATTACAAAAAAGAAACTTCTCCCTTTAAGACTTGACACACATGGAGCCAGTGAGATGACTCAGCAGGCCCTCTGTTGGATTCCACAGGCACTTGCACTTATCCATAGCCATACATAGACCCACAGAGACATAACCAAAAATAAAATCAATGCATTTTCAAGATTTATTTTTAACTGGGTGTGGGTATGTTACAGTCCGCAGCACCAGGGAAGTCAAGGCATGAGGAGCCTGAAGCAGCTGCTCACATTATGTCTAAATTCAAAGAATGAGGGCAATGTATGCATGCATGCTAATGCTCAGCTAGCTTTTTCTACTAATAATTCAGTCCAGGACCCCCTGCCTAGGAAATAATGCTACTGCTCACAGTGAACAGCTCTTCCCATCACAACTAATTCCTCACAGACATGCTCAGATCCTTCCCCCTGGTGATTCCAGATTTTATCAAGTTAGCAGCTGAAACTGAGTAGCACAGTATTTGAAGAGATATATAAGTTTAAACTGACTTCAAGTTTATACAATGTATACATATATCCAACATATATGGTACCCTGTTCACATATACATTTTATGCTTTGATTCATAAGTTTTATTAAAATAAAATTGGTAAGAATATATTGAGTGAAAAAGACTGGTATTCCTTACAAAACAAATAAAAGGCACTTAAATTGGGGTATTCTATATTCAAATATGCTAAAAATCATAAACTAACTTTCTCCAAAGAAAAATACATATACAAAGAGGGAAAAGAATGTAATAAAACAAGAAATTATCAAGAAATTTCAAAAGAAAATAAATTTATCAACAAAATTCAAAAGAAAAGAATATTTAAGTATTTCAAAAGAAAATGAAGTGTATAATGAACTCATTATACAAATGGCTCAATCAAGTTAATTTTCATGAGGCAGATATCAGCTTCACTATTAAATCAAAACTGTGGTTAAAACTTCAAAAGGAAAACTAGAGATTTGTTTTATTTGTGAACATAGGTACAAAATTCAAACCAAAACCTTAGCAAATGATATATCAACTTTAAAGGGATTGTTCATTCATTTTACCTAGTTGAATTTTAGTCTGAGGTTGAAAAGCTGATTTAAAATAAACACAAGTAGTCAAAAATAACAGCTGGATAAATGCAATTTTAAAATCCAAAAGTTCAACATTCAATTCTGATGTTTTTGCAGTTGGTTTTGTTTTAGTTTTGTTTTGTTTTTTGTTTTTGTTGTTTTGGGTTTTTAGTTTGGGATTTTGTTTTCAAGACAGGGTTTCTCTGTGTAGCCTGGGTTGTTCTGGACTTCCTTTGTAGACCAGGCTGGCATTAAACTCAGAGAGATCAGCCTGCTTCTGCCTCCATGAGTGCTGGGATTACAGATCTATGCTACTACTTCCTGTTCGGATTTTTTATTTTAATAGAGGCTCTTTTCAGCTGGTCTTGGAGGCACAGACCTGTAATTCCAGCAGTTAGGAGGCTGAGGGAGGTCATTCTCAGGTATACAATGAGTATGAAACCCACTTGGGCAACATTAGATCCTCCCTCAGAAAGAATAAAAATGCAGAAATATGTTATTTTAATATTATATAGGACGATAAAGCTAAAGGAAGTCAACACCTTTCTGAACACAGACATTAAAGGCGTTCATTTCAAACAAAAAAAGAAAAATATGAATTTATAATTCCCAATTAACCATGACAGAAAATTTGATCACTATAATCAATTATGAAAAATAATGAGTAATATAAGACGATTTAAAGAGCACTATCTGTGCACTATAGAATTATATATCCCAAAAGGCTGAGATATTTGAGAAACAAAATTAAAAATTTGTTCAAAAAGTAAAACAAATTACAAAAATAAATTATGTTCCTGTTCCTATAAAAACATCTATCAAATATTGAAAGGGGGACAAATTCGATTTTACCCCATCCAAACACACACCATGGAATTATTTTACCTGAGTACATATATATTGTGAGGACTAAATATGACAAAGATGATAATAATTTAGGCCTTCAGTTTTACCTTGATACTTTCAAATCCTGTCACTATTCCATGACAACAATATAACACCCCAAAAGCTTAGCTTCTAAATATAAAGTTAACAGCCCCTCAAAACAAAGGTTACAGACAGATTTTTTTTAATGAAGAACTAATGAAACAAATCACAAGTAAGTGATCATAAACTGTCACTGACACTGACACCTACAGTGTTAGGTAGAAAAGAAGGCAAAATCAAATAAACATACCATATGCCATGTGCTTTGATGCAGAACTCCCTATTCAGAGTGTTAAGATTTTGGAACCAAACCTGCTTCTAGTTTGCCTAGCAACATATGATGTCATTGTGTTGCTGCCCAGGTGGCCACACCTGGAAGGCTTGGTTATCTTGCCCCTTAAAGGGACAACCCAACACGTGGTGGTCCCTCTTACTCCTGGTCTCTTGGCCTTCTCCCCTTTCTCTATCGGGGCACCCCCTCTCTCTTTCCCCTGTCTCTCCCCCCCCTTCCCCCCCATCATGCCCTTCTCTCCCTCCATCTCCACCTAATAATCCTCTTTTATATATAAGATCTGTTGTATGCTTAATCGTTATGATTTAATTTGTCCCACAACATTACACAGAGAACATGCCTGCCAGGAAATAGACCTTTCTTCTTTATCAAATTTGCTTTGTGCCAAACATGTTTCAATCACAGCTATATTCACATTTTTTCTATCCCCCAAGTGTGATCAAATAATGACTTGATGATTTTACTCATTGACCCCTCAATTTGAACTATTTGCACATGAAGAAAACATACAGTCTCTCTCAAATTATTTATGCTAACTATAGATTTTTTTCTCTTCCCATTATACTTTAATACAGCTAGGGGGATGTGCAGACTTTTAAGGAACTTAGATAATCCTTTAGTTCAGCCATCAAAATAAGTATTTGTGTCCTACCGATTCATGGAAACTAACAAATAAAAAGTTCGTTGAAAGACTCTTCCTACAATGGGGGCTCTCAGCTTTAATCAAAGCACTCTAGAAGGTGAGGCAAAAGGATCACTTGGAGTTTCAGGCCAGTCTAGGCTATAGAGTGAATTCTAGGTCAAAGGCGTAAGACCCTCAAAACAAACAGACAACTAAATACCAAAAAAGAAAAAGAAAGAAAAATTCTAGGCCCAGAGTGGTAGTGTACACCTGTAATTCCAGCATTTAGAAAATAGGGGCAGGAGAATCAGGAGTTCAAATTCATTCTTAGCTATATAGCAAATTCATTGTTAGACTAGGATGTGAGACCTTGTTTCAAAAAAAGGAAGACATTAATAATAATAATAATAATAAAAGCAAAAACAAAAAATAAAAGACCAAAAATCATGGGGAACAAGCAATAGCAAGCAACAAGACTTCTTCACTTGACAGACATACAAGCAGAAACAAAGAAAGAATTTGTGACAATGGACATAATAATATAAATAGTTGGAGAATGCTTTGAAGAGCAAGTGTTGGTATGATTCAGCTGCATGCATTCTAATCTGTGCTTCTTAGAGGAGAGCAGTCTTTATGCACGTCATTCAGTATATCTGTTTTCCTCCTGTCTCTTTCTCATAATTGCCAGTAGTGTAAAAATGAATGACTTCTTACAAATTACTTGCTGTACTTACTGAAAAGGCTTTATGTTCTCTTTTCCTAATTTTAGAAACAGATGAGTGAAACATGTTCTCTGCCTTTACTTTGTAAACGTTCCTCCCTGCCATGAACCTTCATTAAATTCTTTCAGTGGTCAGCAGCACTTGATCGGGGTGAGAAATACTTCTCCCATCGTTTCATATCATTGTATTTGTTGCGATTTAAAAAGAAACATTGAAAGCAGACACCCAAAGTCTCCCATTTAGGAGCAAGGGCCTCCTTAACATCTATGCTTCTTATGGCTCTTTAAGACCAAGAGACTTTAAATGTTTATTGTGAAATTTTCCATTATCTCCCTAGCGGCCATCTGTAGTTAAGCGCGGTTTTGTCATCACTGTCACTGTGAAAAAAGAAAAAAGGACAGCCCAAACTTAGAAGAGCAGACCAAAACAAAATGAGTATGGCTGATTATGGTTGTATCAATTTAAAAAGAAAATGCAATTTAAAATAAAGGCCACTAAAATGAAAATGTTTAAACAAAATAATACAAATAAAAGTAGCCATGATTATGATAAAAAAATAACTTAGTACAGAAGATTCAAAAACTTCGGATACCATTGCAGCCAGCCCTGAAGAGACCTGATAAGCTAGGGTCAGATGGAAGGGGAGGAGGTCCTCCCCTATCAGTGGACTTGGAGAGGGGAAGGGAGAAGATGAGGGATGGATGGGGAGAGTGGGAGTGAATGAGGGAGGGGGCTACGGCTGGGATACAAAGTACATAACTTGTGATTGATATAAAAATAAATAAATTACATTTAAAAAAAGTTCTAATACAGTCTCATAGTTGATAAACTGGTAATTTCCTCTGGATTAAATAAACAAAATATATCTAAAACACATTTCAAATTACTTATTTATTTATTTTGTGTGTATGTATGTGTGTGTGCACCATGGTGCATATGTGAAAGTTAGAGGAAAACTTGCAGGAGTTGGTTCTCTCCTTCCATCATGTTGGTTCTAGAGATCTAACTCAGTTTGTCAGGCTTCATAAAGAACGGAGCCATCTCACTGACATCTAAATCATATTTTATAAAAGCCTTTAGGCTTTGAAAATTGTTTTGTGTCATGGCGGGTAATGTAGCTCAGTCTGTAGAGTGCTTGCTTAGCATTCACAAAACCCTAGATTCCAGTCCCAGCACTGCATAAACTGGGTATGGAACAGCCCTCTAAGCCCAGCACTGGGGAGGTAGGGTAAGATGATCAGAAGTTCAACGTCATCCTCAGATACATAATGAGCTCAAGATCAGCTTGGGATCCATGGAACCCTATCTGGGGAAAATGTGAATGTTCATGGTTGGGTACTGTAAGAGACAGGGTGCAGAAAGCCTTTATTATAATAAAGGTGGAGATATATTTCTTTTTAACCCTAGTTTTCTTATCTTCTTCCTCTTGTTTGAGAATCTAAGTAAGTCTTCTATTGTTTTGAAGAAGATACCATGTTGGCAGCCCTTACGAAGAAAAACATTTAATTGGGTCTTGCTTACAGCTTCAGAGGTTAACTCCATTAACATTAACAACATGGTTGCACACAGGCAGACATGGTGCTGGAGAAGTAGCTGAGAGTTCTACATCCAGATCAGCAGGCAGCAGGAAGAGGCAACACTGAGCCTGGCTAAGCAGTGCTGCTCCCTGATGACTAAGCATTCAAATGTATGAGCCTATGGAAGGTGGACATTATTATCCAAATCACCATTGAAGCTTCACTTCAGTTTTTCCCATTAGACTACTATGCCTTCAGCAATACAATCTAATCATGCTATACTCCCTGGAAATCCACTACCATTTCACATACAGTTTGCTCTTAGCTTGACTGCCCATATTAGTTTAAAAAAATATCTAGGTTTGGGAGCTGAAGAGATGTCTCAGAGCTTAAGAGCATACACTACTGTTGCAAAGACTTTTATTTGATTTCTAGAACCCACATCAGGCAGCTCACAGCTACAGCTTCCTATAAGTTCAGTTCTGGGGGATGTAGCATTTTCTTCTGCCCCACCCACCATGGACACACACACACACACACACACGGAGGGAAGGAGAAAGAGAAAGAACTCAAAAGAAACTTTTCAGAAAAATACTTAGGCCCGGTATGGTAAGACTCAACTATGATCTCAACATTCAGGAAGGTGAAGTAGGAAGAATGCAAGTTCAAATTAGTTGAGCTCAAAGCTCTCTCCCCACCCCTCTGTCATGCACACACGCACACACACACACACCTGCCATTTGGGAAAAGTCATCAGGCCAAATCTTTCTTTTCAGTATATAACAATACCTAAACAAAAGGTACACTTAGATTAAATAGGGGTTACAATTTTTATGTAAGAATTTTCAAAGGAGATTTCAAGATAGGCAGACAGAAGTTATGAGCAGAAGCAATTAATGTAAAAGTCAAAACTGGCCTCAGGTTCAATCCCCAACACCAAAATTAACACTGCAAAGAAAGGAAATGAGCACTTACATATAAAGAGCACAGGCTATAGCGTAGTCCAGCAATAGAGGATTTATCTTGAATTTTAAGTCCTGAGGTTCCTTCCCAGCACCACAATAACAAAAAGATGAAGAGCAGCCATTATGGTTTCCAACATGTGTTCCTATTAGTTAGCATTCAAGAAAAAAACAAGCAGATTATATTTATAGAGAAAGTCCTAGACATGAACTAATATAGCACTGATTATGCAGATACAGGCATTGAAGGCCAGGACCTTTTGTTGGCAATAGGTAACAGCCACACCTTACATCAAAAAGACACTTACAAGCCTCCTCTTGTCAAAAGCATTTTTTTAAAATAGGAGCAGGAGGTGGAGGAAGAGGAAGGAAGGAAAGCTATAAAGTGAGTTCAAAGCCAGCCAGACAACTTAGTGAGACCCTGTCTCAAAGGTTTCTGAAGAAAAACAAGAGTGCAATGTAGGTCATTGTTAGAGGTTTTGTGTAGCACGTACTCATCAACCCAAAGTTAATTATCAAGGAGAAAAACAAAATCTGAAACAAGGAAGTGTCATATGACAGCCAACATGAATGATCATACCTGGAAACACTCAAGTTAACAATATGAGTTCAGTAAAGTTCCCCATCTGTAAAGGGACTGCACAGACCACTTAGAGTTCCAAGAATTAAGTAGGTAGAGTTTTCAGGCAGGCAACCTATAAAAGTGAGGGCATTGATGTAGGTCAGTAGTAAAGCACTTGCATAACATGTACAAAGCCCTGGGTTTTATCCCCAAAATGAAAAAAGAAAGGAAGGAAGGGAAGGAGGGAGGGAGGCAAAAAAGGGAAGAAGAGGGGAAGAATCCTTTCACAAGATTCAACTCCTTCCTAGCTTCATAATAGCATAAAGATGCAAAACTAGATGCAGGGACAGACGATAATTGGCTATCAAAGGGACCTAATTGACTCTAACAACTTAGGTTTCTTAATTTATAATATTTTACCTCTCCATGAGGCAACAATGTTCTAATCAGTAAAATTTTATGCATCTAGAATCCAAAAATGTAGCCCCTTGGAATGAACTTCAGTTTACACTCTCATATATGCCTCATACAACACAATCCCTACTTAAAAGTTGAAATAGTCTAACTAGTTAAGCACTTTCACAAAATGCCGCATGTGACATGCTATGTAATTTAAGGAACCCACTGTAAACGAAGCCATGAGATCCCTTGGTCCAAAATTATTAAGAATTTTAATCTAACAACAACAGAGCTTCAAACCACACATACAAGGCTTTCCTGAGTGTCAGGCCTCCGGGTGCAAAACGAACACTGGATATACAGTTACTAAGAACTGTACGGCTTTAAATTAACCCACTTCCCAAAGGTCACAAAGATTTTAGGATTGTATCCTCCACATATTCTGTCTCACTGGAGAATTTATGAGACCAACTTACCCAAGGTCACATCGCTGGTTTGCAGCAGAGATAAAATCTGTATGTAGGAAGCTTCACTCCAGTTGTACAGGGACACAAAAGAACCTTTCGCACTCTGTCCCTCCTCCAAGTGACTGAGATCAGTTGGCCTTAAGCAACTGAAGAGGAGCAGCTGTCACCAGCACAGCTGAATTGGCTCACTGCTCCTGGCCCAGCCCTGCTCATCACCTGCTCTACAAATTTAAAATCAGCTTCCTGGCATCCTAGACTTCTGGGAAACAGAGAAAGCATCAAAGGGGTGTCCTCCTCCTCCCTCTCCATTCTTCCACCCATCTATCATCTCTTCTTCTCCTTCCCTCCATTCCTGGATCCCCGCATAGATATGGTGAGGACACAGATAACTTGAAAAAGCTCTCTTGTCCTGATAAACAGTCTTAGGTAAGGACAACGGATTTCATCTAATAGAGAGGAAAATGCAGGAGTCTCAGATACTCTAGGAATGTTACCACATAACAACTGCATAATTGCGGAAATTACACTAGGCTTAGAGAGAAACCTAACAGTTTAAAATCCTAGCACTGACAATTTTGATGCCAGAGTCTGGCATTTCACTTCAATGAAGCTCTATTTCCCCATCTATAACTGGGTGGGTGTTGTCAGTTTCCCTGGATGCTGAAGAGCACTTACAATCCCTGCACTGTTGCCAGATTCAGATCTTGAAAGGAGACAAAAGATCCTCAGAGTATAGCTACTGTGTTCTTTCAAGTGTGTATTCAATATTAGGGTAAAAAGTCCTTTACCTCTGGGCCTACCTGCATTAAAAACTTACATTCTAAAATCCTTCCCTTGACCCTGCTTCACCCTCTCCACAAATATCATGTTCTAAAATCCTTCGCTAGTCCCTAACCTCTACTCAATTAAAAACTTTAGAAAATGATCCATCTGGATAATCTAAATGATCTAAATGATGTGCAGGTGTGTAGTTACTACTTATGATACAAGCTTCCCTCCCTAAAGGAGACCTATTGACTCACAATCATATCTGTGTTCTCAGCTTCCTTAATTGGGCTTAGAAAAAAACACATTTTTGGAAACAGAAGTTTTTTACTACTTCTCTCTCAGATGACAAAATTAGCTGAAGTGTACTTGCCTTGCTTTACCTAGTACAGGAAATTAAAAACAAAACAAAACAAAACTTATCCCCAAGCAAAACAAAGAATGGAGCCACAACAAAATACTGCAAGAGCAAACTACTGCTTATGGCTCTGTCCTAATCTTTGAGAATGGTTTGATAGATATTGTCTAGAAACACTATACACAGAGACAAAGCCTGGAAGAAAACACAAAAATATTAACACCAGCTGTGTTGGAGGGAATCAGTGGCAAGTTAATCTGACATGACCAATATTAAATATAAATTTTAAAGTAAGTTCTCTGGCAGATATGACTGCAAACTAAAAGCTTTCAGGACCACTCCCTGCTCAAACCTATTGCTTCATAATGACATCATCCTTGTCTCCCTCCATTTCAGAAGTCTTAAGGAGAATAATCGTTTGACTTTGCTCTTCCACAGTTCAGCAAACCTCCAGGCACACTTTTTTTTTTAATTTGTTTTGTTTGTTTACTGTCTGTTTTCAAGACAGGGTTTCTCTGTGTAGCCTTCACTGTCCTGCACTCACTTTGTAGACCAGACTGGCCTTGAACTCACAAAGATTTGCCGACCTCTGCTTCCCTGAGTGCTGAGATTAAAAGAACATTTTATAACAATACCAGTAACTCCCTGAGTGCTGACTTCCAAGAACATTTTATAACAATGACCACTAAAACTGGCAAACCATTGCTTCCTGTGGATTTTCCTAACATATCACCTTTGACTTTCTGATGCTAGCTAACTTCCCTGGGGTTCTGTTACAAAAGGGATTATTTCTCACTTTCTGAAGGGTTCTCACACTTGAATATGCATCCTAACCCTCTAGAGAGCTTTTCAAAACATCCCTGGGCCACTGCTCCCAGACCTCCCTCATTAGTTCAGTGTTTTGCCATAGAATTTTCTTTGTGAATATTTCCTAGGTGATGCTGCCACTGCTGAGGGCCACACATTGAGAACCACTACTTTAAGGAAAAGAGATACAGTCGGTTCCAAGGCAGAGTTTACAACCTCTACTTAATAATGTTTGATTTGGAACGCTATCTTGGACAAGATGCCATTAGACGTCCCTAGCTATCTAACAATTGGAAACTGTCAAAAGGTCCCTGGAGATTCCTCAGTGTGTGACAAGTGGGTCTCTGTTTCTTGTTCATTCTCTGGGGCTCTTCTCCTTCTGATGAATTATTCCTAAACCGTTTTATCTCTAATTACCCATTTAATAATTTGATGCCTCTAGTTGTGCCTTAAATTCCCACCACTGTAAATTTCTCTACCAATCTCCGACCCTCAAGGAATCACTGTCTCCTGACTTAAAACGCTGTCTTCTCTTCTCCCAGCATAGCAGTTATTTTACTTGATTATCATTGTTTTTATCTGTCTTCCTTACTAAAGCTACATATTCCACTATAGCAAGAACCACGACAATTGCAAAGAAATTCCTTGAATTCCAATTAAATGAACAGTGCTTTCAAGTTCCATATGTACCCACCTGAATACTCTAAATACTCATTAACCCATCCCTTCTCTCAATCAAATTCTCCTGTATTGAGCACCACAGATCTGCATCCTACTCTTCTGCATACTCCATTCCCATATGCTCCTCAGAATCTTGGCATCCAGTGGCAGTTCATTTTTCTTCCTTCATATATCCATTTTGTTGTCTCAAGTAAGATCGGTCTTTTTGAACACTTCATAACATCTCATTTGGGACACAGTTACATAAATAATATTAGCTATGCACATCTACCTTTTAAGTTGTGGATGACTTTGAACACTTTTCTCATTCTTTCAGAGCCCTAATTTCCCCATCTTTAAATGTATTTAATGAAACCAAGATTTTCTGTTTCAGATGATCTGGGGTCGGATGGAAAGGGAGGAGATCCTCCCCCGTCGGTGGACTTGGAGGGGGCGGGGAGGAGATGAGGGAGAGATGGGGTGAGTGGGAGGGAATGAAGAAGGGGGCTACGCCGGGATGCAAAGTACCTAACCTGTGATTAATATAAAAATAAATAAATTACAAAAAAAAAGAAAGTAAAAAAAAAAAGATTTTCTGTTTCACACAGGGTAAGAAGTGAGCAGAAAAACCAAGTCAAAGATGATTAAGAAAAAGTGGAGCAGATTGAAAAAAACTATTGAAAACAAAGAAAAATTCTAAAATCCATACCCTCCCAGACTTGTACTTACTTCTCTCTTGCTATTTCTCTCAAAATGTAACATTTTATTTAGTCAATCAAGGAACTAAAAACTACACAAGAGAAATAAAAGCATTTCTCCATTAAAACTTGTATATAAATATTAATAGCAAATAACAGTTTAAAATGCAAACACTGCCCAAATCAAGAAAAAAAGTATAGTTTATCATAAAATGAAACATTAAGCAATAAGAAGAATGAAGCACATGAAACATATTACAGCAAGATGGACCTTGAAGGCATTCTGCAAAATGAAAAAAGCCAGACATGAAAGGTCGTATATTGTATGATTCATTTATGTAAACCAACCAGAGTGGGAAATTTATAGACTGAAAAGTGAGCTGATTGGCTGTGGCTAGAAACTGAATGCTAACATATAGGGAATTGGGGGCTTTCTTTTTTCCTTTCCTTTCTTTCTTTTTTGTTTTGTTTTTGCCTTAAAACACAACAAAGTTTTTAAAAGTTACATGTAGACAGCTAAGAGTTTATTCAGCAAAGAATTATGACCGGAAAAGCATAGACTTGGGGATTAGAAATCCTTGGGTTGAAGCCCAGATGTAATATTTCCTAAGCTTTTTATCTTTAGTAAATTCCTGTGTGTTTCTTCATATTAGATATGGGTGGGGGAAATGTATTTTGCCTTTTGTCACACATGATGTTGGCAGGAACTGCTGAGCTGATATGATGACAGTATTTTTGTCAACCTTTGGATTTGTTGCCTCATAGAATTTTTACTGCCTATATCTATCAGCAGAAAAACATCTGAGTGGGTACGCCCATGTGTGTACCACTATACTTAAAGTGTGGACAAAAATGAAACAAAAACAAAGTAACAAATGATACATATGTATAAAATTCTCAAACAATAAAAACATTTTAGTTAAATCTTGATGCTTAATGAAATTAGTCAATGCTGCTTTATTGAAAAAAATCAATTTTATTATGGTTGTGTAAGAAAAGAGCTTCTATTCCTAAGAAATGCAAACTTATGCCATTATCTGAAGATAAATTAGCCACAAACTGTGTGCCTTTAATGTCAGAGGCTCGGGATTTATGTACATGTAACAGAAGAATTTGTAGACCAGGTCACAGAGTCCAGAAAGCAAATGCACAAAGTAAAACAGGTGACTCTGGGTAAAGGATGTAACAGTGTTTTTTGTTCATTTTGGCCAGATTGTCAAGTAACTCCTATTTTTTAAATTTTAAAGCTCAAAGTCTTGCCTGAACAATGGCAGAATACAGAACTTGGCAGATTCTCTTGCTAGAAGAGCAATGGTTTAACTGTTTTGGGTAATTTAAAGGCAATCACTTCAAGTTTTGGAGATTTTCTAAGCATATTCAGACAGTGGAGAAGCACATATTCCAGGTAATCTTATAAATCTCACACAAACAATGAACATGACTGGAATCTTAACCTACTTTTAATTTTTACCATCTCCCCTCATTTCTGGGTTAAAAAGATGCCAACCTGAGCAGCCAAGAAGATCGGTATGCTTCTTTCTCCGGGCTCCCAATCAGCAGGGGCTACAGCTAAATCACAAGAAGAGTGGGTTGCTATTGGTTCTGGTCCTCCACACCCCAGAGCACCAGAATTGCATTGTGGGGAGAGAGCAAAAAGGGCTAGATCTCCCTTCATCCTCCCACCTTCCACTTGTAGGGTCCATAGGTGCCTCCGGCTAACAACACTGATCACTGATCAAACTGGCTCACCTCCCCCTTATGGTAGAGGCTGCAATACCTCTTCACAGCCTAGAGCTTATTTCCATAATCACTGCTAAAGGACCAAATGCATCGGAAGCAAGGCAGCATGTGCAATCACACAGCTATTCAATAGGGTGCTACAAGTTCTAGCCAAGCCAATGAGGTTGGAGTATCTCTAACTATGGTTGCCATGACCTTTTTGCTGTTGTGTTTATGTTTGCGTGTTTGTTTGTTTGCTTGCTTGCTTTAAAACGGGATCTAACTAGGTAACCCAGGAAGACCTCAAACTTGCTTTGCAGTTCAGCTAACACTGAATTCCTGAAACTCTTGCTTCTACAGCTCAAGTGCTAAGATCACAAATGGGAGCCACCATACTGAGGCTGGCATGATCTTAATATACAGGAAGTCCTCAGAAATTCACTTTTTATAAAACCGAGTTGAACATTCATTCACCAGTTCATTAGGACTGTGATTTACTAGGTCAGTGGACTGGTTAAAAAAAAAAAAAAAAAAAACTCCATACAGTTTTGTATACTATCAATTGACAATCTGAAATGGTACTTTAAAAAGTAAGTATTTAAGAATTTCATGAAAGTGAATAAAATACTTAATAATAAATGTATCAGAAAAAGTACAAAGTTTGTATTGGAAAATATCCAAATTACAGTTAAAAAAGAAATTAAAGAACGCTTGCTCAAATGGAACAATAACATGATAGACAGTAACAACTGGGAATAAGGATGAGAAACTGGAGCCCTCATACAAGGCTGCTGGAGATGCAAAATGTACAGCTGCTCTAGCAGTGTAGTAATTCCTCAGAAATACTAAACATAGTTACCACATGACCTAGAAATTCCTATCCTACACGTACAGCCAAGAAAAATGGAAACTTATGTCCACCCAAAACTTTAGAGTGGGGTATTTACAGTAACATCATTCATAAGCCAAAAAAAAAAATGAGGGAAATCAAACATCCATCAAGTGATGAATGGATAACCAAAACGTGGTGCTGCTGCTCAATGGTGTATTATTCAACCATAAAATGAAGTACTTTGCCTGCTGCAGCACAAGCAAGCCTTGAAAATAAATGTGCAACGTAAAAGAAGCCAGTCACAAATGACCACATATTATATAGTTCAATTTAGAGGAAATTTCTAGAATAGACAGGTCTTCTCACAAGAAGTAGATTGGCAGTTGCCAAGGATGGAAGTAGAAATTCACTACTAAGGGGTACAGAGTTTCTTTCAAAATAATGAAAATGTTAAGTTATATTTTGTGGTAGCTTTTCAACCATGAATGTATTTTTAACTATTAAATTGTACAGTTTTAATTGGCAGATACTATAATCCCAGAACTTAGAGGGAGAGACTAAAAAACTGTTTTGAGTTCCAGCCCAGTATGGTTACATATTGATTTCTTGGCAACATAAAACGATCTTGTCTGAAATCAATCAATTGTACACTTTAAATGGGTGAACTGTATAATATGAAAATTGCATCTAAATAAAGTTATTTCAAAATGTAAGTGTTCCAAACAAATAAATTAAAGGCAGAAATCTAAAGGCTGGATTTAAAAAGCAAGAATGCACTGACTATATACTGTCTACAAAAAGGTATTTTAAATATAATGATACAAATAACTAAAAGCCAAAGGCTGAAAAAGGATATAGTACATGAACACTAATAAAAAGAATGCTGAAAAGTACATTTTGGAACAAAAACTCCCAGCAGGCATAAAAAGGATCATGTTGTTAAATGAAACAATCAATTGACACAATAATCCTAAATTTGTGGGTACCTAACAACCAAGCTTCAAATATTTAAATTTAATACCGTGGATACAGATGAGAAAGTGTATCACATAGTTGTAGTTAGAGATTTCAACGCCACTCTTTCAACAACTGTTGAAATAAATAGAAAATTGAAAAATATATTTAAAAAACTTGAAAAATTCTAGCAAACAACTGGATCCTACTGACAATTACAAACCACCACCCAAGAATAGGATAATATATATTCCTTTCAAATGTATATGAAAAACTTACCAAGATAAACAATATCTTGGATCAAAATGTAAATACAAATGAGTTTATTTTTGTCTCAGTGGGTTTTAAAGAATCCAAAGCATACATAATATATTCTCAAAAGAACATTCAATGTGAAATAAAATAACATAACAGACAAGTACTAAAAAATCCAAATATTTAGAAACCATTAACATGCTACTGTCCTAAAGTGTTCATATTGGTAATCCCAGCATTTGGGAAGCTGGGACAGAAGAAATCAGCCTCAACTCTGAAGTTAACTTCAGGCCAGTATGAGCTGTAGCTCTGAAAAAAAAAACAGCAAAAATAAACACTAAGAAAATTAAAAGTCAACATTTATACCACTGAACTCCGATTTCAGCATCTCTAACCAGTGACCAGTTTCCATCTAAAGAAACTAACAGCGGCCAACACAGTGATGAATACCTGCCATCAACCAATGCTTAGGAAGCGGAGGCTGGAGGATGAGGAATTGGGTCATCCTCAACTACATGTGGAGTTGGAGGCCAGCCTGGGCTACATGAAATGCTCTCAAGAAAAGGGAGGGAAGTAGAGGGGAGAAAGAAAAATGAAACAAACAAAGAGCAAGTGAAAGCCAGGATAAAATGAAGAGCTAAAATATTAAAACATCACAGTGGAAATCAATGAGAAAGAAAGCATAAAAACAAAGAAAATCAAGGAAATGATAAGGTAGTTCACGGAGAAGCTCAATTCGATATATCATCTTCTGACCATAGACAGGACATGGAAAAGCTAACTGAATACAAGAAATTACTCTGACAGGAATGAGAAAGGAAAACTCATTACAATTCAACAAAATTTTAAATGTAAGTTAAAACGCAAGAAATCAAGTAATCCAATTAAAAACTGGGGTATGGAGCTAAAAAGAGAACTGACTGTAGAGGATTATAGAATGGCAGAAAAACACTTAAAGAAATGCTCAACTTCCTTAGCCATCAGGGTGATGCAAATCAAAACGAC
>CM053742.1:93888638-93950813 GCA_028658305.1 Pachyuromys duprasi
GTTCATTGACCCTCCTCCATACACGCCAGGGAGTAACAGCCTAGCTAGATCCCACAGGAGGACAGTGCAGCCAGCCCTGAGGAGACAAGATGAACTGGGGTCAGATGGAAGGGGAGGAGATCCTCCCCTGTAGGTGGACTTGGAGTGGGCGGGGAGGAGATGAGGGAGGGATGGGGAGAGTGGGAGGGAATGAGAGAGGGGGCTACGCCAGGGATGCAAAGTACCTAACCTGTGATTGATATAAAAATAAATAAATTACATTTAAAAAAGAAAAAGAAAATATTATGTCTGCCCATCAGAAGTAGGAGAAGAAAGGAACAGGACAGAAGCCTTCCACAGAGGGCCTCTGAAAGACTCTGTCCACCAGGGTATCGAAGGAGATACTGAGACTCATAGCCAAACTTTGGGCAGACTGATAGAATCCTCATGGAAGAAGAGGAAAATAGAAAGACTTGAAGGGGATAGGAACTCCACAAGGAGAACAACAGAGCCAAAATACCTGGGCCTAAGGGAGCCTGCTGAGACCGATACTCCAACTGAGGACCATGCATGGAGAGGACCTACACCCCCTGTTCAAAGGAAACCCATTGGCTGCAAAGTTTCCAAGTGGATTGCCTAGTAAGGGGTATGGGGACTGTCTCTGACATGAACTCAGTGGCTGGCTCTCTGATCACCTCCCCTGGGGGATGCAGCCTTGCCAGGCCACAGAGGAAGATGATGCAGCCAGTCCTGATGAGACCTGATAGGCTACAGTTAGATAGAAGAGGCAGATGTCCTCCCCTATCAGGAGCCTAGGGAAAGGGCATAGAGGGAAAAGAGTTAGAATGGGTGGGACTGGGAAGAGACAAGGGAGGGGGGCTGCAGTGGGGATACAAAGTGAATAAATTGTAATAAATATATAAATAAAATTTTAAAAAACTTAAAAAGGAAGAAAATACTACAAAGAATTTTATTACTATAGATTTGAAAATGCAGATGAAACAGACAAATTTCATTAACAGCACAAAGTACAAAATCAGAGCAAAGAAGAAACACATAATTAAAAAAAAACAATATGCCTATTAAAGAATTTGGATCTGTAGTTAAAAATAGACGCCTTACCATCACACTCGAAATCCAGCTGGCCTCACTAAGGAATTCTCCTAAATAATTACAATAGAGAAAACATCAACTACACTAACTCACAAAATTAAAGATGACAGATAGAGTTTTTTTCTTACCCATTCCATGAGACCAGTATTAATCTGATATCAACAGTTAGGAAACATGTCTTCAGAAAAGAAAACCGAAAGCCAATTGCACTTTCATAAACACACACGTAAAAAAAAAAATCCTAAGAGAATTATATCCTTTAATATAATTAAAGGATATAATTATATCCTTTAATATAACAGTATGTAAAACTTATAATCAAAACCCAGTGGGGTTCACCTCAGAAATGTACGATTGATAACACTTAAAAAATTCAATTTAATTCAGCAGATTAAAAGATTTGTAATAAAGTGTATGATCATAGAAACAGAGAAAATCCACTTGAAATTCTAACATTTGTTTCTTATACTTAGACAAGAAACTTCAACAAACTAGGAATGTCTAATATCCACTTACAAGTGAGTATATACCATGTGTGTCCTGCTTCTGGGTTACCTCACACAGGATGATCTTTTCTAGTTCCCACCATTTGCCTGCAAATTTCATGATTTCCTTGTTTTAAATTGCGGAGTAGCATTCCATTGTGTAAATGTATCACAATTTCTGTATCCATTCCTCAACTGAGAAGCGAGAATCTGGGTTGTTTCCAGATTCTGGCTTTTACAAATAAAGCTGCTTTGAACATGGTTGAGCAAATGTCCTGGTTGAATACTTGAGCATCTTTTGGATATATGCCTAGAAGTGGTATAGCTGGATCTTGAGGTAGCACTTTTCCTAATTGTCTGAATAAGTGCCAGATTGATTTCCAAAGTGGTTGTACAAGTTTACATTCCCACCAGCAATGGAGGAGGGTTCTCCTTTCTCCACAACCTCTCTGGCATGTGTTGTCATTTGAGATTTTGATCTTAACCATTCTGATGGGTGTAAGGTTCTCAAGGTCATTATGATAATACAGTATAAATATACTAAAATCTTACACCTAAAGAAGCTAAGCAAGAAGAAGGACCCTGGGTAAGATGATCAATTCTCACTCAGAAAGGCAAACAGGACTGACATCGGAAGAGGGAGAAGCCTACCACAGAGGGCCTCTGAAAGACTCCACCCAGCAAGGTATCAAAGCAGATGCTGAGACTCATAGCCAAACTTTGGGCAGAGTGCAAGGAATTTTATGAAAGAAGGGAGAGATAGAAAGACCTGGAGGGGACAGGAGCTCCACAAGGAGAGCAACAGAAACAAAAAATCTGGGCACAGGGGTCTTTTCTAAGACTGATACTCCACCCAAGGACCATGTATGGTGATAACCTAGAACCCCTGCACAGATGTAGCCCATGGCAGCTCAGTCTCCAAGTGGGTTCCATAGTAATGGTTACAGACACTGTCTCTGACATGAACTCAATAGCTAGCTCTTTGATCACCTCCCCCCTGATAGTGGCACAGCCTTACTAGGCCACAGAGAAGCAATACAATGCAGTAGTTCCTGATAAGATCTGACAGGCTTGGATCAGAGGGAAAGGGAGGAGGACTTCTCCTATCAGTGGACTTAGGGAGGGCCATGGGAGAAGATGAAAGAGGGGAAGATGGGATTGGGAGGAGATGAAGGAGAGGACTACAGCTGGGATATAAAGTGAATAAATTGTAATTAAGGAAACCAATAAATAAATGAAAAAATCAAACTAGGAACAGATGAGAACTTTTACCTTACAGATGGAACTTCTCCAGCCTGATAAAAAACAAAGAAGAGAGAGAGAGAGAACCCATCTATTGATCAGAAACAAAGCACAGATGAGTACATGCTTTCTTCACTTTTCAACATTATACTGGCATTTCCAGCCAGTGCAATCAGGTAAGACAAAGAAATAAAAGCATGCAGATGATAAACAAGACAGAAGATTCTTATTTGCAGGAGGCATGATTATCTCTATGAAGAATCTGTAAAACAGCTATGAAAACTACTGAGTTCAGCAATGTTGCAGGATACAAAGTTAGCAACTGTCTATTTTAAAGTTTTTAATCACTGTGAACATGAACAAAAGCAACTTGGGAAAGAAAGGGTTTATTTCAACTTACAACTCTCAGGTCACAATCCATTACTGAGGGAAGGAGCAGGGAACTGAAGTCTGGAGCTGATGCAGAGGCCATAAAAAACTACTGCTTACTAGCTTGTTCTCCAAGGTTTGTTCAGCTTACTTCCTAATATCCGGGACCACCCACTCATGAATGGCACAGCCCACTGGGGGATGGGTCTACCCACATCAATTTATCAATCAAGAAAATGCCGCACAGGCTTGTCACAACTGAATACTGTGGGAACATTTTCTCAAATGAGTTACCCTCAGTCCAAATGACCCTAGCCTGTGTCAAGTTGACATAAAAACTTGCTAACAGGTCTACAGATCAATTCTGTTTCAACAAGCTAGAAATAAAACATAAAAATACCATAAAAGAACCATAAAATACTTAATGATAAACCTGAAAAGAGATATTTAACACCCATACATACACTGCAAACTACAAAATACTGCTGGGAAATAAAGTAGAAACCTAAGTTTACTGTATGCTATTGTGTCCCAGTGAAGCTGATAAGAGTAGCTAAATTTCACCAGTTATGAAGGCCAAACTCTCAGAAACCATTAGGCTAACACTACTTACAGATCCTCTAGCTTGTAACTTTAATGTTCCTAGTCATGGACAGGATAACAAAAGATGGTTGACTGACCTAGCACAATCTTGGTGAATATTTAGAAGCACAGACACCGTGCAGACTGATAAAACTGAAGAAAGGCTTACCCCTAGACTTCGGAGATTCAGTCAAAACTGAGGCATGATAAAGTACGATCTGTGGGAATCTACTGTGGAAAGAGCCATGGAAAAGGCATGGCTCAGGGACATGACTAATGTTTCTGGTCTGGAAAGAAACAGACTTGAAGGCACATACCTGGCACAATGTAAGTGTCCCCCCCCCAAAAAAAAAAACTAGCTAAAATAATGCAATAAAATAATCGAATTGAATCATAAACCATTAATAAAGAAATTATATCATCTAAATTTGAGTTGACTGCAAAATAATCTTTATACAGGGATAGAAGAGTTTGATAAACTCATCAATAGTAGAAGCAAGATTTCAAGAAATAAAATAAATCTCTTTAATCAAATTAACCTTACAGGCCCCCTAGGAAGAAACAGATTGTAGTTTACTCCAGGCAGCAGAGATTCTGAAAACAGACAGCTTGGACTCAAATCCCAGGATCAAAACTTAATAGCCATATAGACCTCAGTGAGATACTGAGTTTCTATGTGATTCAGTTAGTTCTCATATAAAAATGAAGGGCAAGTGTGATCTGAGCATGGTGGTACATGCCTGTAATCCCAAATATTCAGGAGACTGAGAGGCAGTAGGATCATAAGTTCAACACCTGCCTGGGAAATATAACTGAAAACTTATCTCAAAAGAAGTGAAAATAGAGATGTCCTGGGAATAGAGTAGAGCAGTAGAACACTTGCCTAACATGTATGAGACCCTGGACTCAATCCCTAGTAGCACAGAAAAATAGGAATGAGGACAAAATAGCACATTTCATAAAGTTGTCAGGAAGATTAATGACTTAATATTTGTATGATGCTTAGGAGCCTAGTTCATCCTACTTAAGCAAAATGAGAATAAACATATTGCTACTTGTTCATTAAAGCATCAACTGCCAAACATTTATCCAAGCTGCACTTTTCACTAAAATATGCTCTCTTTACTTAAAACCAGACTGAATTAATAAAGTTTCCAGTAAAAAACTAACCTCTTACCTACTTCTCTTATGATGATTCTTCCTAAAGAACATTACCCAGGAAGCAGTTTGCTGCTCCATTTGGAAATAAAAACAACTCACATCCCCTCTCACCAAACTGAGACCAAGCTCCAAGCCTTGTGCTTAGAAAGCAACTCATTTTTCAGAAATAATCTGGTTGACACTTTGTGACACATACTTGGAGCTAAATAAAGAGCTGTTCATCGGACATCTTTCTAAGCTAAAGTAAATTTAACATACTTATTGTTATTATTTATACAGTCAGTTAAAACTTCAAGCAGGGAATAAAGGCTTCATAAGGGGTACGTACCACCTAATCAGTTAATCAACTTTAATAAATTTGCCCAAGATAATATTAGTGGTATTTAACTGCAGATTTGCAACTTCAGTTTCTCTCAAAACGGTATTGAATATAGATACCCCTTAGGAGATAAAAGACAAACATGAAGAAGGCACTATATTCTAAGCTGCCTCAGTAGAAAATGTAACAGGGCTTCAGGATAATTCTGACATTAATTCATTAGTCACTCTTCTTTGTGAGGGAGAATACTGATATCATGTGTTAAGCAAAATAAGCAAGATTCAGAGTGACAAATGTCACACTTCCTGCCGAGACAGGAAGTATGCTTTGAGTTCCTGACTACCCACAGCTACTAATGAATTTGAAGCCAGCGTGATCTATTTAGTAAGACACTTAAAAGAAAAAGGGTGAATCATACATCCAGGGATCATCGAGGACAGGCCTGTAGTCTAACAAAGTCAGATTTGTTTGCTCTTCATAAAGGACCACACTAAAGGAATCCCACTTAACAAGAAGATAGAAGAGAGCTTTTGTGCTTTCCTGTTGAAGGACTAGAAGGAGGGCCTAAGGAAAGTAGAATCCATTCTGGATTGGTCACTGGTTGAAGGCTAGGAAAAGCTGTCCTACAATGGAGACTGGGTTTATTGTGAGAAAAGAGCAACTCAGGAATTGGGAATCCCCACAACCAATGGAAAAGCAAATCAGATCTGGAGACATCATAAAGAAAAAAAGGAATAGTCCCTGAAAGACAAAGGTCTTTTTGGCATCTTACAGCTGTTGCATGCCTTTGAGAGAAATGGCTTTTCTGTTAACATTGCATGTGTTAGCTCAGTCGATAGAAGAATTGCCTTTTTCTTTGTTGGTCTCAGCTGATTTTCATATCACAGACATTTCTTTATTCTTTCAGTAGCAAAGGCATGGATGCTGACAATCTTCTAAATTCTCTTTAGTCATACAGATGTTAAGATCATAGACAAAGTTAGATAAATATTTCAACTTTATTTCTACTGACATGGAAATCTTAGGTAGGTGACTCAAGACTTTAGAGACATGGGGAACATTTTTACTTCATTTATTTATGTACTTATTCATTTTTTGTTCTTTGATAATTTCATATAATGTTTTGTCATAGTCTTTCCTCTTTTCCTCCTCTCTCCCCCTCTCCCAGGTCCTGCACTATAACTCCCTACCTACCCAACTTCATGTTCTGTCCATCTTAAAAATGAACAACATGGAATCCAATTTGTGTTGGCTATGACTACTCCTATGCACGAGGCTTTCCCTGGAATGTGGTTAATAAGCCTAGTATCACTTCATTGAAGAAAACTGATTTTCCCAAGATTTTCTCTTTTTAGTGTTGGAAGTCATAACTTTCTTCTGTGACCAAAAGAAAGGATAAGGAAATGAACATCTTGCTACTTTGATGATGTTGAAGAACAAGATGTGAGTTTCTGGATAATAACTGAGATCTTGGAATTGTGGATTTTTGTTAAAGAATGGAGGAAATTTCACAAACACTAGAAAGAAATCATTTCACTGTACATTTGCTAAAATGGTGAATTTTAGCAAATGGACTTAAATTAAAATGAACAAGAAAAAAAAAAAACACCAAATGTGAACAGAAAGCTACATAGAAAAACCCTATCTGGAAAAACAAAAACAAAAAAAGAAAACTTATAGTAGAAGAATATCCATGGTTTTTCAAGAGCAGACAAGACCAAAGATCTTAAAAGCAAACCTAGGAGTGGAGAAGTCTGTATATTGATTTCAGTGTACTGGTAACAAGGTCACTAGAATGCCTGGATTACAAAAAAAAAAAAAAAAAAAAAAAAAAAAAACCACACAAAAGTGGAATGGAAAGATGATGGCTCCTCAGTAAAGAATGCTTATGACTCTTGCAGAGAATCTGTGTTCATCCCAACACCCAAACTGGATAGCTCACAATGGCCTGTAACCTCAGTTCCAGGGGTTTACAATGCCTTCGGCCTCCACAGGTACCTATACTTATGTGTACATACCCATACACAGATATACAGATATAAACATAATTAAAAGTAAATCATTCTCAAAAAGAAAGCAAAGATGAACTCACAGTTATCAGGAATTACTGAGGTAGCATCATGCATTTGGTCATGGAAAGAAGTAATACACTGATTAAAAAGAGATGGTTTGGAGAGACACTGACCAGGATTCAACTTCTGTGTACCGTCATATTATGTAATCTTAGTCAAGACATCAGTCTTCTCTGACCCTTAAGTGCCACATCTATAAATTGTGTATTAGAGTACTAGCTTCACTAAACTCTTTATGAAAATGAAAGGTTATATAATGCATTCAAACATCGGCCACAATAGCTATTCAAAAAAAAAAGGACTTTTGAAAGATCAAACCAGACAAAAATCCCAGCATGTAGAGAAAAGATGGACACAAAGTCCCAACCCTAGTTAGAGAGCTATTACGAATCTATCAGTGTTGGGAGAAGGAAAGTCAGGTTTCTTTAAAGACGTGGCTCCTGGTAGGTTGACCATACTCCAGTGGAAGACCACACACCCAAGAGTACTTAGACAGGACAAATCAGACTTGATGGCTTTAAAAATGAATAGGACAACAAAGTTGGGTGGACGAGTGAGTCTGGAAGGAGTTGAGCAAGATGAATATAATTAAAATACATTGTATAAAATTTACAAAGATCTAATAAAAATATAAACACTAGCATCATCATTACCACCAAGATCATCTGTAGTAAAATCTTCTGGAACTTAACAAACCAGAAGAGTGGAACCACAGCAAATAATATTTGGTTAAAAATGAAAAGCTGTGCTTATTGCAACATATTATGAACATCCTTGAAACAGAAGAAAAGTACAGTATTGCATTCTACCCTTCCCCTCCTTCTCTTCCTTCCTAAACAGAAACAGGTAAACTCATGTGCACATAAATGCACACACTCATGAACACACACACACACTTTCCCACCTATGCTCTCTGTATCCTGTGACACCTACTCTAAATTTGTGAGCCATGATAATCTGTGAAAAATTAATTCTTACTGGAGAAACTAATGGAGATTCCTATTGCATGATGTGAAGACGAGGAAATATAGAAGAGTCGTTCAATATATCTTAAGATAAAGCAAAGGGAACAGAGATCCTATTTGTCTCTGGCACTGGAAAAGCCAAAAAGATTTGGAGGAAGTGCAAAAGAGATTCTTTGAAATGTTTGCAATTCCAGCGAAAATGGGGGGTTTTTAAAAATACAGCAGATACAGGAAAGAAGGGAGATTATTAGGTGAACCAGATGTCATCAGAGGATAGGTAAAGTGAAAAGCAATGTCAGTCTTGGGAAAAACAACACAAAAACAAAGCAGCCATGGATCTATATGTTTGAAAGAAAAGAGCATCTGTGACAAATAGGCTCTCCCTTTACAAGAAGGTATGTTAACTAGATTACGTGCTGATTGGAGTTGAGGTAAGAGAGGGCTAAATTAGAGGGCTGGAAGGTATGGTAAGAAAATGGAACAGCTGCTGTGGGAAATTGAAAAAGAAACCAACTAGGAATGTGTAAAAGGATTAGTAAGCGGCTGTTCAGGATCCAGCTGTGGTTAGAAATCATAGTTTAGTCATGGATATAATGAGCATGGTGAGGCAATTTTCCCTAGTATTTACTCAGAAGCCTGGGAACTGGACAGAAGAAAACAGATGCTAAAATCCATTTAGGTCTGTGGATTGGCAGGGCAGGTGCAGTGGAACAAGAGGAACATGAGGGAATTGAAGAGTGTGGGAATTAATATCAAATGGCTGGTGGAGCTGAGTGAACTTAGGAATGGTTGTTGGGTGGGAAAACACATGGGACTCTAGAGACTGGAAGTCAAGGAGAAAGGAAAATGGAATAGAGATGTTTGAGTGCTCAAAGAAATTCTGGGAAAGGGAACAACAGATGTGGAACACCAAACAGAGAGGTTGCCTGAGCAAAGGAAAAATGAAGGTAATATGACTGGAAATCAAGAAGAGTTATGTAGGACATCTGAGAACTACTCAGTGTGGCCACTGATAGGGTCTAGAGTGATGACAGGAGTCAGTGTTGCATAGAAGACTAAAGTGCCAAGGAAATCAAAGAAAAAAGCAAACCAGGAACCCAAAATTTGCTCCATGCTTGCATAATACCTGGTAACATGCATGTCAAAGAAAAGGCATTGAACAACATTCTGGCTCCAGAAGCTTTTTTGAGAATGAGGAATTGGCAGAAACTAAGCAGCTTTCATCTGAGAGGGTTATGAGGTGGGGTGGGGAACAGTATCATCAAGGGTAAGAGTTTCAGAGAAATGGTTGTAAACATGCCAATTTTTTTTTTTAACCAAAGAACACAGATGCACAGATTTGGGCAGGCACAGGAGAGCAGAGTGGGAAAAGTAGTGTCATCCAGGAAACACTTTGGTTATGAACTGAAAAGGGCTATGTTGAATTTATAACAGAGACATCCTTTAGGATGCTGAGGAAGCAATAGCGGAACTAGAAACTCTGAGTTTGACCAAGAAAGAAGAAGCGATTAGTTAAAAGTTGAAGTGAAAGAAACTTTAAGAAACATGGCCAGATCTTTGTAAACACTTCTTGGTAACAACTATAGATACAATAACAAAACCATAGGTTATGAACATACCCCACAAATATTGGAAATGGGAATTTCTGAAAGTGACCAGAGTGACCCTTAAGTACATTAATGTTGAAGAGAAGAAAAATTAGAGGAACAGTCTCACAATGTTCATATCCCTGAAATTGTAAAGAAATAAAAAAAAAAAAGCAGAGACAACTAAAGAGTACAATGTGACTGAACAGAAAACATATTAGTAGCATGCAACAGGAACTAATGTAGCTATAACAGGTGCACATTCTTCAAATGTAAAATAATCTACCCTGAGTAGAAAATATATGGGAACAGGTGATGGAGAAACAGCAAGTGCACCACAGAAATGATTCAGTTCCTATTTATATCCCATCTTAAGTGATAAAGCTAATTTTTAACACTAGTAATAGCAGAAAAAAACATGAAAAGATGCAAAATGTGGGAAATAATATGCAGTTTCAAATGAATATGGCTCCATGGGCCCAAATGAAGTATAGACCATGGTCTTAAAGTAACCAACATTCCTGATTAAGAAGTTTCTGCTGGTGATCTTTGCAATATATCACGGTGGACTAAAGAGATATATCAGTGGTAGATCACTTGTCTAACACATGTGAGGCTCTGAATTTGATGCCAATTATCACCGAAAACTATGACAGACTGCAAAGTTGAAGGACGGCTATCATTTGACAGCTAACAGTCCAGTTTTTCAAAGCTATAAGATTTCTAAAACACCTTAAAAACAAAGAGTGACCAAGTGTGGTGTTACATGCCTTCAATTTCAGGATACTGAAGCCAAAGGCAGGTTGATCTCTATGAGGTGAAGGCCAATCTGCTCTGAATAGTGAGGTCCAGGCAAGTCAAGTCTACATAGTAAGACACTGTATCAAAAACAAAAAACAAAAAAAAACAAAAACCCACAATGCAAAAGTTGTAATAAGGCAAATAGTTCATAATGGACTGTTAAATAAAGTGTTGTGAGCAATGCTCAGATCATGAGAATTGTAGACTGTGGTAATGTCAACGGCTCAGGGTTTTGACCTTCAGTATGTAATTTAAGACAATTTTTCTTTATGGAATACATTCACAACAAACAGTAAAGTAAGTCCCAGAGTATTAAACAAGTAGGTTTATTCGTCGTCCAGTGAATAAACTTACTCAGAGAGAATGCTAATGGAACAATTTAACGTTAAATTCAAGAACTTGGGTAGAACATAGAGAAAACTATGCTTCATGGCGGGGGTGGGCGGGCAGCTTAAAATGATATATTACGTATGGTTCTGTTTATGTGACATTCATAAAAATAATGTAATTTTAGAGATGGAAAGCAGCTTAGTGACTGTCAGGATTGGTTAAGGGGGAAAATGGGATATGGCTACAAAAGGGGAGCACAAAGGGGTCCTATAGTAGAAGCAGTTCAGCATCTTGACTATGGTGGTTATTATGCAAACCTACATGTGATAAAATGCACCCAGCAATACACCTAGTAGTAAAGCATGTTTTTGCTTGTGTGCCTCATCCCCATATAACCTCTGTAGATTGTACCATTGTCAATTTGTCGGTTTGGTATTGTACTAGAGTTATATATGTTATTATTGTTGAGGAACAAGAGGTAGAAGTCCATGAGACTTTCCTATATACTTCTTTGCAGTAACCACAATTATCTGGATGTAAAATGATTTTAAAATTAAAAGAATGTTTGTTTTTGTTTTTTAGGAGGTTCTTTGGGGAAAAGGTCTTCCTATGTGGTTCTGGCTGGCCTGGAAATCAGTATGTAGACCAAACTGACATTAAACTCACAGAACTCTGCCTGCTTCTGCCTCTGCCTCTGTCTCTTGAGTACTGGGATTAAAGGCACATTCTCTATAACAGCTTAAATAGATTTTTTAAAGAATATTAACAAACAGATCATTTTTTACCTCACAGGAGTTCTGCTTGTAGGCCTCACTACTTAGCACTATTAAAATAACATTTCCAACCAAGTTAGGAGAGAAATTATAAAGCATATATAAGAAAGGAAGACATTCCGGGTCTTTCTATCTCCTCCCCCTTTTTTCAAAAGATTCCCTGCACTCTGCCCAAATTTTGGCTATGACTCTCATCATCTGCTTTGATACCCTGCTGGGTAGAGTCTTTCAGGTGCCCTCTGTGGTAGGCTTCTGTCCTCTTCACTGTTTTCTCCCTCTTCTGATATCTATCCCATTTATTTGCCTTTCTGAATGAGGACTGAACATCGCACCCAGGGTCTTCCTTATTGCTTCTTTACACGTACAAATTTTAGTATGTTTATCCTATATTATATGTCTAATATCTACTTATAAGTGAGTATATACCATGTGTGAAAGAAGGGGGAGATACAAAGACCTGGAGGGGACAGGAGCTCCATAAGGAGAGCAACAGAACTAAAAATTCTGGGCACAGGGATCTTTTCTGAGACTAATACTCCAACCAAGGACCATGCAAGGAGATAACCTATAATCCCTGCACAGATGTAGCCCATGGCAGCTCAGTCTCCAAGTGGATTCCCTAGTAAGGACAACAGGGGCTGTCTTGGACATGAACTCTGTGGCTGGCTCTTTGATCACCTCCCCCGATGATGGGGAGGGGCAGCCTTACCAGACCACAGAGGAAAACAATGCAGCCAGTCCTGATGAGACCTGATAGGCTAGGGTCAGATGGAAGGGGAGGAGGACCTTCCCTATCAGTGGACTGGGAGAAGTGGTTCATGGGAGAAGAGGGAGGGAGGGTAGAATTGGGAGAGGATAAAGGAGGGTGCTACAGCTGAGATACAAAGTGAATGGATTGTAAAATAAATAAATAAATAAGTGGATAAATAAATGAGGAAGGCACAGCTAATCTGTTTTCAAGTAAACCTGGTCTCCAAAACCTACGACAGGCTAGATTATGTGCACAGTGTCTGAAACAAAGCAGAGGGCAAAAGCATCTAGAGAAAATAAATGAATGCAGATGTTTGTCTCCAGCATAAACATGTGAATATAAGCTGCATGGGTAGGTCGGTTGATAGAGTGCTTTCAGAAAATGCAAGTTTAGGTTCAATCCCTAGCACTACATAAACTAGGTGTGGTGTGCAAATCTCTATTCCCAATACTCAGGAAGTGAAGACAGGAGACTAAAAGTCATCTTGGGATTCAGGAGAGTTTGTTTTAAAGAAAAAAGTACATGAAAGAATGTTTTTAAAATATTCAAGGATGCTGGGGTGTGATGACATGCAAGTTTAATACCACTACTCAGGGGACAGAGGTAGATGGATTGCTGTGAGGTCAAGTAGTCTACACACAAAAGTTTGTGTTTTTTTCAAGACTGGTGGAAGTGCATTTTAAAAAAGCTTCCATACTCAACAGAATGATAATAGTCCTTAAACTAGTGCTAGAACACTCAATTTCATTAATAAACTATGCATTCTTTATCTAGAAGGGTCTTGCTTAATTGTTCAGGCTGGCCTCAAACTCAAAATCCTCTTTGCCTCACCCATCGAGTAACTATGTTTATAGTCATGGGTCACCATGCCCAACAATAAAGTATGTATTTTTTAAAGAAAGTGGAGTGGAGTTAAATATTATGTCATCACTGTGCTCTGAATATATGCAATAAATGAGGTCTTGGAGAAAGTATCATAAATAATTGTTTAAAGATCCTGTTATATGAAAACCGTAACAGCCAAGCATGGTGACACATGCCTATAATCCTGGCACTTGGAAGGTGCAAACATGAAGATCAGAAGTTTATGGCCACCCTTGGCAACACAGTAAATTTGAAGACAGACTGGACTACAAATGATCCTTCCGCAAAAAGTGGGGAGGGAATGAACACTAAAAGTAATACAAGCTATTTAACCTGGTAAAGATTAAAAGTAACCAGTGGTGATGGCAAGTTAGATAGTAATTATTATGTATAACATAAAAAAAACGGTAGGATTATTATACTTTATTGCAGATAACATATTGTTTTACCACTTACAGCATAATTTTTTCCATTTCTCATTTGGAGGGAGCGGTTACATTCAAAACAGGGTGTCAAACTATAGCTTAGATTGGCCTAGAAGTCACCATATAACCAGGCTGACCTCCAATTCACCTCAGTTCTCCTGTCTCAGGGTCTGAGTGATGGGATTACAGGTGTGAACCATTACATCCAGCTACTACTTGCTTTCACAGTTGCCTCCTTACCTGTGCTATGTTGGAAAGGAAGAAAAGTAGAGAAAGGAGTTTTCTTCTGCTTAGCACTAGAGACTAGATGTCAGAAACAGACGAGCTCTGTCTGACATAAACAAGGACTTTCCAACATTGTAATCTTCATGAGACTAGAAAACCATTATAAGAGCACTCAGGACATGCTGGTAGACAGCTTGAGTACTATCCACATCATTATCTGATGGAACCATTACAAAAGTTCTAAGAAGTAAACAATATTATCATTTTATAGATGAGAGAACTTAATTACAACACTGAGGACTTAACTGATCTGCCCAAGGCTACAACCACAGCTAACTAAGTGTCAGAACTAGAAATCAAATTCTGGCAGCACACTCCAGAGCCACTGCCTCTCAGTAACTAAAACAACCACCACAATTACTGGGTAAGGCCACAGTAGGGAGAGTGGTCTACTCATCCTACCAAAAGGCTGCACTAGACCAAGATATTCACAGGTAACAGGGTTCTAGAAATCTTGGATCACAGAGCAGTTTGGACTCAAAACCTATCATAGTTCCAGTCTAGGGCTAATATTAGCTCTAAAGCTACAAATCATATTGTTTGAGAGTACACACAAGAGCATCAGGCATCTTAAGACAGAAATTTGGGTAGATGGATAGGTAATACATACATACATATATACATACATGATACATATGTATGTACGGAGGTAGGTAGTAGATAAGTAGATAAACAGATGTTTAGTTTTGTCAAATTGATACAATCTAGAATCATATGTACATCTCAATGAGGGATCATCTATACTGAATTGGCCTGTGAGCATTTCTGTTGGGGATTATATTGATGAATGAGTAGATGTGCCACTGTAGGTGGCAGCATTCCCTGGGCAGGAGATCATGGATTATATAAGAGTGAGAAGGAGCACACAAGCATTAATTCGTTGTACTCTGCTCTTGACTATGGATGTAGTGCTTCAAGTTTCTGATGTCATGATTTCCCTGTAAAGATGGACTACAGTCTGGAATTGGGAACCAAATAAACTCTCCCTAAATTGATTTTCTCAGGGAATTTTATCTTAGCAACATGATATGAAACTAAGACAGACAGACAGAGATGAAATAAAAGATTGACTTTGGCTGTGCCACAATTTACAACTTGAAAGTCCATTGGTGCTATTTTATATTGTAAAACAATGGACTTCACAAAACTACAGGTATGGCTGAAAAAGTATACATGTATTATTTCCCATTCCTTGTTCTTACCAACTGATACAACATATACTAAATATCACAAACTACTTAACTACAAAAACAAAGGCTAATGTATTTGACTGCATAAAATGAAAAACTTGTTAACAGTGGTGCAGTACGGTATTCCAAGCACTTGGGGTGGGGGGAGGGCAAGGAGAAGTTCATAGTCATCTTCAGCTATATAGCAAGTAAAGGTCAGCCTGGGCTATATGAGACTCTGTCTTTTTTAAAAAAAGACTAATTTTAACAAAAATAGATTACAATACTTTCTCATTTAAAAATGCACTATCATTTCTCACTAAGAAACAGCTATTGTTACATCTCACAAGAGGACACCCTTTGTAGCTTTAACATTTTAGGTTTCTATAAAAGGAAAAATCCATTAGCTGAATACTATCTTCTGGACAGCGGGAAGGAATTAATGTAGCATTTTTTATATTAATGAGGCAAAACTATATTAGCATAAAACCAACAAACCAAAAACTTAATAAAAATCCACCAACAAAATGATGGCAACCTGCATGCAGTTACACACTCAAGAATGCCTACTACTTACTTAGATAGTTCTTTTCACTACAAAATCTTATCTTGAAAATAATATTCTTTTATTTCCCAAGTTTTAAAATTTTATTTATTTTATTGTATGTTTATGTGCATATGTGACTATGAGTACATAAGTACACAATATGCAAGCATAAGCAGTAAAATATCAGAAGAGAGAGTTGGATCCCCTGGAACTATAGTTACATCCAATTGTGAGGCAGCATGGGAGTGCTAGGAACCGAATCCAGGTCCTCTCCTGGGTCCTTTGCAAGAGGAGCGAGTGCTGTTAACCATGAAGACATTTTTCCAGCCCCTCAAAGCTAGTTTTTAAGGACTAAACATCTTCCACACAAAGCAAAATCAATCAGCCAGGCCTGGTGCTACATGCAAAAAATCCTAGTACTCCATTCTGGAGGAAAGACAATCAGAAGTTCAAGGTCATCCTCAGTATCATAATGAATACTAAGTCAGCCTCAGCACTTGAGACTGTGCCTCAAGAAAAAACAAAAACAAAACTGAACAACAAAGCAATTAATTTGTTATATACCTGGTAGCTGGCAAGAATTGAAAAAAATAAATAGGGTAAGAGGAATACATTTTTAATGTTTTATTTATTATTTATTACAATTTATTCACTTTGTATCCTGGCTGTGGCCCCCTCCCTCATCTCCTCACAAATCCTTCCCTCCCTTCTTAGACTTCTCCTATGCCCCTCCCCCTATTCAACTGATACAGGAGATCCTCCTCCCCTTTTATATGACCCTAACCTATCAGGTCTCATTAGGACTGGCTGCATTGTCTTCCTCTGTGGCCTGGGAAGGCTGCTCCCCCCTCAGGGGGAGGTGATCAAAGAGCCAGCCACTGAGTGCATGTCAGAGACAACCCCTGACCCCTTACTAAGGACTTCCACTTGGAGAATAAGTTTATAGGCTACATATGAGCAGGTGTTTTAAGACTTCTCCATACATGGTCCTAGGTTGGGGAATCAGTCACTGCAGAGACCCCAGGGATCAGTTTTTTTTCCTCTGTTGCTACTCTTTTGGAGCTCCTATTCCCTCCAGTTATTTCTATCTCCCCCTTCTTTCATAAAATTCCATGCATTCTGCCCAAAGTTAGGCTGTGAGTCTCAGTCTCTGCTTCCATACCTCGATCAATAGAGTCTTTCAGAGGCTGTCTGTGGCAGGATCCTGTCCAGTTCCCTATCATCACATTATCACATTTGTCCTTCTGAATGAGGATTGAGCATCTTCCCTAGGGTCTTCCTTGTTGTCGAGCTTCCTTAGGACTATAGATTTTGGTATGCTTATTCTATATTATATGTCTAATAACCACTTATGATTGAATATATACAATGTGTGTCTTTCTGTTTCTGGCTTACCTCACTCAGGATGATCTTTTCTAGTTCCAGCCTGCAAATTTCATGATTTCCTTGTTTTTAATTGCTAAGTAGTATCCAATTGTGCAAATATGCCACAATTTCTGCATCCATTCCTCCGTTAAGGGACAGCTGGGTTGTTACCAGATTCTGGCTATTACAAATAAAGCTGCTATGAACATAGTTGAGCAAATGTCCTTGTTGTATACTTGAGCATCTTTTGGATATATGCCTAGGAGTAGTATAGTTGGATCTTGAAGTAGCACTATTCCTAATTGTCTGAGAATGTGCCAGATTGATTTGCGAAATGGTTGTACAAGTTTATATTCCCACCAGCAATGGAGGAGGGTTTCCCCTTTCTCCACATCCTCTCTAGCATGAATTGTCACTTGGGATTTTGCTCTTAGCCATTCTGATGGGTATAAGGTAAAATCTCAGAGTCATTTTGATTTGCATCTACCAAATCACTAAGGACGTTGAACATTTCTTTAAGTGTTTCTATTCCATTCAACATTTCTCTATTAAGAATTATCTGTTTACCTTTGAACCCCATTTTTGATAGTATTATTTGATTTGTTGGTGTTTAACTTCTTTAGTTCTTTATATATTCTGGATATTAGCCTTCTGTCAGATATAGAATTGGTGAAGATCCTTTCCAAATCTGTAGGCTGTCGTTTTGTTCTAATGATAGTGTCCGTTGGATGATAGTGTCCGTTGCTTTATAGAAGCTTTTCAGTTTCAGGAGGTCCCATTTATTGATTGTTGATCTTAGAGCCTGTGCTGTTGGTGTTCTGTTCAGGAAGTTGTCTCCTGTGCCAATGAGTTCCAGGTTCTTCCTTACTTTTTCTTCTAACAGATTTACATTCTCAAACATGTTGAGGTTTTTGATCCACTTGGACTTTAGGGTGATATGTATGGATCTATTTGCATTTTTCTACATGTAGACATCCAGTTAGACCAACACCATTGGTTGAAGATGCTCGTTTTCCACTGTATTGTTTTGGCTTCTTTGTAAAAAAAAAAAAAAAAAAAAAAAAAAAAAAAAAAAAAAAAAAACCAAGCATCTGTAGGTGTGCCGGTTTATTTCTGGGCCTTCTATTCGATTCCATTGATTATTCAAACTGTTTCTCTGCCAGTACCATGTAGTTTTCATTACTGTGGCTCTACAGTAAAGATTGAGATCAGGGATGGAGATACCTCCAGAAGAGCTGTTATTCTACAAGATTCTTTTAGCAATTCCAGGTTTTTTGTTTTTCCATATGAAATTGAGAATTATATTTTCCAGTTATGTAAAGAATTGTGTTGTTATTTTGTTGGAACTGCATTGAATCTGTAGATTGCTTTTGGCAGGGTGGCCATTTTCATTATATTAATCCTACTGATCCAACTTCTGATATCTTCTTCAATTTCTTTCTTCTGAGACTTGAAGTCTTTTTCATACAGGTCTCTCAGTTGCTTGGTCAGAGTTACACCAAGTAACTTTATGTTATTAGTGGTTATTGTGAAGAATGTTGTTTCCCTAATTTCTTTCACGGCCCTTTTGTCTTTGGTATACAGGAAGGCTACTAATTTTTTGAGTTAATTTTGTATCCAGCCACTTTGTTGAAGGTGTTTATCAGCTGAAAGAGTTCTCTGGTAGAATTTTGGGGGTCACTCATGTATACTATCAATGTATACTATCATATCATTTGCAAATAGTGATACTTTGACTTCTTCCTTTCCATTTTGTATTCCCTTGATATCCTTTAGTTGTCTTATTGCTCTAGCTAGTACCTCAAGTATTATGTTGAAGAGAGAAGGAAAGAAAAGGCAGCCATTCCTTATTCCTGATTTCAGTAGGACTGATTTAAGTTTCTCTCTGTTTAGTTTGATATTGGCTATAGTCTTCTTCTATAGTCTTTACTATGTTTAGGTATGTGCCTTGTATCCCTGATCTCTCCAAAACTTTAAACATGAATGGGTGTTGGATTTTGTCAAATGCTTTTTTAGCATCTAAGGAGATGATCATGTGGTTTTTGTTTTCTTCTTTTGGTTTATGTGGTGGGTTATATTGGTGGATTTCCATATATTGAACCACCCCTGCATGCCTGGGTCAAAGCCTACTTGGTCATGGTAGATGATATCTTTTGTGTGTTCTTAGATTCAGTTTGCGAGTATTTTATTATTATTGCATCAATGTTCTTAAGAGGATAGGTCTGAAATTCTCCGTTTTTGTGTGGTTTAGGTATCAAGGTTACCATGGCATCATAGAATTGAGTTTGGCAATGTTGCTTCTGTTTCTATTTTGTGGAAGTGTTTGAAGAGTATTGGTATCAGCTCCTCTTTGAAGTTCTGGTAAAATTCTGTGCTGAAACCATCTAGCCTTGGCCTTTTTTTGGAGAAGAGACTTTTCATGAATGCTTCTAATTCCTTGGGGAACATAGGATTGTTTAATCTATTTACCTGTTGTTGGTTTAGCTTTGATAAATGAAATCTATCAAGGAAATTGTCCATTTCACTTGGATTTTCAAATTTTGTGATATATAGGCTTTTAAAGTACGACCTAATGATTCTTTGAATTTCCTCATTGTCTGTCATTATGTCCCCCTTTTTGTTTCTGATTTTGCTGATTTAGATCGTTTCTCTCTGCCTTTTAGTTAGTTTGGCTAAAGACTTGTCTATCTTGTTGATTTCCTCAAAGTACCAACTCTTTGTTTCATTGATTCTTTAGTTTTATTTGTTCCTAATTTATTGATTTCAGCCCTGAGTTTGATTATTTCCAATGGTCTACTCTTCTTGGGTGTGTCTGCTTCTTATTTTTCCCCTGAGGTTTTCAGGCATGCCATTAACTTGCTTGTATGAGATGTCTCAAACTTCTTTCCGAAGGCACTTAGTGCTATGAACTTTCCTCTTAGCACTGCTTTCATTGTGCCCATAAATTTGGGTCAGCTGTGCCTTCATTTTCATTGAATTTTAGGAAGTTTATAATTTCTGTTTTTCATTTCTTCCTCGATCCAACTGTCATTGAGTAGAGAGTTGTTTAGTTTCCATCATGTGTAGGCTTTTTGTTATTTCTGTTGTTGTTGAGGCAGAGTTTTAGTCTATGGTAGTCTGATAGGATACAAAGGATTATTTCAATCTTCTTGTATCTGTTGAGACTTGCTTTGTGCCTGACTATATGGTCAATTTTGGATTAGGTTCCGTGGGGTGCAGAGAAGAAGGTATACTCTTTTGAGTTTGGGTGAAAGGTACTGCAGAAATCTATTAGGTCCATTTGATTTAAGACCTCTGTAAGTGTCATTATTTCCCTATTTAGCTTCTGTCTAGATGACCTGTCCCTTGGTGAGAGTGGAGGAGGATTTTTTTTTAGACCCTTCCCACTTCAAAGTAAAGACATTCCTGTTAGAGGTGGCATTCCTGACATCTTTCTGCCACATTACCTAATCCTCCCTGTGGGGGGAGCTACAGTTATTTGCCTGAGAAATTACACATGGAACAAAATTAAGTTAAACTTAATTTCAAGATAGAGCTATATTTAACTAGTTTTCAAATAAACGGTTCATCCACCAAGCATATTAGTGCATACATTTAACCCAGAAGACAGAAGTAGACCAGTTCCTGTGTGTTCAAAGACACTCTCTTCCACATAGGGAACCCAGAGCCAGCCAGGGTTACACAGTGAGACCTCAAAAAATGCAATAAGAAATTATATGCTCACTTCTCCATCTCTACTACCCAAAATCGTAACTGAAACCATGAGTCTAATCAACCCGAGGACTGGCTAATCTGGGAGCTAAGAAATCAAAGGCTGCTCTGCTATAGGAAGTTCCTATGTATGTACAAGAAAGCAGTAAGGAGATGAGGAAGGTATAGCAAGCAATACAGGTAGATCACCTCAAATCCAAATTTCAAGCCCTCTGATTTTTCTGCAGTGTATGCCACACCAATCCTCCATTTGCAGACAACCATCAGACAACAGGCAATCATAAGAACTCAGGAACCTATCACCAATACCTGTGTTTCCCTTTGAATATGGAGGATACCAATACTTATTCTTCAACCAGCTCAAATGTCACCTCATTCTTAGCCTTCCCTCCTTAACCTAACTGCAAATTACTACTGTTCTCTTAGGAGTCTGGGTTCTTTGTTTCTACTAAGTATTGCATAAGTGTAATCCTTTTACTAGATTATCAGTTCTTAATGGAAAGATTCAAGTTAACCATTTTATATGAGCCACAGTATCAACACAATGCCTTTACGCAACTGTTGAAGAGGTGGAAGTAAAACACTAATATGTTCCTAAATTTAAAAACTCCCTTGCTCCTCACCACTTAGTAACACAGTCATTAGAGAAGAGGTGTAATAGCCTCCTTCTAAGAATGGCTGCAGCACCTAACTTCAGTCAAATATATTGAACAGATAGGGAGGGAATGCAGGAGGGGACTACAGCTGGGATACAAAGTACATAACCTGTGATTAATATAAAATAAAAATGTTAATAAATAAATATATATATATATTGACCATTTTGGGGATTCCTCTAATTTCAGTCTCATGTATGTGATACAAGAGTGAGGCACTAAACATTTCTAAGAGCTGTTTTGATAAAACACTGTGAATAAAACACAAATAAAAGCCACACAACTTTAAATTTTTTAAATGTTGCATTAAGAAAAATAAAACATAAGTGAAATGAGATGTAACACTATGTTTCATTGAGTCAAATGCATACAAAATTTCTATAGGTATCCAATAAAAACACTGTAATGACATTTTAGACTCTTCTGTGTACGGAGCCTTTGAAATCCACTGAATGTTTTGTACTTATAGCATATATACATTAATACCAGGAATTACGTATTAGCTATGGAAGTTATTTACTTAGTTTATCTTTGCCCAACCTTCTCCAGTTCAAAAAGAAGATTACTACTAACCTGATACAACTGAATTGCAATGGAAAATGTGTTTAAAAGGTTTAAAATGGTACCTGGGAGCTGGTGAGATGAGTCAGTGGCTAAGGCACTGGCTGCCAAGCCTGTCCACCTGATTTTATCCCTGGACACAAAGGGTAGAAGGAGAAAACCGAGTGCAGCAAGTTGTACATGCGCGTGCACACACGTGCACACACACACCTACCCCCCACCCCCCCACACACTTAATTAGTTAGTTAATTAATTGTAATTTAAAACAGTACCTAGAAAACTGTAAGGGTTTGGGAACTGTTAAGTAGTATGATAATCATCCTTTTTTTTTTTTAAAGTACTAAAAACAATGTCTTCAAAGTTTGTAAAGCAGAACAATGTCAGTTCTACTTTTCTGTCTATTAAGCAGTTATCTATTAAGTTATCTGTAGTTATCTATTAAGCCAAGCAGGACAGCTGAGCGAAATGGAAAAAAAATATCTATTTTACAGATTTAAAGATCCAAATTACTAAACCAAGCGCGGTAATGCAAACCTTTAATCCTAGCACTCAGGAGGCAGAGGCAGGGAGATCTCTGTAAGTTCAAGGCCAGCCTGGTCTACAAAGAGTGTTCCATGTCAGTTAGAGTGGTTATAGAGAAACCCTGTCTCGATATATATATATATATATATATATACTCCTAGATAAATTGAGTTTGGGAGTTAGACCAACAGAAATTCTTCAAAATGGAAGCTTGGAGCAGTGTCACACTAACTGTCCCTTTACCCTGTGTCCTTTAAGCTCCATCCCTGTTTGTTGTAATACTTTGTTTTTTAAAGTTTTATTTATTGTTTATATATTTTGTGTATATGAGTGTTCTGGTTTCATGTACATCTAAAAGCCACAAGACATCTGATCCTGCTATAGATGGCTCTGAGCCACAGTGTGGTTGGTGGAAATTGAACCCAGGACCTCTAGAAGAACAATCAGTGTTCTTAACCACTGAGCCACCTCTTTAGCTTCTGCTATAATGTTTTCTGTGTCAGTATGTGAACAGTGTAACTTATGTACACTACGAAACACTTTACGTTGTTTTCATACTTTGTAACATACAACAGTTAAATATTCTTACCTGTACTTACACAATGCCCAAACCCAAGAATATCCAATCTTTGGTCAAATATTTGATTGTACTCTTTAGAAGACAGAAAACAAAGAAAAATAATACAGAAACCAAGGCCAAATACTTAAAGGAAGGAACAATGGCTTTGACATCAAAGAGTTTGATTTCTGCCTTCAATCTTGAGTAAATCACTACATAGCCTGGGGCACTCCAGAGCTGCTTTATCTCACTTTTATGATAAGATAAAAAAAACACTCAAGATAACATTTCATCAAGTCTTAGTTCCTCTGTTTAGTTCATTTTAAGTGTTCTGAAAGTTCATTTTAAGTGTTCTGAAAGTAAATTTCCCTGGGGAAAATGAATATTGATAAAGTTTATGGTAAATAATCATAATATAACCAGAGAACTTAGGAAAGCAAAAAAATGGTTCCTCTACCTTATACTGATACTGCTATTACTGAAATCTAAACAGCCACCATACTCCAAAGCCTTCAACTAGGTAGCAAAGTTTAGAATTATAGGACAATGGCAAAAAATGCTAAAGACATCAAGGATCACATCCATGATCTTCCAACCGACTCCCGATTCCCTGGATCTGGGTTCCTCAGCTCTAGCCAAAACTGACACTATTGTCACAAAGAATTCTTTGTTGCAAAGGGCTGCCCTGTACAATATAGAATATTTAGTAGCTTCATAGTCTTCTACCAGGCAGTAACACGTCTCCACTATTGAGGGAAACAAAATGCCTCCAGATGTTGCCAAGTGTCCCTCGAGACTAAAACCATCCTTGGTTGAAAACTTTTACCATGGATCATCTACTATGGCTACCTTCAATTTCTTTAGAGGTAAGTCAATACAAGCATCATCAGGACTCAACACGTTACTATTTATGACACAGACTCATTAATACAATACGTAACTTTCATGGACTATCTGGGTTGTCCAGAGGCAAAACTTTTTGAGTTAATTATCATTTGCTACACATAATATATGCTACCCATCTCCCACAACATTCTCCACATGCTTCCGGTTTCCCTCTAAACTACTCACATGTTCTGGCTCCCAATGACTGGACTCTAGGCTCAGTTACTACTTAATCACTGCAAGTTATTTTTTTTTTAAGGTTACATAGTGGGCTTAAAATGCCACCTCTACACAACTGTCAAACACCTATGGCATTTGTGTTAGTAACCTATCCATTACCAGAAGAAATACCTGAGAAGCACAAATTTACATTTTATTTACATATCTGGTTTCATATTCATTGCAGGTTTCAGCAGGTTGACCCACTGTTTTTAGGCCTGTGGTAGCACAGCATTCACATGGCAGGAACATGTGGCAGAGAAGGCTACTCGCTTCAGCACAGCAAGAAAGTAAAAGAGGAAAAAAGAGAGAGAGGCAAAGATCCAAGATTTTCTTCAAGGGCACATCTTGAGATTATCTAACTTTCATTCAGGCCTGCCTCCTAAGGGTTCTACCACCTTGCTATAGTACCACAGGCTGAGAACCAAGCCCTAAAAATATGGGCCTCTGGAGAACATTCCAAATCCCCAAAGCTCAGTATTCCAAAATGTTCCTGGAATGTATCCCTAACTTTAATTGTACAAACATTATTTGTGCATGGATTTTAACTTACCCAGACTGATTTCTTTTGGAGGGGGTATTGTCTGTTTCTGAATCTTCCTAGTCCTACATATGCTATATATTAATGTCTGACAAATACAATATAGTCTCAAAATTACTTAAATTAAGAAAGAATGAAGAATTTTGCCACAGAAGTATAGTCCATTTATTCACAAACTCTGTACGATTCTATAACCATTCCCATACACCTGAACTCTTTTCATTTGCTATTAGGATCAAAACAAGATGGGCTGGAGAGATGCCTCAGCTGTTAAAGGCTAGGCTCACAAACAACTTTATAAGAATACAACAAGAAATTCTAATAGGAAGTTTACTTCTGTCGTAACTGGCCATCACCTTATTTGGGAGAAGCAGTGAAGACACAATTTTTGGCACTGTGCTCCTAGGAATACAAAGTAGCTAAGACCACAGGTTCCATAAAGAGGTAGCCATGGATCCATGCTCCACCACTTCTAATTTCAGAATAAAACTCAACCACTCTATGCCCTACTTCCTGACCCTTCAATAGTTATTGTGAAGATTAAAGATAATCTACATGAAGCACTTTAATTTGTACATGGTAAGTACTCAATAAATGACAGTGTTGTTTTTGTTTTGTTGTTGTTATTACTCTCTTGAGTAATAATACTTTACTGTGCAGGGAGAAATAAAAGCAACACCTGTTATCCAGGGCAGTCAAGTACAGGTTTCTAGCACACATCAAGTCAGCCCACTTGCTCAGATTTTGTCTTGTAACCTCAGATGTGTTTTCTTCTCCCATTTTCCCCTTCCTTCATGCCTGGTCTAAACTGGGGGAAAAAAGCTTCTTCGATCACTAGGAAAGTTAAGAATTGCCCTATCCTTGTTCGCTATGCATAACCTCTAGGTTCAGTCTAAAGTTCAACCCCAAACCACTCCTAGGAAGTTCTTCAAGTCCTTTTAATTCCTCCAGAAAATCATCAAAACTTACACTCTTGTTTGATTGGTATTTTGAGACAGGCTCTCAGGAGACCTGGGTGTGCCTCAAACTTGCTGTATAGCTAAGGATAACTTTGAACTCATCCTCGTACCTCCCAAGAACTAGGATTACAAAATGCACCACCATATCTAGCAAAAGTGGCACTCCTTGTGTTTATTCCCATATTTCTATTCTAATTTTTCAAGTGACTTCATCCTTTTCTGTTTTGACAACTACTAAGCTACTATTTGGCGCTTTCTCAGACAATTGGGAATAGTGCTTCCTCAAGATCCAGCTATAGCACTCCTAGACATATATCCAAAAGATGTTCAAATACACAACAAGGACATTTGCTCAACCATGTTCATAGCAGCTTTATTCGTAATAGCCAGAATCTGGAAACAACCCAGATGTCCCTCAGTTGAAGAATGGATACAGAAATTGTGGTACATTTACACAATGGAATACTACTCAACAATTAAAAACAAGGGAATCCTGAAATTTGCAGGCATTTGGTAGGAACTAGAAAATATCATATCCCAGAAGCAGAAAGACACACACGTTACATATACTCACTTATAAGTGGATATTAGACATATAATATAGGATAAACTTACTAAAATCTGTACACTAAAGAAGCTAAGCAAGAAGGGGGACCCTGAGTAAGATGATCAATCCCCACGCAGAAAAACAAATGGGATGGACATTGGAAGAAGGAGAAAACAGCCAACAGGACTGAAGCCTACCACAGAGGGCCTTGGATAGACTCTACCTAGCAGTGTATCAAAGCAGATCCTGAGACTCATAACCAAACTTTGGGCAGAGTGCAGGGTATCTTACGAAAGAAGGGGGAGATAGTAAGACATGGAGAGGACAGGAATTCCACAAGGAGAGCAACAGAACCAAAAAATCTGGGCGAAGGTTTTTTTTCTTTCTTTCTGAGATTTATACTCCAACCAAGTACCATGCATGGAGATAACCTAGAACCCCTGCAGAGATGTAGCCCATGGCAGCTCAGTGTCCAAGTGGGTTTCCTAGTAAGGGGAACAGGGACTGGCTCTGATATGAACTCAGTGGCTGGCTCTTTGATCACCTCCCCCTGAAGGAGGAACAGCCTTGCCAGGACACAGAGAACAATGCACCCAGTCCTGAGGAGACCTGATAGACTAGGATCAGATGGAAGGGGAGGAGGACCTCCCTTATCAGTGGACTTGGAGAGGAGCATGGGAGGAGATGAGGGAGGGAAGGTAGGATTGGGAGAAAATGAGAGAGAGAGAGCTACAGCTGGGTTACAAAATGAATAAACTATAATTAATATAAAAATTAAAAATTTAATTTAAAAAGTACAAGAAAAAAACCCTCACCACTGGAGTTTGTAATACCTGCCTATTACAGAGCTTCCTCAACATACTGGAGTAAAGCAAGTATGCTCTGATTCTTAATTTATTTAAGTTACTTTTCTACAGTTCGTCAATATTACAAATAGAGAATTAGGGTCAGCTAGCACAGGATAACAATTCCTGCCCCTGAATGCCCCTACCTCAGCAAAGAAACAGCCACATCAAAGGGACATTCAGACAGACATCCCTTTGACTTCTTGTATCACAGGCCAAAGTCTTCTTTTTGAGGCATAAGGGCCCCCTAAAAGCCCTGAAATATTTGATGATTTAATAAAAAATCTTACAATATTAGGCTACTTAAATATTCTCCACTTCAAATATAAGTTTATACTTATGCTTCATCGAAGGTTCTTAAGCAAAAGAACAGTTCATGAACAATATTCAAACAAATTGAACAAGAACAGCAGCTACTACTCCAGAAATGGACACATTCAACTTTTAACTTTGATCCAGAATACATTTACTACGTTACTTACATATTAAAACACCCAAATATTTCACTTTTAAAAGCTAATAAAAACACAATTTTAACAATTTATTCTTATCTTTTCTAAGTATTAATACTTAATAAAAATCTCCCCTAATCTACCCAGCTACATTGCTTTCTTGGTGGCTTCTCTAGAGGCCATTAGTTTTTGGAGTTAGATTCTTGAGCTTCAAACTGACCCCCAGCTCAACCATTACAACCAGCATCAGGTATGATTTTAATGTAAACTTTGTTATTTAGAGATGTAGTAGATATGAGTGTTGTTAAGTCAAGCAGTAAAGAGATACCAAGAGAAAACTGAAAACCCCTAACCCTCACCTATAATCACTAAAGAAACTTGGAACTGTTTCTTCTGTAACATTGCACACATTTTCTAAGCATATGTGTACACACACACATAAACAAAGAGGACTGGAGGTGTGCATAGCTCAGTGAGAGAGTGCTTACCTATCATGGGCAAGGCCGTGTTCCATTCCCAACACAAGAGAAGGAAGCTAGTCTGAAAGGAATGGAAAGGAGACTTACACAGTCCTGTCTATCTCATAGTACCCCCATTCTTTCTGTTGAATAGTTAGGATCCTTAATTTACAGAATTCTGCATCTCTGCTCCCCTTCCCTTCCTATGTGCTTAAACTATATCATAAACCAGGCATGGTCTCGTACACTTGAAATCCCAGCACTTGGGAGGCTGAAGTAGGAAGTTAAGAGTTCTAGGCCAGCCTTGACTATAGAGTGAATTTAAGGTCAGCCTGAACTACATGAAGCACTCTTTCAAAGAAAAAAAGTATAATTTCCTATCATTATATAAAAATATACTTTGCTCTTTTTAATTAAATGAACAGCTTCCCATAATGTATATATACCATAATTAATATACCTGGACTCTAGTAATGGATATTAAGGTTGGTGTTAGTGAGCTGGGCATGGTACCACAGGCCTGTAATCCCAGTTCTGGAGAGACTAAAGGAGGAGGATACTGAGTTTAAGAAGGTGGCCCACAGGTCAGATCAAAGGGAGAGTAATGGAAAGACAGAGCCAAAAGTTGACAAGAACGAGGTAACCAATATCCTTGTAATAAGTGATGTTCATGCAACTCCTTCTTGAAACAGATTCAGTGCCTCAAAAGATACTCACAGTTTACATTTTCAAAATAACTTCCAAGCCAAAGGAGTCTAACAATTTACACTGCCCCCAACTGTGCACAGCGGTGGGCTTTTAAATCAGCCCACAAGTCTGAACTTCCTGAAGCAGAAATAGGGAACTGGATATTTAACACAATAATAGAAAAGTACAGACCATTTGGTTACATCATTAACAGTTCTTTTAACAATTTACAAACCAAGTATCATAATTGTGGCAGGTATACCCTGCTGTTCGTTGCCTTGCCTCCACCCAAATGCAAATTCAGAGGGTGCTAGTCCTCAGTAGTATTCCAGTTCTTAAATGATGCAATTTTTTAAGATCCAAAGATTCAGACTAGATGAAAAATCTCACAAGACTCCTGGCAATGCCAACCATAATTATCTCTAACACCAGGAATGAGTGCTACATAATGGTGTGATCGAATCAATGTATTTCCCACTCATCCATAATTAGTTATAAGGACATTAGCAAAGAAGACACATTTTGAATACTTATGGCCTGGGATGACCTAATTGAGAGATTTTGCTACTGTAACACAGAATAAGGTTTCCTAGTGACAGCAAATACCTTTAGGCATCACTGTATAGAATGCAATTAATTACATGAAGGAATAACACTTGTTTAGTATTTCATGTTTTAAAAAACACCTTAGCATACCTTATCTCATTTAGTTACCATGACACTCTGGCGAAAAGGCAAGCACCTATTACTCAGTAAAGGAAGATTTCAGAGAGCACTGCCTTCACTGCCTTCAGTGGATGGGACCTGGCCCAAAAGCTCTCTGTCTGTGTGACAGAAGTACTAGCTAAGTACTGCCAATGCCCTTTAAGGCTACACATTAGAGTACAAAAACATACCCCAAAAATCAAAACGCTGGTTTTACCAAAGGTCAGGTAGGGTTTGAAAGGCTGATGGCTGAAAGAAGCACTCAGTTCCCAAAGTATCTCATATACCTGGAGTAACTATTTCACTTCTACTAGATGCTCTCTACCTTTGATTACTTTCTGATTATTATGTGATTTCCATATTGCTCTATTTCTCATGTAAGTAGGCAGGACAGAAATCCTAAATAAATACAACAAAATGCCACTTAATGTCAGACAGCGTTTTTTTTTTTTAGTTGAAAAAGATAAAAATATGACATTACAAAGATATTAGCTCACACTACTAACTACTCAACAGATTCTTTAGTCTTACCATGGGTCTGTAATATCTGGGTTATTAACAGAAGGTAGGAAGAAAAATCTGCCATTTGCTGCCACCAAGAGTGAAACTTTCAAGCCCTGCCTCCCCTACTCATGACACACAGAGCAGCATTACATGAAACAGGAACTTCTGAATCATATTTCTAGCTAAAACCTAAGAACTTCAACTTATCTAAAAAATGCTAGCATAGTAACAACAACAAAAAAAGATAATCCCAGAAACCTCGTGAAAAGAATTTTTTTTTTTTCGAAAGGAAAACTCTCTACAGCAGCAGTAAGGAACAGTGAGGAAAGATAAACATTAGCAGATAGCCCAGCTTGGTGGTGGCCATCAGCCTATAATCCCAATGACTCAGGAGACCCAGGAAGGAAAACCAAATAAAAAGTAAAAGGAGTTTTGGCGTTCAGTGCTAAAGTGCTAGAGCACTTGCATAGCATGTCTAAGGCCCTAAATTAAATCCCCACTAAACACACACACCACACACACACACACACACACACACACACGCTAGCAGAGCATCAAAGGCAGACAACACAATACTGTAGGGATAAGTAGACAACCCCCACTCCTACCCCCCCTCCCAAAAAAGAGCCCTTATCAGGAGTCCAGGGATCTGGTTCTGGCTCTAGGTACCATGTGACAGCTGTGTGGCCTAGACCACCTCACTAGGTCTCAACTTCTTCTTTTGCAAGATTAAACATTTGAAACAGATCACATGTAAGGTCACCTTCCAGATTAAGAATGCCCCTTCAATAGCTTTCTTTATCTTTTATGCTACAGTTACTGGCAATCCCATGGTTAACTCAATCACATCTAGACTCATGTGAAGTAATTACCATATATCTATTGCATAGTAGTGGCATTTGTGACTTCTGAACAATATTCAGGCAATGGTGACAGGCCTATAAATGTACACTAACTCATTCAATACTTCCAGTAACCCTTTAACAATTGTTTCCCTGATACACTAATTAGTAGCTATTTTTACTGACCTCATTTTACAGGTGAAGGAAGCAAGGCACTTGAGATAAAATAACTTGCCCAAAGCCTAGAGCTAACAGTGACAGACCTAAAACCAAAGGTGAGCTTCTGTCTCCTAAGACTACATATGAGCCACAATGAGACAACTTAGGCTTTTGAAGTTGAGGTAATTTTAGTTACCAACTGGCATTCAAATCCAGTTTTATCAGGTACCAGGCTTTGGGTTTCCTCCACAGCTGTTTGCTTATGAAAGAAGAGTTAGATTGTGTGTTTTCCTTTACTTCTGTTTCAGTACTTGCCATCAAAATTCATCCCCATTCATTTCAAACCCTCTGGAGAGTTGTGGAAAATGAATAAAGCTAGACAAAATTTCTACATTTATTTATTTATGATATATTTATACCTTATTTGTGTTTTTTAATTGAAAAACTCAATTTTTATTATTTATTTATTTATGACAATTATTCACTTTGCATCCCAGCTGTAGCCCACTCCCTCATCTCCTCCCAGTCCCACCCACCCTTCTTCTTCTCTCCCTATGCCCATTCCCTAGAGCACTCATAGGGGAGGATCCTCCTCCCCTTCTAGCTGACCCTAGCCTATCAGGTCTAATCAGGGTTGGCTGCATCATGAGGTCCTCCTCCCCTTCTATCTGAGCCTAGCCTATCAGGTCTCATCAGGGTTGACTGCATCATCTTCTTCTGTGGCCTGGCAAGGTTGCATCACCTAGGGGAGGGTGATCAAAGAGCTGGCCATTGAGTCCATGTCAGAGACAGCCCCTGCTCCCCTTAGTAGTGAACCCACTTGAAAACTGAACAGCCTATGGGCTTCCTCTGAGCAGGGGATATAGGTTCTTTCCATGTATGGTCCTTGGTTGGAGTTATCAGTCTCTACTGGACCCCCTGTGCCCAGGTTTTTTGGCTCTGTTAGTCTCCTTGTGAGGTTCCTGTCCCATCCAAATCTTTCTATCTCCCTCTTCTTCCATAAGCTGCAATGTACTCTGCCCAAAGTTTGGCTATGAGTCTCAGGATCTGCTCCAATACCCTGATGGAGAGCCTTTCAGAGGACCCCTGTGGAAGGTTCCTGTCCTGTTCCTTGTCTTCTCCTACTTCCAATGTCTATCCTGATAGCCCTTCTGAGTGAGGTTTCAGGTTCTTCCTTTGGGTCCTCCTTGTTGTTTACATTCTTTAGGGCTGTAGATTTTAGTATGTTTATTCTACATAATATGCCTAATATCCACTTACAAGTGAGTATATACCATGTGTGTCCTGCTTCTGTGTTACCTCACTCAGGATGATCTTTTCTAGTTCCTACCATTTGCCTGCAAATTTCATAATTTCCTTGTTTTTAATTGCTGAATAGTATTCCATTGTGTAACTGTACCACAATTTCTGTATCCATTCCTCCACTGAGGGACATCTGGGTTGTTTCCAGATTCTGAATATTATGAATAAAGCTGCTATGAACACAGTTGAGTAATGTCCTTATATGGTTTAGCATCTTTCAGATATATGCCTAGGAGTGGTATAGCTGGATTTTGAGATAGCACTATTTCTAATTTTCTGAGAAAGTGACAGATTGATTTCCAAAGTGGTTACATTCCCACCAGCAATGGAGGAGGGTTCCCCTTTCTCCACAACCTCTCCAGCATGCATCATCCCTTGAGGGTTTTTGATCTTAGCCATTCTGATGGGTGTGAGGTAAGATTTTAGGGTCATTTTGATTTGCATTTCTTGGACGACTAAGGATGATGAACATTTCTTTAAGTGTTTCTCAGCCATTCAATTAGGAGAGAATCACAGGCGCTGAAGATACAATTACAAGAATTCAATTTTTTAGCGCCTGCCTCAAGGTGGCACTGTGCCAGGCAGGAGGAAAGAGGGTGGAGTTTGCTTTCTAGCTACTACTACACAAGCCTGATTCTCACTGGAGAGTCAAAAGGATGCTAACATTTTGATCAAGAGTCAGGACCAGATTAATATTTCTAGGTAATAATGGTCCAATTAGCAAGCCGGACTACCCAAATTTAACACCAAACTTCCGTGATTCACTCATCAACTGCTTTGTAACACTCCATCTTGGCTACCGTGTGTCAGTCAAATCCCTGGAACATTGAGCGTGGTTACAAATACACTGTGATTGGAAAGAAAAGAAAAACTCACAAGATCTACACTTCTAGTTGCTTTGCATTCAAAGCCAGCAAACAGGTTTGTCATTGCAATGATATATTTTATTATAATCTTCCTTTGCTTTCTTTTCACACAGTGACCTATTTTGTTATTTTTTGTCAGATGCAGTGTAATTTCCTGTTTTGTTTTGCACAATCACTTTGTCTCCACTTTCACTCCCCTAAGGGTTTTTGTTTGTTTGTTTTTAAGAATCAATTGTAGAGGCAGCCAAAAATCAAGAGTACTTGTGGAAGTATTAATAGCAAAAAGCCTTCTCTAACCAAACTCTCAGGGGCCTGATTTCTTTTCTCTTCTTATAAGTGAAGCAGACACCCAATTTCTGTGCTACTTCTTATAAGCATTCTTTGAAACTCCACAGACATGTCTATCTCATTTCTAACTAACTTCTTAGTTAGAAATATTGTTTTGCTTCTTTTAAAAGCATGTTAGTTGAATAAAATTTGAAAAATAAGCTAATGTATAAAAGAGAAGAAAAATGTTAGGCATAGCCTACCACTTGGAAAAAGACACTTTAAATACTTCGGACCATTTCTTTTAGTGTCGATCTCTCTTGTAAACATTCACCACAGCATTAATCTCGATTTTCTTTTTGACAAGTCTTGCTTTGCAAGCTATGATGGCCTAGAGCTCTTGTTCCTCCTGCTTCAACCACCCAAGTGCTGAAATCACAGAAACGTCTCACAACACCCAGCCATTAGTCTTCATCCTTATTGGCCAGATACTATACACACCTGCCACAATTCATTTGCATTCCCCCATTATTGAAACTACATCCAGTTTTTGTATTATAAGTATCTTAAGGTAAAAGGTATGTGTGTATTTCCTTCAGAAATCAAGTTTTTAACAAGTAACCCATGTAATAAAGTAAATGTATAATTTTTTTTTTGCTTGTGTGTTTGATACAGGGTTTTATACTGTAGCCCGGACTAACCTCAAACTCAGTGATCCTCTTGTCTCAGCCTTTTGAGTGCTGGGATTGCAGGCAATGTACATCTCAATATCTTTTATTTAATATTCTTTTTGCAGTGCTGGGGATAGAACATAGGACCTTGCATATGCTAAACATACATTCTACTGATGAACTACACCTATTAAATAATTTTATATGTATCCTTTCAGACAATTCTTGTCTGCTTTTGAAATAGTGTTTCACACTATAGCCCAGGTTAGCTGTAGCCCAAGTTAGCTATGTAGCTCAGGCTGTCTTTGAAATCAGGACCGTCCTTCTTCCTCAGCCTCCCAATCATACACTTCTATGATCCCAGTGTACCACCATGCCTAGCTTTCCTTTCAGACTTTAATTGGCATTATGTATGCATGGACATAAATACATACACTGATATGGGATCACACTATTAATAATTTCAAATCCCAACAACAGTAGTTATTATATATTGAATCCATACTAAACAGTTTTCCCATTTAATCTTTTCAACCACTACTTAGTGATTCTCAAATTTGGTTGCACATTAAAATCATGTGGGCGGGGGCTTTAAAAATACTAATTAATCTCCTCTCATTCCCAGAGAATCAGGTATTTTTTGAGACATTGTCTCACTATATGGCCTTGACTGGAATGGAAGCCACTAGGGTGGACGAGACTGGCCTTGAACTCATAGAGACCTGCCTGACTCTGCCTCTCAAATCCTGGGAATAAAGGCATAAACCAACACAGCTGGAGAGAATCATATTTAATTGGCCTGAATGAGGATTTGAGAGGTTTTTTTTAAATATTTTAAATGAACATGTGTATGTTTATTTTGCCTGCATGTGCCCCCAGAAGCCAGAAGATAATGTCAAATTCTCCTGGGGCTGAAGTTACAGATGGTTGTAAGCTACCACATGGATGCTGGGAATCAAACACATGTCCTCTGGAAAAGAAGCCAATGCTTTTAACTGTTGAGCCATCTCTCCAACCCCAATTAAAAATATTAAAAATTCAAGGTGATACTAATACACACTGGAGTTGGGAACTATTAGGTTAGTTACTAACTTATCGATCAATATTTTACTGATGGTGAAGTTGAGAAATACTAAGAAACACAATAGGCCAGGCTTTCAACTATTAATATTTGAAATCTGCTTTTTTCCCCATCATAAATCAATTTCTAAGTCAATAAATAGGACACATTATCACATTTAGGAACTATAGTATTCCGTTATATGACTGCAATAGAACACAAATGTCACAAATTATCCTAAGACAGAAAATTGTTAGTTAATATCTTTATTCATATATCCTTTGAGAACCATTTCCCTAGGATAAACTCAAAATAATAATAATAATAATAATAATAATAATAATAATAATAACAACTACTCACCGGGCAGAGCCAGGCAGATCTCCAAGTTCAAGGCCAGCCTGTCTACAGAGTGAGTTCTAGGATAGCCAGGGCAACACAGAGAAACCCTGTCTCAGAAAAAAAAAAAAGAAAGAAAGAAAGAAAGAAAGAAAGAAAGAAAGAAAGAAAGAACTACTCCTTCAAAATGTAAACATTTTGAAAGTATTTCTACATTGACATTTTCACTAGACATGTGTGAGAACAGCAGCTTCCTCATGTTCTTTGTTTGTTTGTTTGTTTTTCAAGACAGGGTTCCTCTGTATAGCCTTGGTTGTCCTGAACTCACTTTGTAGACCAGGCTGGCCTTGAACTCACAGAAACCCACCTTACCTCTACCTCCCGAGTGCTGGGATTACAGGTGTGCACCACTGAGCACAGACTTGTGGTCTTACCAACTCTGAGTTCTGCCATTCCTTCTTAATTTTTATAAAATTATACTGGAGAAAACTGCATGCCATTCTAATTCCCCTTTCTTCATAACTACTAAGATAGTACATTTTTTCATGTTTACTAGCCAGTTGACTTTCTCCTTTTATGCATTTTTCTTTGTGTATTTTGTAGATATCATTCTTTTCCAAATTACTTCAGCACATGCATTAAATAAACTTTATCTTAGTTAGTAAACTCCAGGAGTCCAGAGTCTATAGCTGTTTTCCTAGACCATTGCATCTATAGGGCCCAGCGGAGAGCCCAGCATAGTTATAAATAGTTAACGCAAGTCTCTCATAATTTCAAACTCACTAGTCTCCTCTTTGGTATTTTCTTAATCATTAGACCAAAACCCCCTGACCTTAAAACTGACCTTCACTTGCCAGAAATATGAATGCACACTCCGCACATTCTTTTTTATTGTTATTGTTTTTCTTTTTTAATTTGTTTATTATCACTTACTAAAATTTATTCGATTTGTATCCCAGCTGTAGCCCACTCCCTCATCTCCTCCCAACCCCACCATCTTCTCCTAATGCCCCTCCCCTAGTCCACTGATAGAGGAGGTCCTCCTCCCTTTCTATTTGACCCTGGCCTATCAGGTCTCATCAGGACTAGTTTCATTGTCTTCCTCTTTGGTCTGGCAAGGATGCACCCCCCCAGGGGGCGGTGATCAAAGAGCCAGCCACTGAGTTCAGACTATCCATTTGAGGGCTCCATTGGGTGAAGGCAAAATAATAATGTTGACCATGTTGAAAAGGTGTATGAATTCTGATCAGATGCTCCATGAAGGACTAGAGCGACATGAAGACAACAATGACCCAAGAAACCAAGAAGATTTAAGACTTATAGCTCCTAAAATTTCCCAACTAGTTGCTTCCAAAAACTCTCTAGAAAGGAATGCAAACTCCTTCTTGAGCTGAAGACAGACCACACATTCCCTCATCCTTGAACCCATGAAAAGAACAATAAAATAGAGAATCCAGAGACTGGGTTTTAGTCCTGTCACTAGTATCAGCTAAAACGTCTCTGACCTTGGGCAAGCTAGACTCTAGGACAGGTTTACATGTTTCCTAAGATATCTCTTCAGATTTAAACCTCTAGCTAAAAAACCAAAACAGACTGTTACAAAGTGGGGCTTCCAGAGACAACCTGAAATTCCCTCTACAAGATGGGGATCCAGTCCCATCCAAACTAAAGTAAAACAACAGTGATAGTAGTAGCAGCAGCAGCAGTAGTAATCATTGTAATAGCTGTTACTAAATCATGAATATTTTTCCACACTAAAGTAAATTCTAAGTGTCTCATGATTATAATATAGGTACACATTTATACAGTATTAAGTTTAAGTGCTTTCATATAACTCAATTCATCTTCACAAACTTATACTTAATAAGTTCTAGTCTCATTCTCATTTTACAAAGGACACTGAATCACAGAGGGCTCAAATAAATTGCCCAAAGCCTCATAGCCATCAAGTTATAAAGCCAAGAGTTCAATCCAGACTCTCATGGTTAACTTTGGAACTATCATTTTCCTTTCAAAAGTTGATCAAAATAGCCAATAAACTGTGGCAATCCTAAGTGTTAAATTATGTAGAAACCTTCCCTATTTGGATTACTTGATAGTAATCCAAAAATGAGGTTTCAGTCAGTATAAAGTTATGCAGATCACATTTTAGAGCCTCAGCTCATAAAATATGTTACTAAGAAAATATGGCATTTTATTTAGTAATTAATTATTAATCATTAAACATTAAAATATTTTACAGTCAATTAATACATCACTAACAAACTAAAGACATCAGCACAATTGTAGAAGAAAACTACAATCTTTATAGGTATCACCAGGAGCAAAAATAGCTCCCCACCAGCACACACTCCAGGCTAGAGTTCAAAAATGTCTTTGAAACATCAACCTGACAGCCCAAAGGAATCGAAAGGAAGCAAGCAGGTCAAAAGTTTAGTACGCTAGCTTCTCTCATGCCCTTCAGCCACCTCTCATGTTTCCCATCTCAGAGAACGGCACTAACTAGCTCCCATGCCCGACCTGGCTGTCAGTCCAGGGTCAGTTCTTTTTTTTTTTTTTTTTCAGGGTCAGTTCTTCAGACCAGTCACAAAACATTCCCGGTACTCATTATACTCTTTCCAAACTCACTACCCTTGGTTCGTTTCTCAGACCCTCGCTATCTTTCCCCTAAAGAAGTATTTCAGAAAACTTCTCAATGAGTCCAGGCTTTTACTCTCTTGAGCACCACCTCATCTCAGCACTGCTGCCAAAGTAATCTTTCTAAACTAAATCTGCTTATGTTACTTCCCTGTTTAGAATCTCTGTCTCCAGGATAAAGTGTAACAGCCTTCCTAAGACATATAAGGTTCTTTATTTTCTGGCCTCCCAACTACCTTCCTTACTTCATCTCACACCAGGCAAACAAAACAAGCTGGAAGTTCTGAACAGTGCTGCTCTGTGTTCCTAGAATGCAATTCTCTCATGAATCCATATGGCCAACTCCTACTCATTTTTAGAGCAGCGCAAAACCTCAAAGTTCACCATGCTTTTTTCTCTAGGCTTGCATTTCATTTTACACCTCTCCCTATGGTAATAACGTACTTAATGTGACACAGTTTATTCATAAGTCTGTCTTCCCCAGATCATAAGGAACCCTCCTTTATTCCTGTCTCTGCTCCGTTTGTTGACTGAAAAGAATTTCTTAGGATTTAACTGCATGCATGCACTCACACAGGCACATGCACACAAGCACTCACTTGTGAACACATAAAACACATGACATAGATGTGGGGGTCTGAGGGCAATTTATGGGAGTATGATTTCTCCTTCCATCATGTGGATCTCAGGGAGAGAATTCAAGTTGTCTGGCTCGGTAGCAAGCACCTTTACCAACTGAACCATCTCACTGGCCCAAAATTGTTTATGATAAATACCCATCAAAGCCAGCATATAAGCCAAATCCCATTTCAAACTATATTTTTAAACTGACAATCCATGTATATTGTTTGCTACATTTGTATATGTACGTTTTAAATCACAAATACAATAAAATATTTTTAAAGCTTCATTAAACCCAGACAAATCTAGCGTTTGAATATTTTCAGATACTGAAGCTATTTTACTCTATTCCATGTAAGTGGCCCTGAACCTTTTGTGGATCACAGACATAGTTCAGTAGTTTTTTGTCAATTATTTCTTAAACACACATTGTTTTCTGTGGTGATCATACAAATCCTGATAGCATCTTAAAGAGTGATACCCACAACCTCACTAAAAATAACAACTTTGCATGAGACAGAAACTTGAAACAAGCAAGACACGTAATTTATCAGCCAAAATGTTGTTGAGCTTGGCTCTTGGGTACTTTATAATATTTAAATGAGCTTTTTCCTTATACCACCCAAATATAAATATAACACTCAATGAGCCTTTCAACTGCCAAAACCCCAAGAAAGTCTTCATTGAGAATAGGAAGCTTGACAGTCAGCAAAGTGTGTATCCCCCACTTTAGAGAATCCTACAATACAAATTTGGTTGAAACAAATGAAAATCAGAAATAAAGAAAAAATATCATCTCCTCACATACAATTCCCAGGAAATTCTTTCTAGTGCTTTTGGTATAACTTTTGTCTACTTCCCTACTAACATCCACTTGTGAATCATTTGAACTTCTAGATGACAACAGCTAGAATGATTGTGCATTGTCCTTGCAAAGAAAAGGTTAAATTAAAGAAACAGCTGGCTGCCAGCCACTGGCTCTGGGGGGTGGGGTGGTGGTGGAAGACAGCAGGAGGAAAAACCAGTTGGAGGAATAAGTGCTAATTTCTTACCATGCCACATGGCCATCCTGTACTATCTTCTCCCACGCTGGGGTCACAGGTTCAGAGCTTCCCAGAGGCTCCCAGTTTTGCAGGGGGACTTAAAGGAGGGTGTAGACGGAAATGGAACTGTGCGGTTCTACTTTCTGCAAGATTCTAAGGCACTCAAACCTGAAAATGTAAACGGAAAAATGAAAATCTGAAAAGAAAAAGAAATTTCACATTCTTGAAAATGACCTCCTTCCCCTCTCTGAACCTCTCTTTCAAAGATAGCATACACAAACAGTGTCAAGTTTCCCTCCACGCAGCAGCAAGATATTGCTGGTGAAAGAGCGGAGATCTAATACTGTCACTCACTGCTCTAGTATTCTGTATGAATCACTGGGCCTTCAGTAAATGTGGTTGGACACTCATCAAGGGATGAGTAGTGCTTGGCTAAGATAAGTTGAGATAAGCATTGTATTTGCTATCTTAAAGCAAACACTCTGGTGAATGAATTCTTCTTCTGCCCGTAAAGTACTCAGTGTTACATGAAGGCATCAGTAGAAAGGAGAGCAAATTCTGTGAATAACATATTAAAATAAATCTTGCATGTAAAAAAAAAAGAAAAGAAGCATAATAAAAAGTAAGATGTGATGATACCCTTGAAAGTTGTGTCTTCCTTTCCACTTTATTTTGTACTCTCCTCACTTTGCAAAATTTCTATAGTGACTATATTATACTGTTTATATAATGAGGGAAAGAACCAAGGCCAAAGAAAAATATAAAATATTATTCAATATTAATACAATCGAAGTAATTTAGCTAACTCCTACCTAATGATAAATTTTCAAATTCTGGGCTGGCTCATTAAAAAGAGCTTGGCGCCCAAGCCTGAGTTCAATCCCTGGAATCCAAGTAAAGATGGAAAGAAAGAACAGACTGCATAGAGCTGCACCCCAACGCACGTGCAGACACACAAACATGCACACAAAACAGTACTAATAAATATTTAATCTTTAAATTCAGTCTTAAGACAATACTGTTTGCAGGTATATGAAAGGAGCTAGGAATCAAAGGAAAAACTAAAGGTTGTGATTAATAGTCTTTGTTTGGTCTGAAAGTTTAATATTAAATACTTTGTTCATGTAAACAAGTCTTTTAATAATGTATTTTACTTATTAAACATAAAAGCTCATCTGCGTTTTTTTCCAGAAAAGCCCTGACATTTTTGGCCTAGTGTATATAGAGGTGAGTTTCTCTTTCCATGGCTTTTGCATAACCAACATACGCAACTGTAAAATGGAAAAGCTAAAGCCCAGACGCTGAAGGCTAATACTAGCTTGAGAATCATGTTGGCCCTCTATAATGACCTCTTTTTCTTTTAAGAACAAAAAGGTTCATGTGTGTGCTGGTCCTCAAAAAAAAAAAAAAAAAAAAACACAAAGACTGGGCTTTGGATGAGGAAAGGCTCCTGAAGTCCAAGAAAAAGAGAGCTTAAGAAACCTAAATTCCAAGGATGAATTCACTAGGAAAAAAGTGCTTCAATGAGTTATCTGGAACATGGCACAGTTTAAGTTTGCCCCCTTCTCCTTCTCCTATTTTTGCTTACAATTAAGAAGTACTGATCAGAGGACAAGGGGAAATATAACAGCTCTGCAGCTGAACCAGAGAAATTACAAATACATTTTATTAAGTATGTGTAAAGCGGAATCTCACTGGTTTTTAATGCTTCAACTTCTGGGTTTCCCTCATTTACTCCATGCAACTTCCACTGAAGTTATCACAGGGACACCTCCAACTCCAAGCAACTGATTTGTTCTGAAACGTTCATAAAGGTAAAAAGTGAGTCAAAGTTAAGCTAAAGCTTTCTTTCCATGACTGGTAACAGGCGCTGGAAGCAGCAGCTACGCGTGTTGGGCGGCAAAGGGGAAAATGCATACCAACTTCTTCGCCTAGACCGTCTGGACGGGACTTCACTAAGACCCACGGGAAACCTGTAGCAGGTCCGAAGTAGGAGCGAGCAGAACCCGGCCTCGGCAGCGCTTTGCCAAAGAATGCCGCCCCAACCCAGTCCTCTGGAGAGGCGAGGCGAGGCGAGCAGCCGAGCTCCCCGATTTCAAAGCTGGGCGGGCTTGGCGCAGCTTGGGGAGGAAACTTGGTTCGGCAGCCTGGGGACCCTGCTCCGAGAACAGGGCTGGGCTCCAGAGAAGATGCCGCCCCTCTCTGGCTGGAACCAGCCTGTCCACCTCCTTCGGCGGCGGCTGGGCAGAGAACGCCAGCTCCAGGGAACACGGTGGCAGGCGAGCGATCTCCCCTGCTCGCTGTGGCAGGGGGCTCGTAGGGTGGGCCAGCGGCCGGCGGCCAGGGAAGGACTTGTTGGGGAAGGGAAGCCCATTTGCCTTTACCTGTCACCGAGGTCCAGCGCAGCGGAGCCCGTGTCCACCGGTGGTGGGCAGCGCGCTCAGTCGGCTCTGGCGTTCCACACGGCCAGTAGAGCTAGCGCCCCACGTAACCCGCTGAGCTTCATTCACACAGCCCAGCCGGGAGGAGGGAGAGCGGAGCGGGAGTGCAGCTCATGTGACAGGCTCCTTGGAGTATCAGCTCTGCCCCGATCAGTCTGCGCATGCGCGCCACGGAGGAGCCACTCCAGGTACCTCAGCCCAGCCCAAGGGGAAAGCGCGGCCGAGAAGCAGCTGCTGGGAGGAGTTTCAGCATGCGCAACCGCAATAGGGTCGCTGGGCTTGCAGCCATATTTAATGAGGACTGGGCGGGTCCAAAGCAAATGCTGGGCGTGTCGGTTCTATACTGAAAAAGCAATGCTCCATTCGGTTTCATTGTTTGCAGATTGCCTACCTTGATTTTGCTTTTGTTTTTAGAACAAACTGTTTATCCTGAACATCTTGCTCACCTCATCATAGTAGAAATATAACACTAATAACATCAGACCACATATTTAACCCTCCCATATGCCACGCATTGTTCTAACTATACTTTATTCATTGCATTTAATGCTCACAAGAACCCATGAAGGATGCATCATGATTTGTTTGTTTTCACTCGTAAAAATACAGAGGCACAGAAAGATTGCTTAGTTTTTCCAATCTCACACCGTAGTATCAATAGGAATAGTGATCAAATATAGTGATGCTTGCAGCAGCCAGTTTAATCTAATACAGGAAAATCTATGTTGCACTTGGTTATCGATATCATCTCCAATATAACCATTACCAATGGAAAATTCAAAGTGACACATATTTGTAATCCCAAAAGTTCCGGGTCGGATCCATGAGAAATGGTTCAAGGTCATCCTAGGCTACATACTAAATTTGAAGGCAGGATACTGCCTCAAAAACGGACAAACAAAACACAAAGTCAAGATTGCAGCTGAGATCTGTCTGTCTCCAAAGCCACTCCAAACAATTAGACGAAATATCCTATCCTCGATTTTTTTGTTTTTAAAGAATGAACAGACTAGACAAATAGAGTGCAGCTAATTATTAGAAGAACTAAAACTGGAGTCCGTATCATCAACACAAGTAATCTACCTAGAGCCCAAGTACTCAAATTCAGAATCTGCTATAGTACACAATATTTTTTCAGTTTTCTTGCAACAGGGTCTCACTATTTAGCCCTGGATGGCCTGAAAACTCTCTGTGCAGACTATACTGGCCTTGAAATCACAGATAATTCACCTGAATCTGCCTCCCAAGTGCTGGCATTGTAGACTACCACACCACCAGGTTTTAGTTTTTTATTTGGACACACACACATACATACATACATACATACATACATACATACATACATACATATATGAACTTCTCAAATAAAAATTATACAAATAAACTATAATCCAACTCTCCCTATATTTTCCTCAATACCTTCCCTCCTAATTTCAAATCTTCTCTTTTATTAACCCACTACATCCAATTAGTGCTGCCCATATGTGCATGAGTGTGGGAACATTCACCAGACCAGGAAAAACCTTAACAGAGGCCACACCCTCAAAGAAGAATGGCTCTCTCTCCCCGGAAAGCTGTCAATGACCATCTATGTAAGGAGTAGAACCTGCAGATCATCTCTTCCATCTATCGTGGGAATTTTAGTGGTTTGATCTTGTTCGTGAGTACAACTACCTTGTGTTCAGAATACATTATTTCCTGGCACTTCTCTCCATCCTCCAGCTTCTGCATCTTTTCACTCTCCTCTTCTAAGATGGTCCTTAGGCCTAATTGGGAGCGCAGTTGAGAATTATGTCATTTAGATTTCGGGCTGAGCGCTCAGTCTCCTCTCAGAACTATGACCAGTTATGAGTCTCTGTATTGACTACTGACCATTGCAGAGAGAAGCTCCTCTGACCAAGGTTAACAGCCCTGATCTAGAGTTATAAACACTAATATTTAGAAGGCAATCATTTAGCCAAATAAAAATAGCAGGTGATACCCAAGGACCTTACAATATCAGACATAAAATTTCCTCTTGTGGTACAGGCTTGAAATTCAATCAGAAGTCAGGAGTTATAGCATGCATGCCACTATTGCACCAATATGCATATCTTGGAATATGCAATACTGAAAGATCAGTATTGTAGCATATAGGGCTCGGGGCTAGGTAAAACCACGTATGTGCAGTGAACTTTGAATGACTACTTTGGACAAGCTAAGGGTTTGGAAATGTAAAACTGTATATGGGCCCAACCCATGTGAAGCCTCCAGAGAGAAATCCATAGTTGAACATAGTCAAGCTTTTGACTTATTTTAATATGAAACATAACAGGAAAAACATGGTCATCTCACAAAAGAAAAAGAGAGTGCCATGGCAAGATTTGGGAGATGACTAAACTTCAGGTTTCAAAAGAAATCATGTTTTGATATGGTTTACCAATAAGCCCAGCAGTTAAAGCCTTTGAACAAGGCAATTCTTTTGTTATAACTCTTCCTTAAAATCATAAATCAACAGTGGTTGTTTGAGAAGTTTCTCTTTTTCTGTCCTTTTTTTCCCCCTCAACACTGCAGGATGGAAGAACAAAAGCTTACTTGTGGATCTATCAGGAAGCGTCCCTCTGACTCCCATGAACTATAACACAGGTAACTTTCTCAAAAAAACGTTTCCTCTGGTAAAAGGGGTATGAAGAAGGGCATGGTGATTGGAAGCCAATTTATTTCTCAAAGGCAAGAGGCTTTGCTTGAAGTGGGAGATTATTTGAGAAGCCTGGGGGCTACACAAATTATGAAGGGGCTGCAATACATGAAGATGGCCACTTGGTGTCACCACTGACCGCCAACAGTTCGGAGGTCTCCAACTGAAGACCACTTTTAAACACACCCCACACCATAGCGCGCGCACACACAAACACAAACACGCAGTTCATCCTTTGTGAGTTGAAAGAAGAAAAAGTAATGACGGCGGGCTCTGAAGGTAGACTGAGTGCGCTCAAAATCGACCCAGCCATAGACCCATCGTAGCTGTTGTCCCTTTGTTATTACCTTACCAGGTTTCAATCTTCAGATTTCTTAACGGTAAAGGTATATCATGTTCAAATGTATCAACAGTTTGGAACATTTATAATAAATTAAGCACTCAATAAATGTTACCTGGTAGTAACAAAGAATATGATGATGGTGGGGATGATGAAGATACCTTGATTAGGGTCCCTAGATTTAAAAGGAACTGTTTGTGGGGGCATATATAAATGTCTATCTTTCAAAGCCAGTAAATTAAAGTGTTGTGCTAATAAGGCAAAGTTAATGGTTTCTTCAAAAGATATAGATTCTTGGCTAGACGTGGTAACTCATTCCTGTAATCCCATTCCTATGTAGACTAATGCAGGAGGATTATGGGTTCTGTCCCAGCCTAGGGTACATAGTGAATCTCCTAGTTTTATTCTGCTAAATGGACAAAGTATCTAACTGCCTTCAAAGGCATCTCTCTACCTCTAGATTAGTGCAGCCCTCAGTCCTCATCAGAGATCTACTGTCTCTGTGCAGTAGACATTGGTTTTGCTGCAGACACTCACAACTAACTGGTCAAAATGCAGAGAATAAATGTCAGGAAGTGGAAGGCTCAGACACGACGGGAACCTCTCAAATGCTCATGAGTACATGTGTGCATCCCTCACACATATCAAGGCTAGAGGATCATGTAGAAAATGAGGGCAGAAAGATTATATGAGCCAGAGAAAGGTTGTGGAAGCCCAGAGTAAAATAGTGTTTTCTGAACACTCAGGAACTCATAGCAGCCGTGGCTGCCTACATAAGTGAACCCTACACAAAATCAAGCTATTCAACATTTGGGCATGGACTAGGAAGGGCTTCCTGAGTCTTCACTCCTGACTGAGGTGCTATGGCCACTTGATGGTTTGTGAAGAAGGGTGAGTCAACCATAATCCAACCTGAACATCTGAGCAGCATATATTGGATTCTGTGGGTTATTACTTTAAAAAGGACACATATTTGGGGGAGGGAAGGAGGGAGGGAGGGTGGATAAAGAGGGAGTTAGGAAGAGGAGTAGTAAGGGGTGGACATGATCAAAACATATTGCATGAAATCCTGAAAAAATTCATGAAAACGTTTTTTTAAGTTAATTATAAAGAAATAATACAATGAAATTGTCTATATAATGAAAATAATGAAAAAGTTGCCCTTAGATGGCCACGTTCCAAAAAGACATTACTGTGACTTCCGAAGTATCATGTCTACGTGGACTTCTTTCCCCTTCAAATTACCACTGCAAGAAAAGGCTGAGATTGTTAGATGACTATGTGGCCGTGTAAAGGAAAGCCTGAGTGTTTCTGGTACTGTTTTTGTTTGTCATATACTTTGTTGTTGTTCAGCTATCGTACTATCTCCCAATGACAGCGTTATCTGTATTTTGTTGTACTAGGGGTTAAATCTTGCATATGCTAAGCATGCCCTATACCAGCTGGGATATTTGTTTTAAAGTAATATATCAAGAATGTTCAAGAAATGTCAAGGTAAGTTTTAGAAATCTGGGACAGAATAAAAGACAATGTACAGATTTCCCCAGCTCCCAGCTTCTTAAACTGTTGATCACAACTTTATATGGGGTCAGGTAACTGAATGTGAGGATCACGGAAAACTTGGCAGCAGTAAAGGGTTCCTGAATGTATAACAAACAAAATTAAATCAAAATCAAAGAAATAATCAGTCAAGGGTGTTTCTAGCAATACTGAATTTTGTTACACTACATGCTTTCACTGTAGTCTCGGTTCCGAGCACACAACGGGCTCAGGTAGCACTGCACACACCATGGTGCTATGCAATATCACAAATACTCAGGCTGACACTCAAGAGTGTTTTATGCTGTGTATTGCTCTGTCTCTCTGTCTCTCTATCTCTCTCAGTCTCTCTTTCTGTCTCTGTCTCTGTCTCTGTCTCTCTCTCTCTCTCTTGCTGTGTATACAAAGCTTTCTGGTGCTACACACACACACACACACACACAGAGAGAGAGAGAGAGAGAGAGAGAGAGAGAGAGAGAATAATCTGAGTTCAGATAACAAAGACTTTTAGGGCCATGGATGTAGCTCAGTTGGTAGAGAGCTTAACCAGGACACACAAAGACCTGGGTTTGAATCCCCAGCACTACATAAACTGGATAAGATGATGTATAGCTGTGATCCCAGAATTCTAGAGGTAGAAGCAGGAGAATCAGGATCAAGATCATCCTTTACTACACAGAAATTTCAAGATGAGCTTAGGCTACATCATGAAACTCTATCTCAAAAAAAAAAAGACAATACTTTCCTACAACCATTTCTCAGTATATAAGCATCAAACTAGTTTGTTGAGATTGTATTGTACTGGAATGCTTGATTTTAAAAATGGCTATTGGAATTGTTAATTTGCATTGCATAAAAATATTTCAATAAATCTTGGCTTGTTATTTAAGACAAAATTTCCAATATGTTTTGAAGTGACCCTAAACATATTTCTGCCATTTTGTACTACAAATTTATATGGAGCAGTTTGATAATTTAAAATCAAAATCTCTATTGATACTGAAAAATGTTGAAGACACTCTGCATCTTTCAATGTCAAAGATTCATCCAATGATGGGTGAAATGGCTCAACGGGTAAAGGACCAAACCTGACAAGCTGAGTTCCATTCCTAGATCCACTTTGTGGAAGGAAAGAACCAACCCCAGCAATTTGTTCAATAACCTCCATAGTCCCGCTGTAGCACATGAATGTCTGCACTTACAGACATAAAAATAAATAAATTGATGAAAATGCAATTTTTCCTCTGTAAAATGTATTGCCATGCTGACCAGATCACCTTAGAGATTCAGGAAATCACCACAGTAAACGTGAGGTTTAACATTGCTCTCATGATATTTCCACATCTCTTTCCTCCTAGCCTCACTCCACCTTCAGAGTTAAGAAGAGCCATTTTTTTTTTTATTCTTTCAACTTGGCAAAAGGAAAAGTCAAAAGACACAAGCAAGTGATTTCCCTGGTTAGAAATAGCTGCTGAGTGTCAAGATGCAAGTCTTAGCTACTGCTTCAGCATGTGTGCCGCCATGCTCCCTGCCATCACGGTAATGGACTAAACCTCAGAAACTGGAAGCCAGCCTCCATGAAATGGTTTCTTTTGTAAGAGTTGCTATGGTCACGGTGTCTCTTCACAGCACTGGAAGAGTGACTAAAGATACCTCTCCTCTCCTTCCATTTAATTTGTGCATGTATATATCTTATCCTGATTATCTCATTTTAACATATTTTTGCAGTTGTTTTAAGTAGCTTTAGGCTACACAGAATAGTGATTCAATAAATCATTATCTAGTTTTCCTAAATTCAATGATAACTTAAGAAGAAAGTGTTCCAGTTTTTATTATTGTTCATCCATTTCTCTGTTAGCCTCCAGAATCTGACGATATAAGGATAGGTAAATTAGCTCTAAAGTAAAATGGAGGCAAAAAAAATAATAATGAACATTGAAAATGAAATGTTAAGCCTCAAGCCTACAAAGGTTAAAACAACTACCTCACAAAAGGGCTGGAACTAAGGTGGCCTAGTCAGTTTTTTATAAAAATGAGCTCACAGAAGATGCCATGGTCCACTGTAGGATATGCATCAGATGTCTATGCTGTCAGTGATATCCTGCTTTTGAGGAATGGAAGTGAAGGTGAATGATGATCGGATAAATAAGAAACCTGTGTGGTATACAGGAAAAGAACATGCAGTAGGGGAAATAGCTATCAAGAGGTATAAAAAGGAATCAGGAGGGTTGTGAATTAAAATAGAGTCACAGGAGCAGATCTTGAGAGAAGTAAATGCTTAAGAAAGAATTTGAAAGAAAGAGAGAGAGAAGGCTGTGGCAGTACCCAGAGGAACGGTGCTAATGGTTTAGGTAAAGAGAAAAGCAAGTGGGAAGGTGGTTAGAGCGCCCTGGCGGGACCAGGAATCAGTGGCACGGTGTAAACAGTGAGCAAAGAAGACAGAAGTTGGTACTGAGGTCAGAGACCTCACAGTGGCCCAGATCCTGTCCAGCCATGTTAAGATTGTGACTATTATTCCTAATCTTGGGCGGCATGTGAAAGGAGGAGGTAGGGAAAAACAACCACAGGGTTGCTTGCTTTCTTGAAATAACTGGCCACTAAGTTACACAAGAGGGCGAAGATGGAAAGACAAACAACTCCCCGGAGATGGTTTTAGCAACCCAGGCAAGAGATAACTGGAAGCTTGGATTGAGAGGATTGCAAGGGGATGATAAGAGGTTGTCAGTGTGTGCATTCTGGTGCAAGGTTGCACTATCAGGATTTGCTGACGGATTGGATGTGAGATAGTAGAAAAGGAGACAGGAATAACCAAAGTTTGTGCCCCAAGAAACTGGAAATTGTGAAAAACAAGTGGATTCGGTGAAAGAGGAGGTCAGCATTCGGTTTTCTTTAACCATTTGTTTGTTAGTAGATGACATTTAAATCCATGAGACAAGATAAAATGAGCAAAGAAGCTAGGAGAGATAAGGAAATAGCTGAGCCATAAAACATTCCAGGTGAGTTTCAAATCAAAAGAAAAAGTCAGCAAACACTCAGTTTCGTGTGGCACCGATGCTTTTAAAAAACATTTAAAGAATTCTGAAGTGCTCAGTGAAAAAAAATGTTCCCAACTATAATCATAAATAGGCTCAAAATGAATAAGTAGACATTCTTAACAAATGAATAGATTATATAAAGGAGAAGAGCAAAATGGAAATTTTAGAAACAAAATATACTCTGTTTCAAAGTTTAAAATCCATTGAATCAAAAGCATAATGAAGAATATGGAGAAAACATGGGGTGAATTGGGAGATAAAAAAAATAGAAGCTATACAGTTTAAACAACAGGTAGAGAACAGAGTTGAAAAAATGAACAAATCCTGAGGAACTTGTGAACCTATCAAAAGATCTAGCATTACTGTTCTAGACCTACAAGGAGAGGAGGGAAAAATGTGGGATCGAAAATATATTTAATCAACAACAGTGCATCACTCAGACATCACCAGAGACACTTCTCCTTGCAAAAGATAGCAATTAGCAGAAAGACCCATAAGTGCTCAATGTGCAGAAAACAGACTGCAGAGTGTTTAGCCTTAAATGGAATATCTATATCACATCTCTCCCCTAAAGGTTCCAGGATATATGTTTTAAATTTTTTTTCTAAGAACCAGAGGTGGTAAACGACCTCAAGGAAATAATGTTTTCCAAGACCTGAATGAGATCTAGTGAAATAAAGCCCAGCATGAAGAAACGGAGGCGGACCTAGAGCCTGCCTCTACCTGAGGAACTATTGACTTTTGATTACTGCTAGGAGAGGGACAGTTTTCTTTTAAGTGGCCCCTTAGTAGGTCGACCATACTCCAGGGCAGGCTCTACACCCAGGATCCCATGGGTTTAAGAGTAAGGGTAAGAAAAAGAGTGAGAGAGACTGAGAAAGAGAGCGAAAGACACAGAGAGAAACACACAAAGAGAGACAGAAAGAGATGAAAGGCAGAGAGAGACAGACTGAAGAGAAAGAAAGAGGAGAGAGAATATGCAATTGTGTAGGTAGGGAGGTAGAGAATGATGTGGGAGGAGTTAGGAAAGAGGGATGAATATAATCAAAACATATTGCATGATATTTTAAGAGCATATTTATTTCACTCTTTCAGATGTTTTGTCCCAGCACCCACATGGCAGCTGGCAACCCTCTGTAACTCCAGTTCATGGTGATGTGCTGCCTTCTTCTGGACTTCATGGGTACTGCATGCATGTGGTACCTAGACACAGATTCATAAACATAAAATAAAATTTAAAATTTTAAGGTAGCTAGGTTACTTTATTATAAAATTTCATTTATATAGCATTTTAATTCTTGAATGTATACTTTATATATTTATTTATTTATTTATTGAGAGAGAGAGAGAGAGTGTGTGTGTGTGTGTGTGTGTGTGTGTGTGTGTGTGCAGGACATGTGAGCACATACCATAGCAAGGAAATGAACGTCAGAGGACAACTTTGTGGGATCAATTCCCTCTTTGTACCTTTACATGGACTCCATAGAACAAACTTAGGTAGTCAGGCTTTTCTCAGGAACCTGCTGAACCATCTCTCTGGCCCTATGCAACATTTTCTAAATTAGAAAATTAGAGACACAGAACAGATCAGTTGTTACCAGGGGTCAGAAATGGACAGTGCATGGGAAAGAATGTAGCTCTAAACGGGCAGAGAAAGATGACAGTTTTGGCACACTTGTGTCTTCATTGTCATTACCAAATGTGCATCTATGTATTTGATACAGTGGCATAGAACCATGAAAATTCATTATTATCAATGTTGATTTCTCAGACTTCACATCACAGTATATGCAGTAATGTGTAACAGCTGGAAAGGCTTGAGTGAAATTTACAGAGGGCTTCTCTGTACTATTTTTGCAACTTTCTATGTATTTGTATAATTCAAAATAAATAGGTAAGAAAATAAGGCTGGGAATAAAGGAGTTATGTATATGGAATATAAATAATTTTAGCAAGGAACCTTGCTGTAAAGGGGGGCAAAACTGTGGCGTGAGTAGGAAGTAAAGCATGATGACTCAAAAGATTGAAGAAAATGTTTTTAATAGGAGAGATAATAACATAATCGAAGCTAATGGAGGAGAAGCTAATGGAGGAGAGGCAGATTTTTCTCCTAAGAAATCAAGAGAAGAGAAAATTGCCAGGAGGAAATGTCATGAACAAGTGGAGGGGAGGGCTCACTCACAGTGGCACTGTGAGAAAGGGGAGAGTATATGCACTGATTTTCGGTGTGTGAATAGATGCACTGGCCCAAATTTGTGAGCTTTGTTTTCTAATTGCCTCTATTTTCTCTCTGAAACCGGAAACCAGGTCATGAGCTGAAAATGAGGATGTATACGGGGGTGTTAAAGGTTTGAAGGGAGCAGGAAAGGTATGTAATAGTTGTCTAGGAAACCAGCAGCGCAAATGGACTAGGATAATAGTATGTGATTTCCTGGCAACATTAAGTGCCCACTTGAGGTTTATGGTGTTGAATTTAAAGTGAGAGTACACTTTTTTTTTGTATTTGTTTTTTCCAGCTATGTTCAACTTCAAAAAATATAAGAAAGAGGTAAGAGCAATTGGCAACGACAAGATGGATGCAAAGAGCTACAAAAAAGGTTGGAAAAGGCCTCACTCAAACTCCCAATGCTCTGGCCTCAGCCTCTCCAGTGCCAGTGTTGCTCATGGACACTAAAATCTTTGACAGAAGAAGGGCGCCTGTGGGTCAATTGATAATAACAGGGATATAATATATCAGTGGCAGAGACTGACAGGTGAGGGGGAGAAGGAATGGGTGGAGCAGAGAGAGGAGTCTCAAAGCAGTGCTGAAGCACTCAGTTTCTAGGATTCCTGATGGATCCTGATTTGAACTGGGTCAAGAAGATAAACAAGGAAAGGATAAAGGTCGGTTCTGTTGGTGGTTTGGGGCTCTCTTTCAACCTGAGACCCCTTTGAGAATGTGATGACTGACATAAGTCAAATGAAGAACATAAAGAGGTGTTCTGGTGCCCCTAAAAAGATAGTTATGAGTGTTGAGTGTGTTTAGGTCTACTTAAATACAATAGTTGAAAAAAAAACTAGTTGCAAATTCACAATAGCTAGAAGGAAGGGTTTTGAATGCTTTCAACATACAGAAATAAATGTGTTGACGTTAAAGACATGCTAATTACCATGAACTAATCATTATATATTACACCCATGTATAAAAGCCACAGTGTACCATATAAATACATATATAGCAAACAACTACCTGACCAAGAGAAAGTATTGAACACAAAAAACTTTACACACACACACTCACGCACACACGTGCAAAAGAACACAGTGGTTAGAAAGATTCATGAGTACACAAGAGCTAGGTCTATGCTCCTTTCACTTTTCTTTTTTTTAATATCTATTATAATTGTGTGTGTGTGTGTGTGTGTGTGTGTGTGTATGTATGCTTTTACTTGGTTACAATTTGGTGTGTGTGCTTTTATTTGATTACAGTTTGGTGTTTGTGTGTGTGCTTTTATTTCATTACAGTTTGGTTGTGTTGTGGTGTGTGTGTGTGTGTCTTTCTGTGTGTGTGTGTTTGAGGTTGTCTGTGATGGCTAATTTTGTTATGTCTGGAATTAACTAAAACCAAAAATGGAGAAGGAATTTTGCTTAATTTGAAGTCCAAAGATCTATTTCTTTTTTCTTTTTATTGAAAATATATTCTTCTCTTAAACAACACATCCAAACCAGAGTTTCCCCCTCTCTCCACTCCTCCTAGCTCACTCGACACACACATCTCTCTTTTCCATCAGATACACTCCCCCTAAGTTGCCTCTTCAGAAAAGAACAGCCGCCAAGAGACAACAGCCAAACAGGACAGAAGAAGATACAATAAGACAAGGCAAAAGGCCTCATATCGAGGCTGGGTAGGGCAATCTAATAGGAGGAAAAGGGTCTTAAGAGCAAGTAAAAGATTCAGAGATACACCCACTCCCACTGTTGTGTCTCACAAAAACACCAAGCTGACAGCCATAACAAATATGCAGAAGATCTGGTGCAGAACCATGAAGGCCCTGTGCTTGCCAATTCAGTCTCTCCTAGCCCATAGGATACCTACTTAGGTGATTTGGCAGGTCATGTTCTCCTAGTATCCTCCATCTTCTTTGACTCCTATACTCTTTCTTCTCCCTATTCTGTGGGGTTCCCCCAGCTCTGAGGGGAGCTCAGAAGAGAGGACATGATGGAGACCTCCAATTTAGACTCTCTGCATAATGTTTGTCTGTGGAAGGTCTACTTCTAATATGGATCTTGGAGGTAAGAAGACACACCTTTATTCCAGATCTTTTGATCTCGAAAACCCGACCTCTAATCTGAGTAATGCCTTCTGCTGGAAGCTTATAAGGGCATGGAAGAAAGAAGCACACTCTCTTTGCCAACTTGTTCTCACTCTTGCTGGTAAGTCCATTCCTTCACTAGCACTAGAGCCTACTTCTTCAGGATTCCAGTCTCTACTGAGGATCAACTGAGGCATCCAGCCTCATGAACTGAGCAACTACTAGATTCTTGAAATTTCTGTTCATAGCAAGCCATTCTGAATTAGCTAGACCAAAGCCTTGAGTCATTATAGTAAATACTTTTTCTATATGCATCTATAGATATAGATTCATTCTATAAGTTGTGCTCCTCTAGAGAACCCTGGTTAACAGAGATATTGGTGCCAGTAATGTTTTCTGGGGTAACAGAAGTATAAGGATGAATCTTTTACATATCTGAAATAGGCTTTCCAATTTGCCAGCACCTACAGTTACTGAATCCTCTCCAGTTACTGAAGCTTCTCCTGGGAGCTCAAAGTATGATAAAAGCCTATGGTGTGAACTATTTTACAAAGTTAAGGAAATAAATGCATTGGATTATCCTGATTTATCAATAATGGGTGGCAATGGATTTGTTGACTATGCACATAAAACTTTTGACAATTTATGAAAAAAAATATGGAAAGTGATGGTTGCTGGTCTGTTGCTCTTAGCCTCCCTGGATAAACTGACAAGGGATAAGAGTGAGCTCCATACTTAAGCACCAACTGAGAACCATGCATGGACTGGACCTACACAGATGTACCTGATGGGAAGCTTAGTCTTCTATGAATGTGGGTGCCCTTGCATATGGTGCATAGATGTTCAGAATTGAGATGTCATCTTGGTGGATTTTCAATCTCTTTTAAGTAATTTTGGTTGCAAGTCTATTTTATTAGATACTTGAATGGCTATATTCCAGCATGCTTCTTGTGTCCATTTGCTTTAAACCTTTTTTCCAGCTTTTTACTTTGAGGTAATGTCTATCTTTATTGCTGTGGTATGTTTCTTGTATGTAACAGAATGCTAGGTCCTGTTTCTGCATCCCCTCTGTTAACCTATGTCTTTTTATTGGGGAATTGATGCCATTGATATTGAGAGATATTAATGACCAGTGGTTGTTACTTCCTATTATTTTGATGTTGGGAGAGACAGAGAGAGATAGAGGGAGAGAGAGAGAGAGAGAGAGAGAGAGAGAGATTCCCTTCTCCTGGTTTTGCTAATATAGGGTTGGAGTTTTTCTTCTAGTATCTTCTGTAGGGCAGACTTTGTGGATAAGTACTGTTGAAATTTGTTTTTGTTGTGGAATATGTTGTTTTCTCCCTCTATGATGATTATTAGTTTTGCTGAGTATATTAGTCAGGGCTAAAATCTGTGTTCTCTTAGGGTCTGCATGACATCTTCCAGGACCTTCTGGCTTTTAGAGTTTCTTGTGAGAAGTCCAGTGTAATTCTGATATTCTTGCCTTTATATGTAACTTAGCCCTTTCCCCTTGCAGCTTTTAATATTCTTTCTTTGTTCTGTAAATTTATTGTTTTGGTTATTATGTGGCAGAATGATTTTCTTTTCTGGTCCAATCTATTTGGTGTTCTGTAAGCTTCTTGTGTGTTTGTAGGCATCTCCTTCTACAGGTTGGGGAAGTGTTCTTCTACAATTTTGTTGAAAATCTTTTCCGGTCTTTGATCTGGGAGTCTTCTCCTTCTTCTATTCCTATTATTCTTAGATTTGGTCTTTTCATAGTGTCCTAGATTTCATAAATTTTCTGTGTCATGGGCTATTTAGATTTAATATTTTCTTTGACTGATATATCAATGTCTTCAATCCTATCTTCTACCCCTGAGATTCTCCCTTCCATCTCTAGTATTCTGTTAGTGATGTTTGTGTCTGACGTTCCTGTCCTCTTCCTTAGGTTTTCCATCTCCAGGATTACCTCAGATCGTGTTTTTTTATTGCTTATAGTTATATTTTTAGGTGTTGAACAGTTCTATTCATTTCCTTCTCCTGTTTGATTGTAGTTTCTTGTGTTTAATATTTTTACGGGGTTTGTTCAATTCTTTCACCTGTTTGATTGTATTTTCCTGTTCTAGTTGAGGGATTTATTTTCCTCCTTTAAGGCCTCTATCATTTTCATAACCTCAGATTTAAAATCTTTTTCTTTCACAGCCGGTGTGGTAGTGTCTTCCTATGATAGGACTGCTGGTTTCTGGTGATGTCAAATGGCCCTGGGATTTGTTGTTTGTGTTCTTAAGCTGACTCCTACCATTTTGATGTATCTGGTGTTTGCAGGTCTGGTGGTCTCTGATGGCCAGAGAGTTCACAAGTATGAAGAGAGGGTTCTAAGTTGAATGTTGTTCAGGGACCCACACTGGCCTCCTCTGAATGCCAGACCATGTAGGAGCCTGAGTACAGCTCCCTCTGCTGGCCGTCAGGCAGATCAGGAGTCAGCAGGGATTGGGCTCTTTTTTTAAAATTAAATTTTTATTTTTTTAATATTACTTACAGTTTATTAGCTTTGTATCCCAGCTGTAGCCTGCTCCCTCGTTCCCTCCCAATCCCACCCTCCCTCCCTCATCTCCTCCCTGCCCCTTTCCAAGTCCACTGATAGAGGAGGTCCTCCTCCCCTTCCATCTGACCCTAGCTTTATCAGGTCTCTTCAGGACTGGCTGCAATGTCCTCCTCTGTGGCCTAGCAAGGCGTCTCCTCTCTGGGGGTACAGGGAGGTCAAAGATCCAGCCATTGAGTTCATGTCAGAAATTTTCCCTATTCCCCTTACTAGGGAACCCACTTGGATACTGAGCTACCATAAGCTACATCCGAGCAGGGTTTCTAGGTTATCTCTATACATGGTCCTTGGTTGGAGAATCAGTCTCAAAAAAGACCCCTGTGCCCTGATATATTTGGTCCTTGTGGAGCTCCTGTCCTCTTCAGGTCATACTAACTCCCCCTTCTTTCATATGATTCCCTGCACTCTGCCCAAGGTTTGGTTATGAATCTCAGCATCTGCTTTGATACACTTCTAGGTAGAGTCTTTCAGAGGCCCTCTGTGGTAGGCTCCTGTCCTGTTACTTGTTTTCTCCTAACTGAATGTTGCTCTGCCAGGTCTCCACAGGCTGGTCCTCTCTGCTGGCTGTACCCTGGGTGGGTCAGGCAGAGCATACAGATTACAGATGGGTGTTGATATTATTGGGTCAGCCTCCCCAACAAACAGGTGAACAGGTGCTGGCTTTATCAATTTAGATTCAGCCATGCAGCCACTTGCTGACCCAGCAGATGCTCAGCTCCTGGCACTCAGATTTGGCTTCGCATTGCCATCTTGGGCCTAGGACCTTGTAAGTTTGTCTTGTCCACTTGGTCTCTACACAGGGACCAGAAAAACACTGGATTGGTTTTGGAGTGCTGCCTCTAGTCCAAACAGTATCCTTGGGAAAGCAGGAGTGATGGTACAAAATCCCTCCTAGACCTGCAGGCCCCACTTTCAAGTAGGCAGAGAGCACAGTGTGGCACAGAAATCCCTGGGCTGTGCTTGGCCCCTGGGCCAGTGAATTGGGGTTGGAATGCTGGTTTTGTAACCAGGCAGGAGAGCAAGAGTAATCCAAGACCTGGTTGCTGGAAGGGATCTGCGTCCAGCACTGTTCATCAACAGTCTAAAGGTATCTACCTTCAGTCTCAAGTTTTAGAAAATCATACTAAAGCCCTTAGTATAAGGTTCACTGAATTACAGAAAAACACTCAAGTCTCAGCCTTGGAGGGTGTCAGCAGTTAAAGTAAGGGCATTAGTTGGTAAAGAATGGGATCCTGTATCTTGGGATGGGGATGTGTGGGAGGACCCTCCTGAAGCTGAGAACTTTGAACCCTCGGATTCTCAAGGGTTTATTTCACCTGAGGAAGTATTCTGTCTGCCCTCAGCCCCACCCCTTGAAACATTTCCTTTTTCATCATTGACTGAGGAATTTAATCCTCCCTCTGCCAAACTAGCAGTGAGTTTCTGAAGGAAATGCCAGACAAGACAATACTGATTCCCCGCACAGTCCAAAAAGTTGCCTCCAGATTTAAGACTAAGCAGTCTCTTAGGGTGGGAGGTGGAAAGTGCAGTCCACTAGGAGGTGCACTATACCACTAAAGAGCTTAAAGAGTTTGCTAATTCATTCAAGCAGAAATCCAGGGAATACATGAGGAAATTGAAGTTATTGGTGTAAGATAAAGGTAGAAGAGTTCAGGGAATCTTATGAAAGAAGGGGGAGACAGTAAGACCTAGAAAGGACAGTAGCTCCACAAGGAGAGCAACAGAAACAAAATATCTGGGTGCAGGGGTCTTTTCTGAGAGTATTACTCCAACCAAGGACCATGCATGGAGAAACCCTAGAACCCCTGCACAGATGTAGCCTATGGCAGCTCAGTGTCCAAGTGGATTCCCTAGTAATGGAATAGGGACTGTCTCTGACATGAACGCAGTGGCTGACTCTCTGATCACCTCCCCCTGAAGGTGAAGCAGCCTTACCAGGCCACAGAGGAGGACAGTGCAGCCAGCCCTGATAAGACCTGATAGGCTAGGGTCAGATGGAAGGGGAAAAGGACCTCCCTTATCAGTGGACTGGGGAAGGGTCATGGGAGGAGAGAAGTGGGGAGAGAGGGGTTGGGAGTGAATGAGGGAGAGGGCTACAGCTGGGATACAAAGTGAATAAACTTTAATTAATATTAAAAAATAAAATTTAATAAAAAGGTAGAAGGAACATAAAACTGTATCAGGCTCTGTTTGTTGATATGGGCCCTTTGTGTGAGCTTCTAAACTTCCACAGCTTAAAAAGGTGTCAAGATTTTATTGGAATGATTGGTTAAAGCATTCATTTGTCAAAAGCTGGCCTACTGCCTGATCTCCGTGGGCTTAGTGTTGCTGAAGGGATTTCAAGGCTCAGGGAAACTGTGTTGCTAGAGTGGGTACACTGTGTAAAACCTAATCCTCCACAATTGAAGGCCCAGAAGACATGCCCCTTCACAATCTCTAAGATGCAAAATGGTGAGGGAGCACCAGCACAAACGAAGAGCTTTTTTGGTGGCCTTTTCCTTGGCCAGGCTTTAGGGTTAGAGACGCTGCTGCTCAATTGGATCAATTACATGGAATGGGTTTAATTGGACTCCCAAGGTAGCAGGGGTCACATGCCAGCACTGAATCACCAAAAGCAAAACAATAATAGTTTTCACAATGGGCAAAACAATCTTTATAATGGCTTAACCTGCAATGGTCAGCACAGGCAAAGTGAATTTCATGGTAGTGTGACTCACATGGACCATGGTGTTTCCAGACATGGAATAGATAAGAAACCTCCTGAATTTTTTAATCCATTTAAAGATAAAAATATTAAAATCTCAAATGAAAGAAAGGCTACATTGAACCATGGCAAAGGAAATCTCTGTGAATCAGTTTCCAGACATGAGCCAGTTTGCAGACCCAGAACCTCTTGACCGAATGGACAGCCAGGTTCCCCTGAGAGAGGACCTTCATAAAACACCTAAAAGCTTTACTGTTACAGTCGTTCCCCATAGGGACCTAAGGCCTTTTACAGAGTAACTGTACACTGGGACAAAAGAAACAATCAGATATTTTCAGATGCTTGTTCTGAATTGACCCTGATTCTGGGAGATCCTAAGAAACATTGTGGCCCTCCAGTTAAAGCATGGGCTTATGGAGATCAGGTGATTCATGGAGTCCAAGTTCGACCCACAGTAGATCTAGTGTGTCCCTGAACTCATCTGTGGTTATTTCCCCAGTCCCAGTATGTGTAAGTAGAATAGATATACTTAGAAGTTGGTAGAGTTCTCACAATGGTTTCCTGATTGTGGAGTGAGTATTTTTATGGTGGGAAACACTAAATGGAAGCGTGTAGAATTGCTTCTGCCAAAGAAAATAATGAATCAAAAGAGTATCACATCCCTGGAGGACCTGCAAGAATTAGTGCCACCATCAAGGACTTGAAAGATGCAAGGGTGGTGGTCCACACCTCATCTCCCTTTAAATCTATCTAGCCAGTATAGAAGACAGATGGATCATGGAGAATGACAGTTGACTATCAAAAACTAAATCAGAAATGCTTTCAGTTGCAGCTGCTATACCAGATGTGGCATCCTTATTTGAGCAGATGAACACATCTCCTGGTACAGTATGCAGCTATTGATCTAGCAAATGCCTTTTTCTCAGTACCTGTTGATATAAGAACTACTAGAAGCAATTTGCTTTCAGTTTGCAAGGCCAGCAGTATACCTTCACAGTTTTACTTCAAGGATATATTAACTCTTCAGCCCTGTGTCATAACTTAATTGGAAAGGATCTTGATCATCTGTCTCTTCCACAAGATATCACATTGGCCCACTATACTGATGACATTCTGATTGAACCAAGTGAACAGAAAATAGCAACCACTTGGATCTCACTGGTAACACATATGCATGTCCAATCCAGCCAAATTCAAGGGCCTTCTACCTCAGTGAAATTCTTAGACGACTGGTGGTGTAGGGCATGCAGAGATATTCTTTCTAAGGTCAAGGATAAGTTATTGCATATCATCCCTCACACCACCAAAAGAGAAGCACAACATTTAGTTGGCCTATTGGGATTCTGGAAGCAGCACATTCCTTACTTGGGTGTGTCACTCTGGCCCATATACCAAGTGATTCAGAAAGCTTCTAGCTTTGTGTAAGGCCTGGAACAGGAGAAGGCCCTGCAACAGGTCCAGGCTGCTATGCAGACTGCTCTACCACTTATACTATATGATCCAGCAGACCTGATGGTACTTGTGTCAGTGGGATGTTGTTTGGAGCCTTTTGCAGGCCTGTATAGGTGAATCACAGAAGAGACCTTTGGGATTTAGAGCAAGTTTCTACCATCATCTGCACACAACTATTCTCTCATTGAAAGACAGACCTTTCAGGAAAAGAGCCAAGACCTGCTGTGGTGCTTGACAATGGTGGAGAAAATACAGAACGGGTAGTAGGGGGAGGTAGTTGTATATACCAGCTCGGGCCACGAGACCATTTGCAGAAGCAAAGATTATAACTGACATGAGTGTCTTTATCATATTTTTAAAAGGTATTACATTTGTTCAAATATTTGTGTTTTCTTTCCTCAATTTTTTAAATCGTTAAAATTTTTAACGATTAAAATTAAGAGAATATCAATTTTTATTATATTTAAGTTTGAAATACTATAAGAATGTCCCTCAAGGAATATTTCCACCTGTTCTAAACATATAATGCATTTGCTATTGCAACCGGGACAGCATGTTTAGGCATTATTATTACCTGATTGTTGTTTCCATTAAGAAATTAATTGTGACATAGGAGATATGATTGTGTGTCAAGTTGACAAAGGTTGGACTTGTGATAGTTATCCTTGGTTCTCAACTTGATTACACCTGGAATTAACTAAAACCCAAAAATGAAGGGCATACCTGTGAGGGGTTCTTGCTTAATTTGAAATCAGAACATCTACTTTTTTTAAAATAAATTTATTAATTTTTATATCAATCACAGGTTAGGTACTTTGCATCCCAGGCATAGTCCCCTCCTTCATTCCCTCCCACCTTCCCCCTCCCTCCCTCAACTCCCTCCTCCCTGCCCCCTCCGAGTCCACCAAAGGGGGAGGACCTCCTTCCCTTCCATCCAACCCCAGCTCATCCTGTCTCCTCAGGGCTGGCTGCAATGTCCTCCCCTGGGATCTAGCCAGTCTGTCACTCCCCAGCATGTATGGGGGAGGGTCAAAGAGTCAGCCATCAAGTTCATGACTGAAACAGTCCCTGTTTCCCTCACTAGGGTCTTCAGTCCGACACTGAGCTATCATGGGCCCCATCTGAGCGGGTGTTCCAGGACACATCCACACGTGGTCCTTGGTTGTAGAAACCGTCTCATACAAGACCCCTGTGCCCTGCTCAGTTTGGTCTTTGTGGAGCTCTTGTTCTCCCCAAGTCTCACCAACCTCCCCCATTTCTATCATCACTTCTTGCCCTCTGCCAAGGCTTGATCGCGAGTCTTAATATCTGCT
>CM053742.1:93959952-94016415 GCA_028658305.1 Pachyuromys duprasi
ACTTGATGGCTGACTCTTTGACCCTCCCCCATACAAGCCGGGGAGTGACACACTGGCTGGATCCCAGTGGAGGACATTGCAGCCAGCCCTGAGGAGACAGGATGAGCTGGGGTTGGATGGAAGGGGAGGAGGTCCTCCCCCGTTGGTGGACTTGGAGTGGGCGGGGAGGAGATGAGGGAGGGTTGGGGAGGGTGGGAGGCAGTTGGCGGGCTGCGCATGGGATGCAAAGTACCTAACCTGTGATTGATAACAAAAAATTTAAAAAAAAAAAGAGATGGGGAAGGACACTTCATACTCATCAAGGGAAAATTACACCAGGAAGACATCACAATCCTGACCATCTATGCCCCAATTACTAGGGCACCCACATCTATACAAGAAACATTAATAAAACTTAAACCACACATAGATCCCCACACATTAATAGTGGGAGACTTCAACACCCCATTCTCAACAAAGGACAGGTCAACAAAACAGAAATTAAACAAAGAAACAATGACTCTAACAGAAGTCATGAATCAAATGGACCTAACAAACATCTACAGAACCTTACACCCAAACACAAAAGAAAGCAGTGCTAAGAGGAAAGTTCATAGCACTAAGTGCCTTCAAGAAGAAGTTCAAAACATCTCATGCAAGCAACTTAATGGCTCACCTAAAAACCCTAGGGGAAAAAAAGTAGACAGCTGGAAATAATCAAACTCAGGGCTGAAATAAATAAATTAGAAACAAATAAAACAATTCAAAGAATCAATGAAACCAAGAGCTGATTATTTGACAAAATCAACAAGATAGACAAACACTTAGCCAAACTAAAAGGCAGAGAGACACTATCCAAATCAACAAAATCAGAAACGAAAAGGGGGACGTAACAACAGACACTGAGGAAATCCAAAGAATCATTAGGACTTACTTCAAAAGTCTATATGCTACAAAATTTGAAAACCAAAATGAAATGGACAATTTTTTGATTGATTCCACTTACCAAAGCTGAATCAAGACCAGGTAAATCAATTAAATAGTCCTATAACAAGTAAGGAAATAGAAGCTCTCATCAAAAGTCTCCCATCCAAAAGAAGCCCAGGACCAGATGGTTTCAGCGCAGAATTCTACCAGACCTTCAAAGAAGAGCTAACTCCAATTCTCTTCAAACTATTCCACAAAATAGAAACAGAAGGAACACTACCAAACTCATTCTATGAAGCCACAGTCACCTTGATACCTAAATCCCACAAAGACCCAACAAAGAAAGAGAATTTCAGGTCAATCTCCATTATGAACATTAATGCAAAAATACTCAACAAAATACTTGCAAACCGAATACAAGAACACATCAAAGATATCATCCACCATGACCAAGTAAGCTTCATCCCAGGTATGCAGGGGTGGTTCAATAGATGGAAATCCATCAATGAGATCCACCATATTAACAAACTGAAAGAAAAAGAACCACATGATAATCTCCTTAGATGCTGAAAAATATTTGACAAAATCCAACACCCATTTATGTTTAAAGAGATCAAGGATACAAGGCACATACCTAAACATAGCAAAGGCAATATACAACAAGCCTATAGCTAACATCAAACTAAACAGAGAGAAAATTAAAGCAATCCCACTGCAATCAGGAACAAGGCAAGGATGCCCACTCTCTCCATATCTCTTCAACATTATTTTGGAAGTCCTTGCTAGAGCAATAAGACAATTGATGGAGATGAAGGGATACAAATTGGAAAGGCAGAAGTCAAAATGTCACTATTTTCAGATAGTATACCTGAGTGACCCCAAAAATTCTACCAGGGAACTCCTACAGCTGATAAACACCTTCAGCAATGTGGCTGGATACAAAATTAACTCAAAAATCAGTAGCCCTCCTGTATACAAAAGGTAAAAGGGCTGAGGAAGAAATTAGGGAAACAACATCCTTCACAATAGCCACAAAAGATATAAAGTACCTTGGTGTGACCCTAACCAAGCAAGTCAAAGACTTGTATGAAAAAAATTTCAAGTCTCTGAAGAAAGAATTAGAAGAAGATATCAGAAGATAGAAAGATCTCTTGTGCTCACGGCTTGACAGGATGAACAGAGTAAAAATGGTCATCTTACCAAAAGAAATCTACAAATTCAATGCAATTACCAACACAATTCTCACAGCCCTCAAAAGAAAAATTCTCAACTTCAAATGGAATAACAAGAAACCCAAAATTGCTAAAACAATCCTCTACAATAAAAGATCATCTGGAGGTATCTCCATCCCTGATCTCAAGCTATACTATAGAGCAGCAGTAGTAAAAACTACATGGTACTGGTATAGAAACAGACTGGTGGATCAATGGAATCAAATAGAAGACCCAGAAATAAACCCACACACTTAGGGACACCTGTTTTTTGACAAAGGCACCAAAACTATAAAATGGAAAAAAAGATAGTATCTTCAACAAATGGTGCTGGTCTAACTGGATGTCTTCATGTAGAAAAGTGCAAATAGATCCATACTTATCACCTTGCGCAAAACTAAAGTCCAAGTGGATCAAAGACCTCAACATAACACCAGACACATTAAATCTGTTAGAAGAAATAGTGGGGAAGAGCCTTGAACTCATTGGCACAGGAGAAAACTTCCTGAACAGAACACAAACAGCACAGCCTCTAAGATCAACAATCAATAAATGGGACCTCATGAAACTAAAAAGCTTCTGTAAAGCAAAGGATACTGTAGTCAGAACAAAACGACAGCCTACAGATTGGGTAAGGATCTTCACCAACCCTATATCTGACAGAAGACTAATATCCAGTATATATAAAGAACTAAAGAAGTTGAAAAGCAACAAATCAAGTAATCCAATTAAAAAATGAGGTACAGAGCTAAACAGAGAATTCTCAATACAGGAATATCGAATGGCAGAGAAACACTTAAAGAAATGCTAAACATCCTTATTCATCAGAGAAATGCAAATAAAAACACCCTGAGATTTCACCTTATGCTCATCAGAATGGCCAGGTTCAAAAACTCAAGTGACAACACATGCTGGAGAAGGGAACCCTCGTCCATTGCTGGTGGGAATGTAAACTTGTACAACCACTCTGGAAATCAATCTGGCGCTTTCTCAGACAATTAAGAATAGTGCTACCTCAATATCCAGCTATACCACTCCTAGGCATATATCCAAAAGAGGCTCAAGTGCACAATAAGGACATTTGCTCAACCATGTTTGTAAGCAGCTTTATTTGTAATAGCCAGAACATGGAAACAACCCAGATGCCCCTCAATTGAGGAATGGATATAGAAATTGGGGTACATCTACACCATGGAATATTACTCAGCAATAAAATACAAGAAAATCATGAAATTTGCAGGCAAAAGGTGAGAACTAGAAAAAAATCATCCTGAGCTATCCCAGAAGCAGAAAGACACACATGGCATATACTCACCCATATAGATATATAATATAGGATAAACTACTGAAATCTGTGCACCTAAAGAAACTAATCAAGATGGAGGACTCTGGCTAAAATGCTCTATCCCCATTCAGAAAGGCAAAGAGAATGGACATCAGAGGAAGGAGAAAACAGGTAACAAGTTAAAAGCCTGCCACAAAGGGCCTCTGAAAGGCTCTGCCCTGCACACTATCAAAGCAGATGCTGAGACATATGGCCAACCATTGGGCAGAGTGCAGGAAATCTTATGAAAGTAGTGGGAAATAGTAAGATCTGGAGAGGACAGGAGCTCCACAAGGAGAGCAACAGAACCAAAAAAATCTGAGCACAGGGGTCTTTCCTGAGACTGATACTCCAACCAAGGACCATGCATGGAGATAACCTAGGACCCCTGCACAGAGGTAGCCCTTGGCAGTTCAGTGTCCAAGTGGGTTCCATAGTAATGGGAACAGGGACTGTTTCAGACATGAACTGGTTGGCCTGCTCTTGGATTACCTCACCCTGAACTGGGGAGCAGCCTTAACAGGCCACAGAGGAAGACAATGCAGCCACTTTTTTTTTTTAGATTTTATTTATTTATTTTTTAAATTTATTTATTTTTATCTCAATCACAGGTTAGGTACTTTGAATCCCAGGCGTAGCCCCCTCCCTCATTCCCTCCTACCCTCCCACTCCCTCCCTCATCTCCCTCCTCCCCGCCCCCTCCAAGTCCACCAACTGGGGAGGACCTCCTTCCCTTCCATCCAACCCCAGCTTATCCTGTCTCCTCAGGGCTGGCTGCAATGTCCTCCCCTGGGATCTAGCCAGTCTGTCACTCCCCGGCTTGTATGGGGGAGGGTCAAAGAGTCAGCCATCAAGATCATGACTGAAACAGTCCCAATGCAGCCACTTTTGATGAGACCTAATAGACTAGGATCAGAAGGAAGGAAAAGAAGACCTCCCCTATCAGTAGACTTGGGGAGGGGCATGCGTGGAGGAGGAGAAGGAAGGGAGAGGTTGGAAGGGAAGGAGAGAGGGAGATACAGGGGGGATACAAAGTGAATAATGTGCAATTAGTAAAAAGAAATTAAAAAATGATAATTACAAAATATTTTTTTAAAAAGCTGAATAAGCCATAGGAAGCAAGCCAGTAAGCAGTACCCTCCATGGCCTCAGGTTCAGCCCCTGTCTCCAGTTTCCTGTCCTGTTTGAATTCCTGCTTTCACTGCTTTTGATAATGAGCATAATTCAAATAAACCCTTTCCTCCCCAACTTGTTTTCTGGTTATGGTGTTTCATTGCAGCAATAGAAACCCTAACTAAGCTTTTTTGGATATATGCCTAGGAGTGGTATAGCTGGATCTTGAGGTAGCACTATTCCTAATTGTCTGAGAAAGCACCAGACTGATTTCCAAAATGGTTGAATAAGTTTACATTCCCACCAGCAATAGAGGAGGGTTCCCCTTTCTCCACAACCTCTCCAGCATGTGCTGTCACTTGAGTTTTTGATCTTAACCATTCTGATTGGTGTAAGGCGAAATCTCAGGGTCATTTTGATTTTCATCTCTGTGATGGCAAAGGTTGTTGATAATTTCTTTAAGTGTTTCTCTGCCATTCTATATTCCTCTATAGAGAATTCTTTGTTTAGCTCCATACCCCATTTTTAATTGGATTTCTTGGTTTATTGCTTTTTAACTTCTTTAGCTCTTTATATATTCTGGATATTTGCTCAACCATGTTTGTAGGAGCTTTATTTGTAATAGCCAGAAGCTGGAAAAAACCCAGATGTCCATCAACGGAGGAATGGATGCAGAAACTGTGGTACTTTAATACAATGGAATACCACTCAGCAATTAAAAACAAGGAAATCATGAAATTTTCAGTCAAATGTTGAGATCTAGAAAAGATCATCCTGAATGAGGTATACCAGGAGCAGAAAGACACACATGATATATAATCACTTATAAGTGGATACTAGACCTGTAAGATTGGATAAACATACTAAAATCTGTACACCTAAAGATAAACAAGAAAGAGGACCAGGGGTAACATGATCAATCCTCACTTATAAAGACAAATGGGATGGACATTGCATGTAAGAGAAAACAGGTAACAGGACAGGAGCCTACCACAGAGGGGCTCAGAATGACTCTCCCCCTAGCAGTGTATCAAAGCAGATGCTGAGACTCATACCCAAACCTTCAGCAGAGTGCAGGGAATCATAATGAAAGAAGCGGGAGTTAGTATGACTTGGAGAGGACAGGAGCTCCACAAAGACCAAATATATCTGGGCACAGGGGTCTTTTCTGAGACTGTTTCTCCAATCAAGGGCCATGTATGGAGATAACCTAGAAACCCTGCCTGAATGCAGCCCATGGTAGCTCAGTATCCAAGTTGGTTCCCTAGTAAGGGGAATAGGGACAATTTCTGACATGAACTCAATGGCTGGCTCTTTGACCTCCCCCTCTCACTGTGAGGGAAGAGCCGCCTTGCTAGGCCACAGAGGAGGACGTGGCAGCCAGTCATGAATATACTGGATAAGCTAGGGTCAGATGGAAGGGGAGGAGGATCTCCCCTAGCAGTGGACTTGGAAAGAGGCAGGGAGGATATGAGGGAGGGAGTGTGGAATTGGAAGGGAATGAGGGAGGGGGCTACAGCCAGGATACAAAGTAAATAAGCTGTGATTAATATAAAAAAATAAAAATTATAAGAAAAAAACCCTAAGACACCCCTCCTTTTTCTCATCCCCCCTCTCCCTTCCCTCTTTTCCACATCTCTTTACCAGCCATTCCACATATACCTTATGATTCTAATGACTTTATTTCAGTTCTTAAACATACTTTTTATTTTTCTTCTTTCCCAGCTTTGAGTATGGATAACACGATTCTCTCTCTCTCTCTCTCTCTCTCTCTCTCTCTCTCTCTCTCTCTCTCTCTCTCTCTCTCTCTCTCTCTCTCTCTCTCTCTCTCTCTGTGTGTGTGTGTGTGTGTGTGTGTGTGTGTGTGTGTAAGCATGTGTTTGGAACACTTGAGAGCTCTCCTAGTGAATTTCAGGTATTCAGTACATATTGTTAGCTAGTCAGAATGCTACACATTGTAGCTGCAGTACTTAATCACTTGTGTTCCCTCTTTGCAGAGAAATAGTTAGACTCTGAATAGATCACCCTGTCTATGTTGTCCCTGAACATCCTCTTTAAGCAGTGAGTTGAAGTGCTTATGGGCCCAATTTGTTTTGATCTTCTCAACCATCAGTACGCTTTGCTGACTTGTGCCCAAAGCCGTTATTGTAATTCTTCCATTCTTTTTAATTGTTTAGGGCAAGAAGATATACCCGGATAATGAGAAGAGGAGAAATCTTTTGTCTTCTTTTAACCATGGTTTTTCCTTCCTCCATTCCTTTAAATAAAAGCTCTATGAATAATCACTTAAGATTGTTATCTGTTTCTTAATTTACATCGACATTAGTTAATAACATGAACTCTTTTAAATTTCTCAGTCATTGGCCTGGACAACTGGGAAACCTCTTTTCCACTTTTTGGCACTGTAGTTAAATTTTGCCGGTTTCCTTTGTAAGGAAGGCTACTTCATGGATCAATGCATGGAAATAATTTTCTTTTTTGCTTCACAGACTCATTTTCTACCTCTGAAAGCATGTTAAATTTCAGTCCCAGTGTCTGGGAATATATATCAGTTGGTAGGACATTTGTCTAACAAGTACAAGACGTTGAATTCAGTCTTCAGCACTACATAAGCTTGGCATGATAGTAAATGCTGGTAATCACTTCACTTAGAAGGTAAAAGCAGGATTATTAGTAATTCAAGGTCATCCTTAGGTATTAGAAAATTTAAATTTTTTATTATTTACAATTTATTCACTTTGTATCACAGCTGTAGCCCCCTCCCTCTTACCCTCAAAATCCCACCCTCCTTCCCACTTCTCCTCCCATACCCCTCCCCCAGTCCACTGATAGGGGAGGTCCTCCTCCCCTTCCATCTGACCCTAGCCTATCAGGTCTCATCAGGACTGTCTGCATTGCCTTCCTCTGTGGCCTGGTAAGGCTGCTCCCCCCTCAGAGGGAGATGATCAAAGATCCAGTCACTGAGTTCATGATAGAGACAGTCCCTGTTCCCCTGATTAGGGCACCCACTTGGAGACTGAGCTGCCATGGGCTACATCTGTGCAGGGGTTCTAGGTTATCTCCATGAATGTTCCTTGGTTGGAGTATCACTATCAGAAAAGACTCCTTTGCCCAGATTTTTTGGTTCTGTTGTTCTCCTTATGGAGCTCCTGTTCCCTCCAGATCTTTCTATCTCCCCCTTCTTTCATAAGATTCCCTGCACTCTGCCCAAAGTTTGGCTGTGTTTCGATACCCTGCTGGGTAGAGTCTTTCAGAAGCCCTCTGTGGTAGGCTCCTGTCCTGTTCCCTCTTCCAATCTCCATCCCATTTGTCTTTCTGAATGAGGATTGGCATCTTACCCAGGGTCCTCCTTCTTGCTTAGCTTCTTTAGGTATACAGATTTTAATATGATTATCCTATAGTGTATGTTTAATATCCACTTATAAGTGAATATATGCCACGTGTTTCTTTCTGCTTCTGGGATACCTCACTCCGGATGATCTTTTCTAGTTCTCACCATTTGCCTGCAAATTTCATGATTTCCTTGTTTTTAATTGCTGAATAGTATTCCATTGTGTAAATGTACCACAATTTCTGTATCCATTCCTCAGCTGAGGGACATCTAGGTTGTTTTCAGATTCTGGATATTATGAACAAAGTTGCTACAAACATGGTTGAGCAAATGTCTTTGTTGTATACTTCAGCATCTTTGGATATATGCCTAGGAGTGGTATAGCTGGATATTGAGGTAGTACTATTTCTAATTGTCTAAGAAAGCACCAGATTGATTTCCAAAGTGGTTGTACAAGTTTACATTCCCATCAGCAATGGAGGAGGGTTCCCCTTTCTCCACATCCTCTCCAGCATGTGTTGTCACTTGAGTTTTGATCTTAGCCATTCTGATGGGTATAAGGTGAAATTTCAGGGTTGTTTTAATGAGCATTACCCTGATGACTAAGGACGTTGATCGTTTCTTTAAGTGTTTCTCTGCCATTCGATATTCCTCTATTGAGAATTCTCTGTTTAGCTCTGTACCCCATTTTTAATTAGATTTGTTGCTGTTTAACTTTTGTAGTTCTTTATGTATACTGAATATTAGCTCTCTGTTAGATATAGGGTTGGAGAGGATCCTTTCCCAGTCTGTAGGCTGATGTTTTGTTCTGATGACAGTGTCCTTTCCTTTACAGAAGCTTTTCAGTTTCATGAGGTCCCATTTATTGATTGTTGATCTTAGAGCCTTTGCTGTTGATGTTCTGTTCAGGAAGTTGCCTCCTGTGCCAGTGAGTTCCAGGCTCTTCCCCACATTTTCTTCTAACAGAATTAGTATGTCTGGTTTTATGTTGAGGTCTTTGATCCACTTGGACTTTAGTTTTGTGCAAGGTGATAAATACGGATCTATTTGCATTTGTCTACATGAAAACATCCAGTTAGACCAGCACCATTTGTTGAAGATGCTATCTTTTTTCCATTGTATGCTTCTGGCTTCTTTGTCAAAAATGAAATATCCATAGGTGTGTGGGTTTGTTTCTGGGTCTTCAATTCCATTGATCCACCATTCTTTTTCTATACCAGTACCATGGAGTTTTTATTACTATTGCTTTGTAGATACTTAGCAATTTTGAAGCCAGCTTGGTATATATGAGACCCTGTTTTAAATAACAAACAAAAAATGAGTAAAATTATAGCCCCTAAGTTTACTGCTTCTCAAGCTTTTTCATCTTAAGACCCATAGACACTTGGAAATTACTAAATTTTCTTCAGGATAGTATAGATAAGCAAAATTTGAACTGTCTCTCACACTAAATTTTATAAATCTTAAGTAGGATGCATGGAGCAGCTAATGGAATACTTTAGAGGTAAAGAATGGATTGAGGAAGAAGATAGATATCAATGGTACCATGGAATTTTTCAGTGTGCTTACCACTTTAAAATTCTTGGCAATCTAAAATCAATAAGTATATGCTAACAATTTAAAGATAGTAATAGAAAAAACTCAGCAAATATCAAAATAAATACATGAATATATTAATTTCATTTATTAGGACATTCAACATAATAAAGATGTCAGTGCTTCCCATATTGATATATATTTAACACATTGAAAATCCAAACATTTCTATCATTATTGACAAATTGTTACCAAAATTTGTATGAGAGAACAACAACAAAAAAGCTTAACACAGTTCTAAAGAAAAAAGTCAAACTAATCATGCTACCTGGTTTTAAATTTTAATTTGGATGTGAAATATCTTTAACAGGATCATGAATTTGAACCCTTGCTCCTGCTCCCTAGCTCGTGGTGTTGCTTTAGGCAGATTTTTTAAAATCTTTTTTGAAAAAAATATTTATTACAATTTATTTATTTTGTATCCCAACTGTAGCTCCCAGACTCAACCCCTCCTAATCCTGCCCTCCTTCCCTCTTCTCCTCCCATGCCCCTCTCCAAGTCCACTGATGGGGATGTCCTACTCCCCTTACATCTGACCCTAGCTTATCACGTCTAATCAGGACTGGCTACAATGTCTTCCTCTGTGGCCTGGTAAGGCTGCTTTTAATCACTTAGGATATGGGGATTAGCTAGAGAAAGTGAGCTGCTGGTGGGGGGAGGAGGTAGTCCTTGGGAGTTAAAGCTTACTCTGCTTTCCCCTTTGTTCTTCCTAATCAAGCAAGATATGAGGAAGACTCCACGCACTCCCAGTGCCATGACTCCCAGTCATTCCATGCTGTTTCTGCTCAAACTGTGAACCAAAAGAAATCGTGCCTCTTTTCAGTCTCTTCTTGTCAACAATTTGGTTACAGCAACAAGAAGACTAATGAATTCACTATGTAGTTAAACAAACCAAGGCTGAGAAAAGAACACACATAAAAATGAATGCATAATAGAGTTCAGAAAAATCTGCACCAGTGCTAATTTGATCTTTGATGAAAATACAAATGCAATTTAGTGGAGAAAAGACGGTCTTTTCAACAAATAAACAAATGACTTCGGTACAACAGAATAGTTTTCTGCAAAATACAAAATATTAACTCTCTGGCTGTTCCACTTTTTCTGGCTCCTCTTCCTTAGAGTTTCCTGAGTGCTGAGGAGAAGAATTTGATGCAGACATCCCATTTAAGACTAGGTGTCTCAGGTTCTCTTACTCTTTGCATTCATCTGGCTGTGGGTCTCAGTTTTTGTTCCCATCTGCTGCAGCAGGAAGCTTCTCTGGTGATGGCTGAATAAGCCACTGATCTAGGAGTGTAGCAGAATATCATTAGGAGTCATTTTATCACCATGGGAATTTTTGGTTTTACTTATGTTTTAGATCAGTATTATTTGACAAAAATCAAGGCCCTCTAAATCAAAATGATCAAAATTCATATGAACTCACAGAAACTTACACAGGCTATATAACACCTGCATGGTCTGCACCAGGTCCTCTGGTAGGTGTTATGACTCTCAGTTTAGTGTTTTTATGGGATTCCTGTGTGTGTGTATGAGTAGGTCCCTGTTTTTTGTGCCTTCCCTTGTGATCTTTTTTTCTTCTGTTTGTCTCATCCAACTTTGATGTGATAGTTTCTCTTATTATATTTTATTTTATTATATATTTTAATTAACCTCAACCTTCAACCTTAGCCCTACGTATTACACAAAATTAAATGCAAAATTAATGGTTTATTTAAATATAGAACATAAAACTTTGACATTTTCTGCAGAAAACAAAGGAGAAACACTCCAGAAACCTGGTGTTAAATGAAAGACTTTTGTACTGCTACCAAAAACATGATCAGAAAAGAATGCTGAAATTGATTTCATCAAAACCTATGAAGGTTTTTTTGTTGTTGTTGTTTCTGTATTTTTAGAGAATAGAGGAGCTGAAGACAGGAGAAAAAGATTCAAATAGTACCCCGACAGAAGGCTTATTTCTAACATATAGTTAACAACATAACAGTAAGACAATAAATTTTTGCTCAGATATGGCCAAAAAAATCTTGTAAACAAAGAGGACTTGTGGATAAAGACAAATGCACAAAAAGAATAGATAGATACAGATACAAATACAGATATAGATAGGTTAAAAGCATCTTGAGATCCCAACTACATACTGATCAAATTGATGAGAATGAAAAATATGGACAAAACCAACTGACAACAACACTGGAACACTGACATGCTGTTCGGAGTGCAATATGATAAAGATGCTTTAGACGACAATTTCAAACCAACTGACAACTACAGGGCAGAGCCTCTGGAACACCGACATGCTGTTCGGAGTGCAATATGATAAAGATGCCTTAGACGACAATTTCAAATTTCCTCTGAAGTTAAACATATTCTTAGCATATGATCTGGCAATCCCCTTCTGGGGATTTACCTCAGAGATATAGTCACATGAGACACACAAAAATGTTCATAGTAGTTTTGTTTGTAATAGCACCAAAGCAGAAACAACCTAAATGGTCTTCTTCAGTGGGTTAATGGGTAAGCAGACTGGTACTACTCAGCCACCGAAAATGGGTAAACATAAACAGAATTAGGCTGAAGGAAAGAAGTCTCAGAATGTTACATACTCTGCAGTTCGATTTATACGGCATGCTCAAAAACATGGAACTATAATGACAGAGATCAGTGGCTTCAGGACTTATGGCAAAAGTATAACAAAGGAAGAGCAAAATGGACCATTTTTGGATAACAAACATATCTTGAGTTGAACACAGTGGTGCACATCTGTAACCTCAGAAATCAGAAAGCTGAGGCAAAACAATCATGAGTTTGAAGGGAAAGGGGAATGGAGTAAGGAGGGGGAGGGAAGGAGTAGAGAAGATGAAGGGAAAGGAGGAGAGGGAGGGAAACAAGAAGAAAGGAAAGAAAAAGCTTGTTTATTTTATTTTTATTGTGGTGATAGCTACATGAACATAGTTAATTAGTCAGAATTTACTACATTAATTTAAAAACTTAAAGGTTATAGAACACTGTAAAGATCTTTTTTGTGTAGTATATCGATCAACATTTGCCATAATAGAAGTTGAAAGTAATTACAACTTTAGATTTTTATTTTATCAATTCATTTTAAAATGATCATACCAGAAAGGCATGCCTGGCACATTATGTAAGTGTTTTAAGAAAAACGATTATGGTTCAGAAGTAAGCAGAAACCTTAATTTCATTGTTTTAAAAACTCTTTATTGTCTGCCTCAATAGAAGACAGCTAGATTCTCAAATCTGCTTCTCCATACAGTCTGTTATATTATTGGTCTTTTAGCCTCAGAAAAATCCTCTGAGCATTTAATAGAAAGAATGATAAAGTCAAATATGTTTCAGTATTAATGTATCAACAGTTTTGACTGCATGCATTTCCAGGAGGCTCTGGTAGTCTTTAAGAGGTTCCAATAGTCCCTTTTCATTGTAGTTTTAAATGTATTCTAAGTCTGATGCCTTTTTAAGGCAGTTTGGCTTCATTTCAGACTTTCTGACCAAACTTCTGCTACCTTTCTTCCTATCCCTGGAATGTGAAATCTCCCTTTCTGGATTTTGAAAGTGGATTGACTCAAACTTGTGTTTTTGATATGGGATGGTAAACTTCTCAAGTAAGCTTTACCTACTTTTTAAAATCATTTATAGCTTCTCTGTCACCAGGGTGATTTTAGTATTCTCCAATTTGCTTTTGTGCTTTCCTTCTGCTTTTCCCTCATAGTTCCCATGGTGTGTGTGTGTGTGTGTGTGTGTGTGTGTGTGTGTGTGTGTGTGTTTCTATTTTATTTCTACTATGGCTTTGCAATTTATTTTTCTGCTGTTTGTTCTGAGATTTTTAAATGTGATTCCTAAATATCTCAGTGTCTTAGTTTCTTTGAACCCTTACAATCCCACATTGGACCCTCCTAAAGAGCCATCACAAATCTATTTTGCATCGTGATATCTATACAATGCTTCCAGCACTTCCTGGAGAAGGCCCTTTCCTCATCGATGCTGCCCACCTGGGATACTTTCTCTTTTCTTCATTGCCCACAGGTTCTATGCCTGGGCCTTGAACAGTTTCCTTTTTGATGTGATAGGTGTCTTTCTTAGTCAAGGTTTCCATTTGTTGTGAAGAGATAGCATGACCATGCAACTCTTAAAAAAGGAAAACATTTGATTGAGGCTGGCTTACAGTTTCAGAGGTTTAATCCATTATCATGATGGCTGGAAGTATGGTGGTATACAGGCTGTAGTGCTGGAGAAGCAACTGAGAATTCTACATCCAGATCCAGAGGAAGCCAGATTCACTGCCCTTGCTTGAATATCTGAAACCTCAAAGCCTGCCCCCAGTGACTCACCTCCTCCAACAGGGCCACACCTAATCCAGCAAGGCCACACCTCCTATTAGTGCCACTTCCTGTGAGCATATGGGGCCATTTTCTTTTAAACCACTACAGTATCTGTTTAAAATATTGTAAAGTAGGAGCTGAGAGATAGCTCAGCCATTAAAGGCTAGGCCCTCAACCAAAAATAAAATATCGTAAAGTAGTTCACATTCTTGACAGGGGTTTTCTAAAGCAAATGTCCTGCTTCAAATTATACTACTTTATTTGTTCTAGGAGAATGTATCACCTTTATATTTGTCATATCCTACTGTGGTTGTTGAATGAGAAACGTTCCCTATAGACTTGGATATTTAAACACTCAGTGATCAGTTGGCAGTGTTGTTTGTGGAGGTTGGGGAGGTTCCACATTGGAAGAGGAAGTATGTCACTTGAAGGAGGCCCTGAGAGTTTATTTTTTTAAATATTTATCTATTTAATTATGTGTGCATCCATGCACGTGCCCAAGTGCATGTATGTGCAACTTGTGCATGCAGGAGCCTGTGGAGGTAAGAGTGGGGCAGATACCCATGGAGGTCAGAGAGGGGTTCCCTAGAACTCCAGTTACAGATTGCTGTGAACCTCCATGTGGATACTAGGAACTGATTCCAGGTCCTTGTAAGAATAATAGGTGCTCTTGGTCACTGAGTCATCTCTCCAGCCAGGCCTCTGAGAGGTTAAAGCCTGTGCCCCATAAATAAAGTTCACTATCTGCTTCCTGTTTGTTTTTGAAGGTATGAGCTGTCAGCTTCCTGACACAGAGGCTATGCCTGCTGCTTGCTGTCCTACTTCCCCACCATAATGGCTCCCTAACCCTCTGGACCTCCGGCAGTTGTTCTGTTTTATCAAAGCTAAAGAAAAGTAACTAATACAGCTACCAAGGGCAGACGTGCAGGCAACAACCTTCCGTACCGGGTGGCCAGGCAATGAAGAAGTGTATTGTCCAAATGAAGAAGTGTAATTTTAAAATAATAATGAAAATTATTAAGAATTGACCTGTTTTTTACTATCACCAAGCACCAGCAATCCTAACTAATATCTATCAAAATGATTTGTTTCTCAAGGAAATGCTCTATTGTCTCCATCCATGTGCTGCCTGGGCCACTGATTAAATCAGATTCATGTGATCCAAGCCCTTGATGGCACACTTCATGAGGAGTCATCCAGTTTTTGCTGGGATATTTGTATGCATTTGGGGTGGAAGGATGGGCAAAAGGCTCAACTAGCTGTTCCATAGACGGAAATTTCTTTCTCTGTTCTAGACCGAATTCTTATTCCTATCAAGTGTCAAATCCTGTCTAGGCTTATACTTGCAAGATTGTTCCAACCTCCTTGTACTTGTTTTGTTTTAGTTCTGGGCTTCTCTTCCTCCCCTCACACACAGGCTCCCTGAAGGCAACGGTTTTCGTCTGTGTTGTTTACTTCTAGATCCTTAGAATCAAGCATAATGTCTGACATATAGTGGGTTTATTTATCTACCTATTTAGCAAACAATTGCTCATACTTTTCTCTGTCTAACTGCGTAGTGCTTCTCAACAGACGGAACCATATGTAGCATTATGAATCAGTTATGTGTCCCAAATGTGGCATAGAATCATTAGAGGTACACGAAGGCCATTTGGGCTGTAAGATCCAAGATCAGGTTAATGATATACTATACGGACAGGTGACTGAGAACTAACTCCCAATCTTTGATATCCTGTACTCAAAAGATTATCACACTAGATAGGGATAGATCTGAAAAGTATTACTGGTGAGGTGGAGCCTTAGGACCACAAATTAGGTCATTTACTGAAAATAAAGCTGTTTATTTTCACTTAAGTATATGGACAGATATACCAGATACACATATATAGCCCATATAACAGAAACCACATTTTAAAAACAGGTAATACATTCACATGTGATACTGTCATTTCATGGTTACCCTTCTACACTTTGCTTTTGAAATTAATATATTCTATAAATTATTCCATGTTAGTGATAGAGCCCCCCCCCTTTGGTTATCAAGACAGGGTTTTTCTGTGTAGCCTTGGCTGTCCTGGACTGTCTTTGTAGACCAGGCTGACTTGTAACTCAAGAGATCCACCTGCCTCTGCCTCCTGAGTGCTGGGATAAAAGGTGTGCACCAGTATGCCCAGCTTCCTCCACATTTTTAAGAGAGAATCTCAGTCTGTACCAGGCAGTCTGGAACTCATGAGTTTCCTGCCTTGGTTTCTTGAATTCTGGAACTATGGTCCTAGGCAACTATGCACAGCCCTCGTCCTCCTCAAAAGGCACTTGCACTTCTAATTTGATGAGCACTTAGGATGGTGCCAGAAAGTGCCTTAAAAACTATACTTATATCGTTTCTTGGAATCTTCACAACTTTTGGAGAAATATTCTATTAGTATCATATGGATTTTTAAATTAAAATATAATTGACATGCCATAAGAATCATACGGTCTTTTAGTATGTCCTCAGGGTTCTGTAGAAATCAATACTGACTCTAGAATTTTATTATCACTGCCAAAGAAGTTCTGAGTTTATTGCTAGTCACTCTTTCAATTTTTGTTTGGACATACTTGGATGCTTTGCCTGCATGAATGTCTATGTGCCATGTGTGTGCCTGGTAACTAGAAAGCCAGAAGAGGTTATAGGATCCCCTTGAACTACAGGGAGTCGTGAGCCAACAAGAGGGTGCTGGGATAAATCCCAGGTCCTCTTGAACAGCATCAATTCCTCTTAGTCACTGAGCCATCTCTCCAGCTCTATTGACACTCTATTTCCTGTCCCTCTATGCTCAGCAACTACTAGTCTGTAATTTGAAGCCTTGTGTATTCAGCTTTTTTCTCTTAACATGAGGTTCTCAAGATTTCCTCCTGTTGTATTAGTATGTTGTCCCTGATATACCTGTTATTCTATTACATAGGTATGCCACATTTTGTTTCACTATTCATCAGCTGGTGGTCATTTGGATTTCTTCTCACATGTTGGCTATTAGGAATAATGCTGCTATGAACATTCACATATACATTGTGTGTAAATATATGTTTTCATTTCTCTTTAATGTATACCTAGAAGTTGACTTGCTAGACCATATAGTAACTTGGAGTTTAACACTTTGAGGAAATGACAAGCTGTTTACTAAGCAGATGTTGTATTTATATTCCCACTGGCAGTCTATGAGGGTTCTAATTTTTCCTTATCTTTCCATTTTTTGTTTGAATTTTTCGTGTTAAGTATATTTCTGCATTTATTGGGATAATAACATTTTTCCTTCCCTGTATTAACACTGTCTATGATATTGACCTATTTCCATATTATTTTTGTAGTGCTGATATCTGAAGCCAGAATCTTGTGCATACCAGGCAATCAGTGTCTCTGATATTCAGAACCTGAACTAACATTGCATCAAAGAATAATCCCTGTTTTGCTGTAGTTAACAATTTTAACTGTTTTAACAAATTTAACAATTTTAACTATTTTAACAAATTTATTTGTTAACAAATTTAACAATTTTAATTTTTTAATATGCTGCCTTGCTTAGTATTAATATTCTGTTGAAGATTTTGACAGTTATTTGTCTAAAGTATATTGATCTATAGTTTTCTTTTTGTGTGGTGTGTCTGTTTGTTTATAGGATTCTTGAAATGAACTGGGAAGTGTTCCCTATTTTTCAAATTTTGAGTTTCTAGAGGACTGTTAAATCCTTAATATCTGGGCAAAATTTACCAAGAAAACCATTTAATCTTGGGATTTTATTTTTGTGCTGCTGATGGTATGTGTGTGTGTGTGTGTTCATGTGCATATTTGTGTTCAAGTGTCCATACACGCATGCAAGCACATATGGAGGTCAGAGGTTTATTGCGGTTTTCCTCAGTCATTCTCTACCTTCCTTTTTGAGACAAGTTCTGTCACTGAACCTGGACTCAGCTAGAGTGGCTCACCAGCAATTTCTAGGAATTCTCTCTCTGCCTCCCTAGCATGAAATTACACATGATTTCTGCTATACCTAACCTCTTCTGTGGATGCTGAGGATTGAACCCAGGTCCATATGCTTGTGAGACATGCAATGACTGAGTCACCTTCCCAGCACCAGTGTGTGTTGTTGTTGTTGTTTACATTTCTGATAAAACCCACTTTGGTTTTATCAACACTATTATTTTCAGAAGCCCTATGGCCATTAATTTCTGAGCTTTTTTTCTTTTCTTTTCTTTTTGAGCACCCCACGGTGTCAGTCATCACTCTGCTTGATCCATGGCCATTTTAGCACCTGCATTCATGCATGTGCTCTCTCTGGTTTCTTTCAATATCTGCACTGTCTTTGGTTCTCTAGGTATGTTTAGGTGTGAGCTTTGGGGGTTGGCTTTGATGCTTTGCTCTCTGAGCTTCTTGGATCTGTGATTTGTTGCCTGTTGTTCCATTTGGCTGCAACATTGGAGGCATCATTGATTTAAATAAGTTTCAAATGCTGGCTGTGGTTGAAATGATAAGAGGCTTCAAGTCCTTCAATGTCCTTATTTTAGTTGCCCTTCTTAGCTTTCGGATTTCTTTCTATATTGCTCCTCAGAGAGAATCCTCCTTGCAGTTCTTTCCATTGTAACTCCCTACTATACAGAAGGCTGCCTGCCGTGGCCATGCAGTGCTGGGGAAGGGAACTAGTCTATACACTTCTGTTTACATTTTATTCTCTTACTGTACCTAGGTCTTGATCACTATGACTTACACAAATGTCTCCCGGTTTTTTTTTCCCACCTCAGGAATTTAAGTATCCTCCTTAATACCTCCCTTATTACGGCATTTTAACTTTATTTCCAATAAACATTTTCCCTTATTACTATGGAATTATTCAAGAAGCCCAGAGTGGAGTAGAAAGTATCTAAGATAAAGTTTTTATACTGCCCTGTAGTGAAGCTTCTCCTATCCCAAGGGCATCTTTACAACATCTGTTATAAAGAAATACCCTTTGTTACCCTACATACTCCCTTGAGCCCTGTAGTTTTGTTGTTGTTGATGTTATGGTTATTTTGTTTTGTTTTTTGGTTGCTTGTTTTTTTTTTTTCTTTCTCAGATCCTCCAGTGCTGACGAGTTTTATGCCAACTTAACACAAGCTACCATTATTTTAGAACAGGGAACCTCAACGGGAAAAATAGTCTTACTAAATTGACCTATGGGCAAGCTTATGGTACGTGATGATTGCAAACCTTAGTAAGCAGCACTCTTCCATGGCATCTGCATCAGCTCCTGCCTCCAGGTTCCTGCCCCAACTTCCTTATTAAGAAAAACTAAACCCTTTCCTCCCCCATGAGTATTTTAGTCATGACGTTTGTGTCACAATGAGAACTTAGTGAGGTTACTGTAGGGAAAATCTTCAAAAGTGTGGGGCTTCTGGAATTGTGCCCCTTGCCAGATGTTCTCTGTTTCATGTAACTACACACTTACTTTACAGCAATTTGTCAAATTACTAGTCAAGTATATGGCCTTGCTGTTTATTTACAGACTCCAGGCACTTCTGCTGCAGTTGAGCACATCTCAGGCACTGAATTTCTTTGAATCTGCCTTATCCAGAGTTCAGGGTGGCATTTTGTCGTAATTTCAATTCTTTGCTAGACTCCAAAACAATCATCTCATTTGTTTACCGAGCTCTCATGTTGTAAGGAACCAAGTGATGATGAGAACTAAGCCTCTTAACTGTCAGAGCTGAAACCAGAGCTGCTTCATAGGTTCTCATTATTTTATCATCACGTTATTCTTGGCTACATATTCCCTTTTTGTATCCCTTTATTATCATATTAGTGAGGTCTAGGGGTAGAGGGAAAGCTAATCAAAAAGCTCAATAGGCTTGCAAGTATTAAAATATCTTGTAATTTCTTGAAATAAACAAACTTTCACCATAATAATAGCAGTTTATATATGTCACTAAGTCACTTCGCTAGTATTTTCACATTTATTTTTATAAGTAAAATCAGCAAAAATATTCTTAAGCTTCACAATTCTTACCCAGTTTTGAAAAATCAAATCATTGCTTCTGCTTCCTGGAATAGCTTTTATCAGAAAGGTTTGGCAGATATCAACTTAGAAAATTTGCTTTTAAAGTTCTAAGGAAAATTACTGATTTGAGGTTTTAAAATATTTGCCTTTTGGACTTTGTGTTTTTTTCAAGTTTTATATTAGTCTAGAAAATTAAACCTATTGGTAAAAAGTTGACTGTAGTTTAAAGTATTTTTAAATTTCCTGCTGTGTCTATGATCTTGCCCTTCCATTCATTCTGCATACTTTTCATATGTGTCTTATCTTTTGTTTTCTTTTGTAGTCTAGAACTATGCCCCCTTGTCTAGTCAAAACAGTGTCTTCTCTGTGTTGTTACCTTCTTTACTGCATTCCTATTTCTATTCCTTTAATGTGTAATCTCACATAGATTATCTTCATCTTTAGCCTTCACAACGCTTCATTTTTATATTAATTTCCTAACTTGAGAAATTAAGTCATTAAATCATTATCAGTACTTCAACTATTTTTACAAATTTTGATACCTGTATTATCAGCAGTCCTAAACTGTTCCTGCTTACGTTATAAGTTTTTCTTCAACCCAGGAATTGGATCTGTAAAATATTACAATTTCTAGGGTTTTATTGTTGTTTTTTATTTATAACTTAATCACAATATTGTTAGGGAATTGTGGAAATAAAACCACTTCTGTGGTATTTGCTGAACTTTGCTTCATAGCAAACAATGTAGTCAGTATCCCAGTGTGTTTGCAGAAAAAAATGGGTATGTATTAACTCTTAAATACATAGAAAATGTCTATATGCCCCCATTAGATCAAACTTGATAACTGTGCAGTTCACATCTATGTTTTTAAATTGCATTTTTGCTTGATTTATCAAAAAGCCTATGAAGCAAGAATGTCAAAATCTTCCCTTGTGGTTATAGATGCGTTAGCTTTTTCTCTTTGTAATCTGTCCATTTTGCTATATCATTTGAAACTATACTACTAAAACTCATGTTTGTTTTTACATCTTCCTAGGGAATTGTTTCTCTTAACTCTTTTGGTCTTATAATCTATCTTGTAGTTTAGAGCAGACTTCTTCTAGCTTCTTTTCAGTTGGGACTTTCATACCTTTTTTTCATCCTTTAATACTTTCAATTTTAGGGACTGGAGAGATGACTCAGTGGTTAAGAGTACTGGCTGCTCTACAGAGGACCCTGGCTCAATTCCAAGCACCCACATGGCAGCTTACAACTGTTTGCAAATGTAGTTCCAGGGATTCTGACTCTCCTATACAAACATACATGCAAATAAAACACAAATGCACATAATATAAAAATAAAAAAGTATAAACTGAAATATAAATGAAAAGTGTATAAAACTTCAGCTCTGAGAGCTTATGTTTTGATATCTCTCTTTGATTATATTGATTTTTTGTTATCATTATTTATTTGTGCACATGTGTGTGCACGAGCACTCTCGTGCACATGCGTATGTATTTGCCCAAGCATGTATATGCCATAGCATGTGTGTGGAGGTCAGAGGACAAGTCTGCAAAATTGGTTTTCTCTGTCCATCTCTAAGAGGGTTCTGCAGAGATGGAACATGAGCGATCAAGGTTATGGAGCCAACAGCCTTATCTGTTGATCTTGCTGTCCCTTTGATATGTCTCCTAAAACATCACATAATTAGTTTTACTTTCCATAATCCAACACAATACTCTATTAGCTAGAGAAATTAGCAAATGCACATTTACTGTTACCATTGCACTATTTGGATCTGGATTTAATCAGATGATCTTACAGTGTTCTCTCTTCACACCTTTGCTTTCCAATGTTTGGTTTCTCTTCTACTTTCCTGTCTTCAGTGTGATAGTTTCCTGCCCCAAACTTCTTCCTTATGTAGCTTGGAGATTATATATTCTTTCAGTCATTCCATTTTCCCTTTCTTCTAGTATGTATATTAGGAAGTCATGTTTTCATTTTTCAAATTTCTGCCCCAGAAATAGCAATGTGTGCATTTCCTTTTCTTGATCATTTTTTTCAAGTTTATCTCAATAGCTCTCTTTTCACTTATGTCCATAACACTACCATAAAAAATCACTGAGTTTGTGGTTTATTCTTCTCTAAATTCATTTTAACCCATATGGCTAAATCACTTTTTAAACACTTGTCTTCCTTGTAGATGTTCTTAAACTAATACCAAGCCTCTGTAAAATATGGCTCATACAATTGTTTCAAAGTAAATGTGCAGTATCTGTGATCTGAGTCTGCCTGGGTTTGTTTTCATTGCTTCCTTACCCAGTATGCTCTCTGGTCATCATTCATGAATATGTATGGTGGGAGGTTCCCTGGAAACTTTAGAGGCTTTGCATTTGTTTTTTGTTTTTTTTTGTTGTTGTTGTTTGGTGTTTTGTTTTGTTTTGTCTTGTTTTTGAGCACCTTGGAGTATCACCTGTCTGGAAATCACTGAAAGCCAAGCGCATGGCTTCAAGTTCGTTAGCTTACCCAGGCCATTGGTAGCAGTACACAGATTTATATATAAGCTGGAGTGTCAGAAAAGGATTTTTAACATGGGGTCCTATGTTAACCTTTCTTTTTATCAAATGAGCTCTCCTAAACGCAAGGCAGCTTCTGTGCAGTTTTCTGGAATTGTTGGTTATGGGGACAGGCTTAGTTTCCTCTGTCACACTGAATTAAAGCTCATGCATGTAATATAGGTAAGTGCCCTCACAACAAATTAGCTTAGATACTCCAATGGCCATGTTACCTGCCTTCATGTTACATGCTTTCATGTAATAATTAGCCTGGAAATGTTTGTCTTCTCAAGGTTTTGTTGTTTTAAAGTGGTTTTGAAAGATTTTATCCAGCAATTTTCACTACTTTAGTAGAAGGTTGAATCAAATTACCAACTGTGCTTTTACCAGCCACAAAAAGTCCCTGCTCTTCAATTCGTAAACATTCTTGACAACACAGTGCAACCTCAGGCAATATTCCTACTGTGTTTCAAACAGCAGAACATTAAAATGCTTCCAATATTAACAATACCCTACTGTCTGGCATGTTTTTGCACTCCGGTGTTTTTAGTGGCAGCTTGTTTTTATACTCGTTTTCAACATTGTTACTACGTTGTTTTATTGTTGTTGTTTTTCTTTTTTTCAGGATCTCACTTTTAAATCTTGGCTTGCCTGGGACTCACTATACAGCCACGGCCAGCCTTGCAATCCTGATCCACCTGTCTCAGCCTCCCAAGTGCTGAAATGAGCCACCACCACAACAGGGTTTATTTGCTTTTGAGATGGATTTTTGCTATTTTGCCCAGATGGGCCTTTAACTTATGGGTTCCAGAAATCCTTCCTCTTCAGCCTCCCAAGTTTTTGGAACTTTGGTGCAGAACATTATAGTTTTATAGCCTTACTTACTTTGATTTTCTCACATTGATAGTTTTTGTTCCCTATTCCTTGTCTATTTTCTCTTCTCAACTTTCCATTTCTCTCTAAACGAAGTATATCTTTCAGTATATTAGTGTGAGTCTATTATTGCTAAACTTTCATAGTTTCTCTGTGTGTGAAACTGTCCTTATTTCACTTGTCAGTATTTCTTCTCCTTATGCCAATTGGGTGACTCATCTTCAGAGCACATAGTTTCTTTGCAAGAGACTTTTTTATCAGTAGTGCTCTTTTCATCTATTTTAAATAGTTTGAGAATTTCATACATGAGCATTTCATCTCCATCACTCCCACCACTCCTTTCTCCTCCAAGCCTTCCCTCCCCCACCCAAATTCATGATCTATTTTTTAATTGTTGTTATACCTATATATGCGTATATATGCACATATGTATATATAACCCATAATTTAGCTTTACTCATATGTGCATGTATCCACTGATGAACACTTGGAATTGAACAAAATAGGTAGGAGTTTGTCCAGAAGGCAACTGATTCTCTTACTATAAATATTAACATATCTTAACTAATGGGTTTCACTGAAACATTTACAGGCATGCATATATCATGCAGGGACCAGATGTTTACCGTTGCTTGTTTCCAAGTACTTCTTCAGCAGATATTTATTTTTCTTCTGTGGAGGTTCCACCTGGCCTGGCTTTTCAAAAATGTATTGTTTGATTTTGCTCATGTTCTAGATATTGTAACAATTTTTATGTTAATGTTTCAACATGTGGGTCCCATAAGACCCAGCAGCCATCAACGTTCACACACGACACACCTGGGGATTTTCTTTTTCCTGGTTGCTCCAGACAGAACATAAGGCCTGGTATTACTTTTGTTCTAACTCCCTTTTGGTGGACAAGCCAGTCTACTAAAGGCTTCACCCTGAGATGTCAGTAGCATCTTATCTTCCTTTGGTGGCCTTGAGGCTATGCTGCTGGCACCTGCATGACTACTGACTCATATCTCTAAGCGTCTAACCCCTAGGGTATGATACCAGGAAGTAAAGCCGTATTGGGCAGTTGCAGTGTTGCTGGCTTCTTTTTGTTTTTCTAGACATTTTACATAAATTTCAGTTTTCGTTATAGTTCATCTCATGGTAATATGAGTTTGTACTGGAAGAAATGCTATTCATATCATCTTAGTAGTGCCAGAAGCCCTATGTTACACACAGGATTTTGCACCTTTATAATTACACTTTTTCCTTGTCAATTTTATCCACATAAGACCCACTTCTTTATGGGAGAAAGAAGCTCCCCTTCCTGAGAAGAATCTAGATGACAGATGTATAAGAGGCCTGGTTTCTATAGGATATTGGATTATTCTAGAAATATTAGCTATGTAGTTCAAGTATGTCATTGCGCTGAGGTCTAAAATTTTTAGCACAGCGATCAGCAACCTTTAAACATTTTAATAGCAGAGCCCCTTTAAAAAATATATTTCTAGGAGCTCCCAAAATATAAAACTAAAGTAGCTGCTGTGGTTGAAAAGGGGTTGAGTTTTCTAGTTCTCAACAACTGGGCCCCCTCCCCCAACTTTTGCTTTCTAAAGTGCTCCCCAGTGCAGCTTATAGAACACTTAGGTTTAAGTACCCTTGGGTAAAAACCAACAGGAAAGACCAGTGGTTCCCAAAATGTGGCCCCAGAGTAAAATGGCCATCACTTGAGAATGTGACAGAAATGCACATTCTCATGACCCCATTTCCTATCTACCGAACCTCAAACTCTGAATGTGACAATTGGTTTGATACGTCGTTCTTGTGGCTCCGACACTTGTTAATTGTGGAACTTGCTAAAGTACAGTATCCTGTTCAATTATCAAGGAAAACTCTGTCATGCTGGCCAAGACTGGCATTTCTGGCTTTTTACCAAAGCTTCTGCTGAAAGCTATGTTTTATGCACTGATTTTTTTTTTTTTTGCACCTGAATGAGATTATAGATACCTCTAAGGCTCCACAATGCCTGGGTTCCTTAGAATTGCTAAAATATATCAGAAAATCACTGGAAAGAGTTTAGATTCCTATTTTCAGTTCAATGAATGAAAATGATGAACTTCCTCTCAACATTTTTTCATGACAAAATAACCTGAAATTCTAGGCTCATAAAATTTTCCTGAGCACATAAGAGAGAGCACCCTGACAAAGATAGGCAACACTGACCTACACTGACCCAAGTTAGGGTCAGTGACTCTGCGTCGTCACTGTGCTCTGTTTCTCAATCTGGATGCTGTTTACAAGGATGTGTTCATTTTGTAGAAATTCATCAGGTTCTAAATGACATGTGTATGTTGTCCATTCAATGCACTTCAGTACAAAAATTACTCAATACACAGGCAATTCGCAGGGGATGTTAACAGTGAAATGACAAATACTGTGAGTCCTGAGCTACAGAGTGTCAAATGTGAAATGTGCACTGGAGCAAACAATTCCCAACACTGGTTCTACCACAGTGATGACCTGCAGTATATGGATGCCACTGTTTTCTGATTGGAAAGGGCTTTGGGTTGATGGCACTCAGAGAGTACAGTAAGGCCTTTACCAATGTGACCCACAGGCCAGTGTCATTCCTAGTGTCTGGCTATTCTAGCAAACTGGTAGTGACAGAACTCTGGAACTCCAACCAGATGTGGGCCAAGAACCTGTAGAAAGAACATGTATCTGGTTTTATGTTGAGGTCTTTGATCCACTTGGACTTAATCTGGAGAGAACTCAGATGTCCCTCAGTCGAGGAATGGATACAGAAATTATGGTACTTTTACACAATGGAATACTACTCCGCAATTTAAAATGAGGAAATCATGAAATTCGCAGGAAAATGGTGGGACCTGGAAATGATCATCCTGAGTGAGGTATCCCAAAAGCAGAAAGAAACACTTGGTATATACTCACTTATATAGACCTATAGGATAGGAAGGTCAAGCTGAAATCTACACACCTAGGGAGGATATACAGGAAGGAGGACCCAGGATAGGATGATCAATCCTCACTTAGATGGTCAAATGGGATGGACATTGAATGTAGGAGAAAACAAGCAGCAGGACAGGAGCCTACCACAGAGGGCCTCTGAAAGACTCTAACTAGCAATGTATCAAAGCAGATATTAAGACTCACAACCAAACCTTCAGCAGAGTGCGGGGAATCATATGAAAAAAGGGGAAGTTAGTAAGATTTGACGAGGACAAGAGCTCCACAAAGACCAAACAGATCAGGGCACAGGGGTCTTTTATGAGACTGTTTCTCCAACCAAGGACCATGTATGGATATAAACTAGAACCCCTGCTTGGATGAGCCCCATGGTAGCTAAGTGTCCAACGGGGTGCCCAAGTAAGGAGAACAGGGACTATTTCTGTCATGAACTCAATGGCTGGCTCTTTAAACCTCCCCCCTCCCCAAGGGAGGAGCAGTCTAGCTCGATCCCAGAAGAGGACATTTCAGCCAGCCCTGAGGAGACATGATAAGCTAGGGTCAGATGGAAGGGGAGAAGGTCCTCCCCTGTCAGTGGACTTGGTGGGGGGCAAGGAGAAGATGAGGGAGGGATGGGGAGAATGGGAGGGAATAAAGGAGGGGGCTATGGCTGGGATACAAAGTACATAACCTGTGATTAATATAAAAATAAATAAATTACTTAAAAAAAAAGAATGTGTAATGCGTGCTAATGTAGGACTCCATGCTGTGGTCCTTCCCTCTCAGCTCTATGTATTACAATGGCCTCAGTCACAAGCAGCCATCTTTCACCTGTTCTCTTCTAGTCTTAGATCACATACACATAAACCAACTTTCTGTAACTTGTGAATATGTGTAAAGAAGGCACTTTACTGGATTCAGCTCCCATGTGCTCAGGTAGCAACAACAGCTCAAGTAAAAACAACCCAGTGTGTCTCATAGTTCAATGGGTCACAAGCCAGTCTCTCTCTCTCTCTTTTTTTTCACTATCTCTCAGAACATCCTTTATTCTTGGCCTCACTTTGTGTACTCTGTCCATATAGGTGCTCAAGATGTGGTTACCAAGCTGGGCACAGCGGCACATGCCTATAATCTCAGCACTCAGAAAGGTAGAGGCAGATGGATCTCTGCCAAGTTAGAAGCCAGCCTCTCTACAAAGTGGGTCCAGGACAACCAAGGCTGCAAAGAGAAACCTTGTCTTGAAACACCAAAACAAACAAACAAATGAATGAAAGATGTGGTTACCCTTTCCTTCCCCACCCACACGACCTCTGTGCTCAACATGAGAACTTTGGTGAATATGCATGATCAGTACCTCTTTATCTCCTTTGCATCCCCAACTGCAAAGATGTGACATGCTCACACCTAAATCTCAGTTTGAATTCCAGGTTAATACATACTAGATGAATAGATGATGTCTAGGTCCATGGTGGCATGATTTAACTGGACCACCATCATATTCCATAACTCATTTTGGTGGTTAATAATGAACAGGGACATAAGACTATGTTTTACAGTAGGACAGTTGCTGAAGGCCAAGGTATTTGTTGTTATTTTTTCAGAAACATGTGTGAGGTTCAGTCAGGAAGTGCCAGGAATACATGCTCTAATGGTCTGCACCTTCCTGACCAACAGGAACAAGGAGGTCAGCTTCACTGTTCATCCATCAGTGAGTTCCTCTCACTCTTCCGGAGTGCAGGACATTTACACAAAAGCTTCTGTATCAGAAAAACTCAAAATAAAAAAAAAATTCAATTAAAGAATGTGAATGCCTTAAGACAAAGCAGGGCTGTGGTAATGTTCCTGATGGAGACTAAAGATACATGACAAACACACCACCTTATCCTAGACCAGATCCTATAAAGAGAACAATACTATAAAGGACACTTGCAGAAGGGAAAAACTTGGCTTAGAAATGATGAACATTGTAACAATGTTCATTTGTCTAAAGCTACACATGGTGATGTACTGAACATGTCTATTCTTAAGAAATGCCCACTGAAGTATTTCAGCAGAGGGCCCTCATGTACATACTTTATCCGTACTGAGTTTGTATGTGTACATGTGTACATACACCCTGACACAGAAGTGCATTTATAGGATGATAAAGGAAATGGGGCAAAACGTTAATAGGTAAATATGAATGAGGGATAAAAGAATGTTTCTATTATTTTTATACGTTTTCTGTGAGTTTGAATTTGTTTCCAAATAAAATATTTGGAAATGTTAAAGGACAATTTCTGTTCAAGCAGTCAAAATCTGCTGCACACACCTGACTGAATTCTTGCCATGGCAGATGTGAAGAATAGAGACATAGCTGTACTTTCCCAAACAGGGCTACCAATCTCACCCCCAAATTTGGCCAAAGAACTTAGTGACACCTGGAGCTGCCCATTTATCTCCTCCATCCTAAGAAACACACAAAATAACATTTTCTTCTGAGGATTGTGGTGCTGAAAGACATTTGGGTATTGAAAATAAGGGGTATGTTTCATCCATCCATCCATTTATCCACTCAGTAAATGTTTTAAGTACCTACTCATTATGTGCCAGGAACTGTGCCAGGGGCTGAAGATGCAACCAAGGATCCAAAAGACAGCTCCTGTTTTTAAAAGGTCTCAGATGGACTAGGGGATATAGCTTAGTGGCAGAGGGCTTGCCTAGCATACACAAGGCCCTGGGTTCAATATGTAGTGGAACATACTCACAACCACGTAAGTCTCTAATTCTTAATGACTTGGCCACCTAAGTAGACTTGGGAAGCCATTGGAAACCCTGTCTTTTATTAGAGACAATGGATCCAATGGGCATGCACCTGGTCCACACTGAGCTCCCTCCCAGGATTTTCCAGGCAAACAGCTACTTTTTGTAACCAGTTTGAAGAAAGGGATGTTTAGTGTTTTCCCCATGCCAAGGCCTTCCCATCTGTTTCAGCTTAGCTCTCTGCCATGTGCTCTTTCCAGTGTACCACCACCTCTAAGCTGATGGACCAGTGAGTTTTAGAAGTCTTTCGTCTGATCTCTGTTTGTTGATAAATATTGCAGCTATACTTACAATGCTTTCTGAAGGCAAAAACAAAAACAGAAACGAAAAAGCCTACCAAATACTACTGTGTAGAAGCCCGAGTCATTAAAAACCATGTCATTGTCTTTCAAATGGACAAAATGTGATAGTGGTGTTTTTCCTCTCACCGTCAGTCGGAGGGGTCGACACTGAATATGATACCCTGTACACAGCAGTTAACTGCCTTGTGAAGAATGCTTAGAATCGCTCGTGTGTATAACTGCATGCGACATGCTTGTGTCACTTCTACTCATAGGTCCTGGATGGGACTGACTTTGTACTCTGGCGCCTGATGCATTCTGACCTGGTCCAAATGAATTTCAGAATCAGATCCAACAAATGTTTACTGAGTCTCTACAAAGTTCCAAGCCTTTCACTTTTACTTCGACACATTTTATATCATTTAATCTTTAACAACCTTTCAAGGTAGAATTACCTGCATGTTACAGATGAGAAAATAATCGCAAAGAGGTTCACTGATTTGCTCAAGTATATCATACAGCTTTTAACAAAAAAACACACATACACACTACACTGTGAGCTGAGGTCTTTCCTTGCTAACTTCTTATCTTACAGCATTTCTAGCCTTCTCTACTTTTGGAGCACCTGCTCCCCTTCCACAACCCCCCGTATTTCTTGTCTCTTTACTAGCCCATGTGGGCTTTCTTTTTTAATACTGCATTTAATAGCACAAAAAGTCATGAATACAAAGAAACCAGCAAAGGTGTTTGTCAATGAGATATCCCTACCTCTCCACTTTTCTGCTTTCATCCCCATGTACATTTTAATCAGCTTTTTTCTTTTCCCTCCCACAAATGGTGTGACTGTTACGTGACTCGTCAATTGAAGCTGAAACACCTATGGAGATGTTTTACGATTACACGGGCACACATACACACCAACACTACCCCCCTCCCCCCTACACCTTCCCACACAACCTTTTGGAGGAACATAGGATATGGACCAGTGTCACAATTCCCCAGCTCTGCCTTCGCCACACAGAACATTCCTGACACTTCATTTCCTTCACATAACTACTTAGACTGGAGCCTCTTCTCCCTCCCCTCCTATTTCTTTTGTGATCAGGACCTTTTGGACACTGGGTACTGTTAAATTCTTACTCTGGAGGCCCACTGGCCTCAGTCAAGTAGATCAATTAAATCGTGTTGCCTGCTGTAGTACAAGTGTCATCTTCCATTACAGGTAGACCTGTGTGCTGCTTCAGTAGGCTTGTGTATTCATTTCTTTCACCTTTTCTGACTCATGTTCCAGGACCTGTTTGTGATAGAACAGTAAATACCCTTCACTGTCCAGCACATCCTTAATACTGGCCTTGGTGATGACGGCATCATCACACTTGAACCACTGGTCCCTGTGGTGCCGAATGAAGCTGGTGTAGTGGCCACTCTCCAAAGTTCCTTGGTGATTAACCACAGCAAACAAAGAATACTTATTCTCGTTGTTCCCACTATTGGTTGGCAGCTGCAACTGTCCATTCATTCGGGTCTCCTTACTCGACGCCATAAACGGTGTCATATCCAGCTCCAGGGGAAAGGAAATGTATGTAGTGATCTTTCGCCTCTGTTTGGCTGAGTGTTCAAACCGTTTGAAATGAAAGCAGGCAACAACTGGCAACTTCTTCATGGTGAGCTGTTTGGTAGATTCTTGGTAGCTTTGACAACTACCACATTTGATTTTGGCACTACTTCCTAAGTGCTCTGGCCTTGTAAACCTTCGCAAGCAGTCAGTGAGGGTAGTAATGCCTGGTAGGTGGCTTTCACCATTCACACTGCTCTCTCTCCCTGGACTCATGGGCCAGAAGGATGTGCAAGATCCAGGCAAGTCCAGACTAATGTCCCAGCATGGGTCTATAGTGGTAGAGACACCGTGGCAGGCTTGACAGGTGACATCGGACTGCAGACCACCTGTGAAGATTTGGTCTATGATGCAGTTACAGTGATTGGGATTGCTGGCCACCTTGCCAACATCATCACCTTTGCAGTGCCTGTGCAGGACATCTAGTGCAGCGATGAGGAATTCGTGGGCATCCTGTTGCCTGTACCCTGCTAAATGGCGGGCGTGTATCCACACCAGATGCAGTAACTTATAGGGAACATGAGGAGATGGGTTCCCAGAATACAGCTCCCGAAAGAGCGAAGACATCTCACAGACCAGACATAACTCAGGGCTAGGCATTTCACACCGGTGCCTGTCAGAGAGAAAGAAATCTCTCAGTATTGGAGTGTGTGTCAGGGCCTGGACAATGCAGTTCATAAAGCATGTGTTGCCAAGATTAATTAGTCCTCGTAAGCCAATGGTAAAGCTGGAGGTAATTCTTCTTCTCCGTGGGTTGTGCCCCAGCAGTTCTAACTCAGGTTTGGTCGTTCCCCAGGTGGGATACTTCTCACGAAGGCCGGGCACTGAACACTGCTGCTGAGAAACCTCTGTTGAGGTGGAGGCTTGTAATTTCAAGGCTTCACCTTGCTCTTCTTTGGCAATTTGCTCAATGTCTTTGTCATACACATAGTCTTTACACATGAAGCAGTATATACCTCCATAGTAAAGATCAACCGCTAAGTTGTGCTGTTTTGTCTCAGCGTGCTCGTGGATGTGTTTCTCTGTGAAGCAGCCAAAGAAGACACAGGAGAGGCAAGAGTGGAGTCTGTTTAAATGAGTGCCGCACACATGGCAGATGCACGACTTTGCCTTGCTTTTCCTGGTCTCTGGGGTTCCACACCACACGAAGCACTGGTAGATAACCCGCAATTCCTGCCTCCAGTTCTCTCCCACCTTAAAGCTGTTCACGTGGGAACAACCTGGTGGCCCCACAGCAAAATCCACATCCAAGCATCCGCCCCCGGGACCGCGCCGGGGTCGGGACCGGGGTGGGGGCCGTGGCCTAGGCTTCGGCGGGGTACGGAGCCTAGTCTGGGGCCGGGGCCGGGGTCGCCGGCGCGGGGCACGACTGCGACGCGGAGAGGGATCAGGGGGCCGCGGCCGATCGGAGGGAAGGGTTGGGGGAGGGACCTCATCACCGCTGCCGCCACTGCCGCTCCGCGCTGGGTTCTCATCCTTCGGCTCCGGCTCGTGCTCCCCCTTAGGCTCTGGCTCTGCTGTCCGTAAGGGCTCGGGCTCGGGCTCCGGCTCCGGTTCGGGCTCACGCTCCTGTTCAGGCTCCGGCTCCGGCTCCGGCTCCGGCTCCGGCTCGGGCTCGGGCTCGGGCTCGGGCTCGGGCTCGGGCTCGGGCTCGGGCTCGGGCTTGGGCTCCGGCTCGGGCTCTGGCTCTAGCTCGGACTCCCGCTCGGGCTCCGGCTCCGGCTCCAGCTTGAGCTCAGCCCCGCGGCCCGGTCTCTCCGCGGTCTCCACTTTCCTGGTGGCGTCCACCTTCCCTACTGTCTCCACCTTCTCGGTGGCTTCCACCTTACCGGCTGCTTGCACCTTCCCTTCCACCTTCTCCGCCTCCACCTTCCTCTATGCCTTCGCCGCCGTCTCCGCAGTCTCCGCCTCCTCCAGCCTCCTCCGCCTCCACTAGCTGCGGCTCCTCCCACTGCTCGCGGGGCTCGGGCGGCCACTGGGCGTGGTGGAGCCGGGGCCACGCAGACTTGGGGTGTCCCCCGTCAGGCCTGAAGGAGCGCGGTGGCTGTGGCAGCTGGACCCAAAAGGGACTTTCACTGAAGGAGGCGCCAGCGGAAGCAGGCGACGCCCCCGGGAATGCTCCCGCCGAAGCCCCCTAGTGGAGGCCGCTTCTGCAGCCAGGCCCCGTTTCCTTTAATTCAATATTTCCCAAACTTGCTGGTTCACGACAATCACGTGGGGAGCGTGTTAAAATTACAGATTCCTCGGCTCCACCCGCAGGCCTACTGAATCAGACTCAGGAAGGGAGGCACTCCGGAACCTGGATCTCTAACTAGGGTCAGAGAGGCTGCTACTGCTCAGGCAAGTTTGGGAAACACAACTCTAATTCATTGAGCCTGGCGGGAAGTGGGGCGGGGACCGCGCAGTCTCTTTAAGGCGCTTCCAGCTCTCAGCTCCAATCGCTGCTCTGACCCCCTTGGCGGTCTCCTCCCCTCTATACTGCCCTCAAGGGTGCAGGCTTCCCCTAACGTGTGTGGCCAGGGACAAATGGTTGACTTGTCCAGAAACGTTTCTGAGGCTATGAAATATCCCTACACAGGGTGGCCGTGGAGAAGAAAGGCGGGAGCTCCAACATCCATCATTCCAGAAGCTGAACCTGCCCCAGGCGTGTCCCAGTCTCCCCTCGGAGTCCAGCTCCCACTCTCCCAGAAAAGATGAAGTTCCAACTCCACTGGGGGCAGGCCTGCGCCCCACTTCTAAAAGGCTTTGGGAGTGCTCCCAAAGCCGCTCCACCTGAAGAGGCATGTCCCCTTGACCATCGTGTTAGAGGTCTAAACATCCTGGGTTGTTTCCTCCTCAGGCTCCAAACGCCCTGGGTGGGATGAGTCGCTGAGCAGCTTGTTGACAGAAACCATCACTCCAACGCCAACTGGGGAAACCAGGCACTACAAGGCTGTACAGGTGGCGCCTCCGTTAAGCTGAAAAAAACAAAACAAAACCCAAACTACAAATTTTGAGACCCTTAGGGTTTAGCAGAGTCTGGAGTGAGCAGTAGGTAGGCATAGAAAGGCTATCAGTCAGCTGCTAGTGAGACACCAGTGAGAGGTTGGACACCAGTCTGGAGGGCCGCCGAAAGAACAACAGCATCATAGAACCCAGGAAGAATGAGTCCAGTACAAACGGCTCTGGTCGTGGGGCAGAGCTTGGGGTAGGGGGTCAGGAGTAGCTGCAACTGTGACTTCCGGAGGGTGCAGCCAAAGGCAGGTGTCAGCATGTAGGGTCAAAGGGAGAGAGTGATCTAAGGAGAATGTAGTGCCTCCTCGGTGACACAGCCAGCTGTACCTGGTGCACATTGCCCCACTTTGGGGACTGTGCTGCAAGCAAAGCACAGCAGAGTGTCCCTGGTCTGCATTGAAAACAAACCTCCACCTGAGTCCTACCTCATAGAGGAAGCAAACCAGACTCCTTGGGGGATTAATCAGGACTCTGGAGCCCTTAGGGAGGCTGTCTGGTTCCTATCTAGCTTAAGGCTACCTTAGTGCCAGCCTTCTCTAAATCAGCTCTTTTCAATTCCTTGAAGCATTCTTCCAACAAATAAATGCCCTTTGTTGCCTGTAACTAGAGAAAATACAACCAGTATGACTACTAAAGGAATGTTGCTGCTACTGTTGCTGCTGCTGCTGCTGGTGGTGGTTAAAAAAATTGACCCAGCTCATGGAGCATGGGAGGAGAAAGCAAGGAGTAGCTTCATCCTCTCTTCACAGGCTAAACAACTGATAAAGAAACCTGGAGATCTCCATACTGACGAGTATTGCCGCTGAATAGTAGCTCTGTAACCGGATTGCCTCACTAACCATTTCCCTGTAGAGCCCGCAGAGGTGTCGGGACACCACCCCAGCCAGACAGATTCTGAAAGCGTATGGCTCTGCGACCATTCACCCCACAGATGTTTATTCAATACCCACTCAAAGCCAGGCATTGTACTAAGAGCTAGGGACCCATCACTGAGCCAAAGGCATCCCAGGATTAGAATCAGACTTGGCTTCCCTAAAAGTAACACACACACACACACACACACACACACAAAGGAAGTGTCTTTAAGACAACTAGCAGGAAATAAGCACCAAATATTAAAATAAGTATAACCAAAATAGTTGAGTACTTTTCTTTAAAAAATGTTTTCCCACATTGGAAAATTTACAGCTTGGTTGTTACTTTCTTACACTCACTTCCTCATTCTTTTACTTTAATCACTGGTGCTGTGAATAATCTTTATCATACCATATCATGTGGAAATATCTTTGCCATAACCTTTAGATGTATAGGGCTTGTATATTCTGGACTTAGTCCTGGATAGATGTCACCATCTTCCCTTCACAAAGACCTGGAAAACACTGCCTTAGGAAAGACAGCTCAGCCGGGTACAGTGGTGCACACCTGTAATCCCGGCATTCCAAGAGGCAGATGCAGGCTGATCTCTGTGAACTCGAGGCCAGCTTGGTCTACAAAGCAAGTCCAGGACAGCTAAGACTACCCAGAGAAACCTTATCTCAAAAAAAAAAAAAAAAAAAAAACAAAGGAAGGAAGGAAGGAAGGAAGCTCTTCCTCACAGCTCACGAACCTAGCAGTTAAATACTGTTCTGTCCACAAGGTGGCAAAAGAGTAAATGACAATCCCTAGTATTTTTTGCATGTTTGTATAAAATTTGGTTTACATCAAAATGCTCTTTAAAAATATTTTGAAAAATGTAGTCTCCTTCACACAGTTTTTGGTTGACATCTAAAATTTTGTGTTGTAAAAGTGACTTGGCTGCAAAAATGTAGTTTCGGACAAGTGTTAACCTTCAGAAATAAAACTGTTATGTCAGTACATTACACAAATCTGGTGAAACCTAAATACGTTAGTGAGTTGAGAGCCACCAGCATGTGCTTTTAAAACTCGTAACAGAGCTCTTTGACAGTCGCAAGTTGTGTCTTCCCTCTTTTCTCCAGGAGTTCTTAATTCTTCTATATTCTTAAAAAAAAAAAAAGCCAGAAACATGTTTTGTTTTGTTTTGTTGTTTGTTTGTTTGTTTGTTTGTTTTGCACTTAGAGCAATTAGATAGGGAGATGTTCCCGTAGACAAATATTGCTTATTGCTACAATGAAATAAGACTGAACATCACGTTCTTTCTAATTTGTGTGTGGCTGAATGTGAACACAGAGAAATCTCTCATACTAAATAGCACTTTCTTTAGAAACATCATGCAAGCCTTTGAATCCTTTCAAAAGTATCACACAATGATTTAGCTTCAAAACTCTTTCTCATGATTTCTCAGCTGAAAACTCTACTGGGATTTCCTTCCATTTTATTGGAAGCAAACAATTAGGAACCATCTGAAGTGCAAAAAGATTCAATTCCCATTCACTGTTAGAGCAATTTGTTTGTTCACCGTAGATGTGGTGTTCGAAATTGTCTCTCTGGCACCCTGAAGATTTTACACTGCAGGGTAGTGCATGCAGGTGAGATTCAGGATGGAAAAAAAGATGCTTTTCTTTTGTAAGTGCAAAAAGAAACGTGTGAAAGTGGATATGGGAAAAGAGAAACAGCTTGATCCCTCTATAGCAACTATGTTCTCTGGCAGATCAATTTTAAAACACTACATATAAAATTGGAGGATGTAGAAATTTATTTCCTTCAGTCTCCCATACTCCTGAGTGAGGCACACTCCATTTTGAAAGTGTCTCATTATGCTCCTTGTCATAAAAGTTAGACACACACATATATTTATGGATTTAAAAATGAATAGAAGAGGTCATGGTATGAAAAGTAAAAGCCCCCATCTCCCTCATTGATCACACCCAATTCTGTTTCCTTGAACTTTGTGAGAAACTTTCTATGTAAATGTGAGCATTTTTATACACATATCCTTTTATGAAATGTAAATAAGACTGTGCTATGCAGGTGTTTTCTTTAATTGCTGTACACAGTCAATAAAATCCCAATAAAATTACAAGAGTTTTTTTCAATTTTTATTTATTTATTGCAATTTATTCACATTGTATCCCAGTACAATGAGTTTTTTATGAGAGATTTTACAAGACAATCTTCAAATAAATATGGAAGACTAAAAGACATCTTCTACTTTCCCCTTTCTTCCTCCTGGAAATGAGGAGTTAGTGACTATAGTGGAAACCACCTTATAACCCATCACAGTGAAAAGACCAAAAATCTGATTGTATTGTGTATTCTTTCATGAAGAAAAATATGGTAATTTGTCAGCTCTAAGAGGCACATCTCTTCATGTTACTATATTGCTGGAGTCTTTGAATGATACTTCATAAATATGTTCAGTAGCAGTTTTGTATTACTGGTATGTCTCGCAGTCAACAATATCCTAGACTCAAAGGCTGAAGAGATGTTTCATTAATTAAAATACTGTAATCTCTTCCTAAGGACCTGGGTTCAATTCACAGGACCCACATGGCAACTCATGACTGTAACTCCAGTTCCAGGGGATCCAACTCCCTCTCTGGCCTCTGCAGGCAACAGCAACACACATGGTGCACGGATATATATATACATGCAAAAATATAAAATAAAACTAAATTTTAAACTATAATATTCTAGAATCGATGTCATCCTTTGAAGTCACTATTATTTGAGTCCACATTATGTATTAAGTGACCATAGTTATTCTTTGTCATTCCTACTTTAGTCTCAAGTCCTTTTTCTGGCCTTTCAGGCCCTATGAAATATCTCACTGGTTGCTTAGACTTCTCTACCCATCAGCTTGGCCTTGCATCAAACAGATGATACATATTACTACTTCCAGGCCCAAGTCCTAGAGTGGAAGTTTTGGTTTCCTTAAAAACTCAGTTGTATAAAAGTGCTTTTGTTTTAATCCCAACTGTGGCATATGGGACTGCCTTCCTTTATCCACAGCTGACAACCGCTTCCTGAAGCTGGGATAGGGGTGTGGTCTTTGCCAACTGGAGTTAGTGGAATTCTGAGGACTCTAGGAGAATATACATACCAGAAACTAGAGAGAGGAAGGGGCTTTGAGGAGAGAGACAAAGGAGGAAGAAGGCTGCTTGTTCGTCCTGGTATCTTTGCCACTTGCTGTTGCTGGACTAGAAATCCTGACGACTGAGATTGCTATGTTCCCAAAGAACCGAAGATCCTAACCAGCCAGAACTAAGTCGAAAGAGGTCTATGTCCCTGTCCCCTTCTAACCTTTCTCTCATACCTAGGGTTGGGGGTTGGAAGGGAGATAGAGGCTTAAGGAACCCCAAATAAAGTAGAGTTTAAAAAACAGCACCCACAAAGCCCTCATTTCTTGTGGTTGGAAATCTCCCTTAGAAATTTTCATAGCTTGAAAATTTCTCAAGCCAGTGAGCTGGCTCAGTGGGTAAAACTTCTTTGCCACCAAACCTGATAGCCTAAGTTCAATTCCTGAGATCCACATGATGGAAGGAGAAAAGCACTCCCAAATTTGTCCAGAGGTTTCAACGTGCATGCCATTGCACACTCGGGTGCACACACACACACACACACACACACACACACACACACACACAAATGTAAACATGCACACACAAATAAACAAATAGATGTAACTACTTTTACTCTAAAATAGAAAATAGAAGATAAAAGAAAATGCTCATGCTGTTCTTTCTTGCTTGCTGCAGTTTGCTGATGAAATGTCCATAAATATCATCTCAGAGTTCTTTCTTGACTGTTGTCCTAGTTTTCAAAATTCTATTTTATTTGGAGTTCCTTAAAGCCTCTCCCTTCCAACCCCACAACCCTAAGTAGAAGAGAGAAGGTGAGTGGTGAGAGAGAGCACAGATCGCTTTACTGTTCCTGGCTGTTTAGGGTCAATGGGTTCTTTGGGGGCTATATCAATTCTCTGTCAACAGAAGACAGCAAGTAGTCTCCTCCAAGCCTCTATGTTGAAACATTTCTCTTCATCTGTCTCCAAGCCACCACACCATCAGTCTCTGGTCTCTCCAAACTGCCACACCTCCCATTTCTGGTCTCTCCAAACTGCCACATCTTCTCTTTCTGGGCTGTCATGTTTATATCCCTCAGAGTCCTAGACCATACCCCTCCATGCTGTACAACAGAGGCCATTACCAGCTGACAAAGACCACGCCCCAAAGGAGTCAGTAATCAGGTGCAGATAAACTAAAGCCCTAACTAAAACCCCAGACTTGGGAATGAAAAAAACATTTATATAACATAAATGAGTTTTAAAAGAAACCAAAACTTCCATTACACTTCAACACTATACTTACACTATATAAGGTAGTATTTCATCCCTGCTCTATTTTTCTCTAAAACATCATCGCCACATGATGTATTAATAACCACTCCATGGATGTATTAAATATTATATATGCATACACATTGACAAAATTAATCTAACTCCTTGAATATAAATTGCTCATTCATCTAGTCTCAATATCTACTTTGGGCTTTTGTATAATTATTTCTGGAATGAGAAAATAAATTTTTTCTCATAAGTCCTCTATATTTTCAAATGTCTGTTGGCTCTTTCATTTTACCTTTCCTAGTGAGTTGCTTAGTCAAACCCTTTGCTTAGATTTCTTATAAATTCTTTTCGTTGTCATTGTTTTTGTTTTTGTTTTTGTTTTGGAGACAGGATCTCACTGTGTAGCCCTGGCTTCCCTGGAACTCACCATGTCACGCAGGCTGGCCTTGAACTCATAGAGATTTGCCTGCCTCTGCCTTCTGAATGCTGGGATTAAAGTTGGCTTCTTTTAAATTTTTATTAATCATCTTAAATAAATATTTAGAAATATGTCAAGTGCTAGTCTATTTAACTTGTTTAACCCTTGCCACAATTTTCAGAAGAAAATGCTGTGGTACTCACCATTTTATAGTCAAAGAAAGTGAAGCAAAGAATGATGCCCATACTCACACACAAATTGGATTAGATATGGGAGTCATATTCAATGGCTGGAATATAAAGTTTGGACTCTTAACTCCTAGGCTCATAGCTTTTTGTCTGTTTGATTATAAAATATGGTTTCCACTTATCACTGTTATATTTTACTTTTACCACGTTTAAGATTATTGCGTATACACATATCTCAAGCTCTAAAAAATCTTATAGGTTTATTTATTTTATTGTATTGTATGAATGTTTTGCCTGAATGTATGCTTGTGTACCATGTATGCACCAGGCACCTGTGAGTATCAGAAGAGGGCAACATATGTCCTGGAACTGGAGTTATAGATGATTATGAGCCACTATTTCAGTGCTAGGAATTGAACCCCTGTCCTCTACAAAAACAAGTACTCTTAACCACTGAAATATCTCTCCAGCCTTCTTATGGATTCTTGATTTTAGTATCTTATTTTTAAGACAGTTCTTTTTTTTTCCTGGTTATAGGAGAATAGAGCAAGGGCAAAGCACCTGAGACAGAGAGAGAGAGAGAGAGAGAGAGAGAGAGAGAGAGAGAGAGAGAGAGAGACAGAGAGACAGAGAGACAGAGAGACAGAGAGACAGAGACAGAGAGACAGAGACAGAGAGAGAGAGAGACAGAGAGAGAGACAGAGAGAGAGAGAGAGCCAGAGACAGAGACAGAGACAGAGACAGAGAATGAGAGAGGGATGGGGGAGAAGGACGAAAGGAGGGACAGAGAGGGAGATAGGGAGAAAAGGAGGGAGGGAAGGATAGAGGAAAGAAGAGAGGGAAGGGAGAAAGGGATTGGGTTGGAGAAGGGTGGTAGATATAAGAACCCAATAAAGTAGCCAAAATGTCAGGCTACATACTATTTATAATTTGTGTGAATTGAATATAACTCCATATTTGCTATCCTGGCTGACACTCTGCTATTTCTTCCTTCTAAAAATTTTCTTTTATATGTACGTGTTTGCCTGCATGCATGTATATGCACCACTTGTATGCCTACTGCCCTTAAAGTCCAGAAAAGAGTGTCAAGCCTACTTGGACTGAAGTTCCAGACTGTTCTGAGCCACCATGTAAGAACTGGAAATAGAATCCAGGTCCTTGAGATGAACAGCAAGCACTCTTAAATCTCTCCAGCCCCTCACTCTGCTGTTCCTTCATGCTAGACTTGGCATTGGATTAAGAAATCTTTTACATCCTTTATAAAACAATCATGAATTTTAGCAGGGTTTTCAAAATCTCTAGTTTCTTTGGAGTTTTTGTTTTTATTGCTGTATATTAATTTTACATACAAATGGCATGCAGTGTAATATTTTATCAGATATATAGAGTGTGCCCACTGATAAAAATCCAGCTTCCAAAGCTCAGAGATAGAGGGTTTGCTCAGCATTTGAAAAGCCCTGAGTTCAGACATTCAACACTGGGAAAGAAAGAAACTCAACCTCTCTTTATCAGGCATCCCCGAACTCTGGTAATCACTATTCTTCATTCAGGTCAACATATTTTAGTTCCCACTTATGATGACTTGCAGTACATGTCTTTCTGTACCTAGTCTGTTCCACTTAATATAATGATAACCAGTTCCATTAAATTTGCTACAAATAATGGGATTTCACCTTCCTTTAAGGCTGAAGATAAATTTATCTCTGTTTTATCTCAGCCTCAAGACTGGGCATGTATCCTGAACTTAATGTAACTTCAAATGGAGAAAAGATTACCGTTCTGGAGATATTATTTGTGCACAGAGAAAAATCCTTGAGTTATTAAGACTTAACTCTTCCTAAAATGCACTGAAGATTTAAGTCACTTTTTTGTTTACTACTTACATATAATGAAAGTGTTCATAATTTTATTTTTGCTTTCCTTTTTAATTACAGTTGTTTATTTATTCACTGCAGATATGTACACACACCATGGTGCATAAATATGCGGTACTCCAACAATAATTTTTTATTTAAAATTCTATTGTTTTATATTAACTACAGTTAATTAACTTTGTATCCCAGCCGTAGCCCCCTCCCTTATTCCCTACCAATCTTACCCTCCCTGCCCCTTACCGAGTCCACTGATAGGGGAGGTCCTCCTCCCCTTCCATCTGACCCTAGCTTATTAGGTCTCATCAGGAATGGCTGCAATGTCCTCCTCTGTGGCCTAGCAAGGCTCAGGAGGGGCAGAGGTCAAAGAGCTAGCCACTGAGTTTATGTCAGTGATAGTCCCTGTTCCCCTTACTAAGAACACACTTGGATATTGAGCTAATATGGGCTACATCTGAGCACGGGTTCTAGGTTATATCCATGCATGGTCCTTGGTTGGAGAAACAGTCTCATAAAAGACTCTGTGCCCAGATATATTTGGTCCTTGTGGCACTCCCGTCTTCTCCAGGTCTTACTCACTCTCCCTCCTTTTGTATGATTCCCTGCACTCTTCCCAAGGTTTGGTTATGAGTCTCAGCATCTGCTTTGATGCACTTCTAGGTAGAGTCTTTCAGAGGCCCTCTGTGGTAGGCTCCTGTCCTGTTTCTTGTTTTCTCCTACTTCCAATGTCCATCCCATTTGTCTTTCTAAGTGAGGATTGATCATCTTACCCCAGGTCCTCTTCTTGTTTAGCTTCTTTAGGTGTACAGATTTCAGTACGTTTATCCTCTCTTTTAGGTCTAGTATCCACTTATAAGAGAGTATATACCATGTGTGTGTCTTTCTGTTTCTAGGATACCTCACTCAGGATTATCTTTTCTAGATCCCACATTTGCCTGCAAATCTTATGATTTCCTTGTTTTTAATTGCTGAGAAGTATTCCATTGTGTAAATGCACCACAATTTCTGTATCTGTTCGTCAACTGAGGGACATCTGGGTTTTTTCCAGATTCTGGCTATTATGAATAAAGCTGCTACGAACACGATTGAGCAAATGTTCTTGTTGTGTACTTGAGCATGTTTTAGATACATGCGTAGGAGTGGTATAGCTAGATGCTAATTGTCTGAGAAAGCGCCAGATTTCCAAAGTGCTTGTACAAGTTTACATTCCCACCAGCAATGGAGGAGTGTTCCACTTTCTCCACAACCTCTCCAGCATGTGTTGTCTCTTGAGTTTTTGATCTTAGCCATTCTGATGGGTGTAAAGTGAAATCTCAGGGTCATTTTGATTTGCACAGAGAACAATTTTTATGAGTCCCTTCTCTCACTCCATGTGAGTCCCAGGAACCAAAGTCAGGCCATCAGGCTCTGCAGCAGGTGGCTTTACCTGTTAAGCCACTTGGCTGTCCCCATACCTTTTTTTTTTTAAAGGCAATGTTCTCAAAGGCATCTCATCTTGTTATTCATGGCATTATCAAATATTTATTTGGAATAACTATAAGTTATGTATCAAACAAAATAATTGAAGCATTATATGCTATTTCACTGAGTGTTGTTGCTTGATACCTTGTAAATGTGCATCACTGACTAATATTAGGAACACTTAAATTGAACAGTATTTCATCTAATTAAAATTAAGCAATATTTTCATATTTCCTTAATACCTAAAGACCCATTAATATTAGAACTCCATCAATAATAATCTTACTTATACTAGTAGAGTTGGCCCCTGATTTACAATAGTTTGACTTTCTGATGGTGCGGAAGCAATATATATTCAAAGTCAGAACTGTATATTTTGGCTTTTGATCTGTTACAGGTTAGCTATATATAGTGTGGTATTCTCCTCTAATACCCAGTCAAACCTGAGATCATTAGGGGAATCCCCAAAGACCCAACAATATATGGTGTCTCTACACTTGTGTGCAGTAGTTACTTAGGTTCAAGGATTTTGTTGTCTGCTTTTGTTTTATTTTATTTGAGGGGTTCCTCTTGTACCCTAAGCTATCCTGAAACTCTCTAGTAGCCTAGGCTGGGCTCAAACTCATAATGTTCCTGTTTTGCCCTTTTGATTGCTAGGATTGTTGGCATGCACCAACATCACTAAACCCAGCTCATTTCATGTATTTTATTTACAAGATTTTCACTTAAGATTGGTTTATTCATATGTAATTTCAATGTGACTCAAAGAGCTTTTTAAAATAAGTAGTAAGGGGTTTTAGTAAATATCTCATGTTTTATTTTTTCTTTTATTGAAAATAGACTTTTTCATATAATATATTTTGATGATGGTTTCCCATCCCTGTACTCCTCTCAGTTCCTCCCCACCTCCCCTCCAATCTGGAGCCACTCAATTTCTGTCTCTCATTAGAAAAGCAATGGCTTCCAAAATATAATAATAGAATATAACACAACCAAAATATGATAAAATAGAACAAAGACCATGACATTGAAGTTGGACAAGGCAAACCAACAGAAGAAAAAAGGGCCCCAAGAGAAGGCACAGGAATCAGTTCACACACTCAGTAATCCCATAAAAACACTACACTGGAGCCAAAATATATTTCACAAAAGATCTGGTACAGACCCATACAAGGGTCTGTGCATGCTGCTTCAGCCTTCTTGAATTCATATGAACTTTGCACATATTGATTTACAGAGCCTTGTTTTTTTGGTGTCTTCCATTCTCTTTGGTTCTTATTCTCTTTACACCTCTTCTGCAGAGTTCCCTGAGCCCTAAGGGGAGGGATTTGATGAAGACATCCCATTTGAGGTTGAATCTTTCAAGGTTTCTCACTCTCTACGTAATGTCTGGTTATCCATCCGCTGCAGGAGGAAGCTTCTCTGATGATGACTTATCTATAAGTAAATCAGATTATTATCATTAGGTGTCATTTTATCACTGCTTATTTTTTAGACCAGTAGTATTTTGTTTTACCTCAGGTCCCTGAGCTATCTCATCTCATGTTATTAGTCACCTAAGCAGTGTCAGATATGCATTTTATTTCATGGAGTGGGACTTAAGACAAGTCAGATATTGGTTGGTTACTCACACAAGCTTTGTGCCACCATTGCCCTAGCATATTGTACAGACAATCACCACTGTAGATAAAGGTTTTGTGGTTGTCTTGATGTTTACATTTCTCTTTTTATACTCTGCAGGGTAACTTCCTGAATGGAAGATGCTTGAACATAGGGGTGACGCTCTATATAGGCATCAGCTCAACATCTCCATGTTCAATGAGTTGCATAAGGTAGTGTCTTTGGCAACGGGGCCCTATTGTCATTTTGTTGAGAGCAACCTATTATCTTGACAACAGCCTGGGCTGTTTGGGGGTGCCCATTCATCCCCATTTGGCCAACATCTCAATTAGATGTGATCCAAACCTAGTACTGGAAACTTCATTTGGTGACAAGATGGCCAGTTAGGACTTCATCTCTCCCATTGTTTGGTGATTTCATTTGGATCACCTTCGTATGTTTATGTATTTTAGGAAATATCTACTGTATTAGGTTTCCATACTACCCATCAAATGCCCCTTAGTTTTACCTGTCTCTCTCCCCCATATTCCCTTCTTCACCCCTTGCTCCCCTCCCCATCCCCACAAGATACTCCCATTCCAGACATGCTCCCAATCTATCCATAACTATTTTCATTTCATAATGAGATTGATGTGTACCATCTAGTGTTTTACTTTATACCTTCCCTCTATGGTTCCACAGATTGTAGCTTGGTTCACATTAAATTAACAGCTAATATTCAGATATAAAAGAATAAATATCATATTTGTTCTTCTGGGTCTGTGTTACCTCACTCAGCATGATATTTTCTGGTTCTGCTCTAGCTAAGATTTCAAGTACTATATTGAATGGAGAGAATGGAAAACCTTGTGCTGTTCCTCATTTTAGTGTAATTACTTTGAGTTCCTCTTCGTTTAAGTTAATGTTAGCTATGGGCTTGCTGTAAACTGCCTTTATTATGGTGAAATATGTAGCCCTTTTATCCCTACTCTCTCCAGGACTTTTATCATGAAGGGGTATTGAATTTTGACAAAGACCTTTTCTGTACCTAATGAGATGATCATGTGTTTTTTGTCTTTCAGTCTGTTTATTTGGTGGAATACATTTATCAGTTTATTTATATTGAACTATTCCTGAATCCCTAGGATGAAGCCTACTTGATCATGCTGGAAGATCTTTTTGATGTGTTCTCCTATTCAATTTGCAAGTATTTTATTGAGAAAATTTGTACCTATATTTGTAGGGAAACTGGTCTGTAATTTTCTTTTTGTGTTGGGTCTTTATGTGGTTTGGGTATAATGGTAACTCTTGCCTCATTTCTAATTTTGTTAATTTGGATATTAACTCTGCCTTTGAGTTAATTTGATAAGAGTTTTTTCTTTTTTCTTCTTTTAAAGTATTATTATTATTATTGTTTATTACAATTCATTCACTTTGTATCCTGGCTGTAGCCCCCACAAGTATCTCCTCCCAGTTCCACCCTCCTTCCCTCTTCTCCCCCTATGCTCCTCTCCAAGTCCACTGATAAGGGAGATCCTCTTCCCCTACTATCTGAACCTAGCCTATCAGGTCTCATCAGGACGGGCCTCATCTTCTTCCCCTTTGGCCTGGCAAGGCTGCCCTCCAAGGGGGAGGTGATCAAAGAGCTGGTTTTTTTCAATTGCATTGATTTTCTCAAAGAACCAACTCTGTTTCGTTAATTCTTTGTATTGATTTTTTGTTTTTATTTAATTTTATTTTATTGAGTTCAGCATTGAGTTTGATTATTTCTTGCTGTCTACTTCTTTTGAGTTTGTTTTCTTCTTTTTGTTCTAGAGCTTCCAGTTGTGCTCTTAAGTTACTAGTTTTTGTTTTGTTTTGTTTTTGCTTTTTTTTTTTAATGTAAGCACTTAGTGATTAAAGCTTGCTTCTTAAAACTGTTCTCATTGTGTCCCACAAGTTTGGGTATTCTAGAAAGTCTTTAATTTTTTTTTATTTCTGTCTTGACCCATTTTTCATTCAGTAGAGAGTTGTTCAATTTCCATGAATTTCTAAGTTTTCTGTTGTTTCTGTTGTTGTTGACATCCAGCTTGAATCCATGCTTATCAGATAGGATGCATGAAGTTATTTCAATTTTCTTTTTTTCTGTTGAGACTTGCTTTGTATCCAAGTATGTGGTCAGTTTGAGAGGAAGTACTGTAAGGTGCAGAGAATAAGGTATATTCTTTTATGTTTGGGTGAAATGTTCTATAAATATCCGTTAGGTCCATTTGGTTTATAACATCAATTAGCTCCAACATTTCTCTGTTTAGTTTCTGTCTGGATGACCTGTATATTGGTGAAATTGGTGTACTGAAGTGTCCCGGTATCACTGTGTGAGGGTCAATATGTGATTTAAGCTGTAGTAGTATTTCTTTTACAAACTTGGAAGCCCTCGTGTTTGGGGCATGGATAGTAAGAATTGCAATGTCATTTTGGTGGAATTTTTCTCAGATGTGATGGTATGTTTGAAGTCTTTTCTAATTAGTTTTTGTTTGAAGTCTATTTCATCAGATATTAAAATGGCTATACCAGTTTGATTCTTAGGTCAATTTTCATAGAATATCTTTTTTTAAACAACTCTTTACCACCTGCAGAGATGTGTATCTTTGATTTTAGGGTTTGTTTCTAAGATGCAGCAGAAAGATGGATCTTGCTTTCTCATCCATTCTGTTAGCCTGTGTCTTTTTACTGGGAAACTGAGATCATGATATTGAGAGATATGAATGACCATTATTGTTGATTCCTCTCATGGTGGTAGTGGTGGTTTTTGTTTTGTTTTTGTTTTTTGTTTGTTTGGTTGGTTGGTTGGTTTTTTGTGTGTGTGTGTGTGTGTGTTTCCCCTCCTTTGATTTTGCTGGTCTGGGATTATTTAGTGCCTGTGTTTTCTTGGATGTAGCAGACCTCTTTAAGTTGCAGTTTACCTTCTAGCACTTTCTTTAGGGCAGAATTTATAGATAGATAATGCTTAAATTTGGTTTTATCGTGGAATATTTTATTTTCTCCATTTATGGCGATTGGAAGTTTTACCTGGTATAGTAGTCTGGTCTAGCATTTGTGGTCTCTTAGAATCTGCAGTACATCCGTCCAGGCCCTTCTGGCTTATGAGAGTCTTTATTGAGAAGCCAGGTGTAATTCTAATAGATATGCCTTTAATGTTGCTTGGTCTTTTTCCCTTGAAGTTTTTAATACTCTTTTTTTTTTGTTCTGTACATTGAGTGTTTTATTGTGTGTTCAGGAGACTTTTTTCTGGTGTTCTGTATGCCTTTGTATACTTTGACAAGGATCTCCTTCTTCAGATTAGGAAAATTTTCCTCTATGATTTTGTTCAAAACATTTTCTGTGCTTTTGACCTGGGTTTCTTCTCCTTACTCCCTTTCTATTATTCTTAAGTTTGTCGTTTTCATAGTGTCCCAGATTTTCTGAATATTTTGTCCCAGGTTCTTTTTTCTTTTTTAGATTCAACATTTTCTTAGACCCGGGTATTCATTTCTTCTATCATGTCTTCAATGTCTTAGATTTACTCTTCCATTTGTTGTATTCTGATGGTGAAGCTTGCCTCTGAGTTTCCTGTTCAAGTTCCTAAATTTTTTCATATCTATATTTCCCTCAGTTTGGGGTTGTCTTTACTGATTCTATTTCCCCTTTCATATCTTTAACATTTTTATTCCTTTCCACTGTTTGATTGTGTTTTCAAATTTTTCTGCAAGGGATTTTAGTCATTTCCTCTTCAATGACCGTTATCTTATGCACAAAAGCTTTTTAAGGTCGTTTTCTTGTGCTTCATCTATGTTGGAACACTCAGGGCCTGCTGTGGTAGGGTTGCTAGGTTCTGGTGCACACATATTGTTCTGGATGTTGTCAAATGTGTTTTTATCCTGGTATCTAGGGATCTGGGATTGGGAAGAGTGTAAATCTAGGTCCTGCTATCTAGTCCTGTCTTTGTCATGTGGGTGTTTTGTCTCTTGGTTTCTGTTTCTTCTGTGGGTCTTAGGAGAATGTGGTGACTGTGTGTGTTGCCTGTTAGGAAATTCTTCTGGGAATTCCAGGTAAACTGATTTCTGAGTGTTAAGACCTGAGAATTGGGAGTGGAGATGGGGACTGAAGGAGTTCACAGGAGGGAGGGTGGCCTGTTCTTCCAGCTGGGTCTGCTTAGTTAGTTCCCTGGGAATTGTTGCAGATGCTGTGGTGAGGCCACAGCAGAAGGTCTGCTACGGGGTTGGCAATGAGAGTGAAGGACTGGGTTTGGAGGAATGGAGGGCGAGGAGACGATCTGCAGTTTGCCCACCTGCTTCCCTAGTCAGAACTCCCAGGGAGTGCCTGCTGGAGTTGGGGGCTGGGATGAAGCAATGGGTAAAGGGAAGAAATTTTGGAGGGGGAGAGCTGTGTGATTTACTGGAGATAGATACAGCGGGGGAAGGGAGGCTGCTGCAGGTATTCTGCTGCAGAGCTGGGGGTGGGCCTGGGGGATTGGACTTGGAGAAGCAGAGGGAAAAGCAAAAATCTGCAGTCAGCCTACCTGCTTCCCTACCAGGAGTGGCCTGTGGGTTCCCAGAAGATGTCTCCTGTTTAAAGTGACTTCTTCTCCTTCTCCTCCTTCCATCTATTTAAATGACATCTATGAGTACAATCAATATGCCCAGAAGAGTTTAACAATCAGAAAGATTATACCTTATGAAATTTATTTCTTTTCTGGATCCTGCCAAATATCCCCATAAGGTTTTATAGTGGGCCAGGATGGGAAAGGACCTCACTTTATCAAAGCTCACACCATGACTGTATCATGTGCCCTTGTCCTCCTTATTATTGAAATTTTTTGGCTTCCAATTTGTTGCTTATATGAATAATCAAAATAGAGGAAGAGTTTCAAACAAGTGGCTGGGAGTAACAGTATGTCTGAGGTAGGGGTTGAGGTATTTCTGTCAATCATTTTTCCATGCACACAGCACATGAATTTCCTTCATGTTTCAAGAGTTCAGTTTACAGAGTGTGCAATTTACTGTTATGGGTGCTCAGGGGAAAGTAATAGCTAGCTAACTCCTGAATCCAATTGTTCTATAAGAGGTCGAACATACAGCACAGGGCTTAAGAGGGGAAGAAGAGAAAAAGGAGTCAGACTGGGCTATGAAGAAGGCATATTGATGAATGTGACCCTCAAAACAAAACAAGCAAAGGAAAAATCTCTTGGTCCCAGGGAAGTTTCCCATTTCAGGGATGATGTCTTAAGTACAGAAAAGTTTTCCAAATGGTTAATTCATGTTAGATAAAGAGTGGAGTGACAGAACAGTAGAGGCAAGAGGAAACTTTTGGGTCTTTACACATATGGAATATTTGGGAGTGGATCAATCAGAAGGTAAATGATAAACCATGAGAGAGGTCTTCATGAGAATCACTTGGAAGCCATTTTGCTAGTCATCACAAAAGTGCTCCACTCAGGATGAAACCAGGAATGACAAAAACCACATTTCAAAAACTGACATCCCCATTAAGTGAAATATTGACAAGATGGCTTTTCAGTTATTACAATAAAATATGCATAAAAGCCAAACAAAATGCTTACTATTTCCAGAAGTGGCACACAATTTTAATCCCAGCATTCAAATGGCAGAGGCAGGCAGAGCTCTGTGAGTTTGAGGCCAGCCAGGTCTACAGAGCAAGTCCCAGGCTAAACAGGGCTACCTAATAAAACCCTGTCTTGAAACAAACAATAACAAAAACACAAGAAAAATGTTTATTTGATTCAAATTCTAGAAATCATCTATAAAACAAAATTTGTATGGTTGTGACAGTTATTTTGAAGTGTCAACTTGACTAGATCATGAGTGAACTTAGAAACCTGGATGCTTTCATTTTTTAGTGGACGTGGTGAGGAAGGCCTAGTGCATCAGTGTGAGCAAGCACTAGCCATGTGCATCCATTGTTCTTCACTATGCACAATCGCTAGAAAATAGAACCAGTCTAAATAGCTACCCACAGATGAAGGAATAAGAAATATATGATTCATGCACACAATGGAATTTTATTCAGTCATAAGGAAAAATGAAATCATCACATTTCGGGAAAGGGAGTGGCACTAGAAAGGATTACATCAAGGAAAGTGACAGAATCAGAAAAACAAGCACACATTTTCTCTCATCTACACTCCTGGATGTCAATTTCTGAATATCTTAATAAATGAGAGAATGTGTACATGCCATAAAAATAGAAAGGGAACTATGGAAACAGAAAAAGAAGACTCATGTGATAAAAGAATACATGTGATAAAAGCAGAAGGGAGGTTATTGTGAAGGAAGGGCCTAGAGAATGGTAGCAGAGCTATGATGGAATGAGGGAAGAGCAACAAATACAGAGTACGTGTAAAAGTAGCATCATAAAACTCACTACTTAGCATGCTAAATTTTGAAAGTGAGTTAATAATTTTAACTAATTGTCTAAGTAGGAATATATCAGTGGGGAAGACACCAATTTAGCTCATTCTCATTTGGACTCAGTTTCAGTTCAAGGGTATAGTTTACATTCAAAAAATACATATACATTCGCCTGTTATTTCTGGAGACCAGTGTCTCTCCCTTTTAAGCACTGGGCCCTGAAGCATATGATTAGAATAAAATTTGTCTGTCTGTTACTAACTTCACATATGAAACACTGTATCTAAGAAGAAAGGGAAGTCGTCTTCATTCTAAAGCCAGAATATCCACAGACCTCTAATCATCCCACCCTTACAGATTTCAAACTGAGAAAGCTAGAATACAGGGTACCCAATACGAAAGCATTTCCTAAGGCTACCCAGGAATTACAGATGAGTTTTAAAGGCACAAGTATCCACTGAATTCTGAGTTGAGGCCTAATATATTAAAAATTTCTCTCAAGATAGGCATTGTTTATAAGATGAGAAACTATGTATTAAGTAGTTGACATCCCACAAATAAAGACAACATCAAACTCCAATAGAAACAATTCCCATTAACACTGATGACACAGAAGAAATGAGGGAAATAACTTGAGAAATTGTCACCTCTAAAACAGAACTATGACCAGGGTTCATCCACAAGCATTCCTGTATGACTATTCAGAAAACATGCTGAAAGAGTATTCTCTGTTATTTCTGTTTCAATGTGAGCCTTCAATTTGTCCATAAAGTCCTCTACACTAGTGATAACTTATGACCATTTATAGGGTGAAAAAATGTTTGGAAAAGCCTCCATCATTTCCATAAAAATAGCTACATAGATTGTTGGTATAATGTTCTTTTGGAATGTACACAATTTACCCTTGTTCATTCAAATGCTGATTTCTCCACCCCACTAGCTGGTTTCAATCTGGACATTGCATTGAATAAAAATCACCTGTCTCAAGTTTGTGGGGACATGCCACAATTTATTCTCTGTATTGTCAATAAAACAACCAGCCACAATGCTGAGCAAGGGAGAGAATAGGGCGGGACATCCTGATCAAGAGGGGAGGAAAAGGAAGCGAGAGGGAAGAGTGGGAGAGCAGAGATCAACAGGAGAGAACCTAAGATATGACTAAAAGTAAGTATTATGGGTGAAATCTGAATGGTAGGAAACTCTGCGGGCTTAGAGATTTAGGATGGAATAACTATTGCCCAGCATTGTGCTCTAGGTTAATTAAATACATCTTAGTCTCTGTGTAGTGATTTGGGTATACATCTTTTTAGGAATAACCGCTGCTTAACAAAAAGATAAATCAATAGTAAATATTAATAACCCACAACAATAGATATTAATTAATATGTATGTCTTATTTTATTCTCTGACTAATCTTAGGAGATAGCTACTTACTAACCACAGGAGAAATAAAGTTATACTTCTAAGATGACACTTTTGTATAAGTAACATGAACTGCTGGTCTCCACACGAATGTGCATCCACTCCTACATATGCATGCACATGTATACATTACAGAGGAAGAATATCTTAGTTTCTTAGGTCTTCTGTGGCAAAAAAGTCACAACCATGATGGTTTTAAGTAACAGAAATTTGTTCCCCATTCTGGAGAGTAGAAAAAGCAAGATGGTAGAAGGCTATGATCTCTCTGAAAACTTCAGGGAACAATTTGTTCCATGAATTTCTCCTAGATTCTGATATTCTGGGCAGTCTCAGATATTCGGGGTTTGTGGACACATCATTTTCAGCTCTCCTTCTTTTGTTATATGGCAGTCTCCCTATAAATCTATGTATCTCTGCTTCTAAAGCAGTCATCCTGGATAAAGTCCCATTCATAACCTCATCTTCACAGTGAAGACATATGCTTCACTTGTAAGTGAAATGAAAAGTAAGATGACCTTACTTTTGAGACACATCAGAGACAATAAATATTTTAATACAACCATGATGTTGTTATAACTAGAAAATGTAGAGAAGTGAACATTGAGAGGAAATCCTGTTTCCATTTGTCTATCATGCTTTTTCCAATAATCCCAAACCAACACTTTAGGAACAGCTTTCAGCTGAACGCCTACATGAGGTCATCACTTCAGGAAAATTTTGCCAAACACATCTCAAAATTGCTTTTCTTGGTTCAATAGTTAAGTTGAGAGGATATACCCCTGACCCTGGAAACACTCAAGATATTTGAGCTCTATAAGCAAGAAGGAAGATCCTGAGTAAGATGATCAATCTTTACTCAGAAAGGCAAATGGGACAGAAATCAGAAGAGGGAGAAAACAGGAAACAGGACAGGAGCCTACCAAAGAGGGACTCTGAAAGACTCTACCCAACAGTGTATCAAAGCAGATGCTGAGACTCATATCCAAACTTTGGGCATAGTGCTGGGAATCTTATGAAAGAAGGGGGAGATAAAAAAGACCTGGAGGGGACAGGAGCTCCATAAGGAGAACAACAGAACCAAAAATCTGTGCCCAGGGGTCTTTTCTGAGACTGATACTCCAACCAAGGATGATTCACGGAGATAACCTAGAACCCCTGCACAGGTGTAGCCTATGGCAGCTCAGTCTCCAAGTGTGTTTCCTAGTAATGGGAACAGGGACTGTCTCTCACATGAACTCAGTGGCTAGCTCTTTGATCACCTCCTGCTAAGAGGGTAGCAGTCTTTCCAGGCCACAGAGGAAGACAATGCAGCCAGTCCTGATGAGACCTGATAGGCTAGGGTCAGAAAAAAGGAGAGGAAGACCTTCCCTATCAGTGGATTTGGAGAGGGGCATGGGAGGAGAAGAGGGAGGGAGGGGGTTGGGAAAGAATGAGGGAGGGGGGTTGGGAAAGAATGAGGGAGGGGGCTACAGCTGGGGTATAAAGTGAATAAACTGTACTTAATATTCAAAAATTAAAATAAAAAAAGATATTTGAGCTCTAAGGCAAACACACCTCACATGACTACTCTTGTAGATATTGTCAAACGGCAGATCTGAGCTTGAGGCTGAACTGCCGAAGGCTGAATGCTCAAACTGGGCTAAAAGCCTTCCTTTCGGGTTTTTGAGACTAAAAAAGTAAGAAACATACACATTGAGACGTGACTAGCAATTTGTGGAGGCCAAGCATGGAGACAGAAGCAAAGGATGGTTTGACAGCTATATCTTTTTAAAACATTTTAGTAGCATAAGTTAATTAAATGTGCTCATGAGTTTCATTTTTTAAAAGTTCATACCTGTATATAATATATTTTATCATATTCCATTCATACATGTACTATCTTCTCTTTTCCCCATCCCACTCTCGCTAATTCCCTTTCTCTTCCTAACTACCCCCCTTATGTCTCCATTTCTTTTATGTATGTGTGACCCAGTGAGTTTCACTGAAGCTGTTTGCAGGAACATGGGTGAGAGTTTGTTTACAGGAGCACAGACACCTTAGGAGTGGATATAGCACTAAAGAAAATGTCTTTCCTCCCATACATCCACTGTTAATTGCCTATAAATTTTTGGAAAGGAACCTCTCCCTTCTGTGGCAGGGTCGTATGTAGCTCTTATGCAAGTAACCACAGCTGCTGTGATCTCGAAAGTAGACTGCAAAGGTGTGGCATGTCTAGGAATCTCTATTTCATACCCATGTCCCACCTTTCCTCTGGCTCTCGCAGTATTTTTATCTTTTCTCTTGCTACATTTCCTGAGCCTTTAAATGGATGACATAGATATCCTATTTGTGCTTGAGCTTTCAACTGCCCCTTATTCTCAAGATCTTGGCTAGTTTTAAATCTCTGCATTTACTGACCAGTGAGAAAAGAAGCTTCTCCAAACAAAGATGATAGCAGCGCCAGTCTATGAATATAAACAACATTATTTAGAAGTCAATTTGACAGGTGCATCATGTTCATTTAGCAAAGCAACAACAGTAGCTTCCCAGTGAGGACTTATGACCTCTTCAGTCATGGGCTATTGACTGCATTTACAATACGTGTTGTAGAAATATATTTTTTTAAATGGCTGTTGGTATATATTGGTGATTAGTATTAGCCCTATGATTATCATGGTGGTATTATCTAGCCCACTGTCATGAATAATAAGGCACAGACACCTTTTAGATTTTATAATTGCCTTATTTACCTTGGGCTGGGCAGGTATTTTCCTTACATTGTCTCAGTAGCCTCACCATCCATCTCCCAGCCCCCATCTAATACCATCTGCCTTAATCCTCCTCAACTAGTCTACCTTCCATACATAATCCCATAGTACTTGCTTGTTTTTCTCATCTGGGCCTTTTTACACTATTATTGGAGTTCTTCCTCCAGGCCCACTTGATTTCTTCTCCAGGAAAACCCATCGTGGCTTCCTCCTTCTTTCTCTCCTCATGTCCATCTGTCCTCTCCCAGTGATTCCTTGTGAGATCCTCCCAAGCCCAGGGACCTTAGCCATGCCTACTCCATTCTGCCCTGTGCAGGTATAGGGTGTTCAATTAGCCAATCAGGTATAATGACTTAGGAAGGTTCACACCTGTAATTAGCATCAGACCAACCTCCAACAAATACCAGAAGTAAATTCCCTCCTACGGAGAGGGCCTCAAATCCAATTAGAAAGTGTTGGGTTACTTCCCAAACAGATTTCCCACTATTACACAAGTATTGCAGCATTGTATTGCAGAGCATATATTGTAAAGTATTGCTGTACAAAGGGTCCACCGCTGAGTAAAATTATTGATGAGAATTCTCTTCCAGCAACCTATCTAGCATCTTCTAGCATGAAAAGGGCTGACCAGAAGAAAGGACCACTATCCTGCTCTAGCTTGAATTCTCTACATTCCTTGGTCAACACATTAGCTTCTTCAGCAATAGGACATTACCATGTAGCTCTAGCTGGGTAAGCTACAGCAGTAACAATTGTCTACATACTCTTGGTTGAACTTTCCCTATCTTCTTCTCACCCTTATATCCTTGACCACTTCCCACCCCCAATTATCTCTCTTCGACATTGTATCACACGCATTTTTTTCTCATCTTGTGAGCCTCTGTCTACTTTCCTGGGAATCTACACATATCCACTTCCTCATAAATGCACATGGCCAAAAGATAGAAGGTAGGCTCCAAAAAAAACAAAAAAAAAACAAAAAACTTTCAGTGTTTATCTTTCTGGCCTGAATTGCCAAAGAGGTCCTCTCGGGAGGTCAATGTAGCGATGTATCAGAGCAGATATTAAGACTCGTGATCAAGCTTCTGGCAGAGGGCGAGAAGTAATGATAGATCTGGGGGAGGTTGGTGAGACTTGGGAAGAACAAGAGCTCCACAAAGACCAAACTGAGCAGGGCACAGGGGTCTTGTATGAGACGGTTTCTACAATCAAGGACCATGTGTGGATGTGGACTGGAACCCCCACACAGATGGGGCCCATA
>CM053742.1:94023800-94049866 GCA_028658305.1 Pachyuromys duprasi
ACTTCTGACAGAGGGCTAATATCCAGTAGATATAAAGAACTCAAGAAGTTAAAAAGCAAGAAACCAAATAATCCAATTAAAAAATGGGGTATGGAGCTAAAAAGAGAACTGACCATAGAGGATTATAGAATGGCAGAAAAACACTTAAAGAAATGCTCAATGTCCTTAGCCATCAGAGAGGTGCAAAGCAAAACGACTCTGAGATTTCACCTTACACCCTCCAGAATAGCTAAGATCAAAAACTCTAGTGACAATGCATGTTGGAGAGGCTGTGGAGAAAGAGGAGCCCTCCTCCATTGCTGGTGGGAATGCAAACTTGTACAACCACTCTGGAAATCAATTTGGCGCTTTCTTAGACAATTAGAAATAGTGATTTTCAAGACCCAGCTATACCACTCTTAGGCATATATCCAAAAGATGTTCAAGTACACAACAAGGACATTTGCTCAACCATGTTCGTGTCTGTTCGGGAAAAAAGCAGACACAAGAGAAGTAGACAGCTGGAAATAATCAAACTCAGGGCTGAAATAAATAAATTAGAAACAAATAAAACAATTCAAAGAATCAATGAAACCAAGAGCTGATTATTTGACAAATTCAACAAGATAGACAAACACTTACCCAAACTAACTAAAAGGCAGAGAGAAACTATCCCAATCTGTGAAATCAGAAGTGAAAAGGGGAACATAACAACAGACACTGATTAGGTCTTACTTCAAAAGCCTATACACCAGAAAAATTGAAAATCTGAATGAAATGGAAAATTTTAATGATAGTTCCAATTACCAAAGCTGAATCAAGACCAAGTAAATAAATTAAATAGTCCTATATCCTCTAAGGAAATAGAAGCTCTCATCAAAAGTCTCCCATCCAAAAAGAGCCCAGTGCCAGATGGTTTCAGGGTAGAATTCTACCATACCTTCAAAGAAGAGCTAACATCAATACTCTTTAAACTATTCCACAAAATAGAAACAGAAGGAACATTACCAAACTCATTCTATGAAGCCCCAGTCACTTGATACCTAAACTTCACAGAGACCCAACAAAGACAGTTTAGGCCAATCTCCCTTATAAACATCGATGCAAAAATACTCAACAAAATACTTGCAAACCAAATACAAGAACACATTAAAGATATCCACTATGACCAAGAAGACTTCATTCAAAGGTATGCAGGCATGGTTCAATATACAGAAATCCATCAATGTAATCCATATAAATAAACTGAAAGAAAAAAAACACATGATAATCTCCTTATATGCTGAAAAAGCACTTGATAAAATCCAACATTCCTTTATGTTGAAAGTCCTGGCTCTCAGTGATACAAGGAACTTACCTAAACATAGTAATGGCAAGCCTATAGCCAATATCAAACTAAATGGAGAGAAACTTAAATCAATCCCACTGAAATCAGGGACAAGGCAAGGCTGCCTACTTTCTCCATATCTTTTCAACATAGTTCTTGAAGTCCTTGCTAGAGCAATAAGACAACTAAAGGAGATCAAGCAGATTCAGTTCAGAAAGAAAGAAGTCAAAGTATCACTATTCACAGATGATATGATAGTATACATGAGTGACCCAAAAAATTCTACCAAGGAACTCTTACAGCTGATAAATACCTTCAGCAAAGTAGCTGGATACAAAACTAAAAAAAAAAAAATCAGTAGCCCTTCTGTATACAAAAGACAAAAGGGCTGAGAAAAAAATTAAGGAAACAACACCCTTCACAATAGCCACAAAGAACAAAAGTACCTTGCTGTCATTCTTTTATTTTCTTGTACAGAACAGTTTACTCAGGCAGCATAAAAAGAGAAGTAGGGTTATTATGCTTTTAGATTTTCATAATTTTTCCAGGCAAGAGATACTGAATGCTTTCTATTTGACAGTTGATGAATGGCGATTTACATAAAATTTTTGCTATTAAATGATATGATTCATATTAAATATATTTTAATAAACGTACTAATATAAATGTAGAATTAGATGTACCCTTAATGAAATTACTTTCATCTTAGGCTTGGCATTCAGGGGAGATGGTACCACTTCTCCTCAGTGGTTGATTTTTTTTAATTTTTGTTTTCCTTTTTGTATTAATTACAGTTTCTTCACTTTCTATCCCAGCTATAGCAGGTAAATGGTGGGATCTAGAAAAGATCATCCTGAGTGAGGTATCCCAGAAGCAGAAAGACACACACGGTATATACTCACTTATAAGTAGATATTAGACATATAATATAGGATAATCATACTAAAATCTATACACCTAAAGAAGCTAAGCAATAAGGAGGACCCTGGGTAATATGAATTATCCTCACTCAGAAAGGCAAACAGCAGGGAAATTGGAAGACGGAGAAAACTGGGAACAGGACAGGAGCCTACCAAATAGGGACTCTGAAAGACTATACCCAGCAGTGTATCAAAGCAGATGCTGAGACTCATAACCAAATTTTGGGCAGAGTGCAGGGAATCTTATGAAAGAAGGGGGAGATAAAAGGACCTGGAGGGGACAGAAGCTCCACAAGGAGAGCAACAGAACCAAAATACCCTGACCCAAGGGTCTTTTCTAAGACTGATACTCCAAGCATGGACTATACATGGAGATAACCTAGAACCACTTTGCAGATGTAGCTCATGGCAGCTCAGTGTCCAAGTGTGTTTGCTAGTAATGAAAACAGGGACTGTCTCTCACATGAACTCATGGGCTGGCTCCTTGATCACCTGTCTCTGAGTGGGGAGCAGCCTTACCAGGCCACACAGGAAGACAATGCAGCCAGTCCTGATGAAACTTGATAGATTAGGATCAGAAGGAAGGGGAGGAGGACCTCCCCTATCAGTGGACTGGGGGAGAGGCAATGGAAGAGAAGAAACTGAAACTGATCTGGAATATTCTTCCCTGTTGACTAGTTTTCCTATTGCTGAAAGGTACCATTCAGGCCTCTGGGGAAAAAGCCACCAACAGTCTTCATCACCTGTCGACCTTTTGAACTACAATGCTATATTAGTTTTATTTGGTGCTGTGATAAATCCCATGACTAGGGTAACTTATATGTAGAAAAAAATTATTTTGTATTACAGTTCCAGAGGGAGAGCCCGTATGTGGAGGGAAGTATGACAGTAGGTGGGCGGTGTAGAAAGCTGAGAGTACATGTTCAACCGCAAACAGAAAGCAGAGAGAGCAAACAGAAGGTAGGGTAATGCTGTGCAATCTTAAAGGCGTGCTCCCAGTGATGTACCTTCTCCAGCAAGCCTCTACCTTCCAAAGGTTCCATAACCTCCCCAAACACTATCACCAATTGATCAAATACCTGAGCCTATGAGAGACAATTTTCATTCAAACCAACACAAACACCCACCTGCTAGCCAAGATGTACCAGAGGTCTGATAATGGAGCGACTGTTATGAAGGTAACTAATCACTTGGATTGGGATTGAAACCCACTCAACAGGAGGAAATGCTGCCAGGTACTGAACTGGGTCACAAACTTATGGCTGGGAAGATCATGTGTCAGGCATGGGGCAGTTACTACTATTGTTTCACTAAACTGGCATGGCACCAAACTGCCTTCTAAATATTTGTGTTTTTACCCATAGACTAAAGCTATTCTCTTTGCAGCAAATGTCAGTGATAAAGACTTATAGCCTCTTACAATAATAAGAATAAATGACATTTGAGTACTCATCCTTAAATAGGACATATATACCACATGTCCTGTGTGACTGTGTGAATGTGTGTGTGTGTTTGTCTGTGTCTTTGTGTGAATGTATGAGTGTGTGTGTCTGAGGCGCAGGGAACATTGCAGAAAAAGGAGTGGAAAAAATATAAAAGCCAGAAGACAAGGGGCTGTGAAATGCCATCTTCTGAGCATGACACAGCCATTGTAAATCATTCATTCCCAGCAGCTGGAGTTAATGCACTCCACCTGCAGAAGACTGAGCCTATCCACTGCGGATCAGGGAAAGGTTCCTGGAATCCCATGGGAACCAGTGGAAGTCCCGAGCGTGTGAAGTTCGGAGTAAATGGGAGTTACTGATATGAGCCAGCCATGCCAAGGATCAGAGCCTCAGACCCATGGGAAAATGGCAATGCCTTCCCCCTGGGGTGAAGTTCAGAGAGACTGCAAAGGCTCTGGTCTATATAAGGATGTTGATAGTCTGTGCAGAAAATGTCCTTCATAGCTCTCTTTCCTCAGATGTTTATGGCCTAAAGACTGCTCCCTTTCAGTGACTGCTCCTACTGAGATTAGTTAAATCTGTAAACTAAACAAAGCAAATTTAATATGAGAAGAGGCCTTATAAGGAGGAGAGAGGATAAGAGATGACAGTTATAGGAGGGAGATGAAAGAGGATGAGGGTAAGAATAATCAGGCAGCAGAAATGGTTCTGCAGTTCACAGTGCTTTCTGCTCTTCCAGAGGAACTAAGTCTAATTCCCAGAACCCATATCAGGAAGCTCACGACTGCCTATGACTCCAGTTGCAGGTGACCCAATGTCCTGTTCTATCCTCCATGGACCTGTGCACATGTGGCACACACTCCGACAGACACACACACACACTCAGACACACAGGCACACACTCACAAACATAGACACACATTCAGAGACACACACATACATTCTCTCTCTCACACACACACATAATAAAAAATCTTTTAAATTGTCAAAAAAATCAATTAAAAAAAGATGAAGAGAAAACCTGACAGATTTGAGAAACGAGACACGGCTTTGTTCCATTTAGGCTTTTTACAGGTCATAATTTCCAAATACTCCCTACAAAAGCTTTATACACAATAGGGAACTTTTAACACCTTTGGATACATGCTGATACCTTAAGTGTAGAATAACGTGATGATTTCATTTGAAAAGAATCTATGTGTTTTCAAGACAGCTTTTGCATAGTATGCATGATGTCTATGAATTGACTAAAAGGAATTGCTTGGGAAGTGTTTAGTAGGTGGATAAACTACTCAAATAAAGCGGGCCATGCCTTGCTAACATTGAAGCTGAGTTGTTTGTATGCAACAGTTTGTTATGCCAGTCTCTAACGATCCTTTTTTCCATAATGAAACATGAAGGCAAAAGTTGCAAAAAAAAAAAAAGTCTCCAAGGCATATTAGCATAACAAATAGTGACAGCCCTTGGGCTAGAAGCAGTGATCTGTGTAGCTGTGTTTTGCTACAAAGCAATAGTTGCCTAAAACACAGAGAAGTTATGGAAATACCACATTTCAAGCAGAGCAGCAACCACGTGTATTTTGGGTCTTAAAGAAGATAATGCTTTTGTTTTGTTCTTGCTATAACTTCAACAAAATTGTTTTCCAAGCCAAGCAAGAAAATTCCAGATCAAAACTTCATTTTATTTTCTTTTCTGTCTAATTTCTTTTTTTATTACATGTTATTATTTCATTTTTTTACAATGTATTCTGATCATATTCTTTTTCTTCCTCTGAGTCCTCCCAGATCCTGCTCCCTCCCCACCCACACATCTTCATGTTCTCTCTCTCAAAAGAGAAAACAACCCAACAAACAACAACAAAAAGAACAGAAAATACGAAGTCCATTTTGTATTAGTCAACTATTATTGAGAATGAGACTACCCCTGGAGTGCTTGATATACCCAGTGTTACTCTACTAGAGAAACTTATTTTCCCTCTCCCAACAGGTACTAATGTTAAATGGTTTCTTTGTTATGGATGGGACTTTGTGCTCACTTCCTCTCCTTCTGTGATAGAGTGTTTTCTGGCTTGAATTTGTGCAGGTCTTTTACATGCTATCACTGTCTTTGTGAGTTTCTAACATCATCCCCGGTTGTGGAAGACACTGTTGGAAACTCTACTGGGCCTTGTTGTGGGCAACAGTAATGGGGAGGGTAGATATGAGCACTTCGATCTCGGCAAAGCCATATCCTTTGATGAAAACCGTGGGGTCAGCCTGATCTTTGTGTGGAGAGTTTGAATGTGTAAGCTCTGAAGGAACGGCTGCCATCCTGCCCAATTTTGTGAGAACCTCAGTTTGAAGAAGATACAGAGGAAATATAAAAGAAGATGTTTTCAGTGTAGCTGTTGGAAAATGTATGTAAGTGTATGAAATTTTTTAATTATATAAAATGAGCTATTTCTGATCAATAAACTTTTTCAGTAAATTTGAGTACCTTTGAGGCCAGTTTGCAATTATTTTATTAATCAAATAGATTTTTGAGAGAGTTATTTTCTTGAAATGCTTCAAAACATGAAACCAAATATTATTCTTGTGGTTTTTTTAAGTATTTTATTTCAATTTCATTTGAAGGTAGGTGTTATTATTTTGTCTCTTTGCTGTTTACATTTTGCAATAACCATTTTGAGTTTGTATGAGGACTGAAAATAAATGCCTACAGCAATAGTTTCTACTTCTGAGTAACAATTTTGCTACTGTTCTTCTTTTCCTGCTTCTGAAATTTTAAAATGTTTCAATGTTTTTGCATTCTATATCTCTTTCCTGTTTTATAAGCTTTTTATTTGCACAACTTTTTATTCATCTTTGATATTATATTTATACCATATGATTTTGTGTCAAAATTAAGGGTATGAATGTTACTAGAGTTTCCACTTGGAGATACTTGGTAAAACTTTGTATGGCATATTTTAAACTTTGTAAGCTATTTATGTTTATATTTATTGATAGATGTATATATTTCAAAATTTGGGGAGTGATTTCTTATTCTTTTAGATTGTAAATCTAATTTCCATAACAGGTTATTCCTATTCTGTTTAAAAGTGTGCTTACAAAGTACCTTCAATCAGCAGTTACTTTTCTTTTGTGGTAAGAACATTTAATGTGAGATCTAGTCTTGTAACAGTTTTTAAATGTACAATATAATGTTGGTAATTAAAGGCGCAATGGCACACAGTAGATCTCTGAAACATATTCCTGTTCACCTGTGAAACCATACCCACCCTGAATAGCAGCTTTGTGCTTCTGCTTTCATCCTAGCCTAAGCCAACTATTCTTTTACTCTCTGCTTCAATTTGATCCTTTTACAATCCACGTAGAGGTAGAATCATATTGTGTCTGTCTTACAATCAGCTTACCACCCTTAGTATAATGCCCTCAAGTTTCATCCATGTTGCCACACTTTGCTATACTTTTGCTATTTGAGACATGCATCAGTTAATTTGTGATCTTCCTGCCCAGGCTCCACAATTACAGTTGTATGCACTCTGTGTGTGTGTGTGTGTGTGTGTGTGTGTGTGTCTGTCTGTCTGTCTGTCCGTCTGTCACGTTTGGTGCTTAGGACTAAATCCAGGGCCTCAAGCATGAGAAATATGTGCACCTGATCAGCAGAAAGTAATCCAAAGAGCTCTACATGCTCTTTCCTCTCTAACCTTCTTTCTTGCCTGCCTAGTGTTGAGGGATTGGAGAGTTTAGGGTGGGAAAAGGTGTTATACATAAGAACCTAATAAAACAGCCCAAAAAAGTATGCCTACAGGTATTGAAATGCATGAAGTTACTAGGAAACATGCCTTATAACATTTATAGGTCAGAGGGTTACCTCTTTATTTTTTAAAACTAGCATAAAGGATATTAGGTCAAAACTCATTCTGTTGACTCTTCTCTCCCCCACCCTTCATCCCTCTGTCCTCCTTGGTACTTTTCTGCCCTCTCAACTGTAAAGAAAAGTGAAATTGGCAGAAAAATCAATGGATCTAGAAAATAAAATATTAGGCCAGTGACACAGACTCATATGAATCCTAACTTTTCATGTTTACATAGATATGTGTGGGGTAAGAGTATGCATAGGCTATGAAACTAGAGAGGAGACTGCTTCCAAAGGGGAAGGACGCATTAAGAAAAGAGTGAGCCTCTGGGGCTCTGTGGCATACGCTACTTTCAAGTGCTGTTTTTGCTGATTCCCCTTCCCTTACTTCTCCTTCAAAAACATGTTGGTCATTTGTGTCTTCTTTTGGAAAATGTCTATGTAAGCAAGCTCTTTGCCTAGTTTTGAAAACAGTTATGAGGTCACTGTAGTGTTTTACTGTTGAGTTGCGTGAGTTTTGGATATATTTTGTACATTAACCTCTCATATGATACAAGCTTTACAAATATCTTCTTTCCACATGTTGCCTTTTCATTCTGTCCGCTGACTCTTTTGCTGTGCAGAAACTTTACTCTCAGTAACTTTTTATGTTTGAATTAACTGTTACAAAATCAGGAGTTGAGCTACTCATACTACAAAGATTATGGCACACTTCAATCAATCATCAATCAGTATGGCTTAACTCTTTTTATTTCACCGTATTTTTCTTTCCTTTTTGATTTTGTGTGTGTGTGTGTGTGAGAGAGAGAGAGAGAGAGAGAGAGAGAGGAGAGAGAGAGAGAGAATCTGACCACATAGGTGAGGCTTGCTTCAAACCACAATTCTTCTGCCTCCACTTCTAAAATATTGGGATTCCAGATGTACACCACCGCAATCAGCTATTTTGTTTGATGTGTTATATAATTCATCTGTAGTCTCGTTCCTCTTCCTCCACCACAGACAGACACACATTGTATATGCAATATAACCTGCATATTTTTCTGCTTTAAAAACACACCCAGCTAGGTTTTACAACATGTTGTTACCCTTTTTCTCAGAATTTATATTATCAAATTTTAGTTTCTTTCTCAGAAATGGTCCCTCACTCTATAAAGGCTTATTATATTTTTTACTGTCTTTATCACTTCCATCAGTTCAGGTTTCATTAAGCATAATGTTTCTCAGTCCAGGGATATTATGCTGCTACTATTTGCTTTGCTTCAAAATTGAAGCTTTTATCTAATTAGACCTGTTTTGCATCATGAAAGACTGGTCTCGGTGTAACAGGGTCAGGGATGCAAGCCACTTTCTGGACAGGGAATAATAATTGGTTGCAAATTCTGTAATCATGTTGATAAACATCTCTTCTAATCATTTACAATGTGCCATCCTTTATGATAGAGGCTAGAAAGCCAAAGGCTCTATTACTTCTCTGATACAAGAAAATGTACGTAATTTCGGTTCTGCTTATCAGATGTACTCATGTGAAAATTACCTTTCCACATGTAGTTAAGTGGGGAGAAAGGTGGCAGTTGGAGAGCCTTCCATCTCGTTACTGTGGTTCTGAAACAACAGATATTAGGATGCCAGTTTCCACCTCTCCATAACACAGCTGAGGTAGTATGCTCCTCAAGCCAAAAGCTGTCACAAAAGATTACCAATCCTAGGGTTTAAGCATAGATTGTTTGATCTTGCACACAGCTAACAGGAGAGAAATGTCCTGCTTCCCATTGCTAGCAGAGGCGTTGTCCTGCTGTGTTAGTTCTAGTAGCTGTCCTACTCGTTCCCAAGACTGACGCCTGCTCTATTAGCTCCCCAATGACTTTGAAAGCACCGGATTATTTATGCTACATATATATGATGGTATAGTAGCTACACTAATTTGTTATGGGCAACTGAAATTTGATATATGTGCTAATCAAAATAAAGTCCTCATAGACATCAACATAGTGTCTCTGCCAACAACGTGCTCTTATTTTGAAGAAGTCTCATTAATGACTATCAGGTGCATATCATTTTTACATGACCTACAAACCACAGATAAAAGGAAAGGAGTCTATTTTTTGTTAAGGGAGAAATTCCTTTTCCTGGGCAATTTGAGTCCCTTACTCCCAATAAAATTTGCTTTTAATTACACATAGATCATTCCTATCAGAATAAATTGATCTAGTAGAGAAATGCCTGCCTCTTCTATACTTAAGGCCCACGTATTGGACCTAAAAGAAGAAAAAATGAAGGGGACAAGTAGAATGTACAAATCATTTTTGGCAAGACATTTAAGGAACAAGAACAATAAGCCCCAAAGGCGCCAGGCCTGAGAGCAGGTCAAAGAGATCCTCCCAGCTCATTGGGCCATGGTGCTGTAGAACAGTCAGTGCGTGAGTCCTCTTCAGAGTGAGCAGTTTTCCAGTCTGTGCTTCTGGTTTACTTTGAATTCTCAGCCCACCCTCCTCCATGGACTGTGACTCATCATTCAGAGAATGTGAAATGCTTGTATATGCAACACCACAAGGTGTTAGCTAAAGACCTATTGGAGTGTAAGGATCTTGGGCAACTACAGAAAGAGCAGCTCCCTGGATGTGCTCCTATTCAGCCCTTCTTCATGTCTGCATCAGATCATCTCAGCTGCTTTTCAAAGTATTGTTCTTCTATATTATAAGCTTTATTTGTCCAGAATGGTACTCCTGTTTTACATATGCTCTGAGTTTCCTATCTTTGGATTGCATTTTCTAGGTTCTTATCAACAATGTGTGCATATTAAATATTTTCCAACCCAAAAATTCCTGAACAGGCCCCCACTAGGACCTAGTATTGGATCACCTATGCCCTTTCCTGGAAGGCAACCTTGAAAGAAAGTTGTAGGGGTCAAATTGAGAACTTGGTAAAGTAGTCCTCCACCATCAGCCCAAGAAACGACATGGTTTCACTTTTTATTATTATTAGGTTTTTAAAATCAGCGTAGAAAGTAGATTTAATTATGCTGTTTTCATTTTATTGATCCTTTTCTCTTCCACTTGCCTGCCCCCCTCCCCTTGGTCCCCTGATTTCCCCAGTAACCCTTCTGCACGGTTTTCTAAAATGTGATTCATTGTTGGAAAGTTTGGAGAAGCAAAATCCTAGATCATGAAATTAATGATTGCTTAGGAAAATCTTTGATACTTCCCTACACTGGTTAGGGTAACAAAAGTACTATCTATTATAGCAAATAAAACATGACACAACTTAAAAAAAAAAGCCTGGAAGTAGTGACACATGCCTTTAATCCCAGCACTCAGGAGACAGAAGCATCTGGATTTCTGAGTTCTAAGCCAACCTGATCTACAGAGCAAGTTCCAGGACAGCCAGGACTACATAGAGAAATCCCATCCAGAAAAAAAAAATGACACAACTTTACTGGGATAAAACAATAGAAGTTTAATTCTTACCAAAAGTAATATTCTTGTCTGCCAGTGAACATGCCACTAGACCCCCTCAATGTTTTCCTCCATTTATAAGGCAGAGAGAAAAACAGACCATTAAGACAGCACATCTAATTTTGTGTGTGAATAGTAATTCTGGTGCTCCGCTATTCACCTGAATGGAAGGAGTGGGGTGAACATCAACAACCATAATCTGTTGCTAAGCACCTGCTCCTAGCAACCATCCCATTCCATAGATATGGCATGTGAATCTTAGAGACTGAGCCATCTCAGATACACAGCCCTTCTCTTTCAAATAAATAATGTCCAAATAAAATACAGTTAGAAATGAAATTTCAGATTTTATATCAAGAGGCAAAATTTTTTTTCAAAATAAATTAGAAACATGCTCTTTTACTGTCTGAATATTGACCTAAAATACAAAACTGGTCTTTAGAAGTTTTAATATTTCAATGTGTAAAAAACAGCACTCCCACTTTTTGCCAACATTGAAATAAGCATAAATGCTTAAAGGTATATAAACAAGCAAAACTGAAAGTTTCTGCGTTTCCTCTTATTCTAGAAATGTGCAAATATTTGGAAGACATTGTGTTTTGAGTCCTGCCATTTATATATGGAAGTCCCTACTCCTCATGTGGTGTTACTAGAAGGTAGAGCCTTAGGGAAGTAATTCATTAGGTCAGGACAACTTCCTGACTTGAATTAGTGAACATGTTTATCAGGGTTCTTGGGAGGAACAAAACTGACAGAACATATGTATATTAAAGGGGGTGTTATTAGATTGTCTTGTGCCATATGGCCTGGGTAGTCCTTCGAGTGTGGCAATCATAGTTCTCACACTGCAGAAAAGAAGAAGGGTAGCTGCCCACTCCATGAGGCTACATGTCTCCAAATTCCAAATCTAGGCTGCAGGCTTTGAGTGTTCATATATTGTGAATTTTGATGTCATCAAAGGATGGCACCGGCAGCAACAACAGCAGTGGCAGCCACAAGGTACACAAACCCACTGATAAGGTAGTTGAACTTGCCAGCAAGAAACAAAATAAAGACACAAAGCAAAAAAGCAAAGGCTTTCCCCTCAGCATCCTCCTATCTGAGCTGCCACTAGAATGTGCCACTCACATTTAAAAGGGTCTTTCCACTTCCATTAACCTAATCAAGAAAATCACTCAAAAGTGTACCCAGAGATCTGCCTCTTACTTGATTCAGTCAAACAGGCAACCAAGACTAGCCATCACATTGCCCCTATGAAAACAGTTCCAAAGGAATGTCTTTCCCATCTGTCCTGGGAGAAAAAGAATACAGATTTGAGCTGGACTCAGTGGTGCACACCTGTAATCCCAGCACTTGGGGAGGCAGAGGCAGGTGGATCTCTGTGAGTTCGAGGCTAGCCTGGTCTACAAAATTAGTCCAGGACAGCCAAGGCTACACAGAAACCCTGTCTCAAAAAACAAACAAACCCAAAAGGAACACAGGTTTGTTTATTTGTTTGTTTGTTTGTTTGTTTATTTCTTAAGCCATCTATAAACTAGAAAGTGAGTCTTCACACAAGATTTGCTGGAACCTTGATCTGAGACTGTCTAGCTTATGAGAACATGATAAATGAGATGTTTGTTGTTTAAACTTCCCAGACTGTGGCAATTTGTTACAGCAGAGCAAACAGAGTAGCAACTGGTACTAAAAAAGAATTTATTCTGGCTTTTGGTTTCGTTTAGACAAAGCTTACATTTGTTCTTGCTTCGAAGCTATTCTTCTGGACCTGGCAAGACTACCCACGCCCCAGCAGGGATCTGACTTTCTGAACAGCATCGCTAGGAGGCATAAGTCTAGTTGTATTTCTTGGTGATCAGTATAGGGGTGTTTTCTAGGAAACTTGAGACTTCTATCAGAGGAAACTCCATCTGGGTCCTCCAGATGCCTCTCCAGCCTGTACTCCTCTAGCCAGGCTTACTAAATACACACCACCCTTACTTAACTGGTAATGATGAATGCTAGCTCTAGCTTCCTTCCTTCCTCCTTTCTTCCCTCCCTCCTTCCTTCTTCCTTTCTTCCCTCCTTTCTTTCTATTTGTTTGTTTGTTTCTGTTTTTGTTTTTCCAGACAGGATTTCTCTGTATGACTCTGGCTATACTGGAACTCTGTAGACCAGGCTGGCCTCAAACACAGACATCCAGCTGCCTCTACCTCCCGAGTGCAGGGATTAAAGGCATGTACTTGGCTGAATGTTAGATCTTTTCATGCAACAGAGCTCTTTTCATTTTCAGAAGAGTATCTCTTCTTCTGACCTGCAATCTCTGATTTTCTCCACATCTAAATCTTGATCTTGTTCAAAATCACTTATCATAGAGAATCCATTCCCACACATTATGTGGACATTAGAGAGCTGCATGAAGACTTCCTAAGGGAACTGCTCAAGCGGAATTTACCTGAAAAGTCCTCAAACATTATTTCTTCTCTCAAGCATTCCTTTCCCATCTCCAGTGACCACATTGCGCCCTTCTTCACTCTCCACACAGTTTCTCAAACAGCCTTCTGTCTTCCCTGGCTTCCACCCTGCCATCAGGTAGCTTATCCAGTTGCTCTTGCTGGGACCCTTCAACCGCTTTCCCCTCTTCCTGTCTACTTGTATGCTCTACCCACTACTGAACACTGTTAAGAACTGGGACCATTAATTTTATTGAAGTCAGTGACTGCACCAAGCCTGCCACCAACAAAACAAAGAAGAAAACTTAAAAACCTCTGCTAATTGGGCTTAGTCCTCTCTCAAAGCCACCTTGTTTTAGATCTGATTTTTCAACATAAACATCATAGCATTTTATCAGCTTATTTGTAGGGCAACCCCTGTGTTTGGGGCATTCTGTCTGTAGAAGTCACTAAACTAGACACTGTCAGATGGAAAGTAGGGAAGAACCACACATTATGGATCAAGTGAAGTGTCAAATACATATGACATGTGTTTGCTAAGAGCTGGTCAAGGCGCCTCTCCTTCCTGCAGTGCCTGACACTTGAAACTATTCAGGCCATGCATGGGAATTCACATGTGCACATGTGTTCGCTCCAGCTTCCAGAATCAGACAGCTACACCAAAGTTGCAGTAGCTAAAACAACTTTAGGGTGGGACACATTTAATTTCTTTCTTCCTTAATTGATTAATTAATTAATGCAGTACTAGGGATCAAACCCAGTTTTTATGTTTGCTACACAAGCTGTATGCTAAATAAGAGTGTTCTTATCACTGAACTACTCCTCTGTATCTCTAACTTTTAAAGTTTTAAATTTTTTAAAGTAATTTATTTATTTTTCTATTAATCCCAGGTTATGTACTTTGTATCCCAGCTGTCGCCCCCTCCCTCATTCTCTCCCACTCTCCCCATCCCTCCCTCATCTTCTCCTTGCCCCCCTCCAAGTCCACTGATAGGGGAGTACCTTCCCCCCTTCCATCTGACCCTAGCTTATCATGTCTCTTCAGGGCTGGCTGTAATGTCCTCTTGGAGCAGCCTAACTAGATCCCAGAAAAGTTTTAAAATTTTAAACTTTTAAAAATTTTTAATTTTTAAAACTGGTCTCTGTCTGATATAAAGATACTAATATTGTTAAAAACAAGTTAAAATACAGCCTGAGGGCTAGAGTGATGACTCAGCTGTTAAGAACATGTACTGCTCTCACAGAGGACCCAAATTATCATCCCAGCACCCATGTTGGGCAGCTCACAATCATCTATAGGATCCAGTTCCATGTGATCTGATGCTGTTTTCTGGCTTCCCTGGGCACCTGCATTCAAGTGTACATACACAGACACACATAATTTCAAAAATAGTAAAGCAGATGTCTTTGAAAGAAGATTCTGTCTTAAATAGGATTTCTCACCTAACTGACTGCAAGCCATTGTATCCCCTCTGGACCTCTTGACAGACCAAAGAATTAAGAACTAGTTTTTGGAATACTGAGCTAAAAAAGTTTAAAACCTATCAGGCCAGTTGACCTTGTTGCTTCTAGGCAGATGCAGCCAACTGCAGGGAAGAGCTGACCTTGCTGCTCATTTGAGGTACTGTTGCCAGGAAACCAGCCTGGATGGCCTTGCTCCTGGAGATATTCGCCCCCTCTCCCCTAGCAGCAGTCTATCAGTCCAGAACAGGACTGAAACCCAAGGCCAGCACAGGACAGGACTGCAGCCCAAGGCCGACCGCTTCCCCATTCGTGGTCCTGGCACACAGTTTGGAAATGTAGCATCCTCTTTTTCTGTATTAACCAATAGAAGGTTGCTAGGCTAGCATCCCCTGCTTCGGGCGCACTGGGAGGGACTGGGACCTATAAATCACCCACACTCCAGAGCTCGGGGCTCTCTGCTGGATACCAATGCCTTGGTGTCTGTGAGAGTCCAGCTCGCACTACAAATAAAGATCATCATGTGTTTTACAATGGACTCCTTGGTGGTCTTTGGGGAGTCTCTTGAATTGGGAATAATACTTTCAAGGTCATGTAGTTTTAAACTCTGGACAGAAAGAGCATAAAAGGAGCCCGCATGAGAGGAACCCATTGGGGTTGCACAACAGAGATTTCCTTGGCCACATTCTTTCCACTTGACAGCCAAAAGAGCATTCCTAAGAACTGGCTCTCCCCAGACTGCCATAAAAACAGATTTCTGGAAAAATCCACAAATGAGAAAGAAAATACAGTAAAGCTGCCTCGAGGAAATGGATTAGCTCTGTGATGAGGTAGGTTCCAAAGGTCTCTTAAGTAAGAGGCTGATATAAGCAACTATTTTCAACTCCACATTCCATTCAACAATCTCATTAGTATCTTGGCTTGGGCTCTATTAGGAATATTTACACAGTGAAAATAGGCAACTAATATAAATCACGATTTTCTTCCTAAGAGTGAACACTTACTGCTACCAAAAAAGAGCCAGGTATGGTGGTGGCATGCACTTTTAATCCCAGCAGAGGCATGTGAGTTCGAGATCAACCTGATCTACAAACTGAGTTCCAGGAAAAGCAGAGGAACCTTATCTTGAAAAAAATGGAAAGAAAAGAAAGAGGACACCTACTGTGCATATTCATATTTTTCATTTACATCATCCATTGTTACCTTTTAATCAGCATAATCCCATTTTTCCCCTTAAATTTTTATTTTGTTCTACAGATTTATAGTAGGCCCACTCATACTATACAAAGTGGAAAATGAGTTACAACTGTGCAATTTAAATCCCAATTACAGGTGATTTTACTGTAGAACAAAGGAAGTTCCACCCCACATTTCATTGTCTTTTGCAGTACATGTCAAACTAGTAAAAACCTACTGTGAACAGGCACTTAAAATGGATTTTCTCTTCCATGTTTTGTAACCACTCTAAACCTGGTGACTCAAGGTTCTAAGTGAAGGGCTAAAGGAAGCATTAGGGCAGAACAGAATGTGAACCTTAAGTCCCACATTTGTAGTCACTTCACCACTCCGTTATCAATGTGTTTATCAGGCATCAAGGTAATAAACAGGGCTGTGTGGGAAGACAGAAAGTGCTTGGGGACTGCTGTCCTCCCTTGCCCAGCCTCGGTCTCATTATACTCCAGACAGCGTGCGGTGAGAGTGCTGAGGAAAAAAAGCCAGCTGACGCGTGGGATTGCCAAGCAACAGCTTATGAAACGAATTCAAACCATGGCAACCAAACACTGCAGACCCAGCAATAGTTTCATTTCATTTACAAGAGTGAGAAGAGGGCTTTATCAACAACAGATGAGATAAATGAGGTGACGACCGGCCCCGCAAGCGCAGGGAGCTGTCAGTCATCGTCGCCCTCGCCACCATTATTTTCCAGCACACAATACCAAATTATCTACGCAAATTATTTTAATTAAGTTCCACATGATGGTATAGAAACTGTAATGTACACACATTCGTGAGGGGGGGGAGTATCCACTACCTTAAATCTCACCTAATTACTTCTTATTTAATAGAGGCATTTATTCATAAGAGGGAGAGGGGTAATACATAAATATGCCCAATTTAAAAATCAGTTTCTGTAGAAAGCACTTTTTAATTCATTCTTCACAATAATGCTGTTTTCTGGGTATTTTTATAATGCCATAATCAAGACAAGTAGGATGTAGAGATGCAAATGTGTTTTCATAGGGTACACAGCTAATAAAGCACAGACTGTGATTCCCTCCTGCTAAAATGTCTTTATGTAGCAGAACAATCTGATAATCACCACACTCCATCTCCTCTCCCTTAAAAATTGTACTCACAAAACACCATTCAGTGCATTGCTGTTTACTTGTTGTTCAGAGGGATTCATTTTGCCCTGGTGTGTACCAGTGAAGTCCATGATAGATGGTGCTCCTAGTCCATTTTTTTTCTCTAGCAGTCATGAGATATGTCCCTGAAATTCAGAGTGTTGTTAAGAGTCACAAAGTTTCAGTCATGCTAGAAGGAGAGATTGTGTATCATTGAGTTATTATTAATTTTAATCTGTCCTAATTTCGGTGCTTCAACATTCAATTTTGACATGTTTCTTTGCTCAATGCATTGACCAGGCTCTCTTTCACCAAAATGGAAGAACAGTGGACAGCTGACTCTATCACCAGTGTTTCTGACTCTAGTTATATTGAGCATTCTGCTAATTACTGACCTACACATTGTGCCTTTCTTACAGGAAAACTCATGGCTATTCTAGCAATGGGGACAATAGAATCTTCATTTAAAAGTCATCATCAAGGAAGTGGTGTGGTTTTTGTTTGTAAGTTTGTTTTGTTTTGTTTCTCTCAGAGGCCCTAACTTGTTTTGCTGAGGACTCTAGAGAAACTCTCACTCTTTAAGAACATAACACATGCCTTTGACTCCCAATGGTTTCTACACCTTCACTGATGTTAGCTTTTCTTGAACATCACAGATTACCATTATTCTCTCAATCCCAAGGCCCAGACGAAAAGATAACTAAGCAAAAATTAGGGACCCCCAGGACGCACTATTGTGGTGCATGATGAAAATGAATTAAAAATCAATATGGAGAAAAAAAAAAGAAGTGTACACCTAAAGAAGATAAACAAGAAAGAGGACCCAGGGTAAGATGATCAATCTTCACTTAGAAAGACAAATGGGGTGGACATTGGAAATAGAAAACAAGTAACAGGACAGGAGCTACCTCAGAGGGCCTCTGAAAGACTCTACTTAGCGTGTATCAAAGCAAATATTAAGACACATAACCAAACCTTTGGCAGAGGGCAGGGAATCATACGAAAGAAGGGGAAGTTAGTAAGACCTGGAGAGGACAGGAGCTCCACAAGAACCAAATATATCTGAGCCCAGGGGTCTTTTCTGAGACTGTTTCTCCAACTAAGTACCATGAATGGATATAACCTAGAACCCCTGCTCAGATGTAGCCCATGGTAGCTCAGTATTCAAGTGGGTTCCCTAGTTAGGGGAACAGGGACTGTCTCATACATGAACTCAATGGCTTGCGCTTTGACCCCTCCCCCCGAGGGAGGATCAGCCTTGCTAGGCCACAGAAGAGGACATTGTAGCCAGCCCCGAAGAGATCTGATAAGCTAGGATCAGATGGAAGAGGAGGAGGACCTCGCCCATCAGTGGATTTAGAGAGGGCCAGAACGGAGATAAGGGAGGGAGGATGGGATTGGGAGGAAATGAGGGAGGGGGGCTACAGCTGGGATACAAAGTAAATAAACTGTAATTAATATAAAAATAAATTAAAAAATGGAGAAGAAGGGAAGGAGAGATGGGGGAGAAGAGAATCTCTTTAATGCTTCAATGGAGTTTGAAATGCTTCAATGGAGCCTTTAATGTCTTCAGTATTCCTGTCTCCCTATACACTGTCTGTTCTGTATAAGATCCCTATCTTGTCTGGGATGGTCTGAAGACCCTTTTGCAGGCCACATATATTTTTATGCTTCTGTATAGGACCTTATTTATTTGAATTCAAAAGACCTAAAATATTATAATTAAAAAAGAAAAACTTGCAGTTCTATTTTCTAATTTTTCTTTTGTGACTCCAAACTGGGGATCTCTGATTCATTTGATTTCAGCTGAAATGTGATGACCCAGGAGACTTAGACCTTTAGTGATGGCAGCACAGCAAGAGGTACAAGGACAAGCTGGAGGTGGAGGTGGTAAACGAAGGTTATTAGTTTACAATATCACACTTTTCTAAGAGGAGAGAGAAGTTAGCTCTCCATAAAGAGATAAGAATTCAAGAAACACCAAGGCAGCCAGTGGCAGTGACACAGTCGATAATCTGAGTGCTTGGGATACCTTGCAAGACCCTGTCTCAAAAAATAAGAAGAGAAATGAGGTAGCCATTCCATTGGACCCGACATGGTCACATGCATGCAAGTCATGCTGGCTCGCTATTCTTGTTGTTTTCAGCAGACACCTCCTGTTTTGCTTGGTGAATTTTCCTGTTTTGCTTGGATATATTTACTTGGAAACCTATATAAGTGGATTACTCTATAATAAAGATGGCGCCTTTATCAGAGTACTGTCTTGATGTCACTTCTTCGTGTTCTCTGTCTCTTTTAATTCCCAGCCCCTTGTGCAGGCGGTTACTATTGGTAGTCGCTGGCGACTACAGAGAAAAAGAAGAGGGAGGCCCGTACAGTAGGCCTCTGATTCTTCTCTTGTTTCTCCTCTGAAAGCAAGAAATAGAGAATTCTACTCTTGGTTTTAAAGATGTTGCAGTCCCCAGCACACTAACCATTCTCTCATTTAAATCTACAGAACAGTAAGAGTCTACTTGGAAACATTAGAAGAGAGAAAAATTACAAAAATAATTTGTTCATGGCATATAACTAAGAACTTTGAAGTGAACTATGTTTTCTACCAGTCCCTATACAAATAATCATCATGATACACCCCGTTTTCTTAACCTTACCTCTTAACCGGATTTTGAAAGGGCTTGCCCAGTCCCAAAGTTAGAGTGTGTATTCTGTACTAGAATCTGGTAGATAAGATGTCTTTGTGGGCTGAGCCCTGGGTCCAAGTATCTATTAAATTAACATATAACAAGCATAAGAGGAGCTACATGTATTTGACACTGAGTATCACTTGTCACTCACAATGCCATCTTTCCTTCCATGTGCAAGGATACGCAGAAGAGATACCACAACTGCCTCAAGACAGTTACTCTTTGAAATGTGCCCTTTTGGGGTGGCACCTGGAATGTGTAGCACTTGTCTTGGGGCCCCCACACCAAGCTGCTGGTGTCTCAATCCCCAGAACCTTTTACTTCCCGTGGCAAAATGGATGTGAAGATGTCATTAAAGTTACAGGATTTTAGATGGCAGAATTACCCTGACTTACCTGGGTGGGCCCAATCTAACCACATGAATTCATAAATCTGGGGTACCCTTTCACGGTGCGAGTAGAGAGAGATGTGCCCCAAGAAGCACTCAGCTCATTGTTCTGGTTTTGAATTTGGAGATGGAGTTGCAAGTTACAGAGTAGGGTGGTGTCTAAAAGCTGGAAATGTCCCAGTTTGTTGACAAGGAAATAGGTTTCTGGTCTATAATCCCAAAAATGCTGAATTCTGCCAAACAAGCAAGCAGGAACTTGATTCCTAGCATCTCACAAGGGACTGTGGCCCTGCCAACACCTGCATTTTAACCCAAGGTTACCTTTCCAGCCTGATGAACTCTAAGACAAAGCCTCTGGGTTTGGGATAACTGAGAACAGTTTGTTTGGTTAAATAGATCTTGTTTGGTTTAAGGCAGGGTATCATAGTTCAGGTGGGTCTTAGATTCATAGTCCTCCTGACTCAGCTGCCCAGATTCTGGGGTTAGAAGCACATGCTTGGGATAATTTGTTAAAGCAGAAATACAAAAGTAATATGGCACTTGATATGGTCTCTAAACAATAAGGGTAGTTCGACGTACCTCACCATCTGTACAAACCATGTAGCCTATAATGCTTGCTTTCTTCTGGGAGCCTAGAATTTGGTATGTGACAGGCAGTGGGTGTTTAGGAAGCAGTCCCCAGGAACAGCCTTGGACTCTAAGTAAGCTTTCTTGGATAAAATATATCACCTACGTAGTACGCATTTCATTCCTAAGGAGAGACTACATAAGGAAGCCCATACATAGATTTCTCCAGACCTAAGTGTTTTCCCCCATTGATCTTATTGGACATACTTTTACTATAGTAAACCTTAGTCAGGAATACAATGATGTACTGAGTCCCATGAACCCTTGAGTCCCCTAAAATAATGAAATCACAGGCCACATTACAAGTGACCAGTAACTTCCAAATTTGTCACAGTATACAACATCCGAAGGAGATTTTACATCCTATGTCTCACTTGAGTTAGTGACAGAGACATGAGGCACAGGATGATTGGCTTCCTTGCTGCTAAGCACCAGTGATTCTCCCCTCCCCCAATCCAGAACAGGAACAGGGTACAAACAGGAAGTGTCATGTTTCACCAAGGCAGAAGCATACTGGCTCCCTCTAGTGGTCATTCAACACTCATAGACAGATCTAGAGATAGATGCTTGCTCAAATGTCAAGGCTGCCTGCTCAGCCATCCCTCTGGATATAAAGTTCAATGCCAACAGGATTTCATATGAAGCAATAGCAATGTTTCATCTCTTCCTCCTGGAAATATGCCCTGAGTGCAGAATTGGACCTAGAAAACATCTGGCTGCACAGAAGAATCAGAATGGAGACATGAATGTGGAGGAGAGCCCTCTCCTGAAGGGGAGGGATTCGGAAGCCCCAGAGGAAACTGTAGATTATAAGAGTGGAGCTGCCTCTGATTTCTCTTATTTAACAAGACACTCCAAAATGGCATCCCTTAGGCTTCTCTTAATATGTCACAAGAGGCCTGAAATATCAATAGAAATCTACAAGTTCAAGGCAGTGGCCAGTTCTGTTTGCTTTTAGAGCACTGAGCTAGTTGCTATGCAATACAGTGGTAAATTAATCACCATGAACCATACTCTAGTGGAGACACCAGTCCCCCACTCCCCAAAAAGATACTCCCATTTGTTAACATTTTGTCCCCAGAAAATCACCTAACATGTAATCTGACCAAAAATTAGATCGATCTAGATTCCCAGGTGTGTCTGAGCCATATCTAGAATCTACTGTTGGAGGAGCGGGAGCTAGGAAAGGAAGACAGGCTCTGACATACTAGCGTTTCTCAGCACAGACAGAACATCACCATGCCCTGCATAGCCAACCTTTTCTGAATAGTCTCTGTAAAATTTCAGAAACCCTTTCATTAAGAGTCTTGCCTCCCACCTCCCTCTGATGGAAATCCAGGCTTGACCTAGGGAAGACTGTGCCCTAGTAGGTTGTACTGATCAGCTGCTTTTCACTGAACCTGAATCATGAGAGAAAGAAGTAAGAACAGCCGGCGGGTGGAAGCCCTATAACTGTGGATGTGATAGATCATGGCCAAGAGGTAATAAACATTCAAAAATAAAATTTAAGACTTCATTCTTTTCTTTTATGTTTGAGTGGTTTGCTTCCTTAAGTAGCAAGGCAGACAGACAGGCAGATGATAGAGATGATAACTGTGTGTGTGTGCTTGGGGGGACGGGCGTGCATGTGCACACGTACGCATAATACCTATTAGGGAGCTCAAAGAAGCTGCAGCTGGCTAGAAAATTGGTTTGGAGGCTAAGCAGGAGGGAGAGACACGTGATCCCTCCTCTTCTCCACATGGACACTGCTGTGGCTGAGTTCAGAACTATGCCCCTAGGACATCCACAACATCTGCTTGTGAAAACTAGTCCTTGGGAGTGGAGAGATGCCTAAAAAGTTAAGAGAGGTTTTTTTTTTTCTTGCCGAGGATCTGGGTTCAATTCCCAGGACCCATATGGTGGCTCACAACTGTCCATAATTCAAGTTCTAGAGGAGGATCCAATGCCTTCTTCTGATCTCCATGGGTAACAGACATGCACATCCTACACCCCCACACACAGAGAGACAAAGAGAGAGAGACAGAAACACCAGTTTTATTTCTTTAAGTAGCAAGAGGTGTGTGTGTGTGTGTGTGTGTGTGTGTGTGTTTGTGTAAAACTAAGAAGTCTAGCAAATAAAGAATGACCTACACTGAAAGAACCATGAGTTACTATTTTTCTTTGGCATAGTCATGGCTAGGGATCACAAGCATCTGGGATCAAAGATGACAGTGATGTAAAGAACTATGATCCTCATCCAGATACCTACACATATTTTTATTTCCTTATAGCCTCAGTTTTCCAAGTCCCAATTCATCTAACCCACTAAGGTCCAAACTTCTAGAAAGCTTGAGTCTCTGCTTATGAGCACGTATTACTCATGACTTGTGCTTCAACAACCACACGGTGGCGAGAGAGATTATCACATCAAACCAGCCTGTCTGCTGTCTTTTCCATACAATTTTACTGAACAGAACATTTACTGCACTCTCACTGTGTGCCAGGCACTGCTCTGAAGGCTTAAACACATGTGTCATTCAATGATCACAGTGGTCGTATGGATTAGCTATTATTTCATATATGAGCAAACCAAGATACTCAGATACCTGTGTAGTTTTGCTATTACTATTTTTAGCACTGCATACATATTTACATCAGCCTCACCACACACATATGAATACTGTACTATTACTATTTACAACTGCTCTGTCATCATTTGGCAATAAGAATTTTTCCATCCTCATCACAATCTTATAGGACCACCATCATAAATGTGCTCTGTTGATCAAAATATCATTATATGGCACACGACTACATATTTCTTATCTATAATTTTACTTAAAGATTTTTATTATGAAAGAAACGTATTTATGGTAATAATTTTCAAATGATAATAATTAGTTTTAAAAAATGTCTCCTTTCTACCTTGCTTACCATCCCACCAGAACTAGCAAAACCACCCAATTCCTGACATGTTCTTTCATAAATTTTTTACAAATATATAAGCATGTTTTATACATCTTACAATACACTGCACACACACTATGTACTCTTCTACAGCATGCACCTTCTAATCGGGATAGCATCTTGATATCAGATGTGGGCTGGAGCCACACTGGCGTTTGGGTCTCATTTACAGGTCTGAAGTATGACTTGGTTGTACTCACCTGTGTACAGCGAGTTTGTCACCTGGTGGATTGCAGCCTGAGGTGACAATGAAATGTGGGAGGAGAAGAGAGCAGACTTCTTGCAGTGGCTAGAAAGTGTGATAAGATCTAAGGCAAGTCTGTTAATGGGCTTCAAGTGGGGCTGGTCTTCACCTCTGGTGTACTCAGGCCCCTGAGATATATTTTTGAGAAAGCTCAGATTTGGATACAAGAGTCACAGTGCTTTTAGGACAAGGCAAGCTCTTTACACTGTACAATACCATTGTCTGGAAAGCCTATGGGATAGTAATTACTAGCATTTTAAAGATGAGACTCAAAGAAGACAAGGTTCCCAAGGCCACCCCACCAGAAGTGGCACCTCCCCTGGCTTACCTTATTAGCACTCATAGGACCTAACCTCCCTGGACAACTATTAGCTATTGGCAGAGTCTGAAAGATGGAGAGTGATTATTTTCAGGTGCGTGCCCACTGGGGAACCCAGCTGGCTCCAGCGAATAGTTCCATACCCACAGTCACACAACCAATCCTTTTTACACTCAGTAAGTGACAAAACAAAACAAGAAGACATGAATGTGGGACAGGGAGGACAGGGGTGAGAGAGAGACTAGAAAGTGGAGATTAGTGTTATTAGAATGCATTATAAGTATATATGAAATTATCAAAGAACAAACTCAATTTATTTTTTAAAAGGAAGAAAACCCACACATAAGATTAACTTTAAAAAGCCAAAGATGCAGGTATTGCTTTTTAGTGACTAAAATATCCAGTGATTTTTAAAAAGCCAATCCTAGAAAACCTTTTAATTAGCAATACCATTATACTGTTTGGCTATATAATACTACTCAAATGTTAAATAACTCATTTATTTTTAAAATGAAATTTAGATGAAAATGGATGTATCTGGAAATGATTTTGTAATGATTCTGTAAATTATTAAGTAAAGTGAGATAAACTATAAGGACAGGCAGAGGCAGGCAGATTTCTGAGTTCGAAGCCAACTTGGTCTAGTGAGCGAGTTCCAGGACAGCCAGGGCTATGCAAAGGAAACCTACAACTTTGTAAGCTAAATTTTTTAATGTAAAAAAATAAACTTATACAATCACAAGTTGAATCCAATTGTAAGATTCTTGCCCAGCTTTTCTTCTTTAGATCTCCCATACTCACACTTCACACTGAAACTAGAGGATCATGAACTCAAAACTATGACAAAATTAATTATACTTAAATATTTTGACAGCCAACTTCTGGTTATAAATTATTCATTTCATATTTTCAAAATAACTCCTGAAACGAAGAAGGGACGTGTAGTTGCCCGCGACTACCAATAGTAACCGCCTGCACAAGGGGCTGGGAATTTAAAAGAGACAGAGAACACGAAGAAGTGACGCCAAGACAGTATTCTGATCAAGGCGCCATCTTTATTACAGAGTAAACCACTTATATATGTTTCCAAGTAAACATATCCAAGCAAAACAGGAAAATTAACCAAGCAAAACAGGAGGTTTAACTGAGCAAAACAGGAGGTTTAACTGAGCAAAACAGGAGGTTTAACTGAGCAAAACAGGAGGTTTAACTGAGCAAAACAGGAGGTTTAACTGAGCAAAACAGGAGGTTTAACTGAGCAAAACAGGAGGTGTCTGCTGAAAACAACAAGAATAGCGAGCCAGCATGACTTGAACGCAGGTGACCATCTCAGGTCTTATGGAATGGCTACCTCAGTTCCCCCTTTTTCGTTTATGACCAAAGACTCACAAAGCTTTTCTTTTAATACAATAATAATTATGAAAACCGTTAGGTAAAATCCACATATGCAATGTCTATGTGCATTTAGCAACTTAGGAGAAAGTATCTGATTATTCTATCTATGTTGATAAGTTTAAAGTTCTATACCTAAATTAACTTTTATCCTTATTGGTATTGCCTATATGAAAGGATTCCTTAACTTCTAAACAACTTAAGCTTAATTGTGGCACTATAACTATTTGGTCTTCAACCCCATCAGAGACTTGAGAAGGAATAA
>CM053742.1:94050366-94105370 GCA_028658305.1 Pachyuromys duprasi
TACTGGAGTCGAACAAGTGCTAGACTCAGTGGCCCCCCTCAGTGACGATCTTTCTTCCCTTTCAGACAACCTTTCTTCCTTTATTTCTTGTAATTGCTGTCTTACCTCAAGAATAAGCTCTTTGGTGTCATCATCTCCATCTTCCTTTCTGAGGGCCTCATTAATGACAGCCAGAGAGCAAAAGTAATAGGACCTGCCCCCCTTTTCTGTAGTTTTTTACCCACTCAGTCCCAAACTGCTATATTCAAAGTCCCACTTTCTGGAAACCAGGGACAATTAGCATCAACTTGATTTAAAAAGTCCTCAAGAGTTCGACTTTCAAACCCAATTCCTCGTGTTTTGAGTAAATGTTTGAGCGTTTCAATAAACGCTCCCCTGCTATTGCTCTGTCCCATATTGCGCTGTCCAGCCCTTACCTTGCACTCTCGCTGATGGGCAGTCACCGATGTGCTTTCCTTTTGGCCCAATGGACGTCCTAAGTCACAGCGTTCCTCAGCAGGTCCCTCGATATCAGGTTCAATCCTGGGTTTTGGCACCACCTGTAGTCGCCCGCGACTACCAATAGTAACCGCCTGCACAAGGGGCTGGGAATTAAAAGAGACAGAGAACACGAAGAAGTGACGCTAAGACAGTATTCTGATCAAGGCGCCATCTTTATTACAGAGTAAACCACTTATATAGGTTTCCAAGTAAACATATCCAAGCAAAACAGGAAAATTAACCAAGCAAAACAGGAGGTTTAACTGAGCAAAACAGGAGGTTTAACTGAGCAAAACAAGAGGTGTCTGCTGAAAACAACAAGAATAGCGAGCCAGCATGACTTGAACGCAGGTGACCATCTCAGGTCTTATGGAATGGCTACCTCAGGGACAGGTGGATCTGTTTTCCCCATCATGTCAGCCAAAGGTATTTGTAAACAGCTTTGTTTCTCTTAAAGTCAGTTTGGTGATATGACTGTCAAGAATGATCTTTTTATTAAAAGACTTTACAAACAAGGTTTAAATCCACTTAATCCCAGCACTCAAGGAGGCAGAGGCAGGTGGATTGCTGTGATTTTGAGGCCAGCTTCATCTACAAAATGAGTCCAGGACAACCAAGGCTACACAGAGAAACTCTGCCTCAAAAACAAACAAACAAACAAACAAAAAGATTTAAATTCACAGCTAGATTCTTCTTTTATTGTTTTTGGTCCCAATTACATATTCATTTTTTTCTTAGAAGAATGCCTGCATATAACTCATACAAGCCTTGAACTTGCTGTGGTAGCCCAAACTGACCTTGATGCTCCCAGGTGCTAGAATTGCAAAGCCACCACACCAGGACAACTGGATTCTATTATAAAGAGATTTTGTCATATACAACCATGCCCTGAACTCTTATTCTCACCCCTCCCCACCTCCAAGGACAGAGGACCCCACTGAGGACCCCAGAATCTGTCCTATTAACCATTATGGATGCTCCAGTGCTATGGCTGCTGCTGAAATGCTTGCTACCATGATTATCATGGAACCATGTTCTGAAATGGTGAGGGCCCCAATAAGCTCCTCCTTCCATAAGTTGCCTTGGTCACGGTGTCTTCACAGCAACAGAAAAAAATAACTAAGACAATTCTTCCATTGACCTATGTCTTCACCCTCACTGCTTAGACTATTTCTACTGCTGTTGCAGGCAAAGAGCATTACAACCATGGTGAAACCTCCACTTCTGTATCAGGAGGCCTTTCTCCAACAACAGGTCACTTAGCTTGTATCATAAGCTTAGGAAGAATTCACTGTATCCAGTAACAAGCCTCAGTGAACTCTAAAGAATCTCACCTATAGTCACTGTGGTGACCCATCTTGTAGCTTTGGGGTGGAGACAGGCACTTTAGACACAGAAAATGCTTCTTATTGAAAGAAAGGGGGCTTATACATGTTTGAGTATTTGAGGTTTGTTACTGGTGCTTCTGTGACTGATTGGTAGAGCTATGAGCTGTGTGTACGCATACTAGCTGTATAATTCAGGTAGTTTCTCATTCTTCTTAGATAGGTCCAAGAAAGTTCCTTCTTATGCGCTGCCCCCATTTAAAAATTTTTTTATTAATTATTTATTACAATTATTTCACTTTATATCATGGCTGTGGCCACCTTCCTCTTCTCTCAATCCCTCCCTCCCTCTACTCCTCCTATGTCCCTCCCCTACTCCACTGATAGGGGAGGTGCTCCTGTTCTATCTGACCCTAGCCTATCAGGTCTCATCAAGACTGGTTGCATTTTCTTCTTCTGTGGTCTGGCAAGGCTGCAACCCCCTCAGGGGGAGGTGATCAGAGACCCTGCCACTGAGTTCATGTAAGAGATAGCCCCTGCTCCCCCTAAGGAACCCACTTGGAAACTGAGTCTATTGGCTACATCTGAGCAGAAGTTTAAGGTCCTCCCCATACATGGTCCTTGGTTGGGCTATCAATCTCTGCAGGGCCCCCAGGGCCTTGTTTTGTTTGTTTGTTTGTTTGTTTGTTTGTTTTTGTTGTTCTGTTGGTCTCCTTTTGGAGCTCCTGTCCCCTCCAAATCTTTCTCTCTCCCCCCTTCTTTCATAAGATTTCCTGCACTCTGCCCAAAGTTTGGCTATAATTCTCAGCCACTGCTTCCATACCTCGATCAGTACAGACTTTCAGAGGCCCTCTGTGGTAGGCTCCTGTCCTGTTCCCTGTTTTTTCCTGCTTCCGATGTCTATTGCATTTGCCCTTCTGAATGAGGATTGAGCATCTTCCCTAGGGTATTCCTTGTTGTTTAGCTTCCTTAGGACTATGGATTTTAGTATATTTATCCTATATTATATGTCTAATATCCACTTGTAAGTGAACATATACCATGTGTGTCTTTCTGTTTCTGGGATACCTCACCCAGGATGACCTTTTCTAGTTCCCACCATTTGCCTGCACATTTCATGATTTCCTTGTTTTTAATTTCTGAGTAGTATTCCATTGTGTAAATGTACAACAATTTCTGTATGCATTCCTCCACTGAGGGACAAATAGGGTATTTCCAGATTCTGACTATTAAGAACAGAGCAGCTATGAACATGGTTGAGCAAATGTCCTTTTTCTATACTTGACCATATTTTGGATGTATGCCTAGGTGTGGTATAGCTGGATCTTGAGGTAGCATTATTCCTAATTGTCTGAGAAAGTGCCAGACTGATTTCCAAAGTGGTTGTACAAGTTTACATTCCCACCAGCAGTGGAGGAGGGTTCCCCTTTCTCCACATCCTCTCCAGCATGTGTTGTCACTTGAGTTTTTGATCTTAGCCATTCTGATGGGTATAAGGTGAAATCTCAGGGTCATTTTGATTACCATCTCCCTGGTGACTAAGGATATTGAACATTTCTTTAAGTGTTTCTCTACCATTCAGTATTCCTCTATTGAGAATTCTCTGTTTAGCTCTGAACCCCAATCTTTAATTGAATTTCTTGGTTTGTTGGTGTTTAACTTCTTAAGTTCTTTTATGTTCTGGATATTAGACCTTTGTCAGATACAGGTTTGGTGAAGATAATTTCCCAATCTGTAGGCTGTCATTTTGTTCTGATGACAGTGTCCTTTGCTTTACAGAAGCTTTTCCGTTTCATGAGGTCCCATTTATTGATTGTTGATCTTAGAGCCTGTGCTGTTGGTGTTCTGTTCAGAAAGTTGTCTCTTATGCCAATGAGTTCCAGGATCTTCCCTACTTTTTCTTCTAACAGGTTTAGTGTGTCTGATTTAATATTGAGGTCTTTGATCCACTTGGACTTTAGTTTTGTGCAGGGTGATAAATATGGATATATATATGCATTTTTCTACATGTAGACATTCGGTTAGACCAGCATCATTTGTTGAAGATGCTGTCTTATTTCCGTTGTATTTTTTAGGATTCTTTGTCAAAAAACAAGTATCCGTAGGTGTGTGGGTTTATTTCTGGGTCTTCTATTCTATTCCATTGATCCTCCAAACTTTTTCTATGCCAGTACCATGCAGTTTTTATTACTATTGCTCTGTAGTACAGCTTAAGATCAGGATGGAGACACCTCCAGATGATCTGTTACTGTACAGGATTGTTTTAGCAATTCTAGTTTTATTATTTTTCCATATGAAATTGAGAATTGTTCTTTCAAGTTCTGGAAAGAATTGTGTTGGTACTTTGATGGGAATTGCATTGAATCTGTAGATTGCTTTTGGCAGGATGGCCATTTTCACTATGTTAATCCTACCGATCCATGAGCATGGGAGATCTTTCCATCTTCTGATATCTTCTTCAATTTCTTTCTCTAGAGACTTGAAGTTTTTTTCAAACAGGTCTTTCACTTGCTTGGTTAGAGTCACACCAAGGTACTTTATGTTATTTGTGGCTGGTGTAAAGGGTGATGTTTCCCTTATTTCTTTCTCCAGTCCTTTGTCTTTTGTATATAGGAGGGATACTGATTTTATTTTAGTTAATTTTGTATCCAGCCACTTTGTTGAAGGTGTTTATCAGCTGAAGGAGTGCTCTGGTAGAATTTTTGGGGTCACTTATACATGCTATCATATCATCTGCTTTTAGTGATACTTTGTCTTCTTCCTTTCTGATTTGTGTCCCCTTGATCTCCTTTAGTTGCCTTATTGCTCTAGCAAGGACTTCAAATACTATGTTGAAGACATATGTAGAAAGTGGGCAGCCTTGCCTTGTCCCTAATTTCAGTGGGATTATTTTAAGTGTCTTTCTGTTTAGTTTGATGTTGGCTATAGGCTTACTTTATATTGTCTTTATTATGTTTAGGTATGTGTCTTGTATCCCTGATCTCTCCAAAACTTTAAACATCAGTGAGTGTTGGATTTTGTCAAATGGTTTTTCATCATCTAAGGAGATGATCGTGTGTGGTTTTTTTTTTTCCTTCAGTTTGTTTATATGGTGGATTACATTGATGGATTTCTGTATATTGAACCATCCTTGCATGCCTGGGATGAAGCCTACTTGGTCATGGTGGATGATATCTTTTATGTGTTCCTGGATTCAGTTTGCAAGAATTTTATTGAGTATTTTTGCATCAATATTCATAAGAGAGCTAGATCTGAAATTCTCTTTCTTCATTGGGTCTTTCTGAGGTTTAGGTACCAAGGTGACTGTGGCTTCATAGAATGAGTTCGGTAGTGTTTCTTCTGTTTCTATTTTGTGGAATACTTTGAAGAGTATTGGCATCAGCTTTTCTTTGAAGGTATGACAGAATTCTGTGCTGAAACCATCAGGTGCTGGGCTCCTTTTTGGCAGGGAGACTTTTGATAACTGCCTCTCTTTCCCTGGGGGAATATATGACTATTTAATCTTTTTATCTGATCTTGGTTTAGCTTTGGTAAGTAGAATCTGTCAAGAAAATTGTCCATTTCATTTAGATTTTAAAATTTTCTGGTATATAAGCTTTTGGAATAAGACCTAATGACTCTTTGAATTTCCTCTGTGTCTGTTGCTTTGTCCTCCTTTTCATTCCTGACTGCTGATTCGGATAAGTTTCTGCCTTTTAGTTAGTTGGCTAAGGATTTGTATATCTTGTTGATTTTCTCAAAGACCAGCTCTTGGTTTCATAGATTCTTTGAATTGTTTTCTTTGTTTCTAATTTATTGATTTCAGCCCTCAGTTTGATTATTTCCAATGGACCACTGCTCTTTGGTGTTTCTGCTTCCTTTTATTTTCTTAAGGCTTTCAGGTGTGCCATTAATTTGTATGAGATGTCTCAAACTTCTTTCTGAAGGCACTTAGTGCTATGAACTTTCCTCTTAGCGCTGCTTTCATTATGTCCCATAAGTTTGGGTAAGTTGTGCCTTTGTTTTCATTGAATTTTAGGAAGTCTCTAATTTCTTTTTTTTATTTCTTCCCTGATCCAGCTATCGTTGAGTAGAGAATTGTTTAGTTTCCATGTGTATGCAGGCTTCTTGTTATTTCCTCCTCTCTCCCTCTCTGCCCCTCCTCCTCCTCTTCCACTCTCCCTCTCTGCACCTTCCTTCTTCTCCTCCTCCTCTAGTTTTAGGCCCTGACAGTCTGATAGCATACAAGGGATTATTTCAATCTTCTTGTATCTGTTGAGGCTTGCTTTGTGTCTAACTATATGGTCAGTTTTGGAGAAGGTTCTGTGGGGTGCTGAGAAGACGGTATACTCTTTTCTGTTTGGGTGAAACGTTCTGTAGACATCTCTTAGGTCCATTAGATTTAGGACCTCTGTAAGAGTCATTATTTCCCTGGTTAATTTCTTTTTTTTTCACTTTTATTTTATATTAATCACAGGTTATGTACTTTGTATCCCAGCCGTAGCCCCCTCCAGAATTCCCTCCCTATCACCGCCTTTCCTCCCTTGTCTCCTCCCTGCACTTTTCCAAGTCCACTGATAGGGGAGGACCTCCTCCCCTTCTATCTAACTCTAGCTTATCAGGTCTCCTCAGGAATGGTTGCAATGTCCTCTTCTGTGGCCTAGCAAGGCTGCTCCTCCCTTGGGGGGCGTGGAGGTCGAAGAGTCAGCCATTGAGTTCATGTCCAAAATAGTCCCTGTTCCCCTTACTAGTATACCCACTTGGGCATTGAGCTACCATTTGCTACATACAAGCAGGGGTTCTGGGTTATAACCATACATGGTCCCTGGTTAATTTCTGTCTTGATGAGCTATCCCTTGGTGAGAGCAGAGTGTTGAAGTCTCCCATTCTTAAGTGTTGGGATCAATGTGTGTTTTAAGCTTTAATAATGCTTCATTTACAGGTGCTCTTGTATTGGGGGCATAGATGTTCAGGATTGTGGTGTCCTCCAGTTGGATTTTTGTTTTGATGAGAATGAAGTACCCCTCCTCATCTTTTTTAGTAATTTTGGTTGAAAGTCTATTTTATTAGATATTAGAATAGCTAGTTCAGCTTGTTTTCTGGTTCCATTTGCCTGTAAAACTTTTTCCAACCCTTTACTATGAGGTATGTCTGTTTTTATTGCACAGGTATATTTCTTAGATGCAGCAGGATGTTGGATCCTGTTTCTGCAACCATTCTGTTAGTCTGTGTCTTTTTATTGGAGAGTTGAGTCTGTTGATGTTGACAGATAATAGTGACCAATGAATGTTAGTCCCTTTTATTATGGAGTTGGTGATGTTACTTTGTTTCTATGCTTGTTTTCTTTTGATTTTTCTGTTGTGAGCTTATCTAAGTCCTGTGTTTTCTTGGTTGTTGTTGATTTCATTAGATTAGAGTTTTCCTTCTAGTATCTTCCTTAAGGCTGGGTCACTGTGTAGATATTGTTTAAGTTTATTTTTGTCATGGAATATTTTGTTTTTTCCAACTATGTTGACTGAAAGCTTTGCTGAGTGTAATAGTATGGTTTGATATCTATGTTCTCTTAAGAATCTGCATGACATCTTCCCAGGCCCTTCTGGCTTTCCTTGTTTCTGTTGAGAAGTCTGGTGTGATTCTGATAGGTCTACTCTTTATGTTAGTTGGCCTTTTTCTCTTGCTGTTTTTAATATTTTTTCTTTGTTCTGTAGATTTACTGTTTTGACCATTGTAAGATGAAGAGTTTCTTTTCTGGTCTAGTCTATTTGGTGTTCTGTAATCCTCTTGTATGTTTAAGGTCATCTCTTTCTTTAAGTTGGGAAATTTTTCTTCTATGATTTACTTGAAAATATTTTCTTGACCTTGGAGCCTTTATTTTGTCTATTCCTATTATTCTTATATTTCGTATTTTCATGGTGTCCTCCTTGATTTCTTAAATGTTTTGTGTTTCTAATATTTCTGATTTTACTTTTTCTTTGAGAGATGTTTTAATTTCTGCAATTGAACCTTCAGAACCTGAGATTCTCTCTTCCTTCTCTTATACTCTGTTGGTGTGCTTTGTGGTTCCTGATCTTTTCTTTTCTCCAGCTCCAGGATTTTTTCTGTTTGTGTTTTCTTTATTGATTCTAATTCTATTTTCATGTCTTGCACTATTTCCTTCATCTATTTGAATGTGGATTCCTGTCTTTCCATGACGGCCTCTAATTTTGTTGTTGTTGTTCATTTCCTCTTTATGTACCTCTATAAGTGCCTCAATTTTTTTTTCATTTCCTCTTTATGTGCCTGGAACAACTGCATAATTATAAATTTAATTTCATTTTCCTATGTTTCCACTTCAATAGAATATCCATTGATTTTTGGAGATTCTGCTGAAGCCAAAATGTCCTGGGTTTTGTTGCTTGTGTTCTTACGCCAGCCTCTAGCCATCTGATGGTCTGTAGCCTCTGGTGTTTGCTCCTGGAGCCTGTACAGCAGACTGGGTCTGTCTGGCCTGGAGTCTGGAATTTTCTGTCTTGGTGTTTCAGATCCTCTGCTCTTTAGAGATGGAGCACATATGTCACTGCCATCTTGGAGTCCCCCGTTATAGGCACTCCGTGCTGCCCCCACATACGCTTCAACTTTGAACTCCAATGAAAGCATCTTCCAGATGGCCTGTTATTGCTGACATGTGCTCTTTATCGTGGTTACAGTGGAATGTGCCTATAACACTAAAAGCACCTATACCAGGTTTCTAGTTCGAGACACTAGGCACCCCACAAGGTGACTAGAGAGTTTTCCTGGGGTTACAGTTGCCCAGGTTGGGACTCCTGAGCTTGTAAGCATTTGCTCATTCAGCAGCTAGGAGCCAGCTGAGGAGTTCCAGGGGTGTACCTAAAAACAGAGAATGTAGACACTATAGAAGAACTGGGAAAGGTAAGAAATTGAAGAGCTTAGGATTCCCAGTCTTAATTCAGGTTACCGGATGTTTCAGAACGTTGCCCAGGGTTAAAACCTAGCTCCCTATGCTCAAAGCTCAAAGCTGTAACACTAGCTGCCAGATACTAGGACACTGGCATTCAGAGCCAGTGACAATAAGTCACTGACTTTAGTACCTACAGATGTATTTGAAATCCTAGAGCTACAAGTCCCTACTTTTCAATGCCTAAAAGCATTTCTTTGGAAATTCAGAGCAATCAATAAACCTTTGGTAATTTAAAGTTATAAGTCCTATTTTCCTTTGGATGGTTGGGTTTTATTTGATTTTTTTTAAGTTTTTTGTTTTGTTTTCTGAGTCAAGGTCTCTATGTAGTCCTGGCTGTCATGGAACTCACTCTATAGACAAGGCTGGCTTCATACTTATAAGATGCTCCTGTGTCTGCCTCCTAAGTGCAGAGACTAAAAGTATGTGCTTCCATGCTTGGCTTCAAGTCATTCTTAAAGTCACAAGAGACAATCCAGTCCTCAGTAACCTAGGATGCCCATTAGGATATCCTCTGATGCCAGTTTCACCAACTTCTTGACTTCAGGATATGTGGCAGCTTTCTCAGATTAATAATTGACACATTAAAAGAGGGCATATAGCAAATCATACCATTACTTTTCCATTGAGATTAGGGATGGCCTTGCCCATAGCCATGGCAGCACTAGTGTACAGGAGGATGATGTTCTCAGCAACCATATGATAATCACACCACAGTTCCCCTGAGGGATCACCTATGATTTTCTGGGTGTCAATGGCAGTAGGAAATTGTAACTGGAAGTCCTTCCATGATACTGTAGCCTAAGCTCAGAAGAGTGCTAAACAGTTTGTGGTACAGGAGGCACTTATGACAATCTTGTGTAATGGTCTGTGGCCATTAGAAGGGGAAGAGATAATTTGTCTTTTAGCTCCACTCTTCAAGTGAGCCCCATTTCCCCAACATTAGTGCAGAAACCAATGCCACAACATATTCATCACCACCACCACCCACTCAATATTGCTTCCCTTAGTGACAAGCTTCCCATTTTCTTAGCCCTGACTATGCCTTGTAACTTGCCGTGGGTAGAATCGTACTGATGCATGCAGACAGTGTTGTTAAGGTCAATGAAGGGACCAGGTGGCACAAATAGCCAATTTGTCGAAGTTAAATGCAGCTCTGGTGCCCAGATGCTCAATACAGCCAAATCCATTTACTCAGACCTTGACATCATGTCTCAGGAATGTGGCTGGCACTGCATGAAAAGATGTGGCTGTCTGTCAAACAGGAAGAGGCAGAGAGCCAACAAGCATGCTCTGTTCTGCAGCCAATTTGTTTCTTGGTTTTATAGCCAGTTGGTTCTCCAAGGGCGCTCCAGTAGAGATGAAAGGCAACCTTGGAGTTGTAGGTATCACTACATCCAGTGCCTTGCAAAAATATCCATAGGCAGGCCAGTCCTGTATTATCACAAAAGGAGTACTTTTAGGGGAGATGAGGGTAAAGGATGATGGCCCACTTTTCAGGCTTTTGGTAAACAAAGGAAAGCGGGTGTTTGCTCTGCTCATTCTTGCCTCCCCTTAACCCCTCAAGAACATTTCTGTCTCCACATTTCCAGGGCTATCTGGGCCTCCGTACTTTACCCTTAGAGAAGTTCACATGCTTTGAGAGTTAGACAGGATTCCCTGTAGTAGAAGTAAAATGGCCAGACTATTTTCCCTTTCCTCCTGTCCCACATGGATAAGAGACAAGTGCAATTATTCTGTGTAAATTGTACCTACCAAGGATAATCACTTTCAATATCCAAGCAGGTGATCTCAGACTAGTCTCCTCAGGTCAAAGGCCTTTCACAGGTTCTTTCTCATTTCCGGTTTTCGTCTGTGCCACTGTCTTTTTTACAGTGCCTGTCTTTTGCAGCAGCCATGTTCTCTGTGAAAGATTACACAGGCTACTTCACAAGGGGATATTATGTCCAGGATACTAGTCAGGAGTTAGGGTGGGGAGTGGGGGCTTTTCTGTGTGAGAGCCTGATGAAATACAAAAGAAACCTCCATTTGCCTAAATATACACGCCCTCCTGAGTAACCTCACTGATGCTGACTCAACATCAGTGCAAAGCAAGCCTGAATGCTTCCAAGCCCTATCTTATCTCATTGTGATGATAACGGATACTGCTTTTATTTTATATCACAATATTTGGTGCTTACCAATAGTTTAATCCCTGAAATTGGCCAGCCCCACTGTCTTCTCATAATTAAAGTTCAGTGCATAGTGTCACAAGGCATTCCTCCCACGGGCCCCTCTCTTATGTTATTACAGCAAACACTTTGCTCCTCTGTTTACTGGGGTCTGAATTCATATTAAGAATGAGGATTGCCAGGAGGTGTGGTGGCACACAGCTCTAATCCCTAGCACTTGAGAGGTTATGGCAGGTGGATCACAAGTTCAAAGCCAACCCAGGCTACTCGATAAGTTCCAGGCTAGTCTGGGATACATGAAAAGATTCTGTCTATAAATAACTAAATAAATTACAAGAACAGGAAATTGTGCCCAATCTGAAGTAGAGCAGGTGACAAGGTTGCCAAAAGTGCACATGGACTCTGTGAAAAATCTCCAGAGTCCCCATGGGACAAATGCGGGAACTGCTGCCAGAGCTACACAGACAGGAGGCCATATTGTGCTAAGTTAGATGACTTGAGGCATCTTTTCAATAGCTGAGAGAGGTGAAAGCTCTCAGAGGTTTCCAGGGAACATCAAAACATATTGTTGTGTGGACAGCTTTTATTAGAGGAGCTGCTGATGCCATGGATAGATACATAGGCACCGGCAATAGTGGGACTCTGAGGAGAGTTTTAGGCCCCAGCATCAGAGAAAAACAGCATGTTGGGGGCTCTAAAGAAAGGAAATCAGGACTCACAAGGCAGACGTAGGAATTTTTCCCACATCTTTCTGAGGATAGGAGTGGTTTTACAGCATAAGCTGATACCCAGACTCTCTGACAGGGAGCAAGGAAGGGGATGTGCATCAGGATGTGTGGCCACCAACACCCTGTTGATGTAAGTTCAGTTACCAGGTGAGAAACCCTGGCATTTGAAAGTCAGTTAGTCAGAGAGTCCCACTTGCCTCGGTAGGGTGCTTGTCAAATATCTGTGAGAGAAAGGACTACCAGTGGGAGATACCATGGCCTAAGCAACAGATAGATTCTAACATTACGTGATTATGAGGAGGAAGTGAGGGACTTGGATTTGGACAGACCCTATGGGAGGCAGACAGCTAGGGGAGATGAACCATGGCTGGATAATAAAAGTGGAGAATGTCAGTGGTGGCTGGCTTTGTCCTCTCCCTCCTGACTTGAGACAAAAGCCCAGCAGCTTAAAACAAAGGTTTTGCAGGTTCTTTGTCTCCCACCAGCAGTATACCCCGTGCCCCCTTGCTGATGTACTCTTTCAGTAAATTCAAAGCCTTCTCAGGACAAGTCACACAACAGTTCTGAGCCATCCTAGCTTTTTTCAAAATGACCAGCCCTAAATTAGGGGAGGAAAACTCTTCAGAGGTGTGAAATCCCCAGTGTTGTGTTGTACAGGCAATTCCCAATTCAACTGCCCTTCCCATGGGACCTTTACGTCCTGACAATGTCCTATGTCAATACCTGCGTCCTACAACATCATCTGGAACTGGTACTTAGTGGCCAGTATGCCCCTCGTCCCCTCTTTCCATCTCCATCCAATGAATCACTTTCATATAATATCTGTTGTGTGCATCATTTTTAAAAGCAATAACTGCCATCCATAAAGAAGAGGCTTTCCCTAGCCTAGGGTATTATTTCCATGGGTCTATGGATATAAGTCAGCCCTAAGACAGGTAGTACCTTCCTCCCTCAACTACCAACTACATTTGAGGGAGATCACAAGCATCAGCCTTGGAGTGTGTCATCTCTCTTGAGCCCCAACTCTCCTTTGAGAAGGAAGAGGACACTTAAGAGTTTAGAAGACCAAGTGTGAAATTGCCTCTTGTCATTGGCATTACCCCACCACCACTACCAATGTACAGAGGTTATTGGCTCTTGTTAATACTAAAGATGTGCACAGAATTCAAACAGACCTTTAAAGAAGAGCTAACACCAATACTTTTCAAACTATTCCACAAAATAGAAACAGAAGGAACATTACCAAAGTCATTCTATGAAGCCACAGTCACCTTGGTACCTAAACATCACAAAGACCCAACACAGAAAGAGAATTTCAGGCCAATCTCCCTTATGAACATTGATGCAAAAATACTCAACAAAATACTTGCAAACCAAATACAAGAACACATCAAAGATATCAGCCACTATGACCACATAGGCTTCTTCCCAGGTATGCAGGGGTGGTTCAATATAGAGAAATCCATCAATGTAATCCACCATATAAACAAACTGAAAGAAAAAAAACCACATTATAATCTCCTTAAATACTGAAAAAGCATTTGATAAAATCCAACACCCTTTTATGTTTAAAGTGTTGAAGAGATCAGGGATAGAAATCACTTACCTAAACATAGTAAAGGCAATATACGGCAAGCCTAAAACCAACATTAAACTAAATGGAGAGAAACTTAAGTCAATCCCACTGAAATCAGAGAAAAGGCAAGGCTGCCCACTCTCTACATATCTCTTCAAAATAGTTCTTGAAGTCTTTGCTAGAGCAATAACACAATTAAAGGAGATCAAAGGGATACAAATTGGAAATGAAGGAGTCAAATTTGCAAATGATATGATAATATACATGAGTGAGCCCAAAAATTCTACCAGGGAACTCCTAAAGCTGATAAACACTTTCAACAAAGTGGCTGGATATAAAATTAACTCAAAAAAATCAATAGCCCTCCTGTATACATAAAACAAAAGAGCTGAGAAAGAAATTAAAGAAACAACACCCTTCACAATAGCCACAAAAGACATAAAGTACCTTGATGTGACTCTAACCGAGCAAGTCAAAGACTTGTGTGAAAAAATTTCCAGTCTCTTAAGAAAGAAACAGAAGAAGATATCAAAAGATGGAAAGATCTCCCATGCTCTTGGCTTGGCAGGATTAACACAGTAAAAATGTCCATCTTACCAAAAGCAATCTACAGATACAATGCAATTCCCATCAACTTATCAACGCAATTCTTTACAGACCTTAAAAAAATTCTCAACTTCATATGTAATAACAAGAAACCCAGAATAGCTAAAAACAATCCTCTACAGTAAAAGATCTTCTGGATGTATCTCCATCCCTGATCTCAAGCTGTACTATAGAGCAACAGTAGTAAAAGCTACGTGGTACTGGCATAGAAATCGACTGGTGGATCAATGGAATCAAATAGAAGACCCAGAAATAAACCCACACAACTTATGGACACCTGATTTTTGACAAAGATGCCAAAACCATACAATGGAAAAAAGACAGCATCTTCAACAAATGGTGCTGATATAACTGGATGTCTACATGCAAAAAAATACAAATAGATCCATACTATTCACCCTGCACAAAGCTAAAGTCCAAGTGGATCAAAGACCTCAACTTAACACCAGACACACTAAATCGGTTAGAAGAAAAAGTAGGGAAGAGCCTTGAACTCATTGGCACAGGAGACAACTTCCTGAACAGAACACCAACAGCACAGGCTCTAAGATCAACAATCAATAAATGGGGCCTCATGAAACTGAAAAGCAAAGGACATTGTCGTCAGAACAAAACAACAGCCTACAGATTGGGGAAGGATCTTCACCAACCAGATATCTGACAGAAGGCTAATATCTAGAATGTATAAAGAACTTAAGAAGTTAAACACCAACAAACCAAGTAATCCAATTAAAAAATGGGGCATGGAGCTAAACAGAGAATTTCCAACAGACGAATATCGAATGACAGAGAAACACTTAAAGAAATGCTCAACATCCTTACTCGTCAGGGAAATGCAAATCAAAACAACCCTGAGATTTCACCTGACACCCATCAGAATGGCTAAGATCAAAAACTCAAGTGACAATACATGCTGGAGAGGTTGTGGGGAAAGGGGAACCCTCCTCCATTGCTGGTGGGAATGTAAACTTGTACAACCACTTTGGAAATCAATCTGGCACTTTCTTAGACAATTAGGAATAGTGCTACCTCAAGATCCAGCTATACCACACCTAGGCATATATCCATAACATGCTCAAGTATACAACAAGGACATTTGCTCATCCATGTTCATAGTAGCTTTATTTGTAATAGCCAGAACCTGGAAACAACCCAGATGTCCCTCAGTTGAGGAATGGATACAGAAATTGTGGTACATTTACACAATGGAATATTACTCAGCATTTAAAAAAAAAAGAAATCAGGAAATTTGCTGGCAAATGGTAGGATCTAGAAAAGATCATCCTGAATGAGGTATCCCAGAAGCAGAAAGACACACATGGTATATACTCACTTATAAGTGGATATTAGACATATAATGTAGGATAATCATACTAAAATCTCTACACCTAAGGAAGCTAATCAAGAAGGAGGACCCTAGGTAAGATGCTCAGTCTTCATTCAGAAAGGCAAATGAGATGGACATCAGAAGAGATAAAAAACAGGGAACAGGACAGGAGCCTATCACAGAGGACCTCTGAAAGAGTCTACTCAGCAGGGTATCAAAGCAGAGGCTGAGACTCATAGCCAAACTTTGGGCATAGTGCAGGTCATCTCATGAAAGAAGGGGGAGATAGAAATACCTCGAGGGGTCAGGAGCTCCACAAAGAGAGCAACAGAACCAAAAAAATCTGGGCACAGTAGTCATTTCTGAGACTGCTACTCCAGACAAGGACCATGCATGGATAACTTAGAATCCTTGTACGGAAGTAGTGCATGGCAGTTCAGTGTTCAACAGGGTTCCCCAATAATAGGAACAGGGACTGTCTCTGACATGAACTCAGTGGCTGGCTCTTTGATCACCTCCACCTAAGGGGGTGGGGTAGCATTACCAATCCACAGAGGAAGACAAAGAAACCAGCCCTGATAGACAAGGGTCAGATGGAAGGGGAGGAAGACCTCCCCTATGTTTGGACTGGGGGAGTGGCATAGGAGAAGAAGAGGGAGGGAGGATGGGATTAGGAGGTGGGGGCAGGAGTCTACAGCTGGGATACAAAGTTAATAAACTGTAATTAATAAAACTAAAATAAAATTTTAAAACTAAAAATACTAAAGCTGTGTATTTTAGCCCATAGGAATCTGGAATGGTTTCCTAGACTGGCCACCTACATAGATGAATACGGTTGCTGTGCACTTAAGTTTAAGCCAGTGTCTGTGGCTTTGAGTACCAGAGGTTAGAGCCCCTGGCCATAGTAATGTATGTGCCTCCTGTAGCAGAATATATCCTGGGGATGGAGGGGGCATCTTTTAATGGCTGGTAACTCTCCAAGCCACCAAGGCTATGCCTAAGGTCTTCTAAGCAAGGCCCATAAGTGCTACCATCCCTCAGAAGGGTAGTCTGGGTTCAGAAATATTGGCTACCTGGGCACATGAAGAAATTACTCTGACTGTTTTTTAATCAGAAGCAGCTGATATAGTATGGGCAGCTCACAAGCCCTAACATCTCCCCTATGTGGTCAGTGTAGAAAGCTGGCTGGATCACAGAGAGTAATTGTGAACTACAAAGAACTGAATGAGGTAACTCTGTGCATGCATGGTGTGGTCCCATTCATCATGTACTTGATGGAGCAAACTGACTTTGACTTTGGGTCAATAACTGTATGTGTTGGATCTGGCCAACACCTTCTTCTCTGTCATCATTGCCTGGGAGGGTCAAGAACAATTTGAGTTCACCTGAGAATGAGGGACCAAGAGTCAGATTCCCTGAAAGGTAGACAGATATATAGGGAGAGGGGCCATGACTAGGCAATGTAGCTGACTTTTTCCTCACCCTTCTGACATGAAAGCAAAGCCTTGCAACTTAAAACAATGGCCTTATATGTTTTTTCTCCTGCCAGTCCCCACCCCCTGCTGATGGACTGGCTCAACAAGTTTGTGGCCAGATCTGTATGTGTTTAAACAAAAGTTGTGGGCCAATCAGTCATCCAGTTTTTCTTTAAACTGACCAGCCCTTAAATTAGGGTGGGAAGACTTCAGAGGCTTAAGCAACTCCCAAAAACCCTCAAGAACAGAGTGGATTTTTCAACTTCCAAAGTTCCCTCCCCCATCACTGCCTTGTAGAGGATCTTTATCTCTGTGTCCTCAGCCTCAATAAAAAGCCTATCTTCTGCTGCCGGTTCTGTCTCCTCCTGTTTGCCGTGTTGAACTTTCAGTGCTGCTACCTATTAAGTTCAAGATTTGCCCTGCCTTTCGATTCTTTAACTGGCAGAGAAAATGAACTTGTAAAGACTCCTAGACAGTAACAAGAAGGTCAACAGTGAACACCTGTTGTTTCGCCGTTGTACTATCTACATTGTGCCACCATCTGTCATAGTACCGTGATTTTGGATTCCTGGAAATGGCCTAAGGCAGTCCTATCAGATTATTAGATTGATGATATCATGTGAGCCTCTGATTCTCTTGCAGATTTGGTAGCTGAGAGTCTGAGAGCTGCTCTGGAATCCTAGGTGAGCAACTGCAAAGTACAGGGGCCTGGCTTGTCAAATTCTTCTGAAATTATCTAGTTGGGTAAGACTAAAACTATACCAGAGGCTGTTTGGCAAGGATAAGTCATACTTTGACCAGTGAGAGTCAAGCAATTACAGGTCTTTGTGAGGTTGTTGGGTTATTGGAGAGTGTTCATCCCTCACCTGGTTCAGATACTGAGTCCTCTGTATTTCTTGTGTAAAAAGGGAACATCATGGGATAAATCTGAGGTGGCTAAATAGGCTATTGACGAAGTACGGATGCCTAGGATTGTTGTAGTTGAGCTGTTCTCACCCACGAGAAGGAGACAAAGATGAGCTCTATGAATTTGAAGTTGTTATTTTGTGGGTTTTTTTTAACTTTTTAAAACTTTTTATCGATTCTTTGTGAATTTCAGATCATGAACCACAATCCCACTCATCTCCCATCCCTCCATATGCACTCTCAACCCTTGCAACCTCCCCACAAAAGAAAACAAAAAACAAACAAATAAATAAAGCACCTCACCATGGAAACTGTGGTGTGTCAAACAGTTTTTTTTCCAAATATTTATTGCAATGAGTCATTGGTCTGGTTTGAGGCCCTTGCTACCCTCTCAGTACTGGATCCTAACTTGGACTTCCCTCAGATATCCTAGCTTTGGTTCTGCAGGACCAGCCCCTTCACTCCAGCAGCTCATGAATGGGTTAGATATTGGGGTGGGCCAACTCAAAGCCCTGAAACTGGCTAAAATGCCTAGCACTCAAACGGCAGCTCACAACTGTTAACTTCAGTTCCAGAAGATATGACGCTCTCACACAGATATACATGCAAACAAACACGCACATAAGAATCTGAAGTTTTGGTGAAGAGAAGGAGAGCAAACAGTCATGTGCTCCCTGCTTGCTGTAGCGTTGGCATCTCGACAAAGACCCGAAGTAGGAGAAGCAGCCTCTTCTCTCTCTCCTTCTTGTGAGATATTTTTTTGTTTGATCTTCAGCTACATTTTCAGTTTTGCGAGAAACCTTATCATCAAAGGAGATGGCTTGCAATGTTACCAACAAGACAGATTCTCGATCCATGAATTCCCGTGTATTCACTGGAAATCTGAACACTCTTGTGGTCAAGAAGTCTGGTGTGGAGGCCATCTTTTCAAAGTATGGCAAAATTTTGGGTTGCTCTGTGCATAAGGGCTTTGCCTTCATCCAGTATGTTAATGAAAGAAATGCCTGGGCTGCTGTAGTTGGAGAGGATGGCAGAATGATTGCTGGCCAGGTTTTAGATATTATCCTGGCTGCAGAGACAAAAGTGAATCGAGGAAAAGCAGGTGTGAAACGATCTGCAGTGGAGATGTACGAGTCAGTACCAGAACACCCTTCTCCATCCCCTCTACTCAGTTCCTCATTTGACTTGGACTACGACTTTCAACGGGATTATTATGACAAGATGTACAGTTACCCAGCACGTGTTCCTCCTCCTCCTCCTCCTCATATTGCTCGAGCTATGGTGCCTTCTAAACGCCAACGTGTGTTGGGAAACACCTCACGAAGGGGCAAAAGTGGATTAAATTCAAAGAGTGGACAATGGGGATCTTTTTCCAAGTCTGGAAAGTTGAAAGGCGATGACCTTCAGGCCATTAAAAAGGAGCTGACTCAGATAAAACAAAAAGTGGATTCTCTGCTGGAAAGCCTGGAAAAAATTGAAAAAGAACAAGGCAAACAAGCAGAGATGAAGAATGAAAAGTCTGAAGAAGAACAGAGCAGTGTTTCTCTGAAGAAGGATGAAACTAATATAAAGATGGAGTCTGAGGAAGGTGCGGATGACTGCCAAGGAGAATGACCTGCTGGATGATGAAAATAACGAGGGTCGGGGGATGACCAGCTGGAGATGATCAAGAATGAGGAAAAAGAGCCTGAGGAAGGAGAGGATGACTCTTAAGCACATAGCGGAGTTTAGAAATCTTATCCCGTTATTCATTTACCTGGGCGCTTGTGAGAGATCAAAGTAACACCAGATCCTCTCCCCTAGTATCTTCAGCATATTCTCACTCTCCTATTCCTTCCTGTGTTCATTAATTCACAGTTGCCCTGTGCCTAGTTCTGTTTTTACTTTTTTTGATGCTCCTTAGTAATTTTATTAAGTCTTACCCTGTAAGTTTTGCTTTAATTTTGATACCTCTTTGACTTAACAATTAAAAGATGTATGGTCTTTATCAACTGTCTCTGAAATAATCTCTTGTTATACAGGGAGTACAGTTCTTCCATTTCATATGATTTCAGTAGTTGCTTCCCTAACTGCAGAGGCATCTCATTTACTTGTAACCCTGACAGCAGCTTTGCATTAGAGGTGTGTGTTTTCCCTCACATGAGTGAGGCTGTTCAACACGAATGTAACCATGTATTTTTTGTGAATGGGAGTTGGCATGTCAAATGCATCTTACAGGAAAATACTGTAATAGTCTTAATATTTGTTTTCTAAAGTTAATACCATGGGTTATTTTTGTGAACAGCCTGATGTTTGAGATCTTTTTCTCAAACTAAGCAATTCCTTATTAAACCAGGAATTTGAAGAGAAGAAAAGAAAAAAAAAGAATCTGAAGTTTTAATTGAGCTACACAGACTGAGCCCAGAGCATGCACTTCCATGACTGTACGTCTAAAGAGGCAGCCATAAAAGTCTCCATAGAGCAGGGGGTTTGTAAAGGTAAAAACTACAAGTTGTGCATTTCCAGCAGATGTGGCTGCTATTAGCAAGCATGACAGGATATGAACTTTTTACGAAAATGAGGCCTAGCTGTGTCACCATGATATTACTGTCGGATCAGGGAGGGGAACAGAAAAATCTTGCAGTTACAGAAGCAGAACAGTGGCAGGTAAGTTATGGCTCCCTTTAGTACTATGCATACCTGTGGCTCAGGATGACCTCAGTTTTAGCCTGAAGTCAAGTAAATAATTAGAAAACATGTTTTGTTTTCTCACATCAGGATCATCAATCAGATTCAACCATTTGAGCTGACTATGACCACTGGCATTACAAGATTTGGTTGGGGATTATGGCAGCATATGGCGAAGAGGTACCCATGGGGTTTGGGTCACAAGTAGGAAACGGACTGAGACCTGCCTCACCCTTATTAGGAAGCAGTAAACAGCGATATATTTATAGCCTTGTTTGCTGGGAGTCTGTCACTAGATGATGGCAAGTCCTGCTGTGTACTCTATCCCACTGCTGGATGGGCAAGGTCTTGATTATCCACTCCAAAATCAGAGATAGCCGAAATTCCTGCTTTTGCTACCTGAGGGGCCTACCTAGACCAGAGGGAGCACTGAGCATTAGCCTCATAACAGCCGAATTACAGGAGGTCCTGGGACTAGGAGAACAGGTGATAATGCCAGACATGGGTCTCCAGGATGTGGGTCCTATGGAACCAAGTCTCAATCAAGAAGGAACTTACTCTAGTCCCTGATGCTTTATACACTGATAGTTCCAGCAAGGAACCACAGGCCATATGGAAAGCAGTGGCAGTCCAGCTGCCCACTGACCTCTAGATAGAGACAGGGGTCAGCCAAAGCAGTCAGGAGGCTAAACGAACAGCCGTACAGTTAGTAATTACAGATGGGCTCCCTCTTCTTGTGTGCAAAGATAATTGGACAGAGTATAAGAGGATTCTCTGCAGATCCCTACATGGCATCTGCAGGATTCTAAGTTGGGTCCTTGTGGATCTCCAGTGTTTAGGAGAACAGAAGTCTGTGACTATTCATCAACTAGCAGGCCATAAACCTTAACTCAGCACAGGAGATGACGAAAGTTGATACAAAAGCCAGTAATGGAAGGGACTGTTATGATGGCTTGGGCATGCAGGAAGCAAGGCCATTGCATGGGTAAGTGCCCAATGGAGACTGGGTCTCTTACAGGAACAGATGTGAATTTTTACTGTGTTACACACTAAGTATATTATGTATATACCCCCCAGATAACCAATGAAATGCAACAACTGCTTTACAGGAAACAGACACTGAGGTACAGCCAATCCAGCACTTGGTTGGGTACTGCCTAGAATTATGATTAGAATAAGCATCTCCACTAACCTAAAGTAGACCATCCTAATCTTAGGAAGTACAGCTTATTTATTATCTATATGTTGTTGTTCCTTATACTGTTGCTGTGGACTGTGAGTCCAGGGAGTGTATCTGTGCCCATTTGAATAAAGCACCTACTGTCTAAAAAGAGGTAGAATGAACGGAATAAAAAGGTAAGGGCCAGATAAAGGTTTAGACAACATGGTACCAGTATGGATATCTGGAACGACTTAGTTAAGATGGCCCCTGCCAAATATCCAGGAACCCATAAGAAGATAATAAATGTGACAGTTGAGTAATTCATTATGTAAATAGTTCTGGCAAGGAGCCACTTTTGTGTGATTCTGTATGGGCACATTCTCTTCTTGGACTGAATAAAATACATTGCATCTGTCAGCAGTTCTACACATCTTTAATTTCCCAACCCCCCTCCCAAACCGCTATTTCTGGTCCCCATCTCAACTCCATTATCTCTCCACACAAAAAAATAAAGAAAATTGTAATTAAAAATTAAAGAGACTACACAAGAAATGTATTAATTCCTGCACACGAAGTGTGTTGGATAGTTTTAAGTCAATTTGACACAGGCAAGAGTCATCTGAGAAGAGAGAAGCTCAATTGAGAAAACGCCTGTAAAAGATGGGGCTGTAGGCAAGCCTGTAAGGCACTTTCTTAATTAGTTACTAAGAAGGGAGGGCCCAGCCCATTGTAGGTAAGGCCACCCCTGGCCTGGTGGTCCTGGTTCTGTAAGAAAACAGGCTGAGTAAGCCATGAGGGCCAAGCCAGTAAGCAGTACCCCTCCACTACCTCAGCTCCTGATTCCAGATTCCTGCCCTGTGTAAGTTTCTATCCTGACTTCCTTCGATGATGAACAACTTATGTGAAACTGTAAGCCAAATAAACCCTTTCCTCCCCAATTTGCTTTCGGTCATGGTGTTTTATAACAGCTACAACACCAAGTTTAGGCTAGCATGGGAATGTGAAACTCTTAGATGACTGAGTCTTCAGGGGTCCCTATCTAATTAAAAATTCTTCATCTAGTCACCTCTAGGCTCACACAGAAAATTCAGAAAAGTTTCTCCAAGGAACTAGCAAGAGGATAACAGCTGCTATTGCCAAAGTCCCTCAGACTCACATGCTCCTGTGATGGCTTCATCTTGGTTATCAATTTGACATGCCTGAGAAGAGGAGAAGTCAACTGAGAAAGTGCCTCCATCCACTTGGCCTGTGGGTGCACCTGTAGGGCATTTTCTTGATTGTTGATTGATGTAAGAGGCCCCAGTTCACTGTGGGTGGTACTATTCTTAGGGAGATGAGCCTCGCAGATGTGTAAGAAAGCTTTGGCCTCTTCTGCCCTGGCTTCCCCTTAAATATGAATCTCAACCTGTCATATGAAATAATCCTTTCCTCCCCAAGTTGCTTTAGCCTACTGTTTTATCACTGCAACATAAAGGACATTCCCTACCTCCGTTAAAGATCGTGTGACTGCAAGAATTCTTTTGCAAGTAGGAAAGGTGAATCCGGATGTGGCGGCCTCTGTCTTTTCTCCCAGGTACTGCTACCAAGGACCTCAACCAACACATTTTGATGACTTTCTGCCTCAGAGTTAAGACGTCTGCATTGTTTCAGAAATGGGAAAGATTGGTCTTGGTAGAGTTTCAACAGTGGCAGTTTGTTCCCCTTCAGTTTTCTCAGGACTCTGCCTAGCCTCCGCACTCAATGCCTAGAGGCCTTTCTAGAGAATAAGCTTATAAACTGTAATGTCTATGAACCCAAGGACTTCATACTCACACTAGATTGCACTCAGCCCTTTGGCTATTTTGGAAAAACTCTGACCTTAGTTTTCTTACTGGCTCATAAGGCATTAAGAGGTATCTGTCCAAGACAATCAACTACTCAGGTACTGTGTCTCCCTCTAGCTGCCTGACTCTTTCAAGTTCAGATGATTTTCCAAGAATATTTATTTCACTGGCGGTCTTTCCAAAAATATTTAATTTACATTTTGCAGGCTGGGTGCATAGTTTGGGGGCAAAATGAACACAGCATGAACAAGATACTGGGTCCTGTCTACAGTATAGCTAAAGTGAAACAAACACTTCTCCAGGCACACAAAGAAAATTACAAAATTAATTTGCAGTTTGCCTAGCTTTTTATTTTTTTTTCTGGCAAGGATGTTAATGTGGCTTTTTCCTGAGCTCTGTGTCTCACAATGAATGGGATAGCTTATGCTTTCCATTTCTTTTGTTTTTTGGTTTATGTTGTTTTATTTATTATTATTTATTACAACTTGTTCACTTTGTACCCCAGCTGTGGCCCCCTCCCTAGTCTCCTCCCAACTCACCCTACCTCCCTCTTCTCCCCCTATGTCCCTCATCTGGTTCACTGATAGTTGGCTTCTATCTGACCCTATCCTATCAGGTCTCATCAGAACTGGCTGCAATGTCTTCATCTGTGGCCTGGCAAGGCTGCACCGCCCAAGGGATACTACTCAGCTATTAAAAACAAAGAAATCATAAAATTTTCAGGCAAATGGTGAGAACTAGAAAAGTTCATCTTGAGTAAGGTAACCCAGAAGCAGAAAGATACATGTTTGGGGGGGTGATTTTTTATTCTTTTTTCTTTTTCTTGTTTTAAAGGTATTTTATTTATTACTTATTATTTATTTATTTATTTATTATACCCCAAAAATTCAGTGGGTTTTTTTTCTTTTTTAAGACAGAATTTCTCTGTGTAACAGTGCCCTGGCTTTTTTGGACTCGATCTGTAGATCAGATTGGCCTGGAACTCACAGAGATCCACCTGTCTCTGCTTCCTGAATACTGCAATTGCTGAGATTAAAGGCAGTCACCCCACCATGACCACCACCACCACCAACCCAGCCATTGCTTGTTTCTTATAGAAGCTTTTATTTTTTATTCTCTCTATGTCATTATACTGTTGTCTTTCACCATCCAGAAGGCTTGGTTCTAAAACTCCTCACCCCTGAGGATACTTGAGCCCCTTATATAAAGCAGTGTAGCATTTACAAGTAAATAACACATATCCTCCCATAGAGTTGAACTCATGTCTAGATAACCTGTGATGCGTAAATCAATGGGAGTACTACAGTTAGTTATTATATTGCATCGTCTGGAGAGTGGTGATTAGAAGAATCATTAATACATGCTCAAGACAGACACAGTGCTTCCCCCCTTTACTCCTCCAAATATTTTAAATTCACAGTGATTGAATCAGAAAGTATGGAACTCACAGATAAGGCAGGCTGACTGTACTTAGAGATAGCATATAATTAGTTCGTGGTTTTAAATTGATCAGGATAAGCTATTTGATTAGAACATTTGAACAATTTAAACTTCTCATTGACATTTGAATTTAGAATACCATTTTAATATTTGTTTTCTGTTCCTTCTGTTTTTCATTCCTTGTTTTGGGTTATTCAAAGCAACCATTTTAATGTATCTTTCACAGTTTGGGCCACATCTTTTGCTGCTGCTGTTGCTGAGAAATCCCATTACCTTTGCGTGCTCTCTCCCTCCTCTTCTCATAAGTTCCCTATACTTTAGTCCCCTTCTTTTTGAGCACACCTTCACATAGCATTATAGTAAGTGATCTAGAAATGATATGTAACTAAATTATATGTAATCATAATGTTTTTTCAAATTATACTCTTAATCAATATTTTATCACAATTTGAGATGTAGATGCCTTTGTCATTTACAGAGTATGAATGTGGGTACAACCTGAAAAACTAGAAAGGAAATCAAGAAAAAGTAAAAATAGGTGATCAGAAAAATTGAGAACTCTGTTTCCCAAATTTAAATGTGAGGTATTTGGGGGATCTGTTTTCAAGGTTTTAGGTCTATAAAATTTTAGATAATTTGTATCTCAAAGGCTCTATTGGAATCACTTGGTTTCCCATAATCAGGTTGTGGCGTCTTTGATCATTTAAGTGTCTCTGTTCTGAAGTTTGATCCTTGGGGAATTGGAGGTCTGAGTTCATGCTACAAGGTCTGTGACTCAAGGGTTTAAAATGAACTCTGATACATTTTGGTGACCTGTGTGCATAGTGTAAGGTCTCTGGGGTGTTCAAAATTTTGCACAGCAAGGTTTGAAGTTAAGGTCATTGTGACTTTGCATTAAGAATGTTTAAGTGTCAATGTCTGAGTCTGAGGCATTAAGGGGCCTTTGCTCATGGTGAAAGATTTCTGAAATCTGTGGCAGTCCGTTTCCAAATCCTGAAGTTTCACATGTCTCAGGGTCCACATTCACTGTGTGAGGTCTCTGACCCAAGGATTCAGACTGAGTTGTTTGGGGGCCTTTATTCGGGGATAATACTGCCAAAGTTTTCAGTTTCTGTTCCAACGTCTTAATCCTAAAGATTAGAAGGCCTAGGTTCAGGCTGTGTGGCCTTTGAATTTTTAGAGGATCTAAATCCCACATTTGTTCTTTTGTCTTTGTTAAGTAAGTGAATTCTTTGGGGTCTTTGTTGTATGTCTTCTGCCTGGAGTTCTTGGAAATTCATATTCAGAATTCAGGCTCTCTGGCCTTTCAAAGGCATTCCTTGCACAGTATCAGTCCCAGATACACATGGCCATGGCCCCTGCCTCCTGAATCTTTCCAGGCCAATCCAGAGGTCTGAGTCTTGGGTAAATTGGTGATTTGTGTTCAGGACATAAAATGTAAAATTTATAGAATCTGAATTCTAATATCTGAATCTGAGCTAACTGAAAGTGAATTCTGAAGTTGTAAACTTGTTCAAAATTTGCCTCTAAAGTATTTGAGAATCTGTTTTCCAGGTTTAAAAAATCCTCTGAAGGCCTGTGTGTTTGCAGTGTGTTTGAATATGAGGAACTTGTGTATCTCTGAGGGTGTGCAGTTTGAGATCTTAGAGTGCCTGGGTTCCAAAGTTTAAATCAGATGTATTTGGTGTCAGTGTTCAAACTGTGAAGTGCCTGGAGTTTTGTGGAAGTTGTTTCCCATGGATCCTGAGATATATGTTCGTGAGTATCTTTATCATTGTAAGGCCTGAACAACTGAAGTGTTTGGTTTTTGTTTGGTCATTTGTCTGTTTTTAATAGGTTGGAAGTTTAGGGAGGAGTGGCAATGAATGTGATCCAATACATTTTTAAAAAATTCTCAAAGAATTAATAAGAAGTAGTTTAAAAATAATCAAGGACCGTATACCAGGCAATTGAATATCAAATAACTCAGGAACAAACTTGGGACAGAGCCTCAGGGAGTTCAAGATCACTCTGGGCAACATAGCAAGACCCTCTTAAATTAAAAAAAATTCAAAAGGGGGTGCTGGAGAGATGGCTCAGTGGTTAAGCACACAGGCTGCTCTTACAGAGAACTCAGGTTTGTTTCTCATTACCTACATGACACCTTAAAACCACTACTGCCTGTAAGTCCAGTTCCAGAGGACATGACACCTTCTTCTGGCCTCTAAGGACACCAAGCACACACATGTTGATACATGCAGACAAAACACCCACTCACCTACAAAAAACAAATAGTTTTTTTTTTTAACCTTTAAAGGGCTAAGGATAAGTTAATGGTAAAATGCATGCTTATGTTGCATGAGATCCTTGACTTAATCCCCAATAAATGTAAATAAATAAATAAATAAATAAATCCCATCTTTGCTATGTAAATATTAAAACATGGTTAGTGTTATCACATTTCAGGTTCTTTTCCTCTTGTTAACTTGTTAATTTATGTGTGATCAGGATACAAATCACCCACCTCTTTAAAGTGTTTTTTTTTTTTTTAATACAGGTGGTATACACCTACATTTGGAGCATGAGGTCTTTGAAGTCTGTGAAAGTAAGTGTGTTACAGTAATGATTTTTGTGTACTGTCTCATCTGTGTTTAGAATTTCAGTTCTGGGGCTGGAGAGATAGCTCAGCAGTTAAAAGCACTTAATTGTTCTTGTAGATGACTCAGGTTCAATTGCCAGCCCCCATGCATCAGCTGACAACCATCCATAATCCCAGTTCCAGGGGATCTGATGGCCTCTTCGTACTTCCATGGGCACCAAGAATGCATTTTGTAGCAGACATACATATGAGCAAGATACTCAATTTTTGGAATGTCAGTTCTCTGGGCTCCAAGGATCTCTGTTCCAAGTCATGAAGATAAAGTTATTTCATGCGTGTGTGCAAGTGTAAGACTCATCAATTGTTTAGGATCTGTTTGAATATTTGCATGACATATATATATAGTCTTTTTTTACATTTTTAACACTTATTTTATATGTGTGACTACTTTGCCTACATGCATGCCTGTGTACCACATGCATTCCTGGTACCTCAGAGGCCAGAAGACGATGTCAGATTCCCTGGAACTGGAGTTACAGATGGTTGTAAACTACCATATAGATGCTGGGAATCAAACTGTGGTCCTCTGAAAGAAGAGCCAGTTCTCTTAGTCACTGAGCTGTCTTCCTAGTCCAGAAGGTCAATTTTAAAAAGAATATTTTTTCTGAACTCACTGAAGGTCTGTAGCCCAAGGTTCTAACTGAAGCATTTTGGGTTTGTGTTCAGAATGTGTGGTCTCTGAAATCTTTCAGGTTTTTGCATCACAAGATTTGAATCAGAAATCCATAAAGCTATGCACTGGGTATTGATTTTATAAGCTTGTCAAGGAATCCATACATTACATCACCACTATTCACAGGTATGCATTCAAATTGTGGCTCTTTTTAAATATCTTATTTTTATTCTTCATGAATTTCACACATGCATATAATCTATTTTCATTATATATACCCTGTTCAACTTCAACTCTTCCTTGTCTCCCTCAGCATGTGCCCCTCCAACAGCATGGTTTGTTTGGTTTTTTTGTTTGTTTGTTTGTTTTAATAACCCACTGAGTCCAATTAGTGCTCCATAGGTGTGCATGAGTAGAAAGCTAGCCATCCTCTGGAACGTGGGCAACCTACCAGGGTGCATACCTACGGAGAGAGCTGACTCTTCCTCCCCTAGCAGTCATCAACTGCCAGTTGTTAAGCTCCTGGTTAAGAGTGAGGCCTCATGATCCCCTCTCTGCACCATGCTGGAATGATGATTGGCATAAGTTGTACAGTTCTTGGGCATCCAGAGCTGCAGTGAGTCCACACGTGCAAGAGCCCTGTTGGGTCTAGAAAAAAAAAAAAAAAACGCTTGTTTCACAGCAGGCTCGCAGAACCATCTGGCTTTCTGTGTCCTTTTCTGCAAAGTTACCTGAGCTGTTGGGGAAAGGGCTGCAAAATATATGTCCATGTGCAGCAGAGCACTCTAAAGGCATGGATACAGCGAACCTTGATCAGTTGTGAGTTTCTGTGTTAGCCATAGTCCACTGCACAGAGCAACTTCTTTCATGACAGCTAAAAGTCTGCAGCACACTCTTAGGGTACGTGTTCCAAGGTTGGAATCTAACATGTTTAGGGGCTCTTCTAAAAATTACAGGTTGTTTGACTTCATAGGTTTGCTTTTAAAGTATGCTTCTGCATTTATTTTTGCTATCATATACTAATTATAAGTATCAATGGAGTTAAGTGTAGTATTTTCATACATTTCATAGCATTCACTGAAAATATCTAACTATTCTTTTTCTATATCACCCTATCTTTCCCAATTCCTAGTAACAACTATTCATTTAGGTGGACAAATTTTACATTTCACTTTAGAGAAACTACAGTACCCATTCTTCTGTGTCTGGCTTACTTCACTTGAAATAATGCCCTCCCCCACTCTATTTCCATCAGTTTTACTGCAAATAACAGCTAAATGGATGGGGCTGTTCTGTGTGGTGCTAGTGATCCAACCCAGAGCTTTGCACACGACAGGCCAGCACTCTCTCACAAAATAATAATAGTCATTCTGAGAAATGTCTATTCGGATCACTCCCTTATTTAATTGGATGCTTGGGGTTTTGTGGTTAATTTTTAGTTCTTTATATTTTCTGGGCATTAACATTCCATCAGATAAAGCAAAGGCTTTGACCTATTCTGCAGGTTATTTCCTTTGTTATGCAGAAGCTTTGTAGCTTGCATAATCCTATTTGGCAAATTTTTTTTTTAGAAAATCATGGCCTGTCTTGGGGTGTTTCTGTTATACTGTCTCCCAAAATTTTACAACTTTCATTTAAGGTTTGAACTAATTTGAATTGCGATTTGGGCGGGGTGAGATTTAGACTCCTATGTGTGGCTATTCCATGGTCCCAGCATCATTTGTGGAAGATGCTGTCCTTTCTGCAACGTATCTATTTTGACACCCTTGTCTTTATTCCTTTAGGTTTTTGTTTTGTTGTAGTTATCTTTCTTTTATGGCGCTGGGGATGGAATACAGGGTCTTGTGCATGTTGTGCAATTTCTCTAGAGTTTTATTTCTGTTTCTTTCTTTTCTTTCCCTTTTCTTTTTTCTTTTCTTTATTTTATTGGTCTTGAAACAAGATTTCATTTAGTCCTGCCTAGCCTTGGACTTCCTGTGTAGTCAAGGATGGCCTGGAACTTGTAAGCCTCTTGCCTCTACCACACAAACAGCTTGCTTTGAACTTCTTTTCCCCATTAGCATATATACATTGTACATGGTATGGAGCTTCATAACTACAGTTCCATGGAAGTGTACATGATATGCTTTCAGCATATTCTTTCTCATAACCCCCAGCTTCTTCTCTATCTCCTGTTACTCTCCTTTGTTTCCCAGACAGTTTCAAATCTCCTCTCATAACAACTGTTTTGAAAGTCAGTCAGCTGGAGACACATGACTTAACTGTCGGGATCAGCTTTCTTGTTTAAGTTTATGCCTAGATTTAAAAAAAAGAATTATTATTAATGAACTGCTCACATAATTTATTTCCCAGCAATTTGTAACTGGTAGTATAGAAAGGCTACTGGTTTTTGTATACTGCTACTTAACTGAGTTTGCTTACCAGTACTAACAGTGCTTTGATTGAATCCATGTGCAGGATCATTATCTGCAAGCAGAAATAAATTTGATTATATCACATCTTGTTTGTGTGCCTTCTGCTTCTTTCCCATGCTTCATTGCCCTTGTTAAAACTTCTGTTTAGTACATTGAATGAGATCAATGAGAGCAGATGTGTCTGTTATGTTCTCGATCTTAGCAGAAATACTCTGTCTTTTCCCTATTTGATATAAGGCTGAGTTCCTTATGTTTCCCTTTTATCAGATTGTGGTTCAGTTTTTCTGCACCTATTTTTCCCAGAGTTACTATTCAGTGTAAAATTTTGTGAATGCTTTTTCTGTGTCTATTGAGATGATCATATAATTTTAATCTTGCATTCTGTTGACTTAATGTATTAGGCTTATTGGTTTGTATACATCATTGTTGCATCACTGAAACAAAGCCAACTTTATCGTAGAGTATGATCTTCCTTGACATCTTAATTAAATTTTATTTGCTAGTATTTTGTTGAGTTTTGTCTGTATGTGTGTTTATCAGAGACATTGGTCTCTAACTTTCTCTTTGGTTGTTGTATTCTTATCTGCTTTTGCAGTTTCGTGCTGGTCTCAGAACAACTTTAGAAGGTGTCCTTTCCTCTCAGTTGTATGGAATACATTAAGAAAAAGTAATGTTATTTAAAAGTTTGCTAAACTTCTACAGTGAATCTATGTTCTTGACCTTTCTTTGTTGGGAAAAATTTTATTTCCTATTCAATTAGCATGTTCATTTTATTTTTATGATTTGAAGGTTAATTTGAAGGTAAGTTATATGTGTCCAGACATTTCTCCATTTCTTCCTGGTAAGCCAGTTTGTTAACATATAGTTTTTCAATGTAACTCCTAATGATCCCTTGAATTTCTATGCTATCAGTTATAACATGTCCTTTTCTTTATCTGTCGTTTTATTTATTTTGATTTTGTGTTTTGTTCTGTGTTAGTTTAGTTAAAAACCCATCTCATAAATGGATTATTTATTTAATTAATTAAAATAGAAATACGTTAAAATATAAATAAATAAAAGCAGTAAATGTAAAACAGTGTTTCCCTTTATTCTGCTAGTCACTCTGCAAATGTGTAAGTTAAAATACATGTTAGGTCTGAATTAGCAAGGCTAGCAACACTAGTGATGAGAACTAGAAATCAAAGGACTTGCAGCTGGGTAGCCAGGCGAGCAGATAAGAGAAAAGACAGGGCTCTCGGAAAACAACAAAATTTATTCTGACAGGCTCTAGCTGCGGAAACACAGACACTGTTGACCTTTCACGCAGTTAATTGCAACAGACTAAATTGTGAGAAAAGCTTCTAAGCAAGGCTCTGCTCATTACATTGTTGCTCTTAAAGGTTTGTAAAGGTGAGGGACCTCTAAGTTAATATGTGACCTGCAGATATGCTTATAACTTGGACTACGTGCTAAGAGTCACAAGAGCACTCCATGGGAGAAAAGGGCTAATTAATGAGTGACTATTTCAGGCTGCCTCAGATTCAAGCAACAAGAAGCTGAGCTTGTTTTTCTACCATGCTCCTGCTGGCAGAAGAGGAAGTAACTGTGAGCTAGGCTTGCCTGCAGATTCTCTGCTTAGGTCCTGAAGGACCCTGATACTCCAGCATGCACTTCAAAATATTCATAAAAACTTCTTTAAAATTCACAATACAAAACCCACTATGCCAGTCCTGCCTTAGGAAAGCCCACTCCAGTCTCCCTTCAGATTGTTTGCTTTGCTTAGCTTTGTGTCTGTTGCTTTGCTACATAAACATCTGCTCCAACCTTCCATGGCTCCTAAGTGAATTCATTTCTTAAGAACTCAAGAACCAATAGACCCCTGCGAACATCTGTAACAATTCTAGCAAATAATTGAACCTAAGAAAGGGGTCACGGGAACTCCCTATTTATTGTGGACTAGTGAGAAATACCAGAGGTGTGCAATTGGCATCTGAAGTTAAGCACATGTATTAGAGTGAAGCCTTTCACCCATGAGATCCTCCAGGTAGGCAGCATTATGTGAGAGAGAACTGATGTGTGTAGTAAATCCCCACATAGGAGAAAGAGTACTAAAAAGAATAAAGTGGTAATGAAAATACCAAAATGTAGCCCATTATTTTGTATGCTAACATAAAAGATATAAAAAAATCCTACACATATGGTATCAGAAATTAAATACCGAGTATAATAAGAGTCTAATGGGGAAAAAATCTATTTTTTTCTTAAAGGTTTATTTTTCTAAGTCAGTGGTATTTAGGGTGTTGTTAGTAGAAAGCAAAATCTTTAATATTTTTAGGGCTACTGTTCCAAATTTACAAATAAATGTGTTTGTTGGTCTCTGGAAAGGGAATAAGAGGCAGCTGATTGTGTGTTCTGGGGTGTAAATTTGAATCATTATCACTGAAATCTTGGGGTGTTTATGTGCTAAGATTTGAATTTGTCACATTGAGACTTTATTGGGAGTGTGACATCTCTGAATCTTTTGCACACCCATGCTACAGCATTTGAATCAGCTGTATTTGTGGCTGTGTTGATGGAGAAAATTATGTTTACTTGAGTCTGTTCTCTGAGTCTGGAAACTGAAGGGGTTTGTGGCCAGAATGAGAGAGCTCTAACATTTTTAGCATGTTTTTGAGGCCTATAGTCAAGAAGAAATGTTTGCTCTAAGCTTTGCTTCTGATATGTATGCATTGGGAGGTGAATTCAGGGTTTGAGATCACAAATTGTATTGATGATTTACTATAATATTATTCACAATAGCCAAGGTATGGAACCAGACTAGATAGCCATCTACAGATGAATGAATAAAGAAAATATAGTATTTTGTTCACCCATACAGAATGCTAAAAAACATTTATAAGGAAATGAGTAGAACTGTAGATCGTTAGTTACGCAAAATGAGTCAGGTTCAGAAAGACAAATATTGCAAATTTTCATATGTGGAATCTATGTTTCTAAAAACTATATATTACATGAAATTAGAAGACAAACTACATGGGTAAAGAATGTATAGTAAAATAAAATGGAGAGAAAAACAAGAGATGGTAATGAGAAGCAAAGACAAATACCATTTTTTAATCATATGTAAAATCTGGAATATACATATATACATATGTATATATACACATACGTATATATATGAATGACATGAAAACAGAAGCTGGAATGTTAGGAAGAAGGAAACGATGGGGATAAATATGAATAAAATATAATGATTATACATATATGTAATGTAATTAACTCATTTTGAATGCTAAGAAAATAGTTTAAAAGAAACCCATCAATGATCTATATTACAAGGTATGACTCTGAGGTCGTCAGAGGTCAATATTCAGTGTTTCCGGACTTTGTAATCATTGAGCATCTGTATTTCAACAGTTTAACCTAATGTATAACCCAGTATAAAATATTTAAGGTCTTTGATGGGTCTCTGTTCCAACAGTAGAGTATTTTCAGATTTGTGTTCAGGATTTGAAACCTCTAAAGTCTCATGAAGCCTGTGTTCCACAATTTGAGTGGTCATTGTACAAGTCATGAAATACATGTGTTTATAGATTGTCTACTACCCAAGGAATAGGACTGTGGTTTCAGTGGTTTCAGTGGTGTGACAGTAAGATTGTATGCCCACTATAAAGATGCCGCTGAATTATTTTGTGTTCCAAGAGTCCACATTTGAATATCCGGTATTTGAGGAGCCCCGTGTTCTGTTTTCAGATTGCTGAGAATTCTCATTACAAGGTTTTAAGACAGAGGGATCTTTCTGGACAGGAATTCACTCTGTAGCCAGAAGGGCCTGGGGCTCTAGATCCTCTGGCTTTGGCCTCCTGAGTACTAGGATTCCAGGCACGCATAGCCATACCTGCCAACCACAGCTACTTGAAAAGCCATGCTCTGAGCATGAGGTCTATTATATCTCTAAAGGTCTGCATTCCAGAGATTTTTTGGAGGCTGTTTAGAGGTGTTGCTTCAGATTGTGAGGCCACAAAACTCTGTGAAGTTTGTGATCAAAGACCAGAGTCTGAGGTGGTCAAAGTTTTGTACCGGATCTTGGTATGTGACTTCTCTGAACACTGTTGACTATGTCATATTTGGGGATTTGCATGGAAGGCATGGAGTCTTCAAAGTCTTGCTTAACATTTGTCCCAAGTTTGTTCAAAGTGAGCTCTTATCTCTGGTCACAGAGCTTCAAAAGCACAGATACAGCTATCCAAAGGTACCAGAGAACTCAGTTCTAAAACACAAACCAGAAAAAATAGATCAAATTGGAATCTGAGGATACAGACCCCAAAGAATTCAAATGCCTTTCATCTTGAAGATGATCCCCATATACCTTAGGGTCAATTATAGGAAACAGACCTTCAGGAATGAGAGACCCCATACCAAGTACATACGCTTTTAAAGACTCCAGGCTCTGACCATACGACATAGAACCTCAATGAATTTAGGTTCCTCACTACATAAATTCAGATCCCTAAGTATCTCATTTAGTGTATAGTTCATAAACGGGTCAAGAATGTTGTGACACATAAGACTCCCATCTAAAACTTTGGAAAACAGACCTTTAAAGAATTCTAAAACCTTCCAAATTTTACATTGTAACACATTTACCAATGCATGTGACTGTATCTGCTTACACTGACCTACAAACACATCTTACTCAGGACACAGATCCTCAAAGAGGTGAAAGATCTCACACTCTGATAAAGGAACCCCACATACTTTAGACTCTATACTGTTTTGTTTGTTTGTTTGTTTGTTTGTTTTTTTAAAGAACTTCAAAACACCAGGCACTCTTGTTCTAACATACAGCACTGATCTGGCAATAAAGGTCCTTAGAGAAGTTTAGAGCTTTCACATCCTAAATATAGGCCCCCATATATCTCAGAATGAAAACATGTAGAATAGATGGATAGTGATTTCAGAACTCCCTGAAATCCTAATTTCAGATTCCTAAATACATTTATCAAAATATTAGTGTGCAGAACCCCAAGGAGTTCAGATGTCATGATGTAAAAACATACCAAAGCCTCATGCTTAAATGCCCAGACAATGAAGCTTAAAAAAGATCAAGGACCTCAGACTCTAGATTGAGAACCAAATGATGCAGAGATTTCCTTCCTTCTTTTTATCTCCTGAAAACTACTATGCTTTCACTCATTCCAAGCATATTTTTTTTATCTACTCCATGGAATGTAAGTAGAAACAGTGCCCGTCTCTGACTGAAATTCCAACACCTTCATCATCTTAGACAGACCTTGAAAACTAGTTTCTCTTGTACCAGAAGTTTGGTTGGGGGTAGGAGGTCTGTTTTTCTTTGTTGTTGTTTGTTTTGAACTTGGGTAATTTTGCCTTATGTTTTTTAATTTTATACTCTATGAGTATAGCATGTCACTAAAGTTAAACGAATTGTGCATTATGCCATAGGCACTATAGATAACTGTGTTTCATAGACTCTGAGTCCCATGTAGAATGTTGGTAGTTTAGATTTAGGAGAAAATCCATTGAGTTAATATCACAGTATAACTTCTATCTGTTCCTCTGTAATGATTCTAATCTCAGTTCAGCTCTCTAAGTAGCTGTTACTTTGGTAGGTGTCTCTTTCCCCGTCTTGCTTAGATGCTAGTCTTACACTAACAGAGGAAGTTCAAATATCAGAGCAGCTCTCCTGTCCTGACTACACTACTCTTCGTCCTGCTCCCACACCTGTTGCTCAGAGATTGGGCTGAAACTTTCACAAGCTCCATATGGATCTCTGCTTCCCCTGACTCAAAAGGTTCTAACTGAAGCCATGGAAGAAACACATGTCTCTTCCCTGGCTTTACAGATGCAGGAAACTGCTGGGGACAGACAAGCCCAAATGAGCTACAGAAGATTCCTGGATTGTTGCACTGCCTGCAAGCTGTGCAGAGAACTCCTGGGTCACAGCTTCCATCCGATGTCACCTGTACTGGGTTGGACTTCTCGGTGATGCAGCTGCTTCTGAGTCTTTAAGTTATATCACCGTAATTAACCCCAATAAAAACCCACTGTCTCACCAAGTTGAACTTCAGTATAAGCATTACTTTTGTCTGACCTGGGCCCCCTTTCTGTGGTGAATAGACCTGCTTCATCTCCTCAGGAAAAGTCTCTCAAACACCTGTCTTTGCCACATTGGAATTGTTGGCAAACTGCGTTAGCGATTACAGATGTGGAAAGTAAAAGATGATTCCACTTACAAGCAGTTACATCCATTGCACAAGCAGCACTGAAGAAAGTTATAGCCCTAATCCTAAACCACTTCCTCCTAGCTTTAGTGCCAGAGGGAAGCTATGAGAATCCAGCACAATTGAAATAGTTCCTTAAGTACTTCTACTTGTAAGGTAGTACAATTAATTAAGAAAATGCTCCAGGGCCAGAGGCACTTGCTGCCAAGCATGATGAGCTGAGTTCAATCCCCAGGAGCCACATGGTGGAAAGAGAAACTGACTCCAGAAAGTTGTCCTCTACCTCCACATCACACACACACACACCAAACCAACAAACAAGAAACTATTCTTTTAAAAAGGATAAAAGTGTTCCACTGGCTGGGTGGGATGTGATTCAGTGGGGGCCACAGGCTCAGCATATCCAAGACTCTGATCCAATCTCTAGCACTGAAAACTAGTATAATTAAGGGTCCTCTGCAAGATATCTGTGCACAGAGTCATATTGAAATAGTTCAAAGCCATTGACCAACAAGACCATGAAGTATATTGGACATCACTTAGAGGTAAGAGATATTTCAAGAATCCAGAGTCTAAACCTGAATGGGAAAGAATAGCCGGAGGTCTGACACTGGTGAAACAAAGAGGTTGCTTGTGCCTCTGTAGGGAAAATAAAGTCTAAACTCCATGGTACCCCAGGTCTAGAAAGGTAATAGGCAAGAGGTGATACATTTCAGACAGCACTACGCTAAAGCCATGAAAACTTTCTATGCTCACCCCAGCTCTAAACAATTACACATAGACTTGTGTTTATTTATGATAGCTTTAGGCCATAGCTTAGCAATTTTTCACAACTAGCTCTTATAACCTATCGGTGGTTACCTCTCCCCAGTGTCATGCATCCAACTTCCTCTATGCCTCATTGGTAATTTTTTTCATGTGTGCTTTTCTTTCCCAGAGTTCCTATCTTTCCAGAAGTCCTGCCTGTTGTCTCCAGCTTTCGCTATGGGTCATTTAGCTTTATTCTACCAATCAGAAAGTGATGGAGAACAATTGCTTCACAATACCAAATTCCAGTCTGTACTTGGGTCTCTGCTGGTGTAGAAATTGGCATTTGAATATACAAAGACAATCTTTACACAGTGCACAAAAATATCACTCCAACACTACCCCCCCCCCACACACACACACACTATCTTGCAGCTGCTACAGAGCAAGATACGCTGTTAAGAGATTAAGGGTGTTTAAGGAAAGCATGAAAGCAGAGTGCCTTAATCAGGTCCAGGTGTACCCATTCCTTCCATTCACTCCCAAGACTGTAGACCACCATGGGTTCTCGTATTTGTCATCAATATTGTGAGCTCTTTGTTTTTGTTTTTGTTTGTTTGTTTGTTTGTTTTTGAGATAGGATTACTCTGCGTAGCTTTGGTTGTCCTAGACTCACTTTGTAAACCAGCCTGGCCTCAAACTCACAGAGATTCACCTGCCTCTGCCTCCCCAACTGCTGGGTTTTCAGGCATGTGTCACTGCACCTGGCTCAATATTTGTAGTCGCCCGCAACTACCAATAGTAACTGCCTGCACAAGGGGCTGGGAATTAAAAGAGAAGACAGAGAACACGAAGAAGTGACTCCAAGACAGTATTCTGATCAAGGCACCATTTTTATTACAGTGTAAACCACTTATATAGGTTTCCAAGTAAACATATCCAAACAAAACAGGAAATTAACCAAGCAAAACAGGAGGTGTAACTGAGCAAAACAGAAGGTTAGCTGAGCAAAACAGGAGGTGTCTGCTGAAAACAACAAGAATAGCGAGCCAGCATGACTTGCATGCGCCTGACCATCTCAGGTCCAATGGAATGGCTACCTCAAATATTGTGATCTTAACTGCTCCTTCTACTCTCATAGGCACATACTCTATCAACGCAGAGGCTATGACTGGGGTAGCTAACACCCTTCAAGCTGGGAAAGGACTGCCCCATTTTGATCTGAAAGAGTAAGAAAACCTTAAGAGTGTCACCAGCTTGGGGAACACCAGACATGGGCCTCATAAGACAGGTGAGAAAAGAGACCTGTGGATAGTGGACAGATGTGAAAAACTCCATAAACCCTCTCTCGCCAATAGTTCAGTCTACCTCAAAGAGCTCTTCTCTCCCCCATAGAGGTAAGCTGTATACTGAAGTCCTCTTCTCTGAAAAAAAAATTCCTTCTCACTTGAGATCACAGCTCTCTGTTAATGGTGTCCCGGGAATGCACACTTTCAGAGATCAGAAACAATGACCACAGATCTGGAAGAGGTCTGCTTCAGTGGTTTCTTCCCCCTACACCAGATAAAGGACCCTACATAAGCCACTGCTCCCTCAGAGTCCCCCAGAAAGCTTTCTCTCCATGTCCTGGTCAGTTTGCTATTTGTCCAAGGATAGAGTACTTCCCTCACCTTTTTGGCATGCTTTGCATCATCTTAAGGTTCCCAGATCCCAAGGTAGGAACTGTTGTTGAGATTTTACCATAGGTCCTTTTACATACAAAATCCTTGAGCTCAAAGGATCCCTACTCAGACCAGAGCACACTCAGAGGGAGAGGGAGGGGCAGATGGAGGAAGAAAGGGAGAGAGAGAGAGAGAGAGAGAGAGAGAGAGAGAGAGGCCCATATACTAGTATGTATAGAGATTATCTCAGATATTGACAAAAAAAAAAAGAAAGAAAAGCTGCCATGACAACAAGGTGGAGAAAGATAAGTAGCTTTTCTTTTTTTTTTTTTTTTGTCACTGTATTCTCTTTTGGTGCATTTATGTTTCATTTTATGTGCATCCCTGTGTATGTATTGCCTACACAGTGGGGTTTTCGTTGTAACAATGATAGTTGAGACTAAAATATCATTAATGAGACAAACAAACTATGAGTCACACCCAAGATTATTAGAATCCAAATGTAAATATCGATTTGGTCCACAGAACCTCCTTTTTCACGAGTTGTACTCCCTCCACCTCACCCTGACTGTGCCACACACAGACAGGGCCAAGAGAGGAGGCAGGCCATCCCAGTAGGCATGGCGGCTGGGTATGGGAAGAAGACATCTGCTGGACAAACTTGAAAATGTCAAGACAAACTTCCATTCACACTATGGAAATCTTTTGCCAGGGTTTTAGATCAGATCTCTCCAAGCACGGCATGGGAATATGGGACACACAATTAAGTGGGCCTCTTTGTGAAAACCACTGAAGTCCTGTGCTCTTCACCAGAGACTTCCCAGACACGCTTAATCCTTAGAACAATTGCTGCAATGGGAAATATGGATTTCCCTGTGTAAAAATGAGGACAGTCACATCCTAAAACCAGCAAAGCAATGATTATAAAGAAATTGCCTAACAGAAGCTGAAGACAAAGAAATCCATGCCCAAGATTCAGACTCTAAACATTTCAGAGACCTAATATATCCTTTGAAAAGGCTCTAAGGCACTTTGATAGAATCTGAATTTGAACACAGATCCCCATACGGATGAAAGACTTTGAACATGGCAAAAGAGCCCCACTCTTAACTTAGAATCTCCAAGCCTTGAAACTCTTAGTCAAAGTGTTCAGACAATTCCAACAGTGGTCACAAAGTCCCAAAACATATTCAAAACCTCACTTTCTGAGACACAGCCTTCAAATAAACTCATGAGCATTGTTCTCTGGACACAAACCACTATGTTGCTCTGAGACCTTCAAAATACCATATAATACATTCTCTGAACAATAAGCTACAAAGCCTTCCTATCTGATATACCAGAGACCTCATTAGCTGAAGGCCCATCCATACTCAGGACTAACACCTCATAAATTGGGCAAAGAATTTGCAAACCAAAGAGACCTGTCACCCTGGGACACAGTGTTCCAGTTTTTTTTTTTTTTTAAGAAGCAAAGAGGCTTGGGACACAGAGCCTTACATGTTCATAGACCTTGCACTTTAAACAGACCCTAAGACAGTTACAAGAATCCCAAAACAGTGCCCATAGCACAGACCCTGGAAACAGACCTCCAAACAGAAATGTGTCACCAAGCTTAGAGAGCCCTCAAAGAGCTTTGGGACTTCACACCTTGAAAACAGACTAAAAGCACAGAGAGTTCACATTCAGTGTCGTCGCATCAGCAGATATCAGCCTTCAATCTTGCCAAGCACAGATTCTCCACAGCTCCAAAATCTCCAACCAGAGACCTACAGACAAAGCACAGGCTGAAGCCAAAGCCCTAAGAGGTCAGCAGCTTGCACATTAGGATATAGACCTCTCTCTAAATTGGGATTTTTTTGACATCTAGATCATAGATCTCTAATATTCGACCACAAGTCTTGAAACACACTACAAAGAGTTTAGAGATCTCTAGCTTTAATTCACAGATCCTCAATGTGAATTAAGAGCCATCACACTATAATCATGGAATGAGTTCAAGAACTTATGACTTATATGCTGACCCCCAAAGACAATAGGCTCAAAGTGTGGAAAACTGGTTCTCAAAGACCCCTTGAGGCCTTAATTCCTGACCCAAATCCTTTAAAAAACTTCAAATTAAAATTTTATCACAAACCCCAAAGAGTTCAGAGATTTCAAAGAGATATAACAAGCTGGAGTTTTCCCAAAACCTCAAATTGAAACTTTGGAGCATATTCCTCAATGAGTTTGGAGACCACATGCCCTGAATGCCAACCTCAAAACACTTCACATTCAAACCTTGGAACAGGGATATCAAAGACCCCAGAAGTACTACCCACTGCACACAGATCTCTAGGAAATTTAAGTTCTAAGAAGTATCTCAAACAATTCAGAGTTACACCTTCAACACAGACAACCGAACACTTCACTCTCTGGCCTTGCAATGTGGACCTAAAAGAACTCAGAGAATTTACTAAAGGAACACAAATACACAGATCAGGGAATAACTCAAATAATGGGCTCCAGACCCTCAAAAAGTTCACAGACCTCAAATTCCTACCTAGTGAAATAACTAAGAAATATCACGCCTTGAACACATATCCCAAGATATTTCAAGCTGAAGCATTAAACCTGTACTCAACACACCCACATATTTAAGGGACATAATACCTTGAAAAAGATCTTCAAATACTGTAACCAAAGCTCAACTAGAAGATGATATGAAACAGGAACACTGACGAGGTGGGTGAGTCAGCTGTGGACAGAGTAGCCCAAGTAGAGAAAACTTCCTAGATAAAAAGGCAAAGATCTTAATATGACTCACTATCATGCTGCTTGGTCTCTGCCCAAATGACCCCTATCCATGAGGCCTTTTCCCACCTACTGTAAATATAATCCTCCACCCCTCTATAATCGTTCTTACGATCCTGTCTTGTCTTTCCATATAGCACTTGTTCTATGATGTGTCATATATTAACAGATCAAATTTATGTAGTCAGAACTTGTCAAAATTGTGTGTATATGTGTGCATTCGTGCATGTGTGAGTGCCTGCATGCATGCGTGACTCTGTGTGTGTGTGTGTGTGTGTGTGTTATTCCTAAAACAGTACTTAGAAACATAACAGGTGCTCAGAATAAAAGCTATTAGAGGATGCCTTGAAGCCTCACACTTTACACACACTATTAAGATGCAGAGTCCTTCCAAAGTGGGCATTTTAATGAGAACCAGAGGTAAAGAGAAATAGATTGCCCAAAGTCATCAACCACGATTTGAGAGCACAGGTTTATGAAAATCTGCCTAGCTCCAAACCTACATATTTTGGTTTCCTTGATGTATCAATAAAACTTAGGGAGAAATTAATTTAAACATCAGCAGATAAAATTGGTATGTTGTCTCCATCCTCTGAAAGATGGCCACCCATTCTATTGGTATGGTTAGGAAATTCTTGAAATAAGATTTCCACAATGCACCCTGGACTATGGTATAACCTCCAACTCAGAGGAGGTTCAGAAGGAAGTAGTAACCTCCACTCCATAGCTGAAACAAGATTTGGATGAGTTCACAAAAATTCACAAGACATATCTCACAGTCTTTTAGACTGTGGAGTATCAGGGGAAAGACTTCATATCTAGAAGCTAACTTTTTATGAAGTCCCATAGAATGTCCACATGGACACACAAGGTAACATTGATAGGTTTGTATCCACTACGTGGCATTAGAGACCCCCATCTTAAGTGCTCTAAAGTGTCACATATATGTGTGCGTACACACATAGCTCCCTAACATAGTGTTAATATGTAGGAGGAAAGATTTGTTATAATAGCTAAAGCAGTGGAGGTCCATGAAAATACTGAGCACTCCCTCTACACCATATTCTACTTGGGAGCTTTATACTTTTTAGGTAGTAACTCATTCAGCACATTCTGTCTGGGAGTTTTGAATCTTTTGATGTGTACGATGTGAGAGAATCAACCCAGGACTTCACACCAGGAGAGTACTCTCCCAACAAGCTACATCATCAGCCCTCTTCTCTTTGAACCTTACATTTACAATGCACTTTCTTTGTGAACTATATCCTGATCATAGAACTAAAATTTGAGAGTAACATCTTTCTGTAAATGTTTTAAAAATAATTTATTTTTTATTAACTACAGTGGGATACAGTTTCACTTTGTATCCCAGCTGTAGCCCCCTCCCTTTTCTCTTCCCAATCCCACCCTGCTTCTCTCTTCTCCTCCCATGCCCCTCACCCAGTCCACTGATAGAGGAGGTCCTCCTCCCATTCCCTCTGATCCTAGTCTATCAGATCTCATCAGGAGTGGCTGCATTGTCTTCCTCTGTGGCCTGGTAAGGCTGCTGCCTCATTAGGGGGAGGTGATCAAAGAGCCTGCCACTGAGTTTATGTCAGAGACAGTCCCTGTTCCCATTACTAGGGAATCCACTTGGGCACTGAGCTGCCATAGACTACATCTGTTCAGGGGTTCTAGGTTATCTCCAAGAATGGTCCTTGGTTGGAGTATCAGTCTCAGAAAAGACTCCTGTGCCAGATTTTTTGTTCTCTTGCTCTGCTTTTGGAGTGCCTGGCCCCTGTAGGTCTTCTATCTCCTCACTGCTGTCATAAGATTCCTTGCACTCTGCCCAAGTTTGGCTATGAGTCTCATTCTCTGCTTTGATCTTTTGCAGAGTAGAGTCTTTCAAAGTCCCTCTGTGGTAGGCTCCTGTCCTGCTTCCTGTTTTCTCTTTCTTCTGATGTCCATCCCGTTTGCCTTTCTGAATGAGGATTGAGCATCTTACCCAGGGTCCTCCTTCTTGATTAGCTTCTTTAGATGTACAGATTTTAGTATGTTTATACTATATTATATGTCTAATTTCCACTTATAAGTGAGTATATACCATGTGTTTCCTTCTGCTTCTGGGATATCTCACTCAGGATGATCTTTTCTGGATCCCACCATTTGCTTACACATTTCATGATTTCCTTGTTTTTAATTGCTTAGTAATACTCCATTGTGTAAATACACCACAATTTCTATATCCATTCCTCAACTGAGGAACATCTGGGTTGTTTCCAGGTTCTGGCTATTATGAATAAAGCTGCTACAAACATGGTTGAGCAAATGTCCTTGTTGTGTACCTGAGCATATTTTGGATATATGCCTAGGTGTGGTATGGCTGGATCTTGAGGTAGCACTATTCCTAATTGTCTAAGAAAGTGCCAGATTGATTTCCAAAGTGGTTGTACAAGTTTACATTCCCACCAGTAGTGGAGGAGGGTTCCCCTTTCTCCACAACCTCTCCAGCATGTGATGTCACTTGAGTTTTTTTTTATCTTAGACATTCTGATGGGTGTAAGGTGAAATCTCCGGGTCGTTTTGGTTTGCATTTCCCTGACAGCTAAGGATGTTGAAATGTTCTTTTAAGTGTTTCTCTGCCATTCGATATTCCTCTATTGAGAATTCTCTGTTTAGCTCTGTATCCCATTTTTTAATTGGATTACTTGGTTTGTTGCTTTTTAACTTCTTGAGTTCTTTATATATTCTAGATATTAGCCCTCTGTCAGATATAGGGTTGGTGAGGATTGTTTCCCAGTCTGTAGACTGCCATTTTGTTCTGATGACAGTGTCCTTTGCTTTAGAGAAGCTTTTCAGTTTCATGAGGTCCCATTTATTGATTGTTGCTCTTAGAGCCTGTGCTGTTGGTGTTCTGTTCAGGAAGTTGTCTCCTGTGCCAATGAGTTCAAGGCTCTTCCCCACTTTTTCTTCTAACCGATTTAGTGTGTCTGGTGTTATGTTGAGGTATTTGATCCACTTGGACTTTAGCTTTGTGCAGGGTGAATCGTATGGATCTGTTTGTATTTTTTTGTATGTAGACATCCAGTTAGACCAGCGCCATTTGTTGAAGATGCTGTCTTTTTTCCATTGTATGGTTTTGGCATCTTTGTCAAAAATCAGGTACCTGTATGTATGTGGGTTTATTTCTGGGTCTTCTATTCGATTCCATTGATCCATGAGCCAGTTTCTATGCCAGTACCATGAAGTTTTCATTACTGTTGCTCTATAGGAGCGCTTGAGATCAGGGATGGAAATACCTCCAGAAGATCTTTTTAGAGGATTGTTTTAGTGATTTTGGGTTTCTTGTTATTCCATATGAAGTTGAGAATTGTTCTTTCAAGCTCTGTAAAGAATTGTGTTGGGAATTTGATGGGAACTGCATTGAATCTGTAGATTGCTTTTGGCAAGATGGCCATTTTTACTATGTTAATCCTGCCAAGCCATGAGCATGGGAGATCTTTCCATCTTCTGATATCTTCTTCTTTTTCTTTCTTCCGTTTTCTTCAAAGACTGGAAGTTTTTCATACAAGTCTTTGGCTTGCTTGGTTAGTCACACCAAGGCACTTTACATCCTTTGTGGCTATTGTAAAGGGTGTTGTTTCCCTAATTTCTTTCTCAACCCTTTATCTTTGGTATACAGGAGGGCTACTTTTTTTTGGTTAATTTTGTATCCAGCCACTTTGCTGTAGGTGTTTATCAGCAGGAGGAGTTCTCTGGTTCAATATTTGGGGTCACTCATGTATACTATCATATCATCTGAAAATAGTGATACTTTGACTTCTTCCTTTCTGATTTGTATCCCCTTGATCTCCTTTAGTTGTCTTATTACTCTAGCTATGACTTCAAGTACTATGTTAGAGAAATAAGGAGAGAGTGGGCAACCTTGCCTTGTCCCTGATTTTAGTGGGATTGATTTAAGTTTCTCTCTATTTAGTTTGATGTTGACTATAGAGTTGCTGAATATTGCATTTACTATGTTTAGGCATAGTAAACATGAATGGATGTTGGATTTTGTCTAATACTTTTTCAGCATCTAAGGAGATGATCATTTGTTTTTTGTTTTCTTCTGTTGGTTTATATCGTGGATTACATTGATGGATTTCTGTATAATGAACCACCCCTGCACACCTGGAATGAAGCCTACTTGGTATGGTGAATGATATCTTTTATGTGTTCTTGGATTCGGTTTGCAAGTATTTTATTGAGTATTTTTTTATCAATGTTCATAAGAGAGATAGGTCTGAAGTTCTCTTTTTGTTGGGTCTTTGTGTGATTTAGATATCAAGGTGACTGTGGCCTCATAGAATGATTTTGGTAATGTTCCTTCTGTTTCTTTTTTGTGGAATAGTTTGTAGAGAATTGGTGTTAGGACTTCTTTGAAGGTCTGGTAGAATTTTGACTGAAACCATCTGGCCCTGGGCTTTTTTTGGAAGGGAGACTTTTGATGACTGCTTCTATTTCCTTGGGAGATATAGGAATATTCAGTCTGATCTTGATTTAATTTTGGTAAATGGAATCTATCAAGAAAAATTTCCTTTTCATTTAGGTTTACAAATTTTGTGGCAGATAGGCTTTTGTAGTAAGACCTAATTATTGTTTGGATTTCTTCGGTGTCTGTTGTTATATCCTCCTTTTTCTTTCTGATTTTGCTGATTTGGATAGTTTCTCTCTGCCTTTTAGTTAGTTTGGCTAAGGGGTTGTCTATATTTTTTGTTTTTTTCAAAGAACTAGTTCTTGATTTCATTGATTCTTTGAATTATTTTCTTTGTTTCTAATGTATTGATTTCAGCTCTGAGTTTATTTCCAATTGTCAACTCCTCTTGGGTGTGTCTGCTTCTTTTTTTTTTTTTCCTAGAGCTTTTAGCTACGCCATTAAGTAGCTTGTTTGAGATATCTCATACTTCTTTCCAGAAGTATTGAGTGCTATGAACTTTCCTCTTAGCATTGCTTTCATTGTGTCCCATGAGTTTAGGTAAGTTGTGTCTTCATTTTCATTGAATTTTAGGAAGTCTCCAATTTCTTTTTTCATTTTTTCCCTCACCAAGCTGTCATTGAGTAGAGAGTTGTTTAGTTTTGATGTGTATGTAGGCTTTTTGTTGTTTCTGTCATTGTTGAGGTCTAGTTTTAGGCCATGGTGATCTGATAGGATACAAGAGATTATTTTGATCTTCTTGTATATTAATAAACAGAAATTCTTGGGCATCTACCATGCACTAGAAGCTGTAATTAATACAGGACTTGCCAGAACCCTCTCTGTGATAGTCAGGCATAATTAAGAGGAAATTATACTTATAGCATAGCAACGTATATTCACCTAGTAAATGTTAGATAAATCCACAGGCAGTGTTTGGCATAACCATATATTGTATAAGTTATGCCTAAGCCTGTTCTCGGAGAATCCAGGAGCTTTTTGAAAACATAAATATTTATGGCTCAGTCAGGTGTGCTGTGTAGTATCCAAGTCCTGCCTCCCTACTGCCATCACTTTCACACTTAAGAATTCTTTGAGGCACTGGGGAAGGTGACAGAGTGCTACACACCTTCATTCCCAGAATTTCAGGAGGCACAGACAGGTGGCTCTCTGTGAGTCCAAGTCTAGCCTGGTCTACACAAGGAATTCTAAGACAGGCAAGACTGCACAAAGAAACCCTGTCCCAAGGTTGAAGAAGCAGAAGAAGAAACAGCAGAAGCAGCAGCAGCTACAGCAGCTGGGCACAGTGTCTCCTGCCTGTAATCCCAGTACTTGTGGAGACTAAGGCAGGTATATTTCTGTGAGTTCAGCCTGGTCTGTAGAATGAGTTCCAGGATAGCCAAGGCTACAAAGAGAAACCCTGTGGAAAGAAAGAAAGAAAGAAAGAAAGAAAGAAAGAAAGAAAGAAAGAAAGAAGAAAGACATAAAGACAGACAGACAGACTTTACTCAGCAAGGTATTAAAGGAGATGCTGAGACTCATAGCCAAACTTTGAGCAGATTACAGGGAATCTTATAAAAGAAGGGGAGGATAGAAAGACCTGGAGGGGACAGGAGCTCCAGAAGGAGAGCAACAGAACCAAAATATCTACGCCCAGGGGTCTTTTCTGAAACTGATACTCCAACCAAGGACCATGCATAGAGATAACCTAGAACTCCTGCTCAGATGTAGCCCATGGCAGTTCAGTGTCCAAGTGTGTTTCCTAGTAAGGGGAACAGGAACTGTCTCTGACATGAACCCAGTGGCTGCTTCTTTGATCACCTTCCCCTGAGCAGAGAGCAGCCTTACCAGGCCACAGAGGAAACAATGTAGCCTGTCCTGATGAGACCTGATAAGCTAGGGTCAGATGGAAGAGGAGGAGGACCTCCCCCATCAGTGGACTTGGGCAGGGGCATGGGAGGATATGAGGGAAGGAGGGTGGGTTGGGAGGGGATGAGGGAGGGACTAAAATGGGGATACAAAGTGAATAAATGTAATTTACAAAAAATTTAATGAAAAAAGGAAGGAAGAAAGAAAGAGAAAGAATCTCAGGCAGTTGTTAATATTTTGATTCCTGGTACTACCCTCAGATCTCCAGAGGAATCTAAGGATCAGTTTTTGTAATAAATATATGAGTTTATTCCATGTGTAGCCTGACCACAAATTGCACTCACTATATTTAAGTAATTCTCTGCCAGAGATGTAAAAGGACTGCAAAAATTGATGAAAATAAGAGCAGGTTTCTGATTCGACACATTTGGAATGAGGCCTGAGAATCTGCATCTCAAATGAGCCATCAGATAATGCTAAAGACCACCCTTTGGCTTGCTGGGACAAACAGTATTCTTGGGACTCTGGAGCTGTACTAGGGTTCAGCAAGAAAGAACACTGCAAGAGACTCCTCTTGGCCTTGTAAGGCAGCTGTTCTCAACCTGTAGGTTGTGACCCCTTTGTGGGGGTGGAATGACCGTTTCACAGGTCTGTGAAAACACAGATATTTACATTTCAGTTCATAACAGCAGCAAAATTACAGTTATGAAATAGCAACAGAAGTAATTTTATGGTTGTAGTCACCACAACATGAGGAACTATATTAAAAGATTGCAGCGTTGGGAAGGTTGAGATCCAACATCCAAAAGACAGCATAAGACTGCCATTTCTACAGCTCTCCAGAAGTCCACCATTTTACCCAAGTCCTCTGCACTACAATATAATACAGAGTGTCTATTTTTTCTCAGGCAAAATGAAACACCTAGGTGGGAAATGATGTACTTATATTATCATCTCTAAAACAAAAGAAATAATTTCCAAAAATGAGCTGCCTTTCCCTCTTCAATACAAACTATGTTCTAACTCAGTTATAGACTAATCGAGCTTGCCTGGCAGAACTACCTGCATTCCTTTTAGCCAATAGCAATGAGTAAAGGGAGCAACTGGCAAAATTCAGAAATACCACAATGGCAGAGGGATGATGAAAGTGTGTATGGCTTGGATCATGAGCCGGGTGTGGCAAAGACTGAAGGCAAATTCTTGGAACCTATATAAGGAATTAGACTGAACACAAGGAAGGAAAGTGCAGAAAATAAACAGTTCATAAGGGAAACGAAGGCCTCTTTATTTTTCATTCCTTTGTCCAGGACTATGTTTTTTAAGGGCTATTTAAAAAGGCATATGTATTTACAATAAGAGGAAAATAAGGCAGGAGGCAGAGCTATGGAAAGAAGAAAGAGCAATTAAAAACTCAAGTACAGGTCTGTAATATATTATTGTTAATATTTTAGAATAAAATCATTTATAAATATGCACTTTCTTAGAAGTGAAACTTCTGCATTCAAAGGCCACAGACTGTGTTATTAGCTAGTTGTCTATTAATTTTCCTTCTTAATTAGTCAATATGTTTTCAATTCTAAGTGTCTCAAAATATGTCCATATTTCATCTGTGTTAGATTAATTTTGGTATGCAATAGAAAACATAATGCTAAAATGTTGCACTTTTTTGTTTTCTTTCTTCATCCACTGAAAACATTTCCCCAGCAATGTTTTGATTTTGCTTTGTTTTACTGTTTTTTGTTGGGGGAGGGGCAATACTGTTCCATGAACCCAGGGCCTCACACAATCTAGCTGCTATGTCTTCCCTGCCATAAGCTATAATCTAAAATAAATCCTCTTTCCCTAAATTGCTTCTGTGATCTATATCCCCAACACTTTATTTATTTGTTGATTTTTTTATCTTTGGACAGAGTCTTAGTAGGTTGTTCAGGCTGGCCTTGAATCCACTTTATTGTATAGACAAGCCTTGGATTTGTGATCCACCCACTCACTCAGCTTTCCTACTAACAGAGATTACAGACCCTCTCTACCAGGCCTGGCCTCGCTTTCAAAACATTACATTACAGTACTCAATAATGAATGAACCCTTAACAAGTGAGAAAATGCAGGCATGGGGAGGGTGAAAAGTTTAGTAAGAAATGGAGCCTTAATCCTACTAAGTAAATACCTGACTCTGTGGCAACTGTGAGTGACTCTATCTGACATATAATAGAAATGCAATGACTGAGCAGGCCGGATGGTGTGACCTGCTGTGGCAGCTCATGTCTAGAAGACATGCAAGGACTGCAAAGTGCTAATCAAATTAAGGGGGGAAATACAAAGGTTGAAGAAATTCTATTCCCTCAAGCCCCACCACTGCTCTAACTCCAATACATGAAGTATGCAGTCCTGGGCTCCTTTTAAGGCCAGATCCACAGGAATAATAGTTAGAAAGATTACTTGTTGCTTCTCTCTACTAACCTAGAGCTTCTAGCCTCTCTATAATCTAATCTAGGCCTAGAATGTTTTCAGTTTCTGAGATGTACTTGTGAATCAGCTTACCCTTTGTAGCTCTTTCTGAACTCTGGCTGGCTGGTTCAACTCGGCTGTTCTAGCTCAAAATCCTCTCCAAACTGACTGATTCAATCTGGGTTCACTCAGCTTCTGACTGAATTGCTCAGCTTGCCTTATTACTAACTTTGGCAATATGTTCTAATCTCCTGGATCATCATTCTCTGGCTCATTCTCTGTTCAACCTCTCTCTGTAAAACTGCCTCCTCGCTCCTTTCATTCTCTGTACTGCTCCCTTAAGTAGTTTCCCTTTCCTCTTCTCATGAGAGTAGGGCATATCCTTTTCTGTCAATTCTCTGATTCGTCACATTTTCTTTTTTAAAATTTATCTATTTATTCACTCTACATCCCTATATAGGTCCTTCCCTTCACTCTTCTAGGTCCCACCCTCCTCTGTCTTCCCCCTATCTCCCCTCCCCTACTCCTCAGAAAAGGGGAGCCCCCAGCAGTGTAGCCTTTTCCCTTGTGGCCTGGTGAGACAGCCCCACCAGGGGGAAGTGATCAAAAAGCAGGCAACAGAGTCCAAAGACAGCCTCCACTCCCCTTGCTTGGGAACCTACATGAAGCCTGAGCTACCCATCAGCTATGTCTGTGCAGGGGTCTAGGTCCAATTCATGCATTGTCCTTGGTTGGTGCTTCAGTCTCCATAAGCCTCTCTGAGCCCTGGTTAGTTGGCTCTGTTGGTCTTCTTATGGAGCTCCTGTCCCCTCCAGGTCCTTCTGTTCTTCCCCCCAATGTTTGGCTGTGAGTCTCAGCATCTGCTTTGATCCATTGCTGGATCTGCTGATCCATCAGCTTTGTCCTCTCAGAGGACAGTTATGCTAGCCTCCCATCAGCAAATACAGCAAAGTATTGATTCGTCACTTTTTCTGTATCTTTCAAACATGGGTTCTTCCTTCTACAAATTAAGTTTACCTTCACTGTTTGGGATTAAATGCCTGTACCACCACACCTGGATCTAAGCTTTCCTTTACCTGAAATTTGCTATATACTAGGCTGGCCTTGAACTCAGAGATCTGCTTGCCTCTGTCTCCTGGGTTTAAATGCATATCCGTATTCCAGCCAGATGACACAGACCTCATCCTTAAAATCTGTATATCTGGTGTCAGAGACAACATTCTGAAGAGCAAAATGCTAGATTAGGTGCAACTCTCTGCCTCTCTGAATTTCATCCTGCTCCTCCTTAAAACCAAGTTTAGACTAGAAGTCACAGGTTCCTGCAGCTTTAGCAAATAAGAAATAATACAGCCCTGTGCAGAGTGTTGGAAGCTAGGAGCATGAAATTACACAGGTCTGTTTATTGAGAGCTTCTACAAGGATATTTGTAGGTTATGATTTGAAGGGAATTCCTTGTTTTGCAAGCCTTGGGGTTCTGCTCTAGAAAAGACAGAATAAATAAGCAAATGCTCAGAAAGTACGGGCTAGCACATAGAAAGTACTTTAAGGATATTAACCAATGTGCTCTTTCAATTAAAATTTAAGGAATACTCAGGGATACTTGACTCCAAAAAGTCTCTCTCACTTGCTCCATTTGGGACACCTTGTCTTTCCTGCCTTATTCCTTGTTTTCCCAAAGCACTTTGATGTTACTTCTGGGATAAATGGAATGAATAAATATCCTCCTTTCCTGGCAATGATTCTCCAGGGTGCTATCATTCCCACTTCAAACCTCAGTCAGATTAAGCCTCTGTAAATACGGCTCTACTCATGGGCCCTGAATTCTTCAACCTTTTCAACTTGGTCTTTGGGACCTTCCACAATGTGGCATGCTCAGGCCAGGTGCAGAGTCTCTTTCTCTCTCTCTTCTTGCTGCCTACCGATCCAAATATGGAACTCATCCATCTCTCCGGGACCATGTCTGCCTGCATCATATTATGCTTCCCATCGATGATGATAATGGACTAAACCTCTGAAACCTAAACCTCTGTAAACCAGCCCCAATTAAATGTTTTCCTTTACAAGAGTTGCTATGGTCTTTTCAAAGCAATAGAACACTGATGGTTGGTTCTTTGTCTGGTTTGAGTATTGGGGTAATACTGGCTTTTTAAAAATTGGAAATGTTCTACCATTTTCTATTTTACAGAATAAATTGAAGTGTGACAGGTCAGTTCTTTAGAAGTCTAGTAGAATTCTGCACAGAATCTATCTGGTCCAGTGCTTTGTTTTAGTTAAGAGAGTTTCAATAATTACTTCTATTTCACTGCTTGTAAAGAATCCGTTTAAACTATTTATTTCATCTTGTCTAGCTTTGGTACATCATATGAATCCAGAAAGTCATTCGTTCTAGATTTTCCAGTTTAGTGGAATAGAAAATTTTAAAGACAGTCCTTACAATTCTCTTAATGTCCTCTGCGTCTATTGTAATTTCTCCTTTTTCATCTTTAATATTATTAATTTGAGTCCCCTGCCTCTTTTTTGGCTAATTTGGCTAAAGGCCTGTTGATCTTGTTAATCTTTCCAAAGACAATAATATTCATTTCATTGATTTCTTTGTATGTTTGTACAGTTCTTTTTCATTCAGCCCTGAGTTAGATTATTTATTCCCACCTTCCAATTTTTAGTTGTTTTTTTCTTGCTTTTCCAAGACCTTAGGTTGAATCATTAAGTTAGTAATTAAAGATCCCTCAAATTTATTTGTAATGTAGAAACATAGCACTAAAAACTTTCCTATTAGGACTGCCCTCACTCTGTCCCATAGATTTTGGTATACTGTGTTTTTATTTTTTCACTACAATCCAGAAAGTTTTAAATTTTCCTTCTTGATTTCTCCCTTGACCCAATTATCATTCAACAGTGTGTCATTTAGTCTCCACGATTCTGTGTAAGTTCTATAGTTTCTATTACTGTTGATAGCCAGCTTTATCCCATTGTGGTCGGATAGAAAGCAGGATGTTATTTCAGTTTTCTTCTATTTGTTGAGACTTGTTTTGTGTCTTAATATATGGTTAATTTGGGAGAAAGTTTCATGGACTAAAGAAAAAAATTTGTTTGTTTGTTTGTTTGTTTGTTTGTAGGATGGGTCTGTTTTTGAGATAGGGTCTCTTAATATGGTCCTGGATACCATGGTATTCATTCTGTAGACCAGGCTGGCCTCAAACTCACAGAGATCCACCTGCCTCTGCCTCCCAAGTTCTGGGATTAAAGGCGTACACCACAACACCCAGCTAAGGATGTGTATTTTGTAGAATGTATAATCTTTAGCATTTTGATAGGGCATTTTGAAAATGTCTATTTGGTCATTTTTACTTACATTGTCTTGTAAATCCAATAGTTCCTTGTTTATATTTTTCTATGATCGACCCTTTTTGGTGAGAGTGAAGTATAGAAGTCATCCATTAGGGAGATCCAACATGGCTGCCATGAGAGGACACTGTGTCTGAGGAGTAGGACAGCAGAAACAATGCAGCGACCAGGAGACTGAACTCTGGGACCTAAAACACCAGAATTTGTGATTGCCAGGTGAGTGGAACTCCTACGGTGAGAAAATCAAGTGGGAAAACCCTAGGGACACCCAGTTATTCCCCGGAAAAATCTCCGGGTGACCAGCGGTGCACAGCTCTGATCTGAACGAGCAGCGGGCGCCTGCACCCGCCATAATAGACTGGATCACACAGTCTCACAGGCAGTCTGAGGAGGAACCGGGTACCGTTTTCACTGACCTGCACACTGCAAGCGCACACTGCACCCGGGTTCTGCTTCAACCCACAGGTGTACAGCTGGCGCACACCGATTGCCAGAACCACCCCAGACTGAGAGGGTCGGGGGTTGAGGGGGGACCGTTTTGACCAGTCTGCACACTGCAGGCGCACACCGCACACTTCAGCCAGCAAAAACCTCAGTCCGTGTGTGAGTCCGTGGTCAAGTCGGGGAAGGACCCGAGTTCTGTTTCAACCTGCAGGTGTATGGCAGGCGCACACCGAACGCGGGAACCACCCCAGACTAAGAGGGTCCGGGGACCATCTTGACCAGACTGCACACTGAGGGCCAACACTGCATGCATCCGCCAGCAAAAACCTCAGTCCGTGTGTGTGTCCACGGGCCAGACAGAGAAGGCCTCGGGCACCATTTCAGACAGGCCTGCATACAGCGGATGCACACCAACCCAAACCCACTGTGTGTGCCCCAAATATCATCTCAGACCGTGGTGCACAGCCCCTGGCACAGAAGGGGGCGCCAAATCTCCATTCCAGGGGAGAGCCCTTAGCAGCAAGCCCAGGGTGGAGCGCACAGGCCCCAGCTGACATCTCAAACCTGGACACTCAGACTCTAGCACAGAGTGAGGAGTAAAACCTCCAGACCAGAGGGGTGACCAGCCTGCAGTGCTCACAGCTTCTAGCACAGAGCACGAAGCCGGGCACACAGAGCCCACAAAAGAGTGAAACTTAGACAACAACACACACTAACAAACCACCGGAAATCCCTGATCTTCTTGAAGAATACTCC
>CM053742.1:94105870-94127197 GCA_028658305.1 Pachyuromys duprasi
TGAGGGAGGGAGTGGGAGGGTAGGAGGGAATGGGGGAGGGGGCTACGCCTGGGATTCAAAGTACCTAACCTGTGATTGAGATAAAAATAAATAAATTTAAAAATTAAATAAATAAATAAATAAATACATAGCATTATAAGTTCTGCTTTCCACTTGCTTCTGTGAATTCTGGGAGGTGAGAGGGACATAAATACAAACATGCATACACACACACACATCATTTTTCTCTCCATTGTAATGGGCAGTATTGGCCCTATTTCATCAAAAGCAATTTCAATAAATGATTTAAAGGAAAAACAAAAACAGGGAAAAGTTGTGAGTAATTGCTTAGCCCTGTGGTAACTAGTCATTTATATTTCTAGGGAAACGCAGTTACCACACCTGCCATTGTACGTAGAGCCATATCTTTCTGGACAAACATTACAAGGCTGTGTGTTTGTCCCACCTGCATGCCATGATATGCATAGATGTTCCCTATACAAAGCAACACAGTCAGAAACTCCATAATGTAAAACCCGAGCAAAGTGTGGCACCATCTATGTGTAGGTGCCAACTCTGCCTGGAGCCAGGGAGAGAGACCAGATGGCTCCTGGGAGGGTCCCTGCCTCTCAGTACACCAGATGGAAATGTACTGGCAAACATGCATGCTGGTTTCTCTGGACATGCCAGTACATGAATGATCATCCTCCCTTCAGGCCAGATATTAGTTTACTGTAGCTACCCTAACAATTTGCCACAGTCTTGGTCATTTGAAACAGTATATATTTCTCCTTTCCTAGTTCTTGAAGCCAGAACTCCAAAATAAGGCTGTTGCCAGACCCATGCTCCCTTTTACGGCTTGAGGAATCTAAGTCCTACCCAGCTTCCCTAAGAGTCTTGTGGCTCCAGACATCCCTGGGCCTGAGTCTGCCCTTCTCTATTCTCCTGTTCCGTCTCTGATGGCATTCTTTTCTGTCTCAAACACCCCTTTCCTTTTCCCATAAGGGCATCACTCGTTGAATCTCAGGCCCACCATAAATCTGCAATTATCAAAACCAAATTACCCCTGCATCCACATAACATCACATTCACAAGTCCAGGAGACATCTTTGGGGAAGACCCAATGTTAGGTACTACAGGCAGTGTGTTCCGGATTTCTTGTGGAATATTTTCTCACTACAAATTTACAGACATCCTTGGATCACATTCTTTGTTGTTTGTTTGTTTTTTTCTTCATACTTCTTGGACTAAGGCTAAAGATAGAAACCTCAATGAAGGGGTTGGGAGTGTGGCACCTTTGATACACTGCTAGTATGCAGGAAACACTGAGTTTGATCACTAGCACTGTATAAAACCAAGCATGGTGGCCCCCGCCTGTAATCCCAGCACTTGGAAAGTGAAGATGTAAAAAAATCACAAAATCATAATCCTTGACTACATGGAGACCCTGGGCTATGTGAGATTCCATCTCCAAAAGACTAAAATCTCAATGAAGACATAGCCACATCTGTGGGTTTTGATTTAGAAGCAGGGAAGAGAATGGATAATCTATGATCTGGGCATCCTGCTTGATTGAGAAGTCCACACTTGCTGTCACCAGACTAGGCCTTACCTGGGGTATTCGAGTCAGTGAACATGAGCTGGGTGAGGGCCTTATAGTGCTACTTGGGCTCTGAAGCAGGAAGAAGGTACAAGCACAGGGATTAATTTCAGGCCAGCCCAGGCAACACAGCAAGCCCTCCTCCATCTGGAAGAAAAACTGAAAAGAGAAAATAAATTTTGTTCCTTTTAAGCAGAAGAATGATTCGTAGCCAAAACTGCTTTCTCTGAACAACTCAGCTTTTGATTAATCACTGTTAACAACTGTGCTAACTCACTGTGAGAAAAGATGCATTTCAGTTTCAGATTTTAAGTGCAAATCAAGGAGTACTCATTCCCTAGTGTGCTTTAAATGACATCACAGCACAAGGATGGAGAGGGAGGGTGGTTTCATATTTGTTCTCTGGAAGGGTCAGTTCTTGTCAGTAAAACAACTCTACCTCAGAGCACCAAGGCCTTTCTTGGTATTCCCCTTTGATTGACTTCTCTGGTCCCTTCCATTTGTGGGCTAGGAGAGGAGGTGGTCTTTAAAGACTATCATATAATGTTTATAACAACAGAAAGGTTGAGGAGAAGAAGAGGGAAAAAAACAATGCTTTTAACACTAAAAGAATTGTGAATGTTTTACCTAGATATTATAAACGTCTCAGTATGGATGTTAAAGAAAAGGAAAGGAGGCTGGAAAGATGGCTCAGAAGTTAAGAATATGTCTTCCAGAGGACCCAAGTTCAATTACTCACACCTTTGTGACACAGCACACAGCCGCTTGCATCTACCACTCTGGGGAAATCAAAATCCTCTGGCCTCTTCAGGCACATGTATTTGCATATGAACAAATGAACATACATAACATATACACACATATATTCCACATAATTAAAATAACAACTATAAATCCTGTACTGGAAGCTCCTAGAGTCCACAGATCACTGAGGTAGAAAAGAAAATCTAGCAGTAAGGGAGTGGGTTATTGAAGACATCGGGAAGGAAATTTTAAAATATCTAGAATCAAATGAAAATGAAAGCACAACTTACCAGAGGTTCTGGGACACAGCTAAGAGAGTTATAAGAAAAAAATGTTATACTTATGAATACATACATTATAAAATCTGAGCAATCTCAAGTAAGTAACTTCATGATGTAGCTCAAGGTCTTGGAAAATCAAAAAGAAGCAAAACCTGAAAGTAGTAGAGAAAAGAAAAAAAGCCAAAAAATAGAAAGACCAATCATAAATTAATGAAATGGAGACTAAAAGAATAGAAGAATTAAACAGTTGGTTCTTTGAAAATATTTTTAAAAATCAACAAACTCTGAGCTAAACTAAGCAAAGGAAACAAACAAACAAAACATCCAAACTAATAAAATTAAAGGTAAAAATGAGAATGTTATAATAGATGCAATGAACTCCAGAGACTCATTAGGAAAAAAATAAGTTAAAATGTTACATTGCAAAAAGATGAAAAATCTAAAATGGAGAAATTCCTAAATACGTATAATCTACCAAATTTAAATCAAAATATATAAATTACTTAAACATATATCTGACCTCAAATTAAACTACAGAAATAGTGACAGGACAGCTTGATACTGGAACAACAATTAAGGGCCCAGAAATAAACCCACACCGCTTTAGTCACCTGATTTTTTGACAAGGATGTGAAAACTTTGTGTTGGAAAAACGACAACTTTTTCAACAAGTGGTGCTAGGAAAAACAGATGTTCGCATGTAGAAAAATGAAACTACAGACATATCTCTCACCCTGAACAAAAGTTCATTCAAAATAGATCAAAAACCTTAGTGTAAGAGATAAAACTTTGAAAGTGCTGTAGAAAATATGACAGTTTAAAATATAAGTGTAGACAAAGAGTTTCTGTAAAGGAATCCAAAGAATTCACAAATGGGATTTCTTGACATTAAAGAGAAATCTTATAAAACGAGGGAAATGTTTGACAACTATATATAAGATGGGGTTCATAAGTAGGATATATGAAGAACTGCAAAATTAAATGCCAACCTCAAAGACTATGAGGCTCCTGGAACTTGCTATCTAGACTAACCTTTAATTCAGAGTTCTGCCTTCTTGTGTCCCCCAACTGCTAGATTTAAAGATGTGCACCACCGTGCCCAACTTACAAATTCTTTATCTGAAACTTCAAGCTTAATCACACACTTTCTGATCAAGTTAGCATCTCTGTTGCTATGATAAAACACTGGTTAAAAGAAACTTGGAGAGGAAAAGGGTTATTTTGGCTTACATTTCCACATCACAATCCATCATGAAGGGAAGTCGGGGCAGGAGCTCAATTCAGAAACCTGGAGGCAGGATCTAATTCAGAAACCATGGAGGGGGGCTGCTTCTTCAGCCTGCTTTCTTATACAACACAAGACCACCAGCCCAGGGATGGTACCACCCACAATGGGCTGGGCCCTTCCACATCCCTCACTAATTAAGAAAATGCCTCAAAGTTATACCCACAAATCAAATTTGATGGAGGAAATTCCTCAACTGGTTCCCTCTTCCCAGGTGACTATAGTTTGGGTCAAGTTAACAAAACCTAACCAGTATACCTTTCTTCAACAAACTTCACATTTTAAAAATTTTCTATATGTATTAAAATTTATTCAATTTTATTTCTTTTTGTTCCATTTGATGTTCTGTCACACTGTAACTATGAATGAGAAGAGTGAGCAATAGCCATGACACAACCTGACTGTGACCCTGCCTTGAAATTTCCTGCATAAAATTAAATGTTACCTTTTTAACGTAAATTTATTTATTCGTGTATTTTATGTATATGAACGTAGTCTTCAGATACATCAGAAGGAGAAATGAGATCCCATTATAGATAGTTGTGAGCCACCATGTGGTTGCTGGGATTTGAACTCGGAACCTCTGGGAGAGTAGCCAGTACCCTAAAATGGCTGAGCCATCTCTCCAGCTCCAAAATGTTATCTTTAATTCCATCTCAACTCAAGTTACTGGGACATAGGCAGAATGCAGCCAGACTATCTGCTAGAATATAACCTAGTCTAGTCCCCAAGAGTATTTGTTCCCCTCTAAACCCTCACAGGCTGGAGCTCCACAGGTCACAGTTTTCTCTTCTTTCTTGTCTTCTAAATTCCCTTCAGAATGTTCTGTCAATCTCTGCTTACAATAGTCAAGGACTTTTCAAACCCAAATTCACCCATGGCACTCTCCCTTCCCTTGGCATCTGTGACTAGCACAAACCACCTTTTCAATGGCATGCCCTGATCTGTTGCCTTACCAAACCTCAGAAATAATTAAAACTAAATAAATGAAAATGTACTAAAATATAATTTTCCCCCAGCACCAAGGAGTGACATCATACCTTAACTGGATACCACCAGATACAACCCTTCTGAAACTGGGATGACACCCTTTGCCTTTGGCTCATGTCTTAAAACATAAACCTCAAACAGAGATGACACCATGAACAAAAACCTGTCATATCTTGCATTTACATTTGAAGCACAGACTCTCAAAGAGCTCAGGGACATTAACGCTCTACTATCAGATGACAAATCCCTCAGACCCAAACTTGGACACAGGTTCTATAGAGCTCACAAATAATTTAGACTTAACCATGGAACACATTTCCATGTCCACATCCATCAGAGACAGATATACCTCAAATTCAAATCTTAGAACATAGACAAGCAAAGCACTTTAAGAACCTGTCTTTAAAAAGATTCGAAATACCCACAATATATTTCTTTGGAATACAGAATTCAGAATCCCTACACCTCAATACAATAAAAATATGTTTCATACAAACAATGAAACAGAGACCCTATTAGAGTGCTGCGAGCAGCATTGTTTCTAACAGCCAAAAGCTGAAAGCAACCAGAGTCTCTATCCCTGATAAACAGAATGTGATTATATAAACATAATCATATGATTATATATATATATATATATATATATATATATATATATGTCCTTCTTTTCAGTTAACTTTAGCTTGTGTCAAGTTTACATACACACACACACACACACACACACCCATAATTGCTAGATACTTTTATGTCAACTTGGACACAAGCTAGAGTTACCTGAAAAGAAGGATTATCAACTGAGAAAATGCCTCCATGAGATCCAGCTGTAACACGTTTTTGATATGTGAGGATCCACTCCATTGTGGGTGGTGCCATCCCTGGGCTGATGGTCCTGGGTTTTATAAGAAAGTAGGCTGAACAAGACATGAGGAGAAAGCCAGCAAGCAGCGCCCCTCCATGGCCTCTGCATCCACTCCTGACTCAAGGTTCCTGCCCTGCTTTATTTAATTCCTGTCCTGACTCCCTCCAGTAATGAGCAGTAATGTGGAAGCATAAACTCTTTCAACTCTTCCCTCCACAACTTGCTTTTTGGTCATGGTGTTTCATTGCAGCAATAGAAAGCCAAACTAAGACACAAAGTAATGTTGTTTTAAAGGAAGGTATCCTGGCCTTAAGGGTATCCTGGCCAGTCACAAAAGGATAAATGTTGCATGAGTCCCCTTTTATGAGGTCCTGATGTAGTCAGATTCACAGAGACAGAAAAGAGAAGGCAACTGACCAGTGACCAAGGCAGGGTGAGGGAAGAGATGAGGAACTATCATCTAATGATTACTTAGAGAGTCTTACTTTTGCAAGACGAAATGTTACAGCAATATGAATGTCTAACACTCCTAGAATGTACCCTTAAAATATGTGAGATGGTAGATTCTGGATATGCATTTTACCATGAATCAAAAAATATAATGTATATATGTACTGTATGTTTAGAAAATACTTGAGAATACTAACTAGACCATTCATCTCCTTAATCCATCTATCTCCTGAGTTTTTCACCTAGGACCAATCTATAGCTCTTCCTGACTACAAACAATGATCCTCTCTGACAAAACTACTAAGGCTGCCCTGAGTAGTTTTTGTTTAACTACGTCTTGATCTTTGAACCCTCCCATTTGTCTCTGCATTGTGTAACTTTCAGCAAGAATCTCCTACCCTCCATATTTGCTCACATCTGCTGTCTAACCAGATCCGCTATTTGTTATCATCCTCCAGGAACTGTTTGGTCACTGTGGCCTACCTTGAGCAAGAATCCTTTAGGTCACTTTAGTCACATGTCTCCTCTTTGTAATTTTCCATACTCTACTGACTCCCCTGCTGTTCCATGACTATAAATTTCCACTTGTGACGTTTATGTTCAGAACAGAGCCCAGTTCTATTCAAAGACTCCTTTTCCCTGTTGCAAAAGTCCTGGATAAAATCTATTTTGTTGCTTTTCTTTGTCAAAGTGTTTAGCAAAATAGGTTGTAGACATCTTCCACACTATATAATGGTATTTGGAAATCAAAAGAACAGCAATCTATAAAGGGTCATCCCTGTTATCATCCACTTTCTTAAAGTCAAAGGACAATGAGTAAACAGAGACACAATCACAGGCATTTATGTGAAAGAAGGGAGTGATTATAGACTTTCCACATTTCAAACAAAGGAGCTATTTCTATCGTCTCTTTCATTGAGCTCAGATCCCTTTCTTTTTTACTAATTCCCCAATAAAAAGTCACAGGCTAACAGAACAGATATGATAACAAGATCCATCCTTTTGCTACATACAAGAAGCACACCTCCACATCAAAGACAAACCTTTCCTCAGAGTAAAGGGTTGGAAAAAGATTTTCCAAGCAAATGGACTCAAGAAACAAGATGGAGACCTCATGTGACTGAAAATCTTCTGCAAGGCAAAGGACACTGTCAATAGAACAGAATACCAGCCCACAGAATAGGAAAAGATTGTTCACCAACTCTACATCTGACAGAGACCTAATATTCAAAATATATAAAGAACTCAAGAAACTGGACATTAACAAACCAAATATCCCAATTAAAAAATGGAGTATAGATCCAAAAAGATAATTCTCAACAGAGAAATCTCAAATTGCCAAGAAACATTTAAAGAAATGTTCAACATCCTTAGTATTAGGGAAATGTAAATCAAAACAACTTTCAGATTTTCTCTTCTACCTGTCAGAATAATTAAGATCAAAAATGTAAGGAACAGCTCAAGCTAGTGAGGATGTGGAGAAAGGGGAACACTCCTCCATTGCTGGTGGGAGTACAAACTTGTAGTGACACTTTGGAAGTCAATATGGAGGTTTCTCATAAAATTGGGAATCGATCTGGCTCAAGACCTACCTATACAACTCCTGGGCATACACCCAATGGACCCTCCATCCAACCACATGGACAATTACTCCACTACATTCATAGCAGCTTTATTCATAGCAACCAGAAACTGGAAACAGCCTAGATGTCCCTCAACCACAGAACAGATAAAGAAAATGTGGTACATTTACACAATGGAGCATTGTTCAGTTGTTATAAACAATGTTTTCATGAAAGTTGCAGGCAAATGGGTGGACCTAGAAAAAAAATCATCCTGAGTGAGGAAACCCAGATTCAGAAAGACAAACACCTAGCAGTAGGGAACATGGAGCCTGAACCAGTCATCTTCTGTAACTAGGCAAGGAAGGCCTCACATGAAGGGTTTGCAAACCCTTTTCTCTTCTTGGGTTGCCTCATCTAGCCATGATGTGAAAACACGTGCCTGAGTTTATTGTAGCTTGTTATGCCCCGTTTGGTTGATGTCCCTGGGAGGCCTGCTCTTTTCTGAGGGCAGGCAGAGGGGAGTAGACTGGAGGAGAAGAGAGGTGTGTGGGGAAGCTAGAGGCTGAGGGAGGAGAAGAAGGGGAATTGTAGTCAGGTTGTAATATATGAGAGAAGAATAAAAATTTTAAAAATTAAAAAGCGAAAGAAACCAAACCTAAAATAAAACTGGAAATAAAAAACTCAGGATCTCATGCAAAATCCTCAGAGGTAAGCCTCACCAACAGATTACAAGACATAGAAGAGAGAATTTCAGCTCTTAACAAGAAGGTAGAAGAAATTGTTAACAGGTCAAAGAAAATGATAAAAAAAAAAAAAAAAAAAACGGCCACAAGCATTCAAGAAGTCTAGGACACTACAAAGAAAAGACCAAATCTACACAAATAATAAACATAGAGAAAGGAGAAGTAATCCAGGTCAAAGGTATAAAAAACTTTTTAACAAAATCATGGGAAAAAAATTTTCTCTGTAGACCAGACTTGGCTTCAAACTCAGAAATCTGCCTGCCCCTGCCTCCCAAGTGACACCCTACCACCTGACCAGAAGAAAATTTCCTCAGTAAGAAAGAAAAATGCCTTGGTTGGAGTATCCATCTCAGAAAAGACCCCTGGACCCAGATTTTTTAGTTTTGTTCCTCTCTTTGTGGAGCTCCTGATCCCTCCAGGTCTTTCCCACTACTTTCATAAGATTCCCTGTGCTCTGCTCAAAGTTTGGCTATAAGTCTCAGCATCTGCTTTGATACCCTGCAGGGTAGAGCCTTTCAGAGGCCCTGTGTGGCAGGCTCCTGTCCTGTTCCCTGTTTTCTCCCTCTTCTGATGTCCATCCTCTTTCCCTTTCTGAATGAAGATTGAGCATCTTACCCAGAGTCCTCCTTCTTGATTAATTTCTTTAGGTGTATAAATTTTAGTATGTTTAACCTATATTATATGTCCAATATTCACTTATGAGTAAGTATATGCCCTGTGTCTTGCTACTTCAGGGATACTTCACTCAGGATGATCTTTTCCACTTCCCACCATTTGGCTACAAATCTTATGATTTCCTTGTTTTTAATTGCTGAGTAATATTCCATTTTGTACTCCAACCAAGGACCATTCATGGAGACAACCTAGAACCCCTGCACAGATGTAGCCCATGGCAGTTCAGTGTCCAAGTGGGTTCCATAGTAATGAGAACAGGGACTGTCTCTGACATGAACTGATTGGTCTGCAATTTGATCACCTCCTCCTGAGGGGGGAGCAGCCTTACCAGGCCACAGAGGAAAACAATGCAGCTACTCCTGATGAGACCTGACACACTAGATCAGAAGGAAGGGGAGGAAAACCTCCCCTATCAGTGCACTGGGGGAGGGAAATTGGTGGAAAAGAGGGAGAGAGGATGGGATTGGGAAGGGAGGAGAGAGGGAGCTACAGGTGTGAAACAAAGTGAATTAAACTGTAATTAATAAAAATATAAAGTACAAAGAAAAAGAAAAAAGAATAGATTAGCAAAAACATGAAAAAAGAAGTAAAAATCAAATTAAGAGAGTAAATACCTTGAAAATTTTTAAATGCCAATGGTATTTTAAAGATTCCTTATTTCTAGGAGCCAAAATGGTTTGGAAAGGTAAAAAGTAAAACATGTGACATATTAACTTTTAATTAAAACAAACAAATAACCAAAAGAGAGAGAGAAATGCCTATCAAGGCAAGAGGCATGCAAAACACCAAGTAGACAGGACCAGAAAAAGAAACTCCTCCCAATGCATAGCAATCAAAACACTAGATGTGCGGGAAAAAGGAAGGATATTAAAAGCTTCAAGAGGAAAAAAGGCCAAGTCACACTTAAAGGCATCCCCACTAGAAGAGCACCTGACTTTTCAGTGGAGACTCTGAAAGCCAGGGTGGATGCTCTACAAGCTGTTATAGACCTCAGATGCTAGCCCAGCTATGCTATGCTCAGCAAATATATCAGTCATAATTCCAGATAAATAAATACATTTCACAATCAAAGCCAATTTAAGCCATTTCTGTCCACCAACCCAGCTTTCCAGAAGGAACTAGGAGGAAAGTTTCAGTCTGAAGAAAAAAGGTTAGGTGCACCCAAGAGGACACATGAATAATGCCAGAACAGTTAGTTGAAGTGGGGGAAACAACCACACAACAGCAAAATAATAAGAATTAATAAACCTGTTTATTAACAACTCTCAGAAGTAATGGCCTCGAGTCCTCAATAGAAAGATACAGGCTAACAGACTGGATTAGAAAATAGGATTCATCTTTTTGTTGCATCCAAGAAACATACCTCACTACCAAGAACAGATATCACCTCAAGTTAAAATGATGGAAAAATTATCTAAGCAAATGGAACCAAGAGCCAAACGGGCAAAGATATTTATATGCCTGACAAGGCTGGAGAGGTGGCTCAGTAGTTAAGAGCACTGTCTGCTCTTCCAAAGAACCTGGGTTCAATTCCCAGCAACCACAACTGTCTGTACCACCAAGTCCAAGGGATCTGACACCTTCACACTAACGCACATAAAATTAAATACATCATTTATATGCCTGACAAAATAAACTTCAAATACAAAGTAGTCAATTAAATATAGGGAAAAACACACTATACTCTCATCAAAAGAAAAATCTACCAAGAGGATGCTGTAATTCTAAACATTTATGCAGCGAACGCAAGGGTACCCAGGGTCATGAAAGAACAGCTGCTATAATTCACATCACACACAGTAATAGTGGACGATGTCAGTACCCAACTCTCACCAACATACATGTAATCTAGACAGTAAACATAAATGGAAAGCTAACTGATATCATAAGCCACAGAGACCTAACAGATAACTCAGAACATTCCACCCGAAAAATAGAGAATAGACATTATTCTCAGAAGCTCATGGAACTTTCTCAAAAATTGACCACATACTTGGAACAAAGCAAGTTTCAAGAGATAGAAGAAAATTGAAGAAACACCCTACATCCTATCTGACCACCATAGATTAAAGCTGGATATCAACAACAATAGAACCAACTGCAATAGAAAGCCTACAAACTCATGGAATCTGGACCACTCTCTACTAGATGAGAAATGGGCCAAGACAGAAATCAAGACAAAATTAGAAACTTTATTAGAATTGAATGAAAATACAATGTACCCAAACTTATGGGATACAATGAAGTTAGTTCTATGAGGCAACTTCATAATAATATTTTTTTTAAAAACTGGAGAAATTTCATCTTAATAACCTAACAACAAAACAGTACAAAGGTCTAGAAAACATGAAGAAATAATGTCCAAAAAGAGTACAAAGGAAGAAAGATTAAACTCAGGGCTGAAAATCAATTAAGTAGAAATAAACAACTACAAAAAATACAAAGAATCCATGAAATGAAGACTTGGTTCTTTGATTAAAAAATCATAAGATTGACAAACATTCATCTGAATTAACCAAAAGACAGAGAGAAAAGATCAAAATTAATAAAAATAGAGGTGGTAGGGAAATATTATAATAGATAGTAAGAAAATTTAGTGAATCATAAGGACATACTTTATAAATCTGTATTCTACCAAACTGGAAAACCTAAAAGAAATGTATACATTTCTTGATGTATACTATCTGTCATAAAGTTTTCTGACTTTTCCCTTAATAATTGATCTAGACTGCATCTTCTGCTCTCAGGCCCTTATTAACTCTAAGTATGCTATTGTAACATCCTCCCAGTTTTTCTCCTTAAGTCCAATTTAAGTAATTTCACTGCAATATAAAAGATGAGTCATCCAAAGTGTTGACATTTTCAAAGTTGAACTAACTGGCCATTGTATCGGTTACATTTCTGTTGCTGTGATAAAATACTGTAACCAGAAGCAACATATAGAAGGAAGACTTTATTTGGGGTATAGCTCCAGAGGAATAGTCCACAATGGTAAGAAAGGCATGGCAGCAGTCAGTCAGAGCAGAAAGCGGAGAGATCATAGCTTCAACCACAACATGGAGCAGAGAAAAGGGGCAAGGTATATTAATTCTCAAAGCCCACCCACAATGATGTAATTTTCCTATCAAGGCTTTACTTCCCCAAATGCCCACAACCTTCCCAAACAGTGCCACCTCTGAGAACCAAGTATTCAAATACCTGAACTTGTGGGAGACACTTCTCATTCAAAGCACCACAGCCATGCATGCAAGTTTTAGCCAAAGTTAAAAGACCCAAACAAAGGTGAAAAGACACCAGGAGATGCCGAGATCAAGAACATGTTACCATTCCCTAGATGTGAAGAAGCAACAGGAAGGGAAAAAATGCTGTCAACCCAGTGCCTGTAACTGCAACAGTGACAGAGGGGCCGTGAGACAGGAGCTCTGGCAGGAGTGACAGAACTCCAACCAAGCAGGGAAGGGGGGGGACACACAGATGTATCAATATGTCCACAAAGTCTCTGATGAAGCGTACCCACAGCTTCTAGAGCCCAGTTCTTCCCAGCCTTCCCCTCACACACAAATGCATTGCTCTACTTCAACCAGCAGTTAGCTTTAAGGCATGGCTCCAAAGTCTTTTGCAGTCTTTCCATCAGGAAGTGGAGTCTAATTCTTCACAATCTCAATGTGGGTCTGACCTCTGACAGATAATACAACTTCTGTTACAAGGAAATCCAAGAGAGAATGTGTGTAGGTAAATACTCTAGCCAAAAGCCTTCTGTAGAGATCTGTAATGAAGGTTTAAAAAAAATCCACTATCCAGCTTAGGTTTTCTAGCCAGGGCCTTGTGAGTTAGACTTGCCAAAGACAGATGTTTTTTTTTTTTTAAGTTGAATTTATTATTTTTTATTTTATGGACATTTTGCCTATACATGTGTCTGTGCACTGTGTATATGTGGTCCCGGTAGAGGCCAGAAGATAGGCAGAGTTCCAGATGGTCATGAGCTGCCATGCAGGTGCTGGAACTCAAACCCAGGTCATCTGAAAGAGCCGCCAGTGCTTTTAAACCTCTGGAACATCTCCCAAGTCCCACCAAAGACAGATTTTCTGATTATTAATATATTTATCCCACATGTACACATGGAAACAGTCAGGAATGTGTAACCCAAAGGATTGGATTTTATAAACCAACTTAGACAAAAAAATAAAATATGGTCAGAGAAAATAACTTATTTAAAAAGTAACCAGATAAATTGGGGTGGGATATATAGGATTGTTTGGTAAAGTTCATTTTATAGATTTAAGTCAGCACCTTCTCTACTGAGTTAAGAGTCTTCCTTCTTTCATGTATAGAAAAAGGATGAACTTATCACACATGTAAATTTCTTTATAAGTATCATTTTCCTATATAGAATGAAATTATATAGCTTTGCTTTCAACTGTTGGCTCTAATGTCTTTTCACTCAAAATAGTCCATATTGGTTAATATCAAGCTAATTAGGTTATTAAGAGTAAAAACAGGAAAACTAACAATCTCTTGTTTTCATTTTTAAAAAACCTTATTTGTTTGGGGACCTATTTTCTTTCTTAACTTTTGAGTGTGATCATGTGACATTTAGCATAACTCTTTCCATTTTGGTGTGTTCAGTTGTTGGGGCCTTAGTGCAGAAACTCAATCCAAACCACTGCCCTCTCAAAATTTGTTCAACAAATCCTAATTTTAGGACCATCTAATGTTGAAGGAAAAGAAAATATCTTTCTGTTGCAAACTTTCACATTTTTGGTGATGTCTGTGTAACTATAGACAGATTTTAAAAGATTTATTTTACATAGGTGTGCATGTGTGTGTGCACGCACACACACACGCACACACACGCACACACACACACACACACACACTGAGGCCAGAAGTAAGCATCAGATAGATCCTTTGGAGCTGTTATAGGTGGTTGGGAGGTGACTGATACAGGTGCCGAGAATGAAACTTGGGTCCTTTGCAAGAGCAGTGCATACTTTTAGCCACCAACACAACTCCCCTACCTCTACAACAGACAGATTAGCAAGATAAAAGCATACAATTTATTTAGTAATAAATTTCATGTGACACAGGAGCCTTGAGTAAATGAAGACCTGGGAAACAGCTAAACTTAAAAGCTTTAATGTTAAGTGTGATGAAATGTAGAAAGTAGTAAAATAAAAATATTGATAGGACAATACAGGGTATGAGAAAAGTTAGAAAAATCATATTTATTATTATTCTACAAATCTCTCCTTCTTGAGAAATAAAGCTACCCCTATCCCATGAGCAGAAAGGGTAGCTCTCCATTAAACCTTATTGATCATCAGAGTGTCCTTCCTGCATTTGCCATTTCCAGAATTATTTCAGAAAAAATATTCAGCGTATCCAAGATGGCATCTTCCAGGGTTTGCTTGTTCTTTCCCCTACTGATGAAAGTCCATGCATTAAAGGCTTTTTAAAAAATCAAATGAAGCCATCTCTTGCAACCAGGCATGGTGTCACTCAGGAGGCCGAGACAGAAAGACAACAAGCTCAAAGACAAAAAAAAAAAAACTTAGGCATACAAATAAGAAGGGGCAAAGTAAAATATTAGCATGTTATGAACCTATCCTTTAAATATCCTAAAGAATCCTTGGTCTTGATGAACACTTTTAACAAAATAGTAGGATAAAAAACCAACATACGAAAATCTATAGCTTTTCTATATACCAATAAAGAACTTCCAAATTAAAAAAATGAAGGGAAAAATATCCTGTTCACAGTAGCTTAAAAATATCTGAGGGGAAGGGGAAAAAACCTAACCAAAAAAAGTAAAAGACCTGTAACAATAAAAACTATACGATACTAAAAAAAAAAAAAAAAAAAAAAAAAAGAGGAGAAAACTGTAATATATACAAACATTTCTTTAGGTTTGACAGAATAAATATTGTGAAAATGGATGTACTACCAAAAGCCATCCACAAAATTACTTTAATGCTGATCCAAATTCCAAATGTTACCTGTAGCATGCATTTAATAAACTTTTCCATGCTCTCCTGCTGTGTGACCTCTGTTACTATAGAACCTTGTTTGTTAAACTAAAGGGGAATTCCTCCAGGAATGCTCTGGGTAAAATATTTCCTCTCCCTTCTTTGGAGACGCAGCTGACCACGTGCAAGGAAGTTATGCAAACAGCCCCCATTAGGCTACGAGACTTTCTGTCTCTTGAGCACATCTGGTGATGCTGATAAGAAAATCCCTGTAGGTTTTTCTGCCCCTGCTTTGAACTCTGTACTCTGAGCTATCCAAATAAAACTTCCATAGAATGCTAGTAAAGGCATTCTTGTGCAACAGACCCTTGAGTCCCACGGTTCTGTTCAACTCAAATTCAACTTCAGTTCTTCCACACAGGTCACTGAGAACTAGAGGAAAAAAAAATCCTAAAATTCATATGGAAATACAAAACATTCTCTATAGCCAAAGAAATCATAATCAGGAAGAGAAATGTTGGAACCATCACAATGTCTATCCTCAAATTATACTACTGAGTTATAGTGACAAAGACAACATGGCATTGCCGCAGAAACAGTCATGTAGTCCAATGAAATATAACAGAAGGTCCATAAATAAAATCATGGAGTTAGAGTCACCTGGTTTCCAACAAGGGTACCAAAAGTATACATTGTAGAAAAGACAAAGTTTTCAATAATGGTGTTGAGAAAACTGAATACCCACATGTAGAAGGATGAAACTAGCTGTGTAGCTCTCACCCTGATAGTAATTCAGGAGACTGGAGAGATAGCTCAGTCAGTAAACTGCTTGCTTATAAGGAGGAGGATTGAACTTTGATGCTGAGCACACATGTAAAAAGCCAGGTATTATGGTGTACATGAGTAATCTCAGTTTGGGGGAAGCAGAGGTGGGCAAATCACCAGGGCTTACCCATACACACTAAATAAATCAACAACAAAAAATATAAAGCTCAGCAATAATACAGATAGAAAACGAACAGATGTTAAAGAACTAATTTTATTCCTGTTCAAGAGAACCAGAGCTTCTCAGCAAAGTGGTAGAAACACACTTTACTCGGGAACTGTCAAAACGGAAAAGAGACCTTAGGTTAGAACTATGCTCAATCCAAATACAGCATGGTCAAGATGCGATGGAGGGGAGAGAGCTAGGGGGTATAAAGTTTGGGAAGAGAACTCAAGAGCCTGACTAAAGCTTCGTTAATGTGAATGGTATTCCTATGATATGAAAGAGACAGGTATATGTTAAAGCCGTTTTAAAGGAAAAGTCAAAGCAGCACAGATTTACGTGAATGAAGAAATGTATTGGGGTTTTTGTTTGTTTGTGTTGTTGTTCTTTGAGACAAAATCTCACTGTATATCTCTGGCTGTCCTGTAACTCAGAGATATTCCTGTTTCTGCCTCCCAACTGCTGGCTGGGAATGATGAATGAAGAAATACTGAAGTGAATATCTACAAAACTTTTTCCACCTGGACATAATTTATATAAATATCACTTACCCAAAGCATACAAAGAGTTGCAAAATACCTGAAAGATGGTGTCAACTATCAACTTGACACTGCCCTAGGGTAATCAGGGAAGAGGGAACCTCAACTGAAGAATCTCTCAGACCAGATGGGCCTTTAGGCACATCTGTGATGCACGTATGCCAGAGGACAACTTGCAGAAGGTCAGTGATCTCCTTTCATGTAGGAGAAAGAACTCAGGTCACCAGGCTTGGGATAGGTACAATTACCCATTGAGCTCTCTCACTGAAACCTGTTTTGTGTAAGCTTACTTCCTTATCCCAAAGTAGGAGGCAGAGAGAGAGAGCTAACTTAGAATGGTGTGAACTTTTGAAACCTGAAAGCCCACCCCATTGAAACACTTCTTTCAATGAACTCACACCTCTAATCCTTCCCAAACACTTTCAATAACTGAAGGCCAAGTAGTCAAATATATGATCTCATAGTGGCCATTCTCACTGATACCACCACAGAATACTTGTGTTGCTCTTGCAGAGGACTGGAGTTGAGATCACAGCACCTATATTGTATAATTCAAAACTGTAACTCCACTTCCCGGGGATCCTCTTCTGACCTCCATGAGCGCTTGCGCGCGCGCGCGCGCACACACAGTACAGATAGATAGATAGATAGATAGATAGATAGATAGATAGATAGATAGATAGATAGATAGATAGATAGATAGATAAGCAAATTACCAGTCTAAAAAAAAGTTATTTTCATTGTCCCTGGTTTCCTCCTTAAACTTGAAAGTAAGGCTCAGTTGCTGAAGGTGGCACACATTTCTGACACTGGACTTGGAGCAAGCAAGCTGGAATTGACATGGAATCTATGGTAAACAGAAGAAGCCTTGAGTGAATATGTAAAAAGCACTGTGCCACACCATCAAAGCCCATCAGTGAGACACCTTTTCCAGCAAGGCCACGCGTCCTAATTCTTCCCAAACAGTTCCAAAAACTGAGAAAGAATTATTCAAACATATGAGCCTATAGGAGTTATTCTCATTCAGACCACCACATATCCATGTATGAAATTCTCAAATAATAAATAAAAATATTTTAATGCATAGACTTTGCTTTTTTTCACCTGGAGAGTTCATTCATTACTCTCTGGAGACAGAAAATATCACATTGCAGGTAAAATACCTAGGAAACTCCCATTAAAACAAAAACTTTCTTACCCATACTGACAAAGTCTTGGCAAAATAAAACAGGCCAGTGAGAGCACAGCGTTCCCATGTCTCTAATCTGCCATGAAACCCTCTGTTGCCATACCTTCCCCCACTGTATTCCCTCAAACTGTGAGCCAAAATAAATGGCTTTTGTCAAGTCACAGCAGCAAGAAAGGTAGCTAAAACAAACAAACAACAAACTTGTCCTGAGAAGTAGAGCTACTACTGTGAGAAACCTACTGTGTGGTTCACGGGCCTTTGAAACTGGTTTCCAAGACAAGTGTGAGCTTGGAGCTATGGGATTAACCCTAGGGCTAAAAAGAGCTAGTAGTCCATTCTGATAGGAGCTTAGAAGATCAGGATGTCAAAAAAAAAAAAAGGCAGAGAATAAAGACTAGGCTCATGAGGTTTCAAAAGAGAACAAGAACTCTCTACTAGGAACTGGACTCTAGTCCATCCATGTTACATTTTGGTGAAGAACGGGCTACATTTCTGTGTCCTGAAAATGTGAGAGTAAATTGAAAAGCAGTTGGCTAAGTTACTTGGCAAAGGAAATGTCAAAACAGCATGGGTCACAATTAAGTCTCACAATGCTTACTTATGTTAAAGAAAGAAAGATCAGTAAGTGAAGAAAGAAATGACAACTGAAAAAAGAAAAAGAAACAAGCACGTATGAATTAACATTTGTGGGCAAAGTGGGAATGGACCAAACATCTGTAATTGTTAAGGAGTTCGCATCATTAAAGATAAACCACAGGCTTTGAACTGGGACAATGAAAAAAAAGGTGCCTTAGGGACAAGACTCCTCCCATCCTCAGCTCAAAGATATAACAAATTTATTGAAAAGAAGATTGTCAGGGGAGGGGAGAATCCAAGATGGCTGCAATGAGTGCACACCATATACGAGGGGCACAGGATCCTCAACTCTGAAATTGCTGTGTGTGGGGAGCTGAAACCAGAACATCGACATTGAGGCTTCCTGGGTGAGAGGGGACAACCCATGATCTGGGACAGTTTGCATCCAGGTCACCCGTGGATGACCTGATCTGAGGGTGGCAAATATTTGAACCCCCTGCATTTCCCCTTCCCCAAGCATGGGCTACCCCAAGCAGGAACCTCTATGCTCCATGACTAAGACAACAGAGTCAGTGGCAGTGTGGGCCCCCCAAGATCCTCTGCTGCTGCAGAGGTTGCTCCAAGCAGAGGCCTCCTACTTTGGTGACTGAGATGGCAGAGGTGGCTGCCCCAGGTATGGGTCTCTCTGCCGGCACCCAAATCTGAGAGTAGAGAACAGAGGGAACACCTGTGCTTTCTGCATAGACCCACAAGCAAGTGAGTGCACCTTCAACTGAGTCCCAGATCCAGGGTCCCTCTGCTCTAGGAGCCAGATATCAGATCCCTCCCTCACACACACCTGCAGTGGGCAACACAGGGATCCTTGGGTCAGCATTCTCAACAATGGAGCCCATGTTCTGTGAGTCTCCCAGGGCAGTCCAGACAAACAATTCCTGGAGCCAAGATGGTGCAACAGATCTAAATACCGGGAGGGCAGTATGACAGGCCTGTGGGCAACTGAGGCATTCAAGGCACCTGTGCATGTGCATTGCTCTCATGAAATGTGCCAGAACACCCACCTATGCTTCTAGGCATCTACACTCTCTAGTACCCTGTCCTTCAAGGCACATGTGCACACACGCTCCTGTGCTTGTGCACATGTGACTGTGAACTTCCTCCCTTAGCTACAGCTGAAATTACCAACATCCACTCTCAAACCAGTGGTCCTCTCTCACCTTCCTGAATTATAATCCAGACTCCAGAGACAGACGGGCCCAGTCTGAAGTACAGATTGCAGGAAGAAACAATGAAGGTTACGGATAAGCAGATGGCTAGAGGTCAGCATAAGAATACATCTAACAAAAATCAGGACACCATGGCTTCAACACCAAACCCAAAAATCAATGGATATTTTAATTCATCAGAAACACAGGAAAATGATCTCAAATCTATGCTTAAATGAACAAAGCTCTCAAAGAAATACAGGCATATACAGCCAAACAAATAGAGGCAAATGTAGACGAGGAAATGAACAAAAAATAAAATGGAGGCCATGATGGAAAGACAGGAATCTATATTCAAACAAATGAAGGAAATGGTGCAAGACATGAAAACAGAATTAGAATCAATAAAGAAAACACAAACAAAAGAAAACCGTGAAGGTGGAGAACTTAGAGAAATGATCAGGAACCACAAAGCTAAGCATCACCAACAGAATAGAAGAGATGGAAGAGAGAATCTCGGGTGCTGAAGATATACTTGCTGCAATTGATACTCCTCTCAAAGAAAAAGTAAAATCAGAAAACTTACAAACACAAAATATCCAAGAAATCAAAGACACCATGAAAAGATGAAATTTAACAATGATAGGAACAGATGAAAAAGAAGACTCCAGGCTCCAAGGTCCAGAAAATATTTTCAAGAAAATCATAGTGGATCCAAGATGGCTGCCCCAGGAGGACACTGTGTCTGAGGAGCAGGACAGTAGTGTAGGCACAGCGACCGGGAGACTGAGATAAAGATAATTTCCCAATGACAACAACAACAAAAAAGCAATGAATCACAGTAAGACCACCAACTCCACAATAAAAGGAGCTAACAGTCATTGGTCGCTATTATCTCTCAACATCAATGGACTCAACTCTCCAATAAAAAGACATAGACTAACAGAATGGTTGGGGAAACAGGATCCAACATTCTGCTGCATCCAAGAAACACACCCGTGCAACAAAGATAAACACTACCTCAGAGTAAAGGGCTGGAAAACTATTTTCCAAGCAAATGGACCCAGAAAACAAGCTCGGGTAGCAATCCTAGTATCTCATAAAATAGACTTTCAACCAAAATTAATTAAATAAGAGGGGCACTTCATTCTCATCAAAGGAAACTTCCAACAGGAGGACATCACAATTCTGAACATTTATGCCCCAAATACAAGACCACCTACATATGTAAATCAAACAATATTAAAACTGAAATCACACATTGATCCCACACCCTAATAGTGGGAGACTTCAACACTCCACTCTCACCAACGGACAGATCATCCAGTCAGAAGGAAAACAGAGAAACAAGGGCACTCACAGACACCCTATATCAAATGGACCTAATAGATGTCTACAGAACCTTTTACCCTAGATCAAAAGAGTACACCTTCTTTTCAGCACCTCATGGAACCTTCTCCAAAATAGACCATATAGTTAGTCACAAAGCAAGCCTCAGCAGATACAGGAAGATTGAAATAATCCCTTGTATCCTATCTGACCATCACGGTCTAAAGCTGGACCTCAACAACAACAGAAATAACAAACGGCCTGCACATTCATGGAAACTGAACAACTTGCTACTCAAGGACAGCTTGGTTAGGGAAGAAATTAAGAAAGAAATTAAAGACTTCCTAGAATTCAATGAAAATGAAAG
>CM053742.1:94127697-94329228 GCA_028658305.1 Pachyuromys duprasi
GGAGTGATGTATCAGAGCAGATATTAAGACTCGCGATCAAGCCTTTGGCAGAGGACAAGGAGTGATGATAGAAATGGAGGAGGTTGGTGAAACTTGGAGAGAACAAGAGCTCCACAATGACTAAACTGAGCAGGGCACAGGGGTCTTGTATGAGACGGTTTCTACAACCAAGGACCACGTGTGGATGTGTCCTGGAACCCCTGTTCAGATGGGACCCAGGATAGCTCAGTGTAGGACTAAAGACCCTAGTGAGGGAAACAGGGACTGTTTCAGTCTTGAACCTGATGGCTGACTCTTTGACCCTCCCCCATACATGCCAGGGAGTGACAGACTGGCTAGATCCCAGGGGAGGACATTGCAGCCAGCCCTGAGGGGACAGGATGAGCTGGGGTTGGATGGAAGGGGAGGAGGTCCTTCCCCGTTGGTGGACTTGGAGGGGGCACGGAGGAGACGAGGGAGGGTTGGGGAAGGTGGGAGGGAATGAGGGAGGGGGCTACGCTTGGGATGCAAAGTACCTAACCTGTGATTGATAACAAAAAAAAATGTAAAAAAAAGAAAATCATAGAAGAAAATTTCTCCAACTTAAGAAAGAGATGTCCATAAACATACAAGAGGCCTACGAAACACCAAATAGACTAGACCAGAAAACAAACTCCTCACTTCACATAATAGTCAAAACACTAAACCTACAGAACATAGAAAAAATATTAAAAGCAGCAAGGGAAAAAAGGCCAAGTAACCTATAAAAGTAGACCTATCAGAATCACACCAGACTTCTCAACAGAAACTAGGAAAGCCAGAAGGGCCTAAGAAAATGTCATGCAGACTCTAAGGGACCACAGATGCCAACCCAGACTACCATACCCAGCAAAGCTTTCAATCAATATACATGGAGAAAACAAAATATTCCATGACAAAACTAGACTTAAATAATATCTATACAGCAACTCAGCCCTATAGAAGATACTAGAAGGAAAACTCCAATCTAACAAAATCAACCATACCCCAAAAAACAGAGGAAATAGATGAGTTCACAACAAAAAAAAATTAAAAGAAAACAAGCATAGAAACAAAGTAACAACACCACCTACACAATAAAAGGAACTAACAGTCATTGGTCACTCTTTCCTATCAGCATCAATGGACTCAACTCTCCAATAAAAAGACACAGACTAACAGAATGGTTGTGGAATCAGGATCCAACATTCTGCTGCATTCAAGAAAAACACCTCTGCAACAAAGATAAACACTACCTCATAGTAAAGGGTTGGAAAAAAGTTTTACAGGCAAACAGAACCAGAAAACAAGCTGGAGTAGCTATCCTAATAACTAATAAAAATAGCCTTTCAACCAAAATTAATCAAAAAACATGAGGAGGGGCATTTCATTCTCATCAAAGGAAAACTCCACCAGGAAGATATCACAGTCCTGAACATCTATGCCCCAAATACAAGAGCACGTGCATTTGTAAATGAAACATTATTAAAGCTCTAATCACACATTGATCCCAATACCTTAATAGTGGGAGACTTCAACACTCCACTCTCACCAAGGGACAGATCATCAAGACAGAAGTTAAACGGGGAAATAATGACACTTACAGAGGTCCTAAGTCAAATGAACCTAATAGACATCTACAGAACCTTTCACCCAAACTCAAAAGCATATACCTTCTTCTCAGCACCTCATGGAACCTTCTCAAAAATTGACTCAGGAACAGATACAAGAAAATCAAAATAACCCCTTGTACTCTATCAGACCACCATGACCTAAAACTAGACCTCAACAACAACAGAAATACCAAAAAGCCTACATACTCAGGAAACTAAACAACTCTCTACTCAATGATAACTGGGTCAGGGAAGAAATGAGAAAAGAAATGAGACTTCCTAAAATTCAAAGAAAATGAAGGCACAACATACCCTAATTTATGGGACACAACGAAAACAGTGTTAAGAGGAAAGTTCATAGCACTAAGTGCCTCCAGAAAGAAGTTAGAGCCATCTCATACAAGCAACTTTACGCTCACCTAAAAGCCCTGGGGGGGGGGGGGCGGAAGCAGACACACCCAAGAAGATTAGACCATTGGAAATAATCAAACTCAGAGCTGAAATCAATTCAAAGAAGCAATGCAACCAAGAGTTGGTTATTTGAGAAAATCAACAAGATAGATAAACCCTTAGCCAAAACAAATAAAAGGCAGAGAGAAACTATCCAAATCAGCAAAATCAGAAATGAAAAGGGGGACATAACCGACACTGAGGAAATCCAAACAATCATTAGGTCTCACTACAAAAGCCTATATGCCACAAAATTTGAAAATCTAAATGAAATGGGCAATTACCTTGATAGATTCCATTTACCAAAATTAAATGAAAATCAGGAAAATAGATTGAATATTCCTATAGCTCCCAAGGACATAGAAGTAGTCATTAAAAGTTTCCCATCCAAAAAAAGAAGCCCAGGGCCAGATGATTTCAGCACAGAATTCTACCAGACCTTCAAAGAAGAGCTAACTCCAATTCTCTTCAAACTATTCCGCAAGAGAAGGAACATCAGCAAACTCATTCTATGAAGCCACAATCAACTTGATACTTAAACCAAACAAGGACCCAACAAAAAAAAAAAAAGAGACCTTCAGACCTTTTTATGAACATTGATGCAAAAATACTCAATAAAATACTTGCAAATCAAATCCAAGGATACATAAAAGACATCATTCACCATGACCAAGTAGGCTTCATCCCAGGCATGCAGGGATGGTTCAATATCTGGAAATCCGTCAGTGTAATCCACCATATAAACAAACTGAAGGAGAAAACCCATATGATCATCTCCTTAGATGCCGAAAAAGCATTTGATAAAAATCCAACACCCATTCATGTTTAAAGTCTTGGAGAGATCAGGGATACAAGGCACATACCTAAACATAGAAAAGGCAATATACAGCAAGCCTATAGCCAACATCAAACTCAATGGAGAGAAACTTAAATCCCACTGAAATCAGGGACAAGGCAAGGCTGCCCACTCTCTCCTTATCTCTTCAACATAGTACTTGAAGTCCTAGCTAGAGCAATAGGACAACTAAAGGAGATCAAGGGGATACAAAATCAGAAACAAAGAATTCAAAGTATTACTACTTGCAGATGATATGATAGTATACATAAATGACCCCAAAAATTCAAGCAGAGAACTCCTTCAGCTGATAAACACCTTCAGCAAAGTGGCTGGATAAAAAATTAACTCAAAAAAAAAATCAGTATCCCGCCTGTATACGAAAGACAAAGGGGCTGAAAAAGAAATCCAGGAAACCACATCCTTCACAATAGCCACAAATAACATAAAGTACCTTGGTGTGACTCTAACCAAGCAAAAAAACTTCAACTCTCTGAAGAAAGAAATTGAAGAAGATATCAGAAGATGGAATAATCTCCCTTGCTCATAGATCAGTAGAATTAACACAGTAAAAATGGCCATCCTGCCAAAAGCAATCTACAGATACAATGCAATTCTCATCAAAATACCAACACAATTCTTTGTAGACATTGAAAGAAAAATTCTCAACTTCATATGGAAAAACAAACAAAAAAAATAGAATTGCCAAAACGATCCTGTACAACAACAGATTGTCTGGAGGTATCTCCATCTCTGATCTCAAGCTGTACTACAGAGCAATAGTAATAAAAACTGCATGGTATTGGCATAGAAACAGAATAGCGGATCGTGGACCCAACTATAAGACCCAGAAATAAACCCACACACCTACGGATACTTGATTTTTTACAAAGATGCCAAAACCATACAATGGAAAAAAGACAAATGGTGCTGGTCTAACTGGATGTCTACATGCAGAAATATGCAAATAGATCCATACTTATCACCCTGCACAAAACTAAAGTCCGAGTGGATCAAAGACCTCAACATAAAACCAGACACACTAAACCTGTTAGAAGAAAAAGTGGGAAGAGCCCTGAACTCATTGGCACAGGAGACAACTTCCTGAAGAGAACACTAACAGCACAGGTTCTAAGATCAACAACCAATAAATGGGACCTCATGAAACCGAAAAGCTTCTGTAAAGCAAAAGACACTGTCATCAGAACAAAACAACAGTCTACAGACTGGGAAAGGATCTTCACCAACCCTATATCTAACAGAGGGCTAATGTCCAGAATATATAAAGAACTAAATAAGTTAAAAAGCAACAAACCAAGTAATCCAATTAAAAAATGGGATACAGAGCTAAACAGAGAATTCTCTATATAGGAATATCAAATGCCAGAGAAACACTTAAAGAAATGCTCAACATCCTTAATCATCAGGGTGATGCAAATCAAAACAACCCTGAGATTTCACTTTATACCCATTAGAGTGGCTAAGATAAAAAACTCAAGTGACAACACATGCTGGACAGGATGTGGAGAAAGGGAAACCATCCTCCATTGCTGATGGGAATGTAAACTTGTACAACCACTTTGTACATCAATCTGGAGCTTTCTCAGGAACAGTGCTTCCTCAAGATCCAGCTATACCACTCCTAGGCATATCCAAAAGATGCTCAAGTAAAGAACAAGGACATTTGCTCAATCATGTTTGTAGCAGCCTTATTCATAATAGCCAGAACCTGGAAAAAAACCCAGATGTCCCTCAATGGAGGAATGGATACAGAAATTGCAGTACAGTTACACAGTGGAATACTCAGGAATTAAAAACAGGGAAATTATTAAATTTTCAGGTAAATGGTGGGACCTAGAAAAGATCATCCTGAGTGAGGTATCCCAGAAGCAGAAAGACACACACGGTATATACTCACTTATAAGTGGATATTAGACATATAATATAGGATAAACATACTAAAATCTTTACACCTACAGAAGCTAAGCAAGAAGGAGGACCCTGGGTAAGATGATCAATCCTCACTCAGAAAGGCAAATAGGACAGACATCGGAAGAGGGAGAAAACAGGGAACAGGATAGGAGCCTACCACAGAGGGCCTCTGAAAGACTCTACCCTGCAGTGTATCAATGTATGCTGAGACTCATAGCCAAACTTTGGGCAGAGTGCAGGGAATCTTATGAAATAAAGGGGAGATAGAAAGACCTGGAGGGGGCAGGAGTTCCACAAGCAGAGTAAGAGAACCAAAAATCTGAGCCCATGGGGTTTTTCTGAGACTGATACTTCAACCAAGGACCATGCATGGAGATAAACTAGAACCCCTGCACAGATGTAGCCCATGGCAGCTCAGTATCCAACTTGGTTTCCTAGCAAGGGGAACAGGGACTTTTCCTGACATGAACTCAGTGGCTGACTCTCTGATCACCTCCCCCGAGGGGGAGCAGCCTTACCAGGCCACAGAGGAAGACAATGCAGCCACTCCTGATGAGACCTGATAGACTAGTGTCAGAGGAAAGTGGAGGAGGGCCTCCCCTATCAGTGGACGTGGAGAGGGACATGGGAGGAGATGAGGAAGGGAGGGTGGGATTGGGAGGGAATGAGAGAGGGTGCTACAGCTGGGATAAAAAATGAATAAACTGTAATTAATATAAAAAATACAAATAATTTTAAGAAGCAGAGAGGAACTCAATTAGGGTTTTCAATGCCACTGAAGAGTTCCCTTCTTCTGATCAGCCCTGCTCTCTACTGCCTTTCTTATGACTGCAGCTTCCAAAAGGTGGAAAAACAAATCAACTTTCTACCAGTTTCTGTCACAGAGTTTAGAAAAACATATATCACATCTAATAGCTTTGGTTATGATATCCAAGCAGCAGTGGAGGTAAATGGCTTATGTTGATGACAAATATGTCTCATAAGAATCAACCCTAACCTTGGGCACTGGCAAAGATAAACAGGATAATCCGAAAGACATGGTGCAATCACAGGAACCTGGAGCCATCTGGTGAAGACAAAAATAAATCAGAATTGAAGCCTGCACAAATCTCCAGAGGCCCTGGGGACTAAATTAACACTATCCAAATGAAGATGAGAGGAAACCAGCAGCAGAGACCATGGCAGTGCCTTTAATTAACGTGTGAGGAGCAAAGGGTTTGTAGAATGAAATGCTACCCTGTATTGTCTGTAGCTAAAACCCAAACAATAATTTGGAAGTCCCCCAGCTTGATAAGGTAAATGAAAGCACATATTGATCAGAGAATAAGCTCTAACCTGCTGAAAGAATACAACACACCCAAACAGCCATGTTGTTTGATTGGCACTTTGCAAGCCACACAGGGCTTACCTGAGCTAAAAGATCCAGCTGTCTGATGTGAGGAAAGCCGCTATAGCTCTGTGTTGGCCTACAGCTTTACAAACCTACGGGGTTTTGGTTATGTAAATCTTAAGTATACAGTAGTTGGGATACAGTCTAGCTAACAAATTACTTGTTTATCTGAAATTTGGATTTAAGTGAGCAGTATACCTAAGTGATCAGTTTGTATATTATCTGGCAATGCACTGTGGAAATGAAAAAAAAAGTCACCCAAATGAGAGCAAACAGGTTCTTTGTTCAGAATTTGCTCTATGTAGCAAGGAAGACCGACACCATCACTTGCATTTAGCAGACAATGCCAGGCATGGGAGAGAGAGCTTTATAATGGAAGGAAGGATATTTGGGGCGGATGCCTTCAAGGATGGCCTGATTAAAGGCATTTACCTAAGGAAATTAAAGGCAGACACACAAAACCAGGTATCCTATGTGATTGGCTGGGTCAAAAAATTTGTTCTCTAATCAGTCCTAAAGTTTAAAAGTGAGGTAAAAGGAAGGTTGTTAGTCACCAATGCAAAGTCCTGATCACTCCAGGCCAGCTGTGGATTCCCCAGCGGCTGGTAGGTTAGCTGCCAGACAGGTCACAGCAGAGGTTATAAGAGACAAGGACATGGCTAGATAGTTTACCAAAAAAGATATTCAAAAACGCATCCAAAGTATTTAGCATTAATAGTGATTGGAGAAATGTAAATCAAAACCAAAATGAGCTGAAGATTTAGCTTGGTCATAGATGGCTTGACAAGTATGTCCAACATCCTGCACTTTAGCTTTAGAAAACACAAAACCACACACGTACATACAACCACACAGCCACACACATAAATGAGCACACATACTTATACACATTGCCACATGCAATCACATGCACACAAAACCATACAGATATACATACACACAAACATACACACAGATGCATATACATGCACATATATATAACCACTAACACATATAATGTACACACATGCCATAACATACACATATATTTGCATACATAAACACATGTACACACATACATGCATGCACACAAATCCACATACATGGCCACTATACTTAAAATAACACTAATAAACACACACATACACACATACACATATCTAACATAGAAGCACACATGCACATATACCCAACTACACATATGCATATACCCATATCACACACATACACAATCACACTCACACAATCATGCACACATACATATACACATGCACATACACATAATCATGTGCATGCACAAGCATATACATACACAATAACACACATGTACATGCATACAATTACATATGCACATGTACACGTACAGAACCACAAATGAGATACTGCCTACTACCAACTAGGAGGGCTATAATCCAAAAAGAAGTGTGCATTGAGAAGTTGTTGATCAAAAGTGCAAAGGTCTAGAACAAGAGAAATTAATTACTGACTGGAGTCAATATAATATCTTATATGTTTCAAAATATACAAAGTAAATTTCAAATGTCTCACATAAAAAAAGATATGTAAGAAAATGGTAAATTATTGGCAATTATGATTTAACCACAAGTTTAATGATTATGTTAGATTGATTTAACCATTTTCAATTGTATCCACAGATTAAAGCATTCCATGGTATGCCATAAATGTGTGCAATTATTATTGACCAAATGAAAGATAGTATTAGTAAATATAAGAAAATTTTAGCATAAAATTGCAATATAATGGGGTATTGTTCAATTTTTATTAAAAATGGAATATTAATTTATGATACAACTCGGCTGAAACTTGAAAGCATTATACAAAGCTGGTCACGGTGATGATCATGTGTATTCCCAACATTTGGAAAGCTGAGGCAGAAGAATTGCAAGTTCAAGCTCAGACTCACCTAACATATTGAATTCAGTGTCACTCTTGACTACATTTCATGACCCGGGCTCAAAAACAAAGCATAGAAGTTAGGAAAGAAGGAGGGAAGGAGGGAAAGAAGGAAGGAAGGCAGGAAGGAAAACAGTATACAAAGTGAAAGATGGCAGATACAAAAAGCCATAAGATGTTTTATTTATGTTTATTTGAAATATTCAGTGTAGATTAAACCCATAAAGACAGAAAATAAATCTACTATGACCAAAAATTGTTTTGGGGAGTGGTAATAAATAGGTTCTGATTGCTAATGAGTATTTGGTTTCTAGAATTAGATAGTACTGATAATTACACATTTCATAAATTTCTTTTTAAAAACACTAAAGTCTATAAAACTACAATGTTTTATTTATAGGCATGCTGTCAAAACACAGTCCAAGAATGGAGTCTTGTGAGGAGAATTCTGAGAGCTTGTGGGAACACTCCAAGAAAACAAGACAAGAGTCTTGTGACCTTAGTTTCTTCCAAAACATAGAACTGTTCTTGGGTTGTGCTTTTGTGCCCCTCCCAACTGTAGCAGATGGCAGAGTGTTTCTCTCAGCTGTTGTTAGTCATATGCCTTTCTGGAAAGAAAAAAAAAAAAACAGGTGTTTGCCATGTGCAGCTTGTCCTTATGACTGTATGCTTTACTGGGGTGAGTCTCTTTAACGCGCAGAGTCGAAATGGTCTCCTGGTCTGAATAAAGCTGGCTGTTAAGTCAGCCTTCTTTCTCAGCTCCATTCTCCCAGGCCCCACGGCCAACTACAGCAGCAATAGCCTGCTTTCCAGCTACCTCTTGTAACACTTAAAATACCTTCTCACTTTTGCACCCCTCCTTGAAAGTATACTTCTGACTTCTGGGCAGCTAGCCAAAATGCTCAACTTTTTATATCTTTTCTTTTTTCATTTTCCCATGATCTTTTGCAGGCACTCAACAGCCCAAATAGAAGAGAGAAAGGATCATGGGTCTAACAAATTTCAAGGAATATTTTAAGGACTACACAGTACTCTAAACTTAGGACCTCTGTTTTCTTTTGCATTTCTGCCCTACTTTAATTTCTATTGCTGTGATAAAGTCCATGACCAAAAGCAACTTGTAGTCCATCATGAAGTGAAACCAGGGCGGGAACTCAAGGCATGAACCTGGAAAAGGTGCCATGGAGGAACACTGCTTACTGGTTTGCTCCACATTGTTTGCTTAACTGGAATGTTTTTATACAACCGAGGATTCCTTCCCAGAGAGGGCACCACCTATGGTGGTCTGGCCCCTCCTGCCTCAATTAGTAATCAAGATAATGTTGCAGAGTCTAGCCCAACAATCTTAACTTTTTGGTTGAGATTTCTTCCTTCCAGATCAACAACAAAACTAATCTGGACACTACACACTCTCTCTCCACTTGACACATAAACATATCACTATGAAGCCATGGCCTTTCCTCGTCACCAGTATCTCATCTTAATATGACAATACAAATACAGTTCAAATTTATTTATTTATTAAAGATTTCTTTTTTATGTATGTGGATACCCTGTCTGCATATATGCCTACAACCCTTTGGCAGAGTGCAGGGAATCATATAAAAGAAGGGGGAGTTAGTATGACCTGGAGAGGTCAGGAGATCCGCAAGGTCCAAATATATCAGGGCACAGGGGTCTTTTATGAGACTGTCTCTCCAACCAAGGACCATGTATGGATATAACCTAGAACCCCTGCTTGTAAGTAGCAAACGGTAGCTCAATACCCAAGTGGGTACACCAGTAAGGGGAACAGGGACTATTTTGGACATGAATTCAATGGCTGGCTCTTTGACCTCCCCACCCCCCAAGGGAGGAACAGCCTTGCTAGGCCACATAAGAGGACATTGCAGCCATTCCTGAAGAGACATGATAAGCCAGAGTTAGATGGAAGGGGAGGAGGTCCTCCCCTATCAGTGGACTTGGAAAGGTGCAGGGAGGAGATGAGGGAAGGAAGGGGGGATAGGGAGGGAATTCCGGAGGGGGCTACGGCTGGAATACAAAGTACATAACCTGTGATTAATACAAAATAAAAATGTTTTTTTTAAAAAAAGAAAGCTAGGGAGACAGCTCAGTCCATAGTGTGCTTGCCAAAGCAACCTGAACACCTCAGCACCCAATGAAAAGCTGGCCATACTGGTACACATGTGTAATCCCAGCACTTGAGAGAAAGACACGAGAGGGCCCCTGAGGCTTCTGGGACAGCCAGTCTAGTTTAATTGGTGACTCACAGCTTCTAGTGAGAGACTCTATCTCACAAAACAAGACAGAAAAAAAAGGAAAAAACAAAACAAAACAAGATGGACAGCCCTGAGAAATGACACCCGAGGCTGACCTCCAATCTTCCCATGTATCTGCACATTCTGTGTGTGTGTGTGTGTGTGTGTGTGTGTGTGTGTGTATTTTAGCCTAAGTTTTTCCCCCTGAGGGCAGGTTTTGTTGAAAGTTGGAGGGAATTATTCACTTAATAAAGTCTTACTGAGAGGCCAAGGATCAGGCACGGAGCCATGATCTAAGGACTCAGACAGGGAAAAGAGTTTCATAACCTTCCATATTAAAGGGTTATAAGGACGCACGAAAAAGAAGATTAGAGCTGTACACCACCAAGCTGGCCCTCTAGTCTCATTTTTAATTTTTTTTTAAAATGTAAATGATTATAACAAAAAGGGCTCAAGTGTTCCAAGAAGCTTAGGTTTGATGTTGGCTGTATCAGGTGTTGCTGATTTGAACTTGAATAAAGTTCTTGTCTTCACTGATACTTGGTAGTCTCCTATAGAATTGAGATAATAAAATGGGAAATTTTATACTGTTTAATGAGAAGAGGGTTAATTATCACAGACATTATGACATATTCAGAGTTAAGTGGTGTTTCTGTTGGTCCTTATGGACAGGTATCAAGAAAATGGCATTTGCTAGATCAATACCTGCATACTGTACCAGGAGAAGTGTTAATTTGTAAGTAAGGACACCACATCTGGCACAGCATCTGCAATTGGAGTCATTACCTAATTGGGTTTTCAATAGAGTCAGTGAGGCAGACAGATATATAACCTAGGGTAATTGCAGTAGAAAAGGACAGAGAAAGAGGGGAGGGAGGAAGGAAATCAGAGAGAAAAAGAGATAGGGTACAAAAAGAGAGATAGAGAGAAGGAGACAGAGAGAGGTGAGAGAAAGAAGGAGAGAAGCAGAGAGGTAGAAAAAGAAAAGAGATTGTAGGATGGAGGGAGACAGAGAGATGGGGAGAGAGATGCAGAGAGAGGCAGACACAGAGAGACAGAGACACAGAGAGATATAGAGACAGAACTACAGATCTTGGCAGTGAATTAAGGAGCCAAGGAACAGGAATGATAAAAATACAGAGGCCTGATGAGGAGAAATCTACTGTAGAGATCCTTATCTGCTGACCACTGGGTTCACATACTGGATCTTGTTAGTATTTAACCAAATAACACCTACGAATCATACTTAAGAACTAAAAAAATCAAGTTGGCAGTAGTATGTTTACTGAAAAGGCTTCACTGAAGGCCTAGTTTCTTCATCAGCCTGTCTACATGAGAAGACACTCCATAGAAGTAGACAATGAAGTTGTTGAGACCTGACCTAAAATTAATCATAAAAGAAGGGGGAGTTTGGTACGGTGTTGAATGCCTGGAATTCTATCACTGAAGCAGGAGGGTTCTGAGTTTGAGGCCAGACTATGTAGTTTGAAGCTACAAACTCAGACCCTGTCTTAATCGTTTACAAAGTACTGGATGCTATTCCAGATAAAGTATAGAGAGTAAAGGGCTCAATAGCCCTGTGCCAGGAATCTACTAGACAACCCTGAGGTTTGGCATTCCTTATTCATAAGACACAGAAGATGATATGCTAGTAGTTTATAAAAGTCAAGAGAACTATATTGGAATCAGTAAAAGGGAAAGAGACACAGAGTGAAGTTCAGGAAACACCAGATACAAGTTTCCAGATTTCTCTTTTCTAGTGGAGCTGCACAGAGACACACATACATTCTTCCAGCAGTGGTGTGTGACTAACCAGAGTCACCTGAGCCTGGTTGTTCGGGCTTTTTACTGGGCATGAGCCTCGTAGGCATGGAAAGCTCATGTGACTAACCTCAGCTGCTCAGGCCCCAGTCTCTCAGAGCAAAGCCACCCTAAGTCACGCTGTTGAAATAAACTCATCTGGCTCCACTAGTACAGCTCTGGCCTAACTCTTGTGAACGTTACAAACACTTTCATAAATCAAATAAACAAAGTGCTCTCTTTGTGTGGCTATTCTTGGTTTTCAACTTGACTACATCTGGATTTGGAGCCCAAAACCAGCGGGGAGGGCACACCTGTGAGGAATTTTTGCTTAATTTGAAATAGGAAGAAGACCTACTTTTAATCTGGATCTTTGGTGTAGAAGACATACCATTGATCCAGATCATTTGAGCTGGGAAAACCTACCTCTAACCTAGACCACACCTGATGAAAACCTGTTTAAAAAGGAAACTTATGCTCTTTGCCTGCTTGCCTTTGCCTCCCTAACAAGCCCATTCCTTCATCATTAGAGCCTATATATGTGTGTGTGTGTGTGTGTGTGTGTGTGTGTGTGTGTGTGTGTGTGTTGAAGTCCAGATGAGACTTCCAGCCTCATGAACAGTCACCCATTGTGGGATTGGCTAGACATCAGTGTGTAAGTCATTCTAAAAGCACCCCCCGTCCTTCCCTTCCTCCCTCTCCATCTCTGTTTGTGTGTGTGTGTGTGTGTGTGTGTGTGTGTGTGTGTGACACAGCTGTTTAACTGTCTCCCCATAAGAACTTAAGACCTTAAGAATGTTGGTTATATGGTCTGTAGCCCAAGAAGTAAGCATGCTATTGTGGCAAGTTTCTGTAACATAGACACACACACACACACACACACATCTGCCCCACCAGAGTGTGATATCTCTGCTGTCTGCATTGATTTATTACTTATTCTTCACAGCAGTCATTTAGTGTAGACACTTTAATTTTTACTTTACAAATGGGAAAACTGATCCAATGATGTCTCCTTCCCAGCATCACAGGGTCAGTGTTTATCAGAACTAAGATGGAATCCCATGGCTACTTCGGGCCATAACCTATACAGAGACAATGGAGTTAGGATCAGTGTTGACTTTGCCTCAACAAGTCCAAAGGGTTCTATTCTCTTTTATGTATAATCTCTAACCCTTTCACCAGTTTTACAACCTAAAGACCTCTCATGTTCTTCACATAAGCTTAGATAACCAGCATTTGATCTTCCTTTGAACCACAGATTTTTAGTCCTTTTTAACAGGGAATGAGAATGGGTTAGGCTCAAGCTTAGTACTCAAGTGACCCTCCCACCTCAGGTTTCGTAGAGCTGAGATTCCACATGTGTACCACCATACCCAAATGGGACCAGGCTGTGTTTTCAATATCTATAAGAAGAAGAAACAATCACTACTACTTATAATTTTTTGCCACTTCTTAAACAAGATAGATTCTTAGTAAGATTTCTTTTTCTGTGGGACAATTTGGGGGTGGTATAAAATGCAAATTGAGGCTCAAAGATGTGACCTGCTGTCACTGTGTATAGAAAAAGGAGTGAAGGGCAGCCAGAAGGGCTTCTAAATGAGATGTGATAAAGGTCAGATCAATAGAAGATTTTTTAAAAGAAGGGGAAAAATGTAAGACTGTTGTATCTTCATCTGAGTAGCCTGGAAGGGCAAATGGATTTGAGGGGGTACATAGCATTTTTCCATATGGTTTTTGTGACACCAGCTGCTTAACTGTCTCCCCATAAGGTACCCCAAATAGCTTAAGTATGTTGATCATATAGTCTGTAGCACAAGAAGTAAACATGCTCTTGTGGCACATTTTTAAAGTTTCTATATCAACAACTTTATCTGTCTGTCAGGCCAAGTCTACAGCTGAAAACCCCCAATAGTAAGAGCAGGATCATCCCCATGAAATGGTACCACAAACCATCTGGAGGTGGGGCCACTTGCGATTCCAAAGAAAGCAACACTAAACACCAAGTGATCAGCCTTAAGCATTTACTAAGGAAATTTAGATTGGACTTCAGGGTCCTAATGTTAGTGACAGAAAGAAATGTGTCTGTAATGAGGTACTCAGGGCATGGAGTTTGCACCTTGCATGAAGGAATTGAGTTGGGACTAGTTTCTTCCAGTGGTCTTGGGGGACAACTTTAACAACTTTATCAGTGCCTAAGCATGGACTCAAACTTGCAGAGGAAAACCTGTAGTTGCATGGGCCCCATGGCAGCCAAGACACTTTGTGTATCTTGGGACAAGACAGAAAGCAGGGGGAACAGCTAACTCTGTAGACAGCATGTGAGTTTCCACACAAATTGCCACATTCTTCCCTTTGTTCTTAAAGGGAAGAACAAAGCCATTTAAATCGATCAGGATTAGAGAGAGACATGGCTTTTCATTTTATTTTTAAAAAACCCATGAGATTACAACTGAAGCTGCAATTTACAATGTAGTTTCTGCAGTCAACCTTTAGAAGCATCAACTTTTAATAATTTATTTAATTTTATTCTATGTGCATTAGTGTGAAGGTATCATATCCTTGGAATTGGCGGTACAGACAGTTGTGAGCTTCCATGTGGGTGCTGGGAATTGGACCCGGGTCCATTTGGAAGAGCAGACAGTGCTCTTAACCACTGAGCCATCTCTCCAGCCCAGAAGCATCAATTTTAAAGAACAAGAACATTGAGCTCAAATCTGCTGCTTACTGAAGCTAGGCGTTGTGACTTTTGTGGAAATTCGGACTCATTTTCTTTTTATTTTATTTATTTATTATTGTTGTTGTTGTTTCAAGACAGGGTCTCACTATGTAGCTCTAGCTGCCCTGGAAATTACTCTGTAGGCTTTGAACTCAGAGATCTGCCTGCCTCTGCCTCCAAAGTACTAGGATTAAAGGTGTACACCACCACACATGGCAGCTGGATCATCTTCTTTATGATAATTAAATGAGGGTGTATACATATGGAATCTGGCACGGAGACATGATTAACAGGCAGCAATATTAAATAAATGTGGATTTATGTCATTAAAGAACTGAATAAATGGAGCTATGTCACAAATGCCATAGAACCAGCTAAACCTATTCACATACATAGAGCATACATCAAAATATATAGGAAAATATAAGAGTAACTTTGAGTTTTCTAGATACAAAAGCACAAGGTCAGCATAAAAGCAGAACAGGTAGTTTCCCTAGAGTCCAGTTCATAATATTTTGCAGGGGTATTGTCTTAACTAAGGTTTCTATTGCTGCAATGAAAATACCATGACAAAAAGTAAATTGGGAAGGAAAGGGTTTATTCGGCTTTCAGTTCCACTTTGTAGTCCCTCACTACAGGAAGCCTGGTCAGGAACTCACACAGGGAAGGAGCCTGAAAGCAGGAGCTGATACAGAAGCCATGGAGGGGTGCTACTTGCCCGCTTGTTCCCCATGGGTTGCTCAGCCTGCTTTCGTATAAAAGCTGAGGGATCGCACCACCTACAACGGGCTGGACCCTCCCACATCAATCACTAATTAATAAGATGCACTACAGCCTGATCTTATGGAGGCATTTTCTCAGTGTGTCAAGTTGGCATACAAAACCATCAGTACAGGTGTGAACCTGATATACCCTTTCAGTTAAGTAGCATCCAGCCCCAAAAGAAAAAAGCAACCCAGAAAGAGTCCTTCCTACACAAGCCAAGCCTTACATTATCTATCCACAGCCATGCAAAAAGTTCAGTTCCAAAAACAAAGAGAGGTTTTACATCCCAACTAATTTTATGAAACTACTATATATAACCTTGACCCCAAACCTAACAGCACTACATCAAACAGAAGTACAGACTAAAGCAACTCATGAAAATGCTAAAGAAATTATCAAGACAGATTACTCATGATGAAATTCTATTACAACAGAGTTACATGATTGATGTCAAAATTCATCTATAAAATTCAAATTAGCACATTAGCAACTATGTCCATCTGAATAATGCAGTGCTTGATGAAATTCAACATATATTTAAGTTGATTTGAATACACTCAGAAAACTAAGAATAAAATGAAATGTCTCTACTATGTAATACTTTATCACATCTACAAAGGGGAATAATAAACACTGCAGTGAAATGTTGAAGTTTTGTCATTTCTGATCATGAATAAGACAAGAATGTCAACTATTATCAAATAGGCTCATCATTGTACTGGGTGGATCTATCCAATGACAAAAATTGAGACAAGGAAAGAAATGGTATGATATTTAAAATGGAAGAGACACAATTGCTCTCTGAGACAGTTTGTGTTAAAAGGGATCTAGAGATAAACGTTTAGAATAATCCTATTTAACAACCTTTGCTAGAAAGAAAATCAACATGCAGGAATTAGGTGTATTTGTTCTACCTCAAACTGTAAACTGTAAAACTTCAAAAACAAAGGCAGGCGCTCAGCAGGCAGAGGCATATGGATGTTCCTCAGTTCTGTTCCAGCCTGGTCTATACAGGGAGTTTTAAATCTATCTTCTGCATCCGAAAGAAAACATGCAATGTTTGTTTATCTGAGAGTGGCATATTTGAAGTAACATAATCACTTTGAGTTGCATCCATTTTGTTCTACATGTCATGGTCTCGTTTTTCTTTTCAGTTGAATAAAATTCCATTGTTATATTACTACATGGCTTTATTTCTTCATCTATTTATTGATGGACATCTAGGCTGGATCCATTTTTTGCCTACTATGAATAATATTTATTGGCTGTTCATATTTCTGTTTTGGACAACTGTGTACTTAGTTCATTAGCTTATTTACTGATTAATTTAATGGTTTGTGGGAGTTTCACAGTTCTTTGTGTCCTAGATTTTGACCGCTGTATAGTGTATGGGTGTATGGGTGAGAAAGACTTTTTTTCCATTCTCTGGGCCATCTCTTCATGCTCTCGGAGTTCTGTTCAGAAAATCCCTGCCTATGTCAATATCTTGAAATGGCTTCCTCTAAGGCAGAGGTTCTCAACCTGTGGGACATGACCCCCCTAAGGGTTGTATTTGGATAGCCTACATATTAAATGTTTACATTACAATTCATAAAAGTAGAAAAATTACAGTTATGAAGTAACAACGAAAATAATTTTATGGTCAGGGTCACAAGGAACTGTATTAAATGGTCTCAGCATTGGAAGGTAGAAAACCACTGCTAAGAGTCTCAAAGTTCCAGGTCGTATGTTAAGTTCTGTGACTGAATTAACTTTTGTTCACTCTTTTGCAAGCAGAAATCCAGTTTTCTTAACCCTATATGCTAAAGAGATGGTCTTTCCCCGGTGTGTGTACATGTCCATTACTGTGTGAGTTCACTTCCAGTTCCCCCATCCCTCTCTGTTGCTCTATGTCAGTGGTTTTCAAGCTTCCTAATGCAGCCGAGCTGCTGAGAAGCACTATACAGAACACAGGCCACTTGGAGAGGCCCAGCAGCCCTTCTTCTGCTCCTTCTCTAGTTAAAAAACAACAGGACTATTTCTTTTTTCTCTTTTTCTTTGTCTTCAAGAGTGTGGCCTTTGGACTCTGCCATGTTGGTCTGAGATAAGATGTGACCTGTGGAAAGAAGTCTTGGGGACTCTTGGACAGAGTATTAGACATTTTCCCCTTTCAGTAACCTTTCCTGGAACTACTGGTTAATGTGTTTGAGGTGCTTGGCGCCAAAAGGCTGGGACTGTTAAGGTCCTCCCCATCTCTGTCTTTTTCTTTCTGAGAATTTCCCTAAGGCTCCCAGTGCTGGTTAGTTACATCAGCAGTCTGTCTTCTCCCCACCTGCTTGGGCATAGGGTAGCACTGTCCGGACTGAGACTTTCGAGCTCTGGCTTAAATCTGCGAAGGATTGACAACATCGCCACTGAGGTAGTGAGCAGAGCTGACAGCGCAGAGCTGGCACTGCAGGACTCAAGGAGCTTTGCTGGTTCCTCTGACCATCATCTGTGGGTACAACGGCGAGTGACCCACTCAGGTTTGGGTATTTACACAGACTTGGAGTGACACTTGTGGCTCTGCAGCTCCTCAAAGGCCCCTAAGAAGCCTGTCTCTTGGTGCAGTCCAGGACCTCCAGCTTCATGGATTCCCAGATCCCACAGAGCATCGCACCCAGCTCAGTCATGGTGCAGCCCATCCTTGACAGCCGAGGGCCCCACAGCCGGTTCCAGCATCCTCTCACCATCTTATCCATTGATCAGATGAGGCCCAGCCACACGGAGAATGACTACATAGAAAGCCCTGGCCTGGCCTCCACCATGAACCGAGAGCTGGCTCTTACACGTGCCAGCAGTGATGAGGATGTTACTCACCATTGGATCATCTTCAACGATAGGCCCAGCTCTGTAAGCAGCAGCAGCACTTCCTCAGACCAGAGTCTGACAGACCACACGGCTCTGCCTGAGCAGGCCTCAGCCACGCCTGTGTGCCTCCAGCCCAAAGCGGCCCATCGTAAGCCACTGCAAGAGATAGACAAGCACTTCTTGCTGTGTGAGGCCTGTGGAAAGTGTAAGTGCAAAGAATGTGCTGCCCCTCAGAAGTTGCCCTCCTGCTGGGCCTGCAACCAGAAATGCCTTTGTTCTGCCCAGAACCTGGTCAACTACGGTACATGCATGTGCCTCGTGAAAGGTATTTTCTACCACTGCATTAATGAGGATGATGAGGGCTCCACTGCTGACCATCCCTGCTCCTGCTCCCGCTCCAAATGTTGCATCCGCTGGTCCTTTATGGGCGCCCTTTCTGTGCTGCTGCCCTGTCTGCTGTGCTACCTGCCAGCCACAGGCAGTGTCAAGCTGGCCCAGTATGTCTATGACCGCCTGAGACGCCCTGGTTGCCGCTGCAAGCAAGAGAACAGTGTTATCTACAAGGCAGCCAGCGGGGACACCGAGGGCAGCAGGTCCGACAAGCCTTTCTGACACTATGGAGTCAGCACTGCCTTCGGAAATGTGGTCCCTCCTGCCAGTCTCCTGAGGCTGACCTTGTTCATCTGTCCTCTCCTAAACCCTAACTGGAAAAAAAAACAGGCAGAGAACACTACCACACACTCTTGAGTCCCCAAAAGGATGAAGATGCACCTTGGGGATTTTCATGGTCTTGAAACTTTATGTCAAGCAGCAGTAACAGTGTCAGGGTGTGGTGCTTAGGGGCCAGTTTTCCTATTTCCGAAGGTGGAACACAGATGTGGACACTAATATAGAAGTTAAGCCACTCAATGTCATTCCAGGCCCTCCTCTCAACCTCTGCCTCTCACTTTGCCACTGTCTCTGGCTCCTGCAGGAGCCTCCTGCCTGGGAGGAACTGCTAATGGAAGGTAGGATACCTGGAGGAAGACTCTCAAAGCCTTGACCTCTATCTTTTCCTCCTCTCCATTCCTCTTGGCCTTAGCCTCTTGGAAAGGTGCACCATAGCAATTCCTGCTTGTATATACTTGATGGCGGAGAACAAAATCTCGAGTGAGCCGAAGCCTCCCTGGAGCCACAGGATAGACAAGGAGCCACTGGGCAATGTGTTCCTCCTAGCTTCAGAAACTAACTTGGGGGTGTTCACTCATCACAGACTGGCCTGCCTGCTATGTGCCCTGAGTTCTCTTTACTCTGATTCTTTGCAGAAACTTGCTGGGTTGAGAAGGCCAGGGTGGAGGACCCTAGGGAGGTTGCTTAAATGACATTCAGAATGGTAAATAGGATAGACACCAGAAGCGGTGGAAGCAAGCAAACAGGATGGGAGTCTACTATGGAGGGTCCTCTGAAAGGCTCCACCCAACAGGGGATCAAAGTAGATGCTGAGACTTACAGCCAAACTTTGGTCAGAGCACAGGGAGTCTTATGGAAGAAAGGGGAGGGTGATAGAAGGACACAGAGGGGACAAGAGCTCCACAAGGAGACCAATAGAGCTGAAAAAAATCTGACCTCAGGGGGTCCTGCAGTGACTGGTGCACCAACCAAAGACCATGCATGGAGGACCTAGACCCCCTGTTCAGATGTAGCAAATAGGTAGCTCAGTCTCCATGTGGGTCTCTGAATAAGAGGAGCAGGGGCTGCCTCTGTCATGAAGTCAGTTGCCTGCTCTTTGATCACTTCCCCCTGGCAATTTGGCTTTGCCAGGCCACAGAGGAAGAGGATGAAGGAAATCCTTATGAGCTTGATAAGCTCTGGGCAGATGGCAGGGGAGGAGGTCTCCCCCTCTCAGTGGACGAGGGAAAGAGGATAGGGGGAAGAGGGAGGAAGGGTGGGACTGGAGGGAAATGAGGGAGGGGGCGTCAATTGGGATATGAAATGAATCCATTGTAAAAATTAAATAAATAAATAAATGATTCAAAAAGAAGGCCATGGTGACACAAATATTATTTTGCCAATGAGTCGGAGGCTGTGGTCCCCGGACCCAGTTGTGATGTTTTTATATGTTTAATTAAACTAGATACTAATGGTATTTAAACAATAATAATAGCAATAATGCTTTGCTTCCTTTTGCCTCCTCCAGGAAGGCCTAATTTCAAAATCTGGGGGCATACAACCTTCAGGAGCATAATTCCCCTGCCCATCAAGAATAGTGAAGAACAGGCCGCCCCATTGGCAGAATGTCGGCTGGGGTTGGGTTTTCTGCCGATTCTGCTGCTTGCCATCATAGCTTCTTGTGTGTGTATAGTGATGTGTCTGTTTTTATGTAAATAGAGAGGTGATGAACAGAGTCTACTTTAGTGTTAGGAGGCCCCTGTGAGGAAGTCAGAAGAGCCCAGAGAGGGTGGACTCCAGGGGCTGCTGGGTTTGAGCCCCACTTTCATACACAGCACACAAACAACCCCTCCCCTCAGCCCCCAAAAGACATAACAACTCTTTCTCTCATGGTGTAAAGGATTCCGAAAGTTCAGCACATCCATTGGGTAGGTACTTGTTGAATGCAAAAAGCTATAGTGTCTCTGGTCCTTGCTCCAAGTTGTTGTGTGGGGTTTTTGCTTTGTGTGCTATTTTGTCCCCATGCCTGCCTCTGCTGTGAGAAAAGGCCTGGGTCAGAAGAGGTGCCCCAGATGAAATTGGGAAATCATTAGGCAAAAATCTTGTGCAGCACTTCTGGTTCTTTGTGTGGGACCAGAGTTGCCCCCAGGAAGGAGGTAAGCAGGCAGGTAGCTGTGAATGAAGTTACCTAATGCTCTTTCTCAAGGATTTACCCCATGCCCACCTCGGAAACTAGCAGTAGTAAAACCTTATGATTTAGAATAAGTTAATTTTAACCATAGGTATTTATTGATTGGAGAAAAGGAGGGGTTTATTTTAATCTTTCTTTATGTAACATTTACTGACTTATAAATGGCAAGTATAAAATACTGCATCTTCATTCTCTATGGCTAATCCGTATAGCTGCCTTTGCCAGAGTTGCAATGTTCTTGCACAGACTGGAAGGAAAGTTGGAAGAAAAAAAACTTGTTCAGCCGACCACTTAACACTAATTGAGAGGCTGGAAATGTTTTCTTCAGATGAGGTATGTGAAGGGAAACCCCAAAAGGATAGCACACACATCCACTCTTTCTAAACATCCTGGGAACTTTGCCCAGGGTCCCTACCTCAATTTGTCTCCACAGGACAGTTGACCCAGTGGCAACTTGCACTTTGGTGATCTGTGGAAAATTGAGTGACATAAGCCATGTAGGCACACATGCACATGTGACACTTACATACGCACACTGACCCTCTAACCACACAGACCCTGTTTCCTGGCAACCCTTCCTGAACCCTGGCTTTGTGTACATAGCTGTAAACACGGATTTTTTTATTGGTTTGGTTTGCTTTTGCTTCACACCCCCCCACCCCCGACCGCGCTCCTGGGTTTAGCATGTGAATGGACGTCTACAGAACTCCCCCTCCCCCAGGAGTTTACCTTAGGGTCCATTTGCTCAGTGGTAAAGGGAAAGAGTGAAGGAGGCATCCTGGCTTCTCTCTCGCTCTGTTTTTCTCTGGCGTCTCAGCAAATGCCTACACACAGGAAGGAACACATACACAAAAAGGTGGTAGTTTGCCTGTAGGGTGTCCACACCCTTACTCAGGCTAGTCCACAGGCACCGAGAGTACAGGCTCTCACAAACACAGAACATTTCCATAACTGTTTCTGACTTTTGCACTAGCATTAGAGGCATGCTTGGCTGAGTTATGTCTCCTCAAGACCTTCTAGACCTAGAGTGGGTCTAGGCATTTGTGCCTGGAGCTAAGGATGCCATCTGGGACATTGTTGGAAGTGCCTTGGTGACTTGGTTTTCACACAGTGGGGAAAGGCTAGCACTTCTCTTTGGGCCTAGGCTAGCAAAGCCTTCCAAGGTACAATCAAGGCGTCCTTGTGGTGTGGTGAGTGCTTGGCGCTAGTCCATTCTGCATTGATGGGGCCCAGCTGGAGCACAACCCCAAGGGAGCAACACATACAATTTTGGCCAGGCCAGAACCCAGGTACCCATCACTTTGAAACAGAGTGGTCTCTAGTGATGCTCCTAGAAATGTCTGAGGTGTGCACACAGCACAAATTTGCACTGTACAATTTTATTGAACAGCTAGGGCTTCACCAGCCTCCTGGTTCTAGCATTTGGTGAAGTAAGTAGTTCCCTGCCTTCCCTGGTCTTTAACGGTGGGTGTCAATCCTGTGTTGCCATTCTTGTTGTGGATGACTGCACTCTTTCTTCTTAGCTTGCTTTCTCTTGGTCCTATGCCGGATTTCCTGTTAGCTGCAGTAGAGCTGTTCCTGGTGCCCACTCCACCACATTCCTGTTTCATTCTCCCCTCACTATAGCCCCCTTTCAGCCCACCACAAAAATTACCACAGAAGGTTTCCTTTGTCAAAAGTATTCATTTTTGACGCTTTATTTAGAAAATCTGCTATTGTAAGAGTTCTTCTGTTTGTGAAGAAAAACAAGTTAAAAACTGAACATACTGATCTAGTTAAATATCCACATGACTGCCAAAAAAAATATGAAGGATCACCTTGCCTGCAAATAGAGACAGATTCTGTCTTTTCTCATTTATGACCCCTTCATTTCTTTCTCTTTTCTTATTGAGCCAGCTAAGATTTTTGGCACACTGTTGAGTGTGAGTGGAGATAGTGCCCTCCTATCCTACTCTAGATTTTAAAGGAAATTCTTTCTGTTAACCCCTCAAAATGTAATGTCAGCTATAGGCTTGTCTATAGCTTCTCCTTATGTTGAGGTATGTCCCTTCCATTTCTACCTCCTTCAGAGCTTTTCTCATGGAGACATATTGAACGTTGTCAAAAGCCTTTTCTGGGGGCATTTGTCAGTGGGTAACAGAAATGTTTTAGTTAGTTGTCTTCTGACCTCAACATGCATGCAATGTCAAGAGCACAGGGGCACACACACATATCCTACATGTATACAAAATAAAAATAAATGTTTTTTTTCTAAAGAAAAATTTAACAGGAGGTATAAAGGGGCTAGTTGGGAACAGCAAGGAGGGGGAACAAGAGAGGTGATAAGGCGTGAGGATGATCAAAATACATTACGTATATTTTTGACAATGTCAAAATGAAACAATTATTCTCTAATAAATACATAACCATTTAAAGAGTGACTACAGAGCTGGGTGTGGTAGCATGCATCTGCCGTGCCAGCTACCTGGAGGCCCTGAAGCTCAAGAACCACCTGGACAGCCTATCCTGACCCTGCTTCAAATCAAACAAATGGGAATCCAGGGGAGAAAATGTACTTCAGTGATAAAGTACTTGCCTAGCATATGCCAGGTTCAACAGTCTCAGAATTACAAACATTCAAAGTAGATTCACACTCCAAATAAAAAAAAAATTGCATCATGTAACAGTGTTTGAATGACTCTGAGTGCAGCTTGGCCTAAGAGCTGAGTTACAGGGAACCATGGAGTTGGACTACTCTAGCTTCCTTGATAGGCATGCTTACAGGTTAGAGTTCATGGCTCCTAGGAAACAATATGTCTTCTAGTTCCTGAGAGACCGATGCACTCCCTCAGGCAGTGAAGTGTCTGGGCTGTTTTGTGTTTCTCTCTACATTCCCTTAGTAGTCAAGGAAGCATGGAAGCTTGACCAGACAATTGGTCTTAGATATGAATCTTGTATAATTTGCATAGGTTGTAAACATTATTGTATCCTGGCAACTACAGCTATATTGATCCTGTATATTGCCATTATATTCTGATTCTAATAAAGGCATGATGGTTATGATTGCTCTCAATAAAATTGTCACAGCCTCAGTCTTCCTGTGACCCCTCCAACTGGCCTGATTTACTTCCTCAAGGTCATATCAGGTGACCTTGGCCCAATAAGTAAGTGAAGGAGCTTACACTGAGGAGTATGTTATGCTGTGGGCTATAGTCCCTCAGTACCTAGGCTTAGCTAAAGTGCAATGGAACTAAGGAGTTGTCAATACTTAGAAGATTACTGGGAGACTGAGGAGATGGCTCATGCAACAATGAGAACCTGAGTTTGTATCTCAACATCCATGAAAAAAGCAGGCACAATAGAATGTGCATGTGGTCACTGCACTGGGGCGACAGAGACAAGAGGATCCTGGGATACCACGTTTAGCCATTTAGGAATTTCCAGGATCAATGAGGGATCTTGTCCAAAAAATAAGAAGAGCAATAGAGAGTGATGAAGATAGGTCTCCAACAACTACAAAAGGCCCCAACACAGTGTCCTAGTTTGCTTCTCTGTTGCAGTTTGGGGACAGAAGGGTTTATTTGGCTTAAACAGTACAGTTAATTATTGAGGAAAGCCAAGACAGGACCCTGGAACAGAAACTGAAGCAGAAACCACGAGGTACACTGCTTACTTCCCTGTTCTCCATGGCTTAGTCAGTTTACTTTTTATAAAAACTAGGACCACCTGTCTTAGGTATAGTACTCCCCAGAGTGGACTTGGCCCTCCCACATCAATCAATAAATCAATAAAATGTCCCACAGATGTGCCAGATGGCCAACTCATGGAAGCAATTCTTCAACTGACAGTCTGTCTTCCCAGCCAGATGACTCTAGTTTGTGTCAAGTTGAGAAAAACTAATCTGTTTCTCTCTCTCTCTCTCTCTCTCTCTCTCTCTCTCTCTCTCTCTCTCTCTCTCTCTCTCTCTCTCTCTCTCTCTCTCTCTCTCTCTCTCACACACACACACACACACACACACACACACCAGAAAGAGATTATGGCATCTGAAGCCAAAAATGGATCTTATACAGAGCTGAGAATCATTCCATTGATCTTCTTGGAAAATCAATCACTAATTTTATGAATAAGAAACTGAGTCAAATAATGCCCAGGGTTGCTGCTTCCAATAACTAGAGCAGCTGGGCAAGCTGAGCAAAGACCAAATAACCTATCTCCTGAGATTTATCATCCCCTTTTAAATTCTCATTACAGAAGCAGGAGAGAGAGGCACAGAGGCTAAGGAAACAGCTCAATCCGCAGAACCCATGTAAAATAAAAAGCCGGGATGGTAGTACACAATAACAATCCCAGCACTTGGAAAGTGGAAACAGGTGGCTTCCTAGGCCAGCCAGCCAGCCTTACCTCATTGGTGAGCTCCAAGCCAATGAGATAGTCAGCTTACTTTTTATGAAAACCAGGACCACCTGTGAAGGTATAGCACTGCCCAGAGTGGGCTTGGCCCTCCCACATCAATCAATCAATCAATCAAGAAAATGTCCCACAGACATGCCAGATGACCAAGCCAAGCCAAGCAAACTCTCTTGGAAGATAAGCTGGATGACTCCTGGAGAGCAACACTGGAGGTTGACCCTGGACGAAAAATGGTCCTCTAGAAGAAGTAGGGGCTGTGCCATGGCAGAAAGGAGAGAGAGAGAGAGAGAGAGAGAGAGAGAGAGAGAGAGAGAGAGAGAGAGAGAGAGAGAGAGAGAGAGAGAGCAAAGAAGCCCTGAGTCTGTGAAGTCCTGAGTGGATTTGTGTCACTGACATGGTCATGACCATGTCAAAGACCCTGATGTCTCAAACCCATAGAATGGCAAAGCTCAAAGACAGGGCAAAGCTTTCCTCAGGTGCAAGTGTCAATGCTAATAGTATGTGAAATAAAATGTTCACTATAGGTTTCCCCTCATGATGCTTCCACCTGGACCACTGCTCCCCTACAGAAACTGCTCCTACTGAGATTTGTTAAACTTGCTTCCTTATTCAGATGTATATAATAACCCTGCCTCCTTGTTTATCTTTATGTAATAACCCCATCTCCCATTCCAACTGTATTTATAAGAAGCATGCTGAGTTTCTAGGGCACTGTGGCTTCTGCATCTGAGAGCCCAGGCCACCCGATCCATCTTTTCAATGTGCGTGTACCTGTGAGTCTGTGGTTTCTTCATTTGCCACTCCAGCTGTGTCAGTCCCCAAAACTATACGCAGGATGCCTCAGTGAACTGCCTTTTGAAAGATGCTTTCCTGAACCATCAGAATCTAACATATTTGATAAACTCTAGTGACCCTGGTCCTTCACAAACAAGAAGACCATTATCAAAATATGGCAGGGCATTTCCCAGGATTTCTCAAGACTATGAAACAACATAAGGCATTTTTTCAGCAGAAATTTGAGATGGCATTTAGCTTCATTTTTCTAGACAACAGAAACATAAGCCAGGCATGGTGCTGAACTCCTGTAATCCCAGCACTTGGGAGGCAGAGGCAGGTGGATCTCTGGAAGTTTAAAGCCAGCCTAGTCTACAGTGTTAGTTCCAGGACAGCCAGAGCTACACAGAAAAACCCTTTCTCAATAAAGGAAAGAAAAAGAAAAAAAAGGAAGGAAGAAATCTAAACTAGCTTGTCACTTGTTTGATAAGGATAGATCTTGGGTAGTGGTACATTTCTTCCTGTGCTCACAAACATTTTACTAGAAGAAAATCAATATATAGTGCCTGGCTGCTGTTACAGTTTGAAAATGATGTGTCCCCAAAACTCTTTTGTTGAAAGTGTCATCCCTAGCTGATGGCACTTCAGGAATGTAATTGGATCTTGAGGGACCTGATCTAACTAGTGAATGAAACCGCTGATAAAAAAAAAAATCATAATTGGATGGCATTATTGAAATGTTGGTAGAAACCAGGAGGCAGGGCCTTCTTAGAAGAAGAAATAAGTCACTGAGCATTTGAAGACTATATCTAGTCCCCATCCATCCAAGTATCCCTCTCTCGGTTTCCTGGACACCATGAGGTGAGAAACTTTTACCTTATAAAGCCTTTATCCATAATTTTCTGACTAAACCAGGGCCAGAAACAGTAGACTTCTGAAAACATGAGCCAAATAAATCTTTTCTCCTTTTCTTTCTTTTTTTTTTTTCAATACAGGGTTTTCCTGTGTAGCCTGGGCTGGCTTGGACTCACTTTTGTAGAGCAGACTGGCTTTGAACTCACAGAGCTCTGCCTGCTTCTGCCTCCCTAAGTGCTGGGATTACAAGCATGTGCCACCACAGCTGGGTCAATCTCCTTTGAAATTGTTCCTCTTGGGCATTTTGTCACAAGAATAACAAATGATTCCCAAACATCACATGAATAGTTAAAGGCTGTTGCCACCACTAAAGTCATCCCTTAAAGCAAATATATGAACTGGGATTGTTGCTAAGCGGTAGCGTACTCACCCAGCATGTGTGAGATGCTAGGTTCCATCCCCAGTCCTGCTCTTTTTGCATATTCTTTTCCTTCAATGTGAAATAAATCATTGGTGTTTTTATCTGTAGTTTCATTATGTGGCGTTTTAAAAAGAAAAAAAAATGGTTTTAGTTTCTTTCACAGTTCACAGTACTGCCCCCCAAAAAGTAAATTTGAAGAATATGCAATTATCCAATCATTCAAGATTGCTTCAATCGGTGGTTTGTTTGTTTGTTTGTTTGTTTTTAGAGGTGGTAATCAGAACTCTCACCCAAACCAGAAATTATAAATGGTGCAACAACTCCAATTTTAAAACAACAATAAAGAGGACTGTGAGGACAGGAAAACCATGTGGATTTGGTTGCAGAATATGCCGGTGACATAGCGAAGGATGAAGATGCCAGTGTATGCAGCCATGTCTACTCAAAGGCCTTCATCTACTCAAAGACATTCAGTTATTGAAAATGTCCCTGGACTACATGATCTCCAAAATTAGGTCTCTTCTGAGAACTGTGAACTGTGGGGAAAAAAAAACATTCTTTTTTCTTTTTAAAAAGCCACATAATGAAACTGCTGATAGAAACACTAACGATTTCTTTCACATTGAAGGAAATATATATATATATCCAAAAAGAACAGCTCTCTGTCCCTGTGAGGTGGGAGCTGTGCTGGATGCTGCTTCTCACCTTTTTTGCGCTTGGCATTAGTGTCGTTATTTGATGACATGGTTTAAGCACTACTGAAGCTTTGCTTTTCTCTGGGTATAATTTGGTGAGGTGTAGGAGAGCACAGTAGAAACCTTGAAGAAGGAAGGACCCCTCCACACTTGTCTAGGGTAGCATGATTGGGGGCAGAGTTGACCTCACAGCCATCAAGAATGAACTGCTGGGCTAGAGAGATGGCTCAGAGGAACACTGACTGCTCTTCCAGAGGTCCTGAGTTCAATTCCCAGCAACCACATAGTGGCTCATAACTTTCTATAATGAAATCTGGTGCCTTCTTCTGGCATACAGTTGTAGATAATAAATAAATAAACTGAAAGAAAAAAGAATGAGCTGCTTCTCAGCTACTGTGTCTTAAAATTCATTTGCATTAAACTGCGGGAAGCTCCACTTATTTGAGGTGTGGATCATCTGGTGGCCAGAGGACTTGAACTTGCCTCTACAAAAGGCCTCAGTCACATATTTCTTATTGGTGCAGATGGACATGATGACCTGGCCAGTGTGAACCCTGGCCACCCATAACCTGTCTGGAGTCTAGACTGGGGTTAGCACTGAGACTGGAAACACAAATCGCTTCCAGGAAACACAAATCGCTTCCAGGAAACTGTCTCCAACATCCTTTATACGCAACAGGCTGCACACACTACCAAAAGAGTTGTTCTTTGTAACTACTGCACACCAGGCCACCATGGAGCTGCTTTTCTTTTAGAATAGTCTCCCTCCATAGCCCACAGTGGCCTTGAACTCACTGCTTCAACTTACTAAATGCTATGGATCAAAAGCATGTACCACCATACATAGAAAGAAAAAATGAGTAGATTTTTATGCTATCCTCCATAAGAATGTAGTTCATAATACATAGGAAATCATAAGTCAAACTTCATTATTAGGAGCAACAAAAATTATCATTACTAATTTTAAAAGCAATTCTGTGTTTCCAATTCTATATTTCACATGAGCCCATTAAGTTGAAAGCCAACTTAGGCATAAAAGAAAAAATCTGTCTCAAAAACCAACTATGGGAACACTATTATTGAAATATATTCCACAGTATTTTCTCAACTTAAGGCTATTTTTAACATCTCTGGGTGGTTTTGTTTGTTTGTTTGTTTGTTTGTTTGTTTGTTTGTTTTCCAGAATCGGCATGATGCATGTGTCAGTTCTCTGTAGAAAGAATATGTGTTTAACTGAAAATGTTCATAAATTTGGATCATTTATATTTATTTTGTCACATATAGACTTCTATGAAGGTGGTTTGTCTTGAGAGAGGGTCATCTTAGCTCAGGGTGGCCTCAAAATATCTTTTTAGCCCAGAAAAATCCTCAATTCATGATTCCCCTGCCTTAGCCTCCAAACAGCACCATATCCCACTTTTAATACTTTTCATTTCTCTGTAATTTAAGTTCCCTTCATTTCAATAAATTTAGTCAATGTTTTAAAATACAGATCTGGGGAGACAGCTCCATTAGTAAGCAGTTTGCCACCCAAGCTTGAGGTTAAGGATGAGCCCCAGAACCCAGAGAAAAAGGAAAGAATGGCAGTATGAGCTTATAACCCCACTGCGTTGGCAGTGGCAATTGACTGAAAGATCCCTGGAGCTCAGTAGCCAGCAGGCGTCGTCTACCTGCTGATCCTCCGGTGCCAGAGAGGGAAATCCTGTCCCCAAGAAACAAAGTATAGAGCTGCTGAGGCAAAACACCTCTGGCCTCTGTAAACCTCTACACATACACACACACACACACACACACACACACACGCGCGCGCGCGCATAAAACACTGTGGAATTTGGGGGCTGTCTCAGTGAGTAAGAGAGGCTGCTGTGAAAGCATGAGGCGCTGAGTTGAAATCCTCGGCACTTGTGGGAAAAGGCAGGCGTGGCTGTCTGAGCCTGGCAGTCTAAGCATTGCAGGGACAGGCACAGGTAAACCCAGACATTCTCTGGCCTACCAGCCCAGTCAAGACAGTAAGCTTCAGATTTAGAGAGAAACCCTGTCTTCAAGAATAAGGCAGTAAGTGATGGGGAAGTTACCCTATGTGTACATCTCTGGCCTAGAGCTCTTGAACTCGCACACACATGCGTACATGCGCTCTAGCGACAGGGAAAGTTTTCAAGAGTTTGAGGGACATGTAAAATCCAAACGATGGGCTGGAACGATGACTTCATGGTTGCTGCTGTTTTAGAGGACCTGAGTTTGGTTTCCAGATCCTACATCAGGGGGCTCACAAACATCTGTAACTACAGTTCTAAAAGATCCAGCACCTTTTTTTTTTTTTTTTTTTGGCTTCCTAGTACACCTTCACACAGATAGCAAGCATTCATTCCCACAGATGTACATACACACACATACATAAAAATAAATGTTTTTCTTTAAGATCCAAAGCTCAGAATAAACAAGAAAATGTGGTGTTCACATGAGGATAGACGTACTTCTGGGAGAAATCAACTTGGCTACATTTCTGTGGGCATTTTGGTAGGAAAAGGAGAGTGTTTATAAGTAGCATCAGAACAATTGAATGTCTAGAGTATTTCTGCTGGAGAAACAAGAACTTACATTCACACACACACACAGAAAGAGAGAGAGAGAGAGAGAATTTTCACCTTTGCTAAATTAGGACAGTAGATAAGGAAATCAAACAATGCCTAGCCATCCTCTAGAAAGATAAACAATGTGATCAATTAGGTCAAGTCGTGAGAATCACTTGAGACCACATGAGCCACTACTTGGATAAATTACACAAATGTCAGTCTAGTGGCTCTAGTAATGAGAGCTCACGGCTCTAATGATGGTATGTGGGTCGAAGTAAACAAAATGCAGCAGTGAGCTCAGCGGCATAACCCCAGGGTTCCTGTGATTAGACATGAGGATCCAGGCTGAGGCTGCCCCCATCACAAGCAGGAGACTGCTCCCAGAAATAACCTGGCCTCTGCTCATGAACCCAGGGGTCTGCAACCCCGACCAGGAGCACATGTTTAAGGCTAAGGATGACCTGTCCTGAGCTTCCCAACCCCGAAGAGGAACAATCCCGGGAATCTAGAGTGGCAGACATCAGGCCAGAGCCCCTACCAGGAAAAGATCTTCAGACTGCTAACAGGGCTAGGGAGAGAGGTAAGTGCAAGATCGTCCTCCTCAGATTTTGAAGCCTGCTCCTGTCTGACAGCAAGGCATGCAGCTGGTAAGGGACAGGACCCATAAGGAGAGAGCCTACTCCCACAAGGTGTCATCTGGCCTATTCAAATTGTCTTCTGGCCTCCACACATGTAATATAACACATATAAGTATGTGTGTTTGTGTGCCCGCTCCAGTTTCAGAATTGATCCCAGGGCCAGTACAAGCGCTACCATTTGAGATTTGCCACTCTCATTGGCTGCGGTGGTTTGAACAAGATCCCTCCCCCCCCCCGGAAGTTTCTGACATTCTAATACATTCTAATACTTGGTCCCTAGTTGGTAGCTGTTTGGGGAGGATTAAAATATGTGGCCTTTCTAGAGGAAGTATGTCACTGAAGGTGGGCTTTGAGGTTTCAAAAGACTTGAGTTAGCGCTCTCTCTGGCTCTCTCTCTCCTTCCTGTTTGTGGTTTGAGACGTGAGCTCTCAATCTGCTGCTCCAGCCAGCATGCTTGCTTGCAGCTGCTTGCTGCCATGCTGGCCCACCATGATGGACTCTTATCTTATCCTTCTGTAACTCTAATCCCAAAAGGAACCCTTCCTTCTACAGGTGGCTTCAGCCATGATGCTTTATCACGAAAATAAAAAGTCTGTCAGTGGGCTGACAGGTTGCCTCCCTTCAACTTCACAAACCCTTGGGAGGAGGAAAGTTACTACCCTGAGCCAAGGGAGGCAGAAAGAACTAAGGAACTGACCCATTGCGTGATGGCTAGAAGATTCAGTCTGGCACCCTATCATTCTAGCCCTGCTCTTGCCAGCCCTACTCTGCTACATCAAACATTACACTGGGGTCTGGGTAAAGCATGCTTACAAGTATGCAACCATCTAGCCCGGGGGGTACCAGACCCCTCTTATGAATGAAGAACTGGGGCTCTGAGAGAACCAATAATTTGCTTATAGTCATACAGCCAGGCTTTTAAATGTCCTGGTAATGAAGGGAGTGATGAGTCCCAAGGGGAGATGAACTTCACCATCTGAGGACAAGATGGGCATGTGTTGCCCATGGCCTGGTAGGAAAAGTAGAGAGCCTTGTGAAGGAGCCCTATACCTTACTCCCTCTTCCCACTGTACTTTGACTCTTTACTATTTTACTGTTTTTTCAATTATATGTGTAGGGGGGGTGTGCATGTTCATGTGTCATATACACATAAATGCAAGTGCCCACAGAGACCAGAGGCATCAGATTCCCCTGGAGCTGTTTGATGTAAGTGCTGGGAACTGAACTCAGGTCCTCTGAAGGAGCAGCAAGTACTCTTAACTACAGAGCCTTCTCTTCAGCCTTTAAATGTACATTTTGAAAGTTAATAACAAGCTGTACATCCAAGAGCCATGCCCAACGTGAACATTATTGAACGATGGGCATCTCACTAGTCTCATAGGTTTTTTCCTAACTACACCCCTCCCTCCCACCAAGGTAATGCATGGTGGGTGACGTTGTTATCATCTCTTCACTTTGCTTTACAGTCTCTGCATGGGGCAATGCATTAGTTTAACTTGTTTATAAACTTTGGTTAACTGGTTCACATAATATGAAATCTTTTCTTTGGTTCCTTTTGCTCAACATCACAGCTGAGATTTACCCAGCTCATGCGGCTGTAGATTTTTCCTTCTCATTGCACAAGATTCCATTTCTTGAATGACATAATTCATTGATATATCCATTTGGGCCCTGGCTTTTCTCTTTGTAGTTTTTAACAATTCTAGTATTAAGTCCTTCATTTGCTAGATGGACTTTGATTGTCTTCTCCCAAAATGTTTCTTTTGTCCCTTGGTCAGAAGGCATTCTCAATGTCATTTAATGTTTTATAATTTTCATTTATGATTAGTGCTTTTTGTGTCTTATTGAAGAAAAAAATTTTCTATCATGAGTATACAAATGTTTTCCATGGTTGAGAGTTTGGTATAACTAGCTGTTAGGGTGCTTGACTTTACACAGGATGCAAAACTTGTGCCCCAAAGTGATTTGCTTTTCCTTTTCATGTTTATGTTTTTAATTCAGAGTTATTTGTAATATAAAGACCAAAGTTCATTTCTCCCAAACTGGATACTTAATTGTTACATTTATGAAAAGTTTCACCATTACCCTACTTGTCTAGAATAGCTTTTCTAGTTCACTGATTCAGTATCTACATATAAGTGTCATCTGTGACTACCTGCTTACCTAGGCTTGAAACTGTATTTCACCACCTTGATTACTGTACCTTAAGAATGAGTGGCCTGGCTAGTCTTGACGTTCCATACTCATTTAAGAATTAATTTGTTAGCTTGGCTGTGGTGGTGCACACCTTTAGCCCCAGCATTTGGGAGGTAGAGGCAGGTGGATCTCTGAGTTTCTGGGGCCAGTTTGGTTTACGGACCAAGTACCAGGACAGCCAGGGCTGTTACACAGAGAGACCCTGTCTCAGAAAAAAAGAATTAATTTGTCACAATCTGAACACAGCCATAAATTGTGATTGGGTTTACAATGGACTTCCAAAACAGTTTAGAGCAGCAGTTCTCAACCTGTGGGTCACAACCCCTTTGTGGTCATATATCAGATATGTACATTACAAGTTATAACAGTAACAAAGTTATAGTTATGAAGCAGCAATGAAAATGAACTTATGGCTGGGGTCACCACAACATGAGGAACTGTGTTAAAGGGTCACACCGTTAGAAAGGTTGAGAACCACTGGTGTAGAGGGTCCTGACAAGCTCTATGACCTGGATTCTGCCAATGATCAGGTTTTGTATTATTTTCCTAAAAGATACTTGTCCCTTGTTGTTAGTTTCTAAGTTGTTTATGAGTGGTTTATTAAAATTTTCTTTGTTGTCTGCATATAAAAACATATTTTATGGTGCTTGCAATAGAACCAGGGGCTCATATCTGTTAGGCATTCTACAACTGAATTACAGCCCCAGCCAAAGCAAAACTAACTAACAAACAAAACAAAAACCTTTTTTTTTCTTTTTGGTTTTTTGAGATGAGTTTTCTCTGTGTAGACCTGCCTGTCCCAGAACTCACTCTGTAGACCAGGCCAGCCTCAAACTCAGAGATCCACCTGCCTCTGCCTCCCAAGACCTAGTATTCAAGGCATGAGCCACCACCCCTGGCCAAAAGAAACCAAAAAACACACTTTTAAATATAGATTTTTGTATCCAAAAATTGTTCTACATACATAATGGACTAACCTACAAAAAATGATAATTCTGTTCCTTGTTTCCAATGCTTAAATGTTTTCTTTCCATCAATTTTTATTACACGTATTTACGGAGGACATGTGTTACAGCATATGTTTGAGAGTCTATCCTTCTACCATAGAAAACCCAGAGATTGAACTCAGCCCATTAAGCTTGCTTAGCAAGTATCTTTTACTATTGAGCCATTTTACTGGCGCCTAAATGTTTTCTTTTTCACGTCTTATTTGGATGGACCTTGAGTACAATTATTAATGATAGCAGCAGCCTTGTTGCCCTCCCAATGTCAAATTTTAGGGAACATTTCAGTCTAAGTATGCAGTTCATTGAAAATCTTTCTAGATAAGAAAATTCATTTGACTGTTTTGCTAAGATCTGAAAATTCGAAGTTGTTGAAATTCATCTAAGTCTCTCTAAATATTGAAACAATTGTAGCTTTTCATTTTTTTGTGTATATAGGTGTTTTGCCTGCCTGCATATTTGTGCACCATGTCTGTACCTGGTGAAGGCCAGAAGAGAGTGTTGGATTCCCCAAAACCAGAGTTACAGATGGTTGTGAGTCACCAGGTGGTTGCTAGGGATTGAATGCAGGACCTCTGGAAGAACATTAAGTGCTCTTAACTGCTGAGACATCTCTCCAGTTCCTATACTTTTGGTCCTTTAATATGCTAATGAGGTATATGTGCTGTTTCAAATATTAAATTACATAACCTTTCAGAGATAAATCCAACTCGGTCTCCCCCCCCCCCCAAGTTTTTTAAAATAGTGTTTTGCCATATAGCTAAGACTGCTCTTTTTGTTATTGTGCTGTTTGTTTCGAGACAGGGTTTCTCTGTGTATCCTTGGCTATCCTAGACTGGCTTTTTAGATCAGGCTGGCTTCACACTCACAGAGATCCACCTGCCTCTGCCTCCCAGAATGCTGGGATTACAAGCATGTGCCACCCCACCTAGCTTGTCAAGACTGATCTTGAACATATTCTATAACAGAGGCTAGCCTCAAAGTTGCAATCCTCCTTCAACTTACAGAAAGCTGAAGGTAGAGGCATACACCATCATGCTTGGCTCAACTTGGTCATCTTAGACATTTTTTTCTTTGAGACACAGTTTCTCTGTGTAGCCTTAGCTATCCAGGAACTTGCTCTGTAGATCAGGCTGGCCTCGAACTCACAGAGATCTGCCTGCCTCTGCCTCCCCGAGTGCTGAGATTAAAATCATGCACAACCACAGCCTGGCTATCTTAAGCCTTTTAAAAAATATATTGGACTTAGCAATTATTTAATTTCGAATATTTGTCTATGTTCATAAATGAAATGGTTTTCTTGGTATTCATTTTTAGTTTATCAGGTTTTAAAAACATCAAGATCCTATCAGCCCCATTAAATGAATTGAGCATGTTCTCTTTTTCTAAATCATGGAATTACTTTTGGGAAAATGGAGTTATTGATTCTGGGTTTTAAAACAGCAAAGCCATCTGGGCCCAGAGTTTTTACGTAGGAAAACTTCTGTTTCTTCAATGGTTATAAAATAACAATTTTCTGTTCCTTTTTGGAACACACTTTATAAGTTATATGCTGATAGTAATTTGTCTACTTTTTTTCAAACAATTTGTCATAAGGAACACTTTAAAACAATCATAAAATTATCAAATAAAAGCCAAGCATGGAATCCTAGTTAGTACCTGAGAGGCTAAGGCAAAAAAATGGACAGATCAACGCCAGCCTGGGGCTACTGTTGTTGTAAATAAAATTTAAAAAATGATGAGTGTTGAGCTACATGTTATTTATTATTAGCCCTATGATTATCACGGCGGTATTATCTAACCTGCTATCACAATTAATAAGACACAGACACCTGTTAGATTTTCTAATTGCCTTATTTACCTTGGGCCGGGCAGATATTCCTACCTACACTGTCTGAATCACCTCACCATCCATCTCCCAGCCCCCGTCCAATGCCATCCTCCTTAACCATCCTATCTTCCATCCACAATCTTTTAAATGATTGCTTTTATTCTTCATCTGGGCCTTTTCACGGTCCTACAAGATTACTTCTCCGGGTTAACCCATCGTGTCATCCTCCTTCTCTCTTCCTGTCAAAAGCCTAGGATCCCTAGCCACACCTACCCCATTCTGCCCTGCCCAAGTATAGGCTGTTTAATCAACCAGTCAAGTATGTCTTAGGTAGATTTACACAAACAAGGATGAATGTATCCAGCAGGCAGTAACCAGATCTTTGGGGCCAGTAATTAGCATTAAACCAACTTTCAATAGGCTACATAGCAAGAGCCAGTCTCGATAATTTTTTTGAAATCACTCCAGGACAGCCAGGGATACACAAAGGAACCCTGCCTCGATAGATAGATAGATAGATGGATAGATAGATAGATAGATAGATAGATAGATAGATAGATAGATAGATAGGCAAACAAATAAATGAAATCAATAGAAACCCATAGATATCTGAGCATTGATAATTGAGAAGTCAAAATACCCGTTTGAAGCCAGGCATGGTAATTAATGCTGTAAGCCCAAAACCTGGGCGGCGGGAGGGAGGGGGGAGGGAGGGAGTGGCTGAAGGAGGAGGAGCATCATTCAAAACTAAGTTAGGCTACACAGAAGCTGTATAAAAAAGAATCCTTGCCAGGAATGATGCCACACACCTTTAATCTCTCTGTGAGTCTGAGACCAGCCTGGTCTACAGAGCAAGTTCCAGGACAGCCAAGAGCTGTTGCACAGAAAAGCCCTGGCGCAATAATAATAATAATAATAATAATAATAATAATAATAATAATAATAATAATAGTAATAATAGTAATAATCCTTGAAAAACATGTGTGTTGAATTTCTTACTGACTGGTTTTTGCTTCCAAACCACAAGGCTACTATTCTGACCTGTCTTCTCCTCCCCTCCACTCTGAGCTGGACTCTTTCTCCCTTTTGGGAACTCAGGCCAGGTACCATAGCCTCCAAGATTTCCAGAGTTCCCAACTAAGCTAAGCACCTGTCCTAGGCTATCCCAGTCCATAATACTTAACACCATTAGCACACTGAGCATGCTGCCCAGAGATTTCTTTGTGCTTCTCACCCCACTGGGCTGTAAGCTCCTCACCCTGTGTCCACAGAGCAGAGAAGAGACGTCCAGTTGGTCAACATTTGTGAAGCTAACCAGAGATTGTAGCCACAGTTCTCTGTATGTCCTTATATACATGTATGTTCCTTCGTGTGTTTCACCCAATGATCAGTTACTGAGCAGATCTACTTGATGGGCACTGTTCTAGAACAGCCAGTGTGCAATGAGGGAAACCAGGAGAGTGTGGCATCCTGGAAACCAAGTGAAGAAAAGGCTGGGGATAGGCATGATCAACTGTCAAGTGCTGCCAGGAGGCCATCTACATAAGATGAGATATGGGTTTTAGCTGTTGTAACAGCAGCAACATTTTTTAAGTTGTCAGAAAAATACACAGATTTGAACTGTTTCAGAAAGGCATAGGGTACTGGAGGAATAGGGAAAAAATGGGGAAAACTACTACAGTATTTCTTTCAAGAAGTTTTGTTGTACCAGTAGGCACATCTGCTGACACATCCACAATCCCGCTGCTAGGAGGCTGCGTCAGGATGACTGTGAGTTCCCAGCCAGGCGGAGACCCAGCTAAACAAATAAGCCACCAAAACAATGACCATTTTTAAAAGTTTTGCTGTAAAGGGAAGTAAATAAATATATTGTGTTTTCTTTTTGCTATGCCAAGAGTTTTTATTTGCATGCAATAAATGTATCTAACTTTTCTTTTGACGCTTCTGAGTTTCCTGTTTGGAGCAGAAATGCAATGTCTGTGGACAACAAATCTGATACAAATTTTTTCACAGTTCATTAATTCCTTTCTGGGGCCTTCCCCCATTTTGGGGCTTGAGGGGTCTCCCTGCTGGTGTCAAAAGCTGCTTTCTTCAGTAACCTCAAAACCTTGTGGCTAATCCATGTCGCCGTATCCACAGCTGACCTCAGCCACCACTGCAGCCACATGACTAACACCAAAACTTCATGTGGCCAATATTCTTCCCCTTGGCTCCCAATACAACCACCCATATACACAGACACAGGCTCCCACAGACAAAATATGTACGACCAAAGGACCACATATATTAGGACCACAAGGCAAAGAGAATACAGATCCTCAAGGACACATTGAGGAGGCAGCAGTAGGCATGGTCATGGCCATCTCCACTCCCACCGTGGACCACAGCCATTCCCTAAAATATGACCACCCTACACACTCAGGCCCAAACAGGAGACCAGCACAGCAAGACACATCATTTCTCAAAGAGCTCTATTGTGGCATATAATAATAGGTACTCTATATAAATTAAATTAAAAATAAAGCTCCAGCAGGTTGCACAGTTTGGCTGTTAATAAATATATCTCTGGGTAATTGTGCCCCAAGACCAGCTCATGACCACTCTCCCTCATCCAGAGAATTATACAAAAATAAATACAGGCTTGGGGTAGGTGGGTGGAGGGGGCATGCCTGATACCATTCTAAAATTTCTCACACAGTCCACCATTTTGTTCAACTCCACAAGTACTACTGCAGGAAGCCTGGTGCTGACAGGAGAGCTCAGAGGTGAGAAGGCCTCTCTCCAGTTGAGCACTCTCAAAACTCAAAGGACCAAAGTTCCTCATTACACAGCTCACAGATCTCATCTCAACTCTTTGGGGATGACAAAGGAACTGTAACTCTTCAGGCCCCAGAGAGGAGGAGACCTACTGTTGCTGATCCTACAGGTAGCCCCTACGAGAACCAGGCCAGAGAGAGGCACAGCACAAGCACCAAAAGGGACATACCACTGTTCAAAGCCACGGGGACCACAACTAGCCCAGCAAGGACACCCAGAGTTTGGGTCAAGGGGCCTCGGAGCTGAGGAGAAAACCCACACACACATTCTGCAGGGGCTGCTGGCATGGGAGACCTCTTTGGGGACTCAAGATTTGGGCTTCCACCCTCTTCATCCTGGGAGTGCACAGGAGGGTTGGCTACACTAGAAAGACAGACTTCAGTCCCTGTGGCACCAAGGTGGACAGGACTCTGCTCTGGCAAAACTGGTACAGCCAGCTCTTGATCAGAAACAGACAGCAAGCTGCCTTCCCACTCAGGAGGAACCTCCACCTGGCCTTCTGTCATAGCCTCCCCAGGGGACTTGGTCACCCCAACTATGACCCTATTCATGTGCAAAGAGTTGATGTCCTTGCCCATCCCTTTCTCTGGATCCTCAGAAAACTGACCCTGTGTCCCCAGAACCACAGGGCTGTCGCCTTCAGAGACCCCAGCCCATGGAAGCCACACATCTCCCATAGTAGCTACCACAGAGCGGGCCCCAGAGAGAATTTCTGGAGGTGATTCCTTAGGGCTGTCTCCTTCAGGGCTAGAAGGAGTGATGGAGAGCCCTTCTTCATCCTCCCCTTCATCATCAGGATCTTCAGTGTCCTTGATGAGCTCCACACCACACCCCAGGCGCGCATAGTGCAGCGTGATCTCCTCGGCCAGGGCACTGTTCAGGGCCCTCTCAGGGCCAGGCCACTTCAAGATCAGGTCACGGTCCGTGAGTGTGCCCAGGGAATGGCTGGGGGATGTCCCCTCATCTGCAGAGCCCTCCCCACCATCCCCTGCTGCCACAGCAGCCCGCAAGCGGCTCAGGTGAGACAGGTAGAGCTGCTCCAACTCCTGGTCAATGGTGTCTTCACCAAGCAACTCGTCCAACCCACTCACAATCTCCAGACCCCCAGCAGGCTCATCTGTCATAGCCCCCACCATGGGGGCCCTTAGGCCCCCTGCACTTTCCCACGTAGCCTCCACCTGTTGCTGAGTGGGTTCCAGGAAGGTGCCAGTGGCTCTATCACTTGCATCGGGCCCGGAGGCCTGGTCCCTTGGGAAGCCACCCAGACGACAGGTAGATGGGGGAATCCGGATGGCTGGTGCCTGGAGAACCTCTGTAAAAGCCACAGGTGGATTGCTTCTGGAGATGTCACCTTCTTCTTGAGGGCTTCTGGTTACTGTAACTTCAGAAACCTGTTTTCATTGTGTAGATGGGAAGATAAAGCAGAAGAGGAGAGGGAACAAGAAGAGACAGTAAGAACAAACACAGTCCCTAGAGTTTTTCAAGCAAAAATATATTAAAGAACCCCATGTAATTATCTAACAGCCTGTATATGCAAAGAGCAAAGCTCAAACAAGTACAAAGTGACTGCTTTTTGCAGGTGATAACACTAAGTGATTCACTGGGCATCAGTCGGTAATCGTTAGTAACAAAGGAATTCTCTCCTTAAAATATTTCTTTCTGGGCTGGCTGGATGGGTCACAGGGTGACAGCACTTGCTGCCAAACTTGATGACCTGAGTTGGAAATTCCTACAAGCTGTACTCTGACCTACACACACACACAAATAAATGTGATTACAATGTTAATATTTACTTCCTAATTGTCTGTGAAAACAATGCTCAGTTTAGTAGCAACAGTCAGATTGAGCCCCTAGCTGATTCTCTAGACATGAGTTTCCACTGAAAGGTTTTTTAAAATGATTTATTTATTTAATAAATATGCTCACTGGTGTTTTGCCTGCATGCATGTCTGTGTGAGAGTGCCAAATCACTTGGAGCTGGATTACAGACAGTTGTGAGGTCATGTGGGTTGTGGGAATTGAACCTGGGGCCTCTAGAAGGGCAGCCAGTGCTCTTAACCACTGATCCATCTCTCCAGCCCCAAACCAAGGTTTCCTAATGAGACAGCATTCTCCAGGTTTGGAGCAGGAAAAGTACAAGACCATAATGTATTGTCATAGCAAGATGTGAGGACAGACTCACAGAATAATAGTGTTTAACAGGTTAAAGGATACAATAAGGAAAAAAAATCCTGGCCAGAGATACTTCAATGTAAGCATCAAAATAAACAAATGCAATACATTTAAAGTCAGCATATACATTTAGAATCCAAACATATTTGACAAATAAAAAGGAGATTAAGTATGTTTACCACTTTTCTTTAGAGAAAAAGTCCAGCCAATAAAAGAAGTAGAATGATACAATTTAATAGAACTTAATGGAATTCATTCTGGTTAAGTCAATTTTATAACAATCAATATTTAACAAATATATTTAACAAAATTAATGGTGTAGCAAATTTAATTTCATTAAACGCTAAAGTGAGTAAGGTTAATGAATTAATGAAAATAGAGTAAGAGGGCCAGTGAGACGGCTCAGTAGGTAAGGGCACTTGCCACCAAGCCTGACCACCTGAGCTTGGTTCCTAGAACCAACATGATAGAAGGAGAGAACTAATTCCCACAAGTTCTCCTTTGGCCTCACTACACACACACACACACACACAAACACACACACACACACACACACACGAGCGCGAGCGTGTGTGCCATGACACGCACACACCTATGCACATACATGCAGACACACACACACACAGTCAACCAATCAATCAATGTAATTTAATTTTTTTAAATAGAGTAAGAAATGTGTTTCTACCTGAATGTCATCAGCCAAACTCAGACTCTGTAATAGTCTACCTGACAAACAGGGTTTAGTAAACAAACTACAATGAAGAAACTGGGGACATTAACAGTAAAGATGAAATACACTGTATCGGCCTGGCAGTGGTGGCCCAAGCCTGTGATCCCAGCGCTTGGGAAGCAGAGGCAGAGGCAGGTGGATCTCCGTGAGTTTGAAGCCAACCTGGTCTACAAAGCTAGTTCCAGGACAGCCAGGGCTACACAGAGACACCCTGTCTCAAAAAACAAAGACAAAAAAAGGAGAAAAAAAGGAAAGAAAAAGAAATAATGCAATGAATCACCTTCTTTGGGTCCTCGGAATATTCATAAGAAAATTGTATCACCAGCCTAATCACTGACGGTATGAAGGAATACTGCTAATTTTTGGAGATGTGCTTATAGTATGATCATTAGGGGTTTGGTTTTGTTTTATGATTATTTTTCTGAGAAACGAACTATAGCATCCATGAACTGGATGGTTTCTGGATCTTTTTTCTAAAATGATTCCATAGGAAATGAGAAGGGAAAGGGCTACAGCTATAAAGGAGGGATTGACACATGCCAGTACACACTGAGGCTGGACAATGTGGGTTCACCATACTAGTCGCTTTACTTTTACATACACATTTACTTTTAATTTTCTAGAAACAAACGTTAAGACACACACATTTTAAATGTCACCTCCTCCCCTGCCAATAGCATCATGGTTCACCAGCTTCCTCTTCCCTGGTGCCCCCATTTCCACCCTCCTCCAACAGGTCACATTCTTCCTCTGCTCATGCCCTTCCCTGCCTTGACTCCTCCTCACTAAGAGTAGAAATGCCTGAATCCTCACCTTGGCTCCCATGGACCCACTCAGTCTGTTTTCTGTCACTTCCCTTACCTCACTCCTCATTCCCACTATCCATTTTGCCCCTCTCTCCCCTCTCTACTTGCCCCTCACTCTTCCTTTCCCACTTTGCCCCTCACTTCACTCTGTTCCTATCACACAAGCCTTGTTTCCAACATACAGTAGTTGAGGCCCTACCTTAGGATCTTGGCACTTGCCTGGAATGTTCTTCTCCAATGAGGTTCATTCTCTCACCTTCAAATTTTTCTCGAGCCTCACTTCTCAGGCCCTTCCCTCTACCCCCTCTCACCAATCTCTCACTTTTCTCTCCCTCACTCCATTTTACATAAGCATTCATCTTCATTTGCAATATCTCATATTTAAAGTATCATTTCATTATGTGTCTGCCCTAACATGTATGCCCCATAAAGATGTCATTAGTGTTGTATTTCCTGTGCCTATAACACAGAACAAGCATTCCCTAAATGTATGCTAATTAACAATTAAACCCAAGTAAACAATTTCATCCTTCCCTTACCCCCAACAAATTCTGCATTTCATGATATTGCCCCCACCTCCATCCCCACTTCTAGGATAGCCAGGAGCTTCACCAGTAGGGCCAGTTGTGGTCACACTGTGAGCTTCCTATCTAGCTGTACACACCAAGCTTACAAGGGCCTGCTCACCTTAAATGTCATCTGGGGCCATGGACGGAGAGGGGTAGGGGCCACTAGGGGACCCAATGACTCTTGAACATCAGGATGTTCTGCCAGAGAGAAGAGAAGGGCAATGTTGAAGCAAGACAGGTATATAAGGAGCCTAATTCCGCTCATCTGAGACTAACTGGAAGTTTGCATTGGAAGCTTTCTGTGACAGTCTAAGGAAGAGGTGACCTTTTTCTTTTTATAGAAACAAGGAAGAAAGAAATGATAAAAAAAAAAGAAGGCCACCAGAAAGGTTAGGGGACATAGTGCAGTAGCAGAGCATTTGCCTAGCACACACGGGCCTAGGTTCCAGCCCCAGAACCCGGAAAAACAATTAAGGCATTAAAAAGGCGAGAATTCTCAAAGCTGGCCAGATGCTTACCCACTAGGGTATTATCATCCATGTTCTTCATCATCAGCTCTTCATCAAGAGGCCTGTTGGTCAGATGAGACAGTATGTAAATCTGACACCCTAAGATTCAGTTCTGCCACCCATGGCCACCTTCTGGACCTCTGGGGCAACCCATCTTCACCTAACAGCTGCTATTTCCTCATGATCATAAAAGTCCTACACACCCCTGGGAAAGTTTTACAAAACGCAGAAAACCATAAGGATGCAGGAAACAAAACAATCACATATAAGCCAGAGGCAACCACTGTTAATATTTGGAAAATTTCATTCCAGACATTCCCTGAGACCATTTAGATTCTGCAAACATACTTTCACAGCTGGCTTTGTCCATTAAACAGTGAGAAACATCATTACAGACTTTTGCAAACATTGAAAAGCAGCTGATTTATGCTCCTATCTATGTAGTCATTCCCTTCCTACTGAGTAGCCAGCTTGTTTCATTTTGTGGTTACAAACCGAGTACCAACAAGCAGTTTGAGATCACCTATTTAGAATTTGTTCCTGAATAATACAGAAGCCATCTTAGGGAATGGCAGACAGAAAAGACTGAGGGACACAGGAAGCAGCAGAGGGGAGCAGAGAAGGTAAATGGAGAATGGGAAGGGAGTCAGAAAAGCCTGCTGTCCTCTACTCCACCCCTCCTTGGCCCCCATACCAGCCTGCCAGGAGCCACCACCTCCTTGTAGGCAACATAGAGAGCATAGGGGAGTCAAGAGTAATAAGGATCAGAGCCAGATATCTGGCCTGGAACAGAACAGTAGCTAAATCAATGGGAAAATCTATTGGTCTAATTGTTCTTCTGCCAGCCAAGTTAGATCCCTGGGTGGCAGAAGCCAAGTATTTGAACCAGATCCTACAAGGAGTGAGACTTAATCACGGTGCAGTAATTGCTCTTATTCTTAACCTGTGAGTATCAAATGTTCACAAATAAGGCAAATGGAGGAAGCAATGATTACAGGATTCAGAGACCTGAGGGAAAGTGAAACAATCACAACTTTTTCTTCCTAAGACAGGACAGAATACTGTTGACACTTATTTTTTAAAAATAGTTGCAAATTTCAAAATATACAGAATCAGAATTGCCTTCACAGAAACAGAATGTCACTAGCAGGCCTGTGCATAGTACTGTGGTGTCAGCCAAGGGTGTACCTGTCTCCCAGGTACTTATTTAATCCTCATGGGGATACTGAGGGAGGTACTTCTAAATCCTTTGAAGTGGGGCAGTTCTGCCATCCCCATCTTATAGATGATGAAGCAAAAGCTAAGGAAGTGACACAAGGCTGTACAAGCAGGATCAAAACCCAGATTCTTAACCAACAAGCTGATGCTGTTTGGATAAGATAAACTATGTGATTGCACCCAACACAAGCTCCAGCTCTACCTAGGAATAGAGGGAGGAACCAATAACAGACATGTACATTCTCTCCCTCCCTTTCATGGAGGCTTTTTTTTTCACCTGGCCTTACTCACATATTTCTACAATTCCGTAGTAGGTGTGACTAGACTACCACCAGACAATGGCTACACAAACCTCTCATCAGAACTTTGAAGAAGCTTTGACCACATAGAAGGACCTAGAGTTTGGAGTCTTTGGGAGGGGCACTCAAGTCTACCATGTATGTAGTCTATAGCTCATACATCCCACCAGAAGTATTTCAGTCTGAACATGATAGAGCCTGGGTCGGTGACTCTGGGAGCCCAGCCAGCAACTTCCACACATCACAGATGAGAAAAGAATATTCAAGAGAAACCACTGTAATACTGAAACAGTCTCTTCAGTGGGTCTAAAACCCAGGCCTTTGAACCTACAGCTCCACATGACTTTTACCTGGCAGAGAGAACTTCCTTTGTTTTGTTTTTTGTTTGTTTGTTTTTAAAAATCATCTTATCGAAGCTGGGCTATGGTGGCACACACCTTTAATCCCAGTACTTGGGAGGCAGAGGCAGGTGGATCTCTGTGAGTTTGAGGCCAGCCTGGTCTACAAAGAGAGATCCAGAACAGTCATGACTATACAGAGAAACCCTGTCTCAAAAAACAAAAATCAAAACAAAAAAACAAATCATCTTATTGGGATCTTGTAGTGTAAAAATCTTCAAAAACACCCTCAACTGGACAAAAAGCCCAGCCCTTGCTCCCAGGGACAAGCTTACATAAGACTGCCCTGGAATATGGCTCAATCTTGACATGCATGACAACCAAGCTTCTGTTAGGACATAGACATGAGTGAAGAGAGAACTCAAGAAGCAGCTACTAGCACAAAAGAGACTTCTAATGAGATGAAGAAAGAGAAGTACATTCCAAGAAAGTTCTTCCACCACCACACCTCTTCCACAGCTGAAGCCATTCAAATACCAGCCCAACTCAAGATCCACAAAGTCAGCAGAAGCAAGCAAGTTGTTTTCCCAGCCTCAAAGAGTTGGAAAGAAAAACAGGAGGCAAGGGTGATTGCTGCTTATCTCCTCCACTGTGGACCTTTTTGTTACTACATCAAAGTCATTTGAAAACCTTACATGTACCCTTCAAAGCAACAACCTTCCAAACGTAGAAACTTAAGACTGTCTCTACACTCACTAACTATACTCCATACTGATACCATCCAAAAGCAGCCCCACTTTGAATACAGTGTCTCAAACAGTAGGCAGGTTAAGGGCGGGTGTGTGTGCATACATGTGTACATATATGTGTGTGTGACCTTTGAACTGTCTTTCACAGTAAAAAAAAAATGGAAGCAGCTGTGACTGCAATCAAAATGAGGAAAGTAAGAGAGTGAGTTATAAGCAGGCACTGACTCACTTATCAGTAACAACAGTTCTTAGAAAAATGGAGAGGAAGATTAAGAACAAAACTGTACATACAGTGTGCCTGTTAATTTTCAAGAACAAAATCTGCTCTTTTGGCACCAGTCCTACAAATGCCATGTGGCACCTCTCAAGGGCAGTGAACAGTGGGCCAGGACACACACTGCTGGGGGTGTTTTGGCATTCCTTATTTGAGTACTTGTGATACTGAGTCAAGTCCATCTTAGCTAGAATGGACCACTGTACTGAGTGAAAAATTCTTCCTGCCATTAAGAAACTGAACTGCTGCTTGACTTCAGGCAGTACCTGGAGACCAAGGGGATGAGATTTTAGAAAGTGATGGCAATGGCCCCAGCCCAGGCCAGCCAAGACAGAACAGAAAGATAAAAAGTGCACAAATGAGGGCTAACAAGCCCCAAAGAGAAGTGCAAAGTAGACTCGGTCATATCACTGTCATCATCTGGGTTCTAGGTGACCATTCCCAGCACTCCAAATTTCAAAGAACTTTGTCTAATGTGGGTCATGTGCTGAACCCCAAAGGGACACACAGCAGAGCCCAACTGCCGTGTAGACAGCCTGATGATGCTGTCTGGGTGTAGGTGGATTCAGAAAGTGCTCCCAGATACTTAGAATTCTGGTCATCCTAAGTCATGTGCTTTGTGGGTGTGAGGGAAGTTGAAGAGGCTGTGTAATCCACCAAGTTATGCAGGGCTGTCTTGTCCTCTCCAAGTGTCAGCCTCAACTCTAGGACATGTGCATTATGGAGCAGCTTACCACACCTCCGGCTTCTTTTTATCTGACACTTCACTTCTATGGCCACAGTACAGGGTGAGAAATCCATTTTACCTTATAACCCAGCACATTCACACAAGTAAATACAGACATCAGACACGTCCACACTGAAAACTGAAATAGTTGCCCTTCAAAATACTTACCTCTACTGCATGCCATAATGTACTGTGCTATTTTCTGTACCACTTTTCAATGTTTGTTGGAAACTAGCAAGATGATTTTGCATCTCGAAAAATGGCCAGAAAATGCAATGTAGCTGCACATACCAGCTGTGTGACCTGGGGCAAATTACCTAACCTTTTGTGCACCGGATCTATGCTAGCAGATGCTAGCAATGCTTCAGTGAGTTGTTGAATGGACATGAAAAGCACCAATAAAGTGCTTAAAATAAACTCTCTCAGAAAGAAACTGAGGCTTTCGAAAACTGAGGCTCTGAATAAGAAAAGCAGCTTGTCCCGCCATGGCTGGCTTATAGGACCTATTGGGCAGCCTGGTGCTGCAGGTCTGAACTGGAGCACTGGCAAGACGACACAAGCTCAGATGCCTGCTCTGCCACTTACGAGCGCAGCCTCCAGCCCACAGCTGTAACCACGATGCCCTACTGGTTTTCTATAGAACAAAGGGACATCACTTTCACATGAAACCCTTTCTTCAGACAACCGAGATGATCCCTAACCCACCCCATTTCAAACTCTAACTGTTCTCATTTCCATGCGGCTGCCAACTCAGCTGCCCATGCAGTTACAGGTATACCTAAAACCCACTGAGGCCTTGCTGTGTCAGGGATAGTGACAGGAGGCACACTGGTGAGCAAACCCAACTATGAAACATAGAATTTTATGTGGAGACATTAGAAAAAATACTCAAACTCATCATTTCAACAATTATTTATTGAGCACCTACTAAGTGTCATGCACCATGGCAGAGCCATGAGAATACAGTGGTCACCAATGCAGAGCATGTCCCTACCCCTCACGGAGCTTACAGTCTAGCATTGCAGTCACCCAATAATCCCCTAATAAAGGTCTCACTACACACTGAAGCCAGTGCCTTTAGAAAAGAAAGGAACATGCTAGAACATGAGGCCCTGGCTAAAACCAGCCAAGGCTTAAGGATGCTTAGAAAACATCTAAGGCTGTGAGGGCTGTAAGTCATCAGGGAATAAGAGGTTGTTTGTGAGCACTGTGTGGGAGATAGTTAAGCCTGAGAAATCTAAAGATTCAATCAAGTAGAGACTTCAAGTTTGGTAACTGGGATGAAAGAACAAAGAGAGGGGGCAGCAATGTTGAGGAACACTCATAGAGTGTAGTCCCAAGGCCAGGAACAGAGGTGACCTGAGAAGGGGTAGTTGGCCATTTCAAGAAAGCCACAAACCCTCTCAGTTTGGCCAAAGCCAGAGACTAATAAGAATGTGGGGTGAGGAAATGGACAAAGCAAGTGCTAGTGGCTCTCCAGGTGAAGGGGACAAGGGTAATCAACACATACTGACCAGAAGCAAAGGGCAAGGCGGCTAGATGATTAAAGCAGAGACTCTGGCCTGAGGCTAGGTCAACAGAGACGATCAGGTGAGAGGGACAGGGGGGGAAAAAAGGCTGACGACATAGAAATGGGCTCTCATGATCTCAGATTCTGGAGCAAATGGCAGAACATGAAGCTCTGGAGCAAAAAACAGGGACTGGCTTAAGATGGGAACAAGGGACCCCTCCTCACCTATAATGTGAGGGGTGTCAGTGTTCAGACGTGGGGGCTCTAAGCGTAGGGAGTTCTGTTCTTACAGTTTCTATTCTGTTTGAGGAAGCAAAAGGTAAAGAGCACTTGAAAGGGCCCCATGAAAGAGGAGCCAAGGACACACAGGACTACGGGACAAGATGGAATGTGGTCCTGAACCAGGGGCTCAAGTGCTTGGCTATTTGGCATTCTACATCTTGGCTTGCCTGCAATGATCAGTGCTATGAATAAAACTGGGGACTTAAAGAGGTTAGTCTGTACAAAATTCCCTAAGGAAACCTCTTCGAACTGAGGGGTCTCATGAGGAGAATATGAGTGAGGGACCCACATTCTTGGTGAAGTGAACAGTCTGAGCAATGACCCCAAAGCTAAAAGGAACAACAGAAGGGATGTGACAACCAGAGCTCAGGAACAGAAGCCAATGCAAAGCAAGACTAGATGCTAACAGCGGCCAAACTGGCAACAGTGAGGGTGTTTAAGGGCCCATCAGATGTTTGTTGATCTTTATTTTTAAGAGGAACGGGATACCTCCTCAGAGTGTAAAGCCAAAACAGACCAGAAGGGCTCCTTCCCATATCAGTCCAAGCACTGAGGACTCAAAGCCACCCCCACCCCTTTTTTTTAACTCACCCAGAAAAGAGGAATTCGAAACAGTCTAGCCCACAGAAACCACTGTTGAGAATAAGAGAGAGTAGGCAAAAATACTCCGCAAAGTGCCTGGCAAAGGGGCTCAGCCACGTATCACTTGGTAAAGCCTCACATATGCCTTGCCACCTGGATCTACCACAGCCCTTTGGGTATATCAGAACCAGTCTGTATCTTCTCTGCTTGTTCCTAACACTGTGCTCAGCACATAACAGGCCCTACCAAAAGTGGTGCTGATGGATGATCTCTAAACCTAATGGATACGGAAAACCTGGTCCAGTAACCCAGGAAGAGCAGCCATTTAAGCCTCTGGATATATCCTCGTGGCTGCCAAACCTCTCTCCTGAGCCAACCTGACAAGATCCAGCTGCACAATGGGCCTGCAGCCAACAGTTCTGAAGCCCTCTAGAGCAGGCCTCCCACCCACCGATAAGAAGAGGGCATCCCCTGAGGCCCAACGCCATTTCCCCACAGAGCTACATCACACGGGGTAGCTGTTCTTCAACAGCGCTCCAAATCAGCAGTAGCACACAGGCCTTAGAACAATAATAAGCTGAAATGTACTTGCTAGGAAAGCCACCGATCTACAAAGAAAACCTTATCGCTGATCTTGCAGTACACACCAGCCTCCCCTTTGCAAAAGCTAAGATCAAAAGATAAAGAAGCTATCAAAAAGCCATCTGCCCACTTAAAATAACATCTCAAGTCACGTTGGGAACCACAAACATGGGGCCAGCTACCGAAAAAAATCATCTAAATGAACTACTTCAATTTCTCCTTAAAACCACCCATGTATTTTAAAAGAAAAACACCCTCTCCACCCACCTTGGCCTGGCAAGGTTTGGATCTGCCTGTTCTCTTCCTTTCACACTCTTGAAAATGACCGAACTTCAGTGCCCACACTATCAGATATTATAGACAGGGTGCCCACAACTGCCAACTGGGATGAGAAGTGATGACTGAAATGAAGGCAAGCCTGGGGGCACTCGGTCTCTCCATCTTGGTCGTGGTTATACAAGTATATACACATGTGGAAATCTTCTGGGCCATGCAATCAAGATCAGTACGCTCCATTCGGGTATATCTCAATAAAACATAAAGCACATATGACAGGTACAAAGGGAAAAAAGGGGGGGGGAGCTAAGAACGCCAACAGTGAATCCAGAATTTGCTTTTAAACTAGCATCCCTAACATTTCCTCCCTGGTCTTGCCATTTACTAGCTAAGCGATTCTGAGCATGCTGGAGCAGCTCTCTGAGCTCCCCACTTCCCCTTGTTAACTAGGAAACAATATAGCACCTACAACAAACAGCATGTTCAGCTGGCCTCAAGAGAATGTATCTACCACTCTTACCAGAGATCAGTAAAGCACCACAGCTACATGTATGCCTCAGTTACCTTGCCTACAGTTGCTGCATCCAATTCACCACACAATGCTAATACCATTCCTCTCTGACAAAGGAGGAAACCGAGACAAGACCACACAACAAAGCTGTTTGGGAGGCGAATCCATGGATTGTACGTGAACATCTAAACGTTAATGCTAGTTAACGCTGCTACGGCTCAATCCTGACTGCTTTTACTCATCCTGTGCAGTTCGTGTTTTAATTACCTTTTCCAGATGAGGGCATAGTTATTTACAGAACAATGCAGTTAAGAATTGGATATGGTCACAATGCTAGAAAGTGACAGGCCTAGGGTTTGAACCCAGGTAATCTGATGGCAAAATCCAAGTACTTAACACTTCAAGGTCTGTCAGTTAAGAGCTAAACCTTTCAGAACAATTCACAGCCTACGCCCTTACCACAACCAGCAGATCGCACAACACCCTGCTCCATCATGCATCTTCCATGGGCCAAAAGAGCACCCTCCCATTCCCATTTCCAGTCCTCATAGGAGGAGGAAAATGTAAGCATTCCATACAGACTCTAACTGACCCCAGGCATCACCTAGATGACCACAAAAGAATGAGGCTATTGCCCTTGAAAAAATGTATAGCCCTGGTAAAGAAGACCTAGAAAAGCAATTTATCATAAATGGTTCTTTCTCCCAGCCCCTGAAGTTTATAAGAGGTATGGAGAGAGAGAGAGAGAGAGAGAGAGAGAGAGAGAGAGAGAGAGAGAGAGAGAGAGAGAGAGAGAGAGAGAGAGAGAGCTAGTTGAGCTTCAAGTGCACTTCTCATCTGCTTTTGCTGAATCTAATGCTTCCATGTGAGAATAAGGGCTCTAGTCCCTCACCTCTACAGGGAGCTTCAGACTACCAGAGGAACAGTAAGAAAGTGTGCATAGACTTCAAGGCCAGAAATGGTTGAAACTAGAAAGCCAAGTACCACCACTTCCTCAACCAGTTTATCTACCTCCGTAGCTCTGACTTCCTGCTAGGTCAGATAGGAATGAGATTCCACTCCCCACACTGGGAGACCCTTAGTCCACGCCATCACACCACTCGATCTCTCCGCTACAGCACACTGGCTGTCATTCACACCAAACTCATAAACACCTCAGCTCCTCCAAACTTGCTGTTCCCGATACCTGCATCTTCCTTCCATGTATGTACCCCACTTCTCCATCCCACTCGGGACTCAGTTTAAATGCCACCTCCTTGAGCAAAGTCCTACCTGTTCGATTTTCTACCAACTTGCTCTTCCATAACTTCTTTAGCAACGCCTGGGACTCTTCACCAGAACTCACCCTCAACACGTTTCCAGCAGCCACTCCCTCCAGAGCCTTATTTTTCCTCTCAGCACTAACCTTAGCCCTATTTATCTTATCTGCTTGTTTACTTTTTCATACTGTTTTCCACAGGAGCCTTGCATGATGGCTGAGGACAGGGAAGGTGTCTGTCTTGTTCAGGGTTTTATAGTGGAACTCAATACATGGATGATACCCCAGTATTTAAAGCAGTGCCTAGCACATGTTTGGCTTCCACTACTCTCTGACCGAATGCACCCTCCTGCCTGTCCTAGAGAGCAGGCCTGGGGGAGGGGGGGCTCCTGGGATGGGATGCTTGTTCTCCATTCTACCTCCAGCCCTGCGTTGGCGGAGGTGGCGCTGGCAGACATTACCTGCGCCTCACCGGCTTCATGCAGCTCTTCAGCTGCCTGGCCTCAGCCTCCACAGGACCCTGGCACTCAGGCTGTGGCTCCAGCTGCTGCAGCTGCTGCTGCTGGGGCAGCCCTTCGGCATCAGTGGGGGTGGGAGCGGGTGCGATCCGGAGCAGGACAGTGTAGTTGCGGCCATGGTTGTTGGCCCAGAAAGTGCCCTCGGGGGTCTCATAGCGCACCACGAAGTCAAGGCGCGCCCCATCGCCCGCGCCCTCCGCAAAGGGCAGCTGGAAGGCAAAGCGGTCAGTGCTGCCACCGTCGTCGGGTGAGGAGGCAGACATCTGGCCAGAACCCAGGCCTAGACCCAGATCCAGGAGGGAATCTCCGACTCCTGTTCCTCCCACTCCTGCCCCAGGCAGGCTGCGTGGGACATAACGCGCTGGGTGGTCACAGAAGGTAGCCCAGCCGTCGAGTGAGGCCCGCACGTGCACCGCCTTCTCGAAGGATCGGTTCAGCACGCGCACCAACCCACGAACCACCGGTGGGCGCCCCCCAGGCACCCACACCCCGGAACCCCCGGGAACCGCTCCTGGAGGCGGCAGTAATGCCTCCAGCTCCACCATCACACGCCCCAACCGCTCCAGACGGCCTGGCGCGGGTGGCAACGAAAACGTGGGCACCAAGTAAAAACCCCCGCCAGCGGGAACGGGGCACAGCGGCGAGGGATCAGGGCAAGCCTCCTCTTCCTCCTCCCCTTCATCCCCATCCTCGCCATCGTCGTCCTCATCAGCCCCGCCACCGCCGCCATCTTGCCCGGTCGCCGCCGCCATCTTGCCCGCCCCGGGCCCGCCCCACGGCCGGTAGCGGCGTAGCTGCGCCAGAGGCAGCCCCAGGGCCTCGTCAGCGAACAGCACCCTCCGCGGGGCCACCGCCGCCTCAACCAAGGCGCGGGGCTCTCCCGCAGCCGGCGACGGGGGCGCGGGATGCCGCAGCGGTGGCTCCACAGGGGCCGTGCGCGCCATATCGGCGGCGGCGGCGGCACCGACGGCACCGGCGGTGGGACCGGCGGGGCCCAAGGCCTGAAAAGGCGGGCAGCCAATGGGAAAGCCAGAGCACGGGGGTGGGGCTCCAGTGGAGCGTGGGCGGTGAAATGAAGACAGGTACAGCCAACAGCCAATGGACAGCCACGCAGGAGTGACGTACACTGACTGACGAGCAGGAGAAGCAAGCAGCCAATGAGGATGCCTGAGCGTGGGCGGTATGGGAGGCGGGATGATCACGGAATCAATGGAAAGGCCCGAGTGGGGTTAATGCTGGACCGAAGATGTACCTAGCAGATGCATGGCAATTAGTGGGGAATTCTGGGCGCGAGCAGCAGGGTGGGCAGCGGGAAGATGAAATGGCTACAGGCGATGGGGGCAGCTGGCAGCGAACACGGAGGTCCAAAATCTGGGAGATCCGCAAATTGCGTAGGCGGTGAGACGTAAAAGATAAAAAGAATAGCCAATGGAGAAGTGCACGAGAATGACGAAGAAGCCGGATGACGATAATGGTTGCTAAGAGCCAATGAGGAATGTTGTGAACGCGCTCTATGGCTTTAAGGGGCGGTAACCAGGTGAATGTAGCCAATACAGAGACTGAAGGGAGGCTGGAAGGCTGTGTGTGAGCAGACGCGAAGGTGGGACTGTAGGGGGATGAGCCCTTGGGCATGTGAGGAGAGAAGGTGGGAGCGAGAAAGAGATAGGGAGTCAGTGTGAAGGCTGTGAAATCTCAAAGGACACTGCCAGTATGGGATTAACCAATGTTCAAGCTGGCGAGTGTAGCTGGACAGACACTTTAGAGGCAAGATGGGAAATCAGAGCCAAGGGTGGAGGTGGTGTGAAGGAAGGCATGAATAGCCAATAAGTAGGTTAATATGGAAGAAAGCACATAGATTGAGCCAGAGGTTTTGAGTGGTTGAGTACAGAATCAGAATTCGGGCAACCAGATTTACCTTCTCCCTAACTTTCCATGACTCCCCATGGCCCCATGAATTCCCAGAGCCCCTAAAATCCTAAACTGTACCATAGTGTGAGACCAAAGCAAACCATCTCCCCCATCAGTTACTGGGTGTGTCCAGTCTGCCCCACCACCACCACCACCACCACCACACATACACTCTAGCCTTTTCGTGAACAGTGCAGCCAGTTCCAGAAGGCTAGTTCCTTAGAGTCTCCAACTGAGCAAGCCCTGTTCTTCAGGACTTGGCACCATTGCATCAATCAATCACAAAACAAACAGAATTTGTTTTTGAAGGATTAGCTATTTCTAACTTAGATGCAGCACACAGTATGTCACCAGGAGTTGATTGAACATGCTGATAGACACTGGCTAATGTAACTTCAAATCAGAGTCCTTCCCTTCTTGCTCATTTTGACATTTTGCAGCCCACAATGGCTTCCTCTCCCACTCTTTCTTTCCTCATCTCTGTTGAGACTGTCTCCTCTGCCCAGAGTGCTACTTCATCTGTTTCTCTCATCTAGCAAATTCTTTTCATTCTCCCTTTGAGATCTCACCTCCTATGAGAATAGAATAGATTCTGCCAACATGTTCATTCATACATTCCCCACATCCTTCTTACTAACTTACTTATTAGGACTTACTAAATGTCTACCATATGCCAGGCTCAGGGAATGCTTTTCTGTAACCCTCATAACACCCATAACAGGAAGGCCAACTCTTGGCCTCTGCAGTTTCTCTGCTCCTCCAGTCTGTTTCCAGGGTCATGAAAGGATTATGTCCAGCTCCAATTAGGAAAAGAAAAATGACATAGTGAAGGTTTAAATGAGGTAGAACTTTTCTTTATTTCTCATCTGAAAGTTCAAGGTGGCAAGTAATCCCAGGACTCCATCCTATCTGCCCAGTTAAGGTATCAGCTGTACCCCGGTCTTGCCTTGGTATCTCATTCTTTAGCAAATCCTATAGATTATCCAAAGCATTTCCCAAGCAGGATATAGTGATGTATCCATGTAATCCAGTACTCAGGAGGCTGAGGCAGGAGGATTACTGAATGCAAAGCCTATGCTACAAGTGGACCTTGTCTAAAAAATAAAGATGGTTAGGTGCAACTCAGTGGTAAAACCACTTCCTATTTTTTTTTTAAATCCCAAATCCATCTTTTCAGTACCACTCTGCCAACAGGACCAGGGCCAATACCAGTCACCTGGACTACTGCAGTAGCCTCCTCCTGATTGGTCTCCATCCCATGCTCCTACTCTCTATTCCACACTCAGCCATCTATGAAATCCTCACGTCCTGACAATAATGTCTCTTCTCTGCTCCCAACATTCCCATGGCTTCCTCTCCACTTAGAGGAAAAGTGAAACCATCACCATGTCATAAAAGACATAAGCTAACTAGTCCCTCTCTGACTTTAACTCCTGCTCCTCTTCCTTCACTCACTTTACTCCAACCACAGTAGATTCCTTGTTGGCCCTGTGACTCACCTCAGGACATTCACATTGACCCTTCCCACCCAGTTCTACAGATCTTGCCATGGCATGCCAGGTCTTTGTCAAAGATCCCTTTTCTTGGGGACTTTCCCCCTAACCTGTTAAATCCTACCCATTCATCTTCAATTCCCACCCATCCCAACCTCTTCCCTAGGATCCTTCATAACCAGATATAGTTATAGTGGAGCAGAGATACTATACTCTTGACAACCTGACCCCACAGCCTTTATTCTCCAAAGTCTAAGGCTTTATGCATCAGTAACCTTACCCCTCCCACACCTGAAGCCCCACTTAAGTAGCCTCCTGGGAATCTTTGCATCTCTTACCCTCATTCACTTTCCCGACCAGTCTCCTTCACAGAGTGGTAGTAGCAGGGAGATGGTCACAAGGATATAAAGGAGGACGTAGGCCATACCATGGACCCTGAGAAAACGAGTACCTATTCCAGAAAGAGCCAGGTGCCAGAGCAGGGAACTAGAACTGTCTCAGCCACATAGAAGATATAGGGACTATTTGGGACAGAGTCTACAGGAAGCAGGGAGCATTAACTATGGGGAATACATAGAGTCAGCTGCCCAAGACTCCCTGTTAGGTATGCTCTTCACCCATCTCCTATCGACTCCCCCCCCCACACACACACACACACAACCACATCTGTTAAGCTCCTAGGATCCCTGGAGACCTCCAAACTAAGAAGACCTCATCCCACCTCCATGCCTCCCTCCCACTCACCTCAGTACCTCCCTCGTCTTCCAGCCACCACACAGCCATGTTTGGTCTTCGCTGTGTCCCACCAACTTAGAAGGCCCAACCAATGAAAGTTTTGCTTTGAGCTAATGCTAGGTCTGGTTGAAGGTTTGGTTTTTTGTTTGTTTTTTTTTTGGTTGGTTGGTTTTGGTTTTTTATTGGTTTTGGCTGATATTTTTAGTTTTTTTTTTTTCTTTTCACTTTTTTCCCCTCTTGTCTTTATAAATCCAGGCCATCAGTTCCACTGTTGTTGTTGGTTTTTCCAAAAAGGTGAGTTAAGTTGAGGAAAGTCACTGTTTTGTGTATAATGGGTGGTGGAGAGACTTAGAAAATAGGGAGAAGGAAAAAAAAAGTGACAAATGACAGAAAGGGCAAAGGGTGGGTATTGGCCACTAGGTTGGTATCATGTGTAGAAAAAAACTTATTGCTATTTTCTCTTACCTCAGGCCTGAAGCCAATCTTGCAAAGAGGTTGCCTTGGGCTACAGTTGGATACCTGCAACTCTTAGCTCTGTGGGGTGCCTGGGCCCCAAAGGCTGGAAGCCTTGCCTGCCCCTTGTCATGGGGAATACGTGAAGGCTGGTCTATTGTTGGAGGGAGCAGGTACGTACCAAATCGAGGAAATGCAGCTGCCAAATCTTGAATAAAAACCTTAAGAACCTCACAGACATCAAGCTTCAGGAGAGTCTCCAAATGCCACAACTTCCCAGGCATTGAGTCCTAGAAATTAAAACCCGACCCTGTTATCAGAAAAACTGGGCATGTAAGAACCTAGTGCTAAGGACCCCTATTTTCCATCCTTGTGATCTTAAGCAAGATACACCACCATTTTCCCCATTGGTATCATAGCAATACAGTGATGATGAGATGGGCTTCAAAGGGTGAGGAGTGAATACAATTGTTTTCAAGAAGTGTTCAATGCTGTGTCTGGAATGCAGAAAAGTCTAGATAAATGTTGGCTACCAAAATTGTGGCAGTTATTTAGATTCCTAAACTTTTGCAAATTGGAGCTTTTCTTTTCTTTTGCTGATTGTGATTTCTGAAACAGAATCTGGCTATCTAGCCCCAGGCAGCCTTAAATTCTTGCTTCTTCTGCCCAGGGTACTGTGATTACTGGTGTGTGCTACAATGATGGATGAAACTGGGGCTTTTCAGAGTAGAATGTTGCAAAATCTGGCAGGCAGTTCAAACCATCAGGCTATGGTTATAGTGTTCCTGACAGGAGGGGACCCTGGACTGCTTTGTGTATGTTTATATATATTTTAATAACAGAGACGTGTGCCTGTTGAGTAAGCCCTCTGCCACTGAGCTGCATGCCCAGCCTTTCCTCAGGTAACCCTTGCTTGTGATGCTAGATGTATTAATATGGGGCCATTAGGGCTCTTCCCAGGTGGGTGGCTGCTAGATCAGCGTGCTCACGCATAGACGTGATATGGCAATACCTTCCTCCTCACTCAGAGACTCTCTGCAGATTCTGGGAGTCAGTGATTCTGAGACTCTTTGATTCTGTGAATTTGTGGTGGGAGTACACCCCACTTTTTTCTCCATGAATCACCTTACATGCCTCTTGCTTTTTATGGGAAGAAAGACTATAAGCCTGTCCCAATCTCCCAACCCTTGGCAACATGAATGGTGATGATCACATTTAATTCTACCTGAGGAAAAACTTGAGGCCTGAAGCAGGATGAAACTGCTGGAAACCAAGTACTCCAGCTCTTTCTTTGGTGTTTTCCATCTACATGTCGGACTTCAGAACCCTTCTTCTGTTCAACCCAGTGATCCTCAAATATCTCATGCACAAAACAGTACCTCTACCTGCCTTGGGATGCCTTTGTGATTTGAGTTATTTTTCCCTTATTTTTTTTTCTGACTCTACACACTTTTGTGGTTTCTCATGAGCCCTGTTATCTCATTGATACCTTTTACCCTTGTGGCGAGGGGAAGAAATCATATTTTCAAATGACTTGTAAAGGGCAAAGAAAAAACCCAAAATTTCAAAATTTCCGTTTAAGTCTCATAAGAATAAACAAAGTGAGAGAGAGAAAAAAAAACTATGAGAACCCCCCCACCCTGTGATTATCAGTACACACACTCATCAAAAAAATTGGATTATTAGAAGAGAGAGGTCTGCGGCTTCCACACCGTGGTTTTCTTCTAGGTATAAAAGCAAAGTTGTTTTTGAAAATGTGGCAGTTTCCCACAAGCCAGGCTGATCCCTCGCTCTCAATCCACTTCACCCAGGTAAGTGTCCCTGCTCTTTCCCACCAGACACAGCTCTGCTGAAGAAAGTGGCAGGGAAATAGTGGGATGGGGGGAAGGGGTCAGGAGCCCTCCAGTACAAATGGAACCGGAACCGCCCAGCTACCATGAACTCTAGGTAAGGACTTTTGAAACTAATACCACTCATCCTAAATGCCAGATAGGTGGAGCAGTCAGTCCTTAGACAGGGGCAAAAAGGACACTGATTGTTTCTTTTAAAATATGTCTATCAACAGCTGTTCTCTATGAATTCCAGAGCTTTGGGCAACTCAATATGTTGTCCAGCTAGAACTAGAAAATAGAACTGTGTCTCATTTCTTTTCTTGTCTCTGTCTATCTCCCTTCAATGCCCACTCTCTGTCAGTGCCCTTCCCAGGGTCTGGCTGTATTCCTGTCTCTGTCTTTTCCATCCTGGCCACTCGTGTTCCATTTCTTTCCTCTACCTCTCTGACTCTCTTGGCTCACCTTCCTTCACTGGCTTTTCCACCCAGTATCCAGCACAGAGATTTCTATACCACTCCATTTTCCAAGAATGGGCATCAGTTCTGTGAGTCCTGGGAGGAGGATTGACCTTCTTCTGTCACATGAGAAGATACCCTGGGTCAATCGTGGTTTAGCAAATGACTGTATGACCAGAATCCATGTCCAGGGAGAGCAGGCAGTTCGGGACTAGGGTGATCTAGTCTCTGCAGGCTTAGTTCTATTACAAGAGTTCTTGTTCACTATTAGTATTTTTGGACAAATGAGAATTGTGCTGTATGTTGGGTTTGCTCCCGCTTTATTCAATCACTATCATTTTTGTAGCACAGTAACATACGAACATGTGATCTTTTATGTCTGCCCTGACTGTCCTTACATCACCATGAATTCTGATTGCCTGAATGAAGGGCTGGTGGTTAGACATTCGGGTTTCTTCTCATTTCAAAAACCTACGACTCACTCCTGGGATCCTGAAAATGGGATAGCTGGAGAAAAGGGGGGTGTGCATTTTTAGTTTTTTGCTATCCCTGTAAATTGCTTTTCCAAAAAGTTGTTTTATTTTATGTTGTTTCTATTCAAGCTAATCTTAGGTATGTGTTATCATTTTTAATAATAACCCATCATAACAAAAAATTATATTAAATTTTGCATTCTTTGGTTACTTTTAATAACTATTGTCCATTTGTGCTGTGTGGGCTACAGTTCTGTGATAGTGCTCTTAGTCCTAATAGAGTGCTCACGATTTTTTAAATTTTTTATAGCTCTTAATTTAGAAAAGATAGTAACATATGTGTATGAAAAATATTTCTCCTGAATTCACTATTTGTGTGTATGTGTATTTTACTTATTTACTTATTTTATGAGTGTGCACGTTTTGCCTACATGTGTACCATATGCATACTTGGTACCCATAGAGTCCAGAAGACCATGTGGGACCCCATGGGGCTGGAGTTATAGATGGTTACATGGGTGCTGGCACTTGTGTGGCTTCTCTCTATGGCTCTGTTTTAAAAGTCTTTTTGCCACTTGAAAATGAGAAGCCACCTCCTCTAGACGAGCAGCCAGCCAGTACTCTTAACCACTGAGCCTGCTCTCCAGCCCCATTTGTGTGCTTTTTTGTTTTTGTTTTGAGATAAGGTCTCATTGTATAGCACTGGCTGACTAAAAACTCACTGTGTATGCCAGACTGACCTCAGACTCACAAAGATCCATCCATCTGCCTCTGCCTCCCAAGTGCTGGTATTAAAGGCACATGCCACCACACCTGGCTCTCATTTGCCTTTTTCTGTTTATTGTGCTTTGTAATGCACGTGGGTTCTATGTATTCAGATTACTCTTTTCTCATGTGGCTTCTGTCTTATAGCTTTGTGTTTTAAGTCTTTTGCCACATTAAAATGAGATAACTGTTCACCTCATGTTGGCTTCCAGTCTCCTTCATGGCTTCATTTTTTCCACTTACTGTAGAGGTCAAAAGTGTGGGTACTGGAGCCAGACTGTCTGGAACAACCTACCCTCACCTCAAGTCGTCTGTGTGAATTTTGAACCAGGCCCCTAACCTCACTGTACCTCCATTTCCTCGTATGTACTGTGATGATTGTAACAGTACCTAGCTCAGAGGACCTTTCTGAGGATCGTATCTATTAATAGGTGCTTAGCACAAGGCCAAACATACAATAATAGACATTAAAATCTATCTCTCCAGTGGATCTGGAAATTATTTTAGAGCATATGGTGACTGAGATTTCAAGTGGGCAGAAAAATATTGGTGGGAAAGTGGACTGATCAGTCTACCCAGTCACTTTAGTTTCCCCTAATTGTCTCAGAATCGTGTTCATCTATCCTTGCACTATTCCTCATGTTAAAATGCTGCATTCATTCATTCGTTCCATTCCTTCTATGCATACCTCTATGCTAAAGCTTTCTAATCTGTTCTCGCCCATAGTACCTATTGTTGCACAAAGCCCACACTATTTTTCTGATGTTGCTTTGCAATACCAGCCATGGGTGTTTCTGGCACCTAGCATTAGTCTTCCAGCCAAAGGCCAGTGGTTATTTGGGTCAATCCTCTATCTCTCTGTCCCTCTATCTTTTTCAGTCTTTTTCTCATTATTTCTCTGTCATTATACCTCTAAATAGCTATCATTGTCACTCTCTGTGATCGATTTCTATTTCATCTCATGTCTCTCACTCTACATCTTTATCTCTCTATCTTTGTCTCTTCTTCTATGTGTTTCCTCATCCCTGTGTCTTAATTCTCTCATACATACACACATAATATATTATTATGTATATAATATACATATAGGTGTGTGTGGTATATGTATGAATGATTTACCCCAGTCTCAGGATGAAAAGACCCTTCCTTCCTCCATCCCTTATTATTCCCTCCTCAGTCTAAAAGGGCAAATTGAGACTCAGAGATAGGTAAGAAGGCCCCTTCCCAGGCCCACAGAGATGCTGTGTCAGAATTACACTCAAGATAAGATCTGAGAATTTTCAGTGGGACCACAATTTTGTCTGACCATCTCCCATTGTGGGTCTCAGTTTACCCTTCAGTACCCAGGAGACAGTTAACAGGAGACCTGAGGTGCTGCCCCTTCTTCTACCTTTTCACAAGTTGGATCCAGATTTGAGCAGGATGGTCCATAATCATGGCGTGGAGCCAAGCTCACTAGCTCTGGCCTGTTAGGCCCTGGACCCCATGAAACTAAAGCCCTAGCTGACCAAAGAACAGTAGTAATGATGGAGATATGTCAGTAAGGCTGCACCCTCAGAATTGGTACTGGGTTCCTTGGGACCACTATTCTAAAGCCCTTCCAAAGAGATTGGTGGTGTGTTCTTTCCATGAGGCCCTGGCCAAATGTCTTCCTCTTGTCCCCATCTCTGGCAGAATGTTATTACCTGGGGAAAGTTGTCTCAGGACAGTGGGGCTGGAGGAATATGTAAGTGTCCATTATCAATCACTGATATTTGCTCAGCATTTTGTATGTACTAACTTTGAAAGATGCATGGCTCCCGTTACTATCTCAAATTAGAAAGGAGGGCAAAGCCTGGCCCCATATCAGGGCAGTAGAGGGTCTGTCCAACCCTCTGCCTTTATGGAGCTGAGGTCAAGCAAGAGGCCTCATTGGATTTTGAGCTTCCTGGCTTTAGGTCCTTCCCATTTTTTTGGACTCTGGGACACTGATCCACACAATGAGGAGGTGGATCCATGCACCCTACAAAGTCTGTGTTCTTGAGATCCTGAAATCCATTGGCTCTTAGAAATGATATCGTATGGTTCCGAGTTTCTGTTACTATACCATTTGTAGACACAAAGTGTCCCTAATATTCAGAATGTCTGCCTAACGCTCACCAAGCGTCCAACCTTGGGCCCCTCTGACATCCAAGAAAGACAGGATTTACGGAACTTGGGTTCTGCATGGTAGCCAGATGGACGTCATCCACCACATCCGCTAGCACCCACATCACCCTACCTGGGACTATCCGGCTACAAGATAGACCAGCTAGTTCTCGGAACGAAACCTGTGGGGTAGGTTGTTTGCCCCCTTCTCTTCCTCCTTGTTGCCGATGAAGCCCAGTGCATCCGGCCGCCATGACGTCAATGGCAGAAAAATCTGGCCAAGTTGGGGCTTGTGACAACAGGGCCCAGATGTAGACCCCGATAGGAAAACATATTCTATGTCCCAGAAACAACCTCCATACAGCTTCTAAGAAACAGTCAAAAAGGGACGCCCCAACAGACAGTGCAGGAAACTAGCCAGGCCCAGCCCTCCAAGTCCCCACCACCACTAGACAGACCATATTGAATTCAGGTCCCCTTTCTGAGAATGTACTGATGCTTCCCAGAGTCACACTAGTTCCAGATGTATTTAGGGAGGAAATTTCTTATGAGTTCTGGCCAAATATCCAGACCACTTCAAAAGTGACCATGGTCCAGCCATGCGTGTTAAGCCAGTATGATGGAAATTTCTACTCATCAACCTTGATAGACATTTGCTTGAACTGTTGGAATGAAGTGTCATAAATTGGGTGCCTTACATAGATTTATCATGTTCTGGAGACTAGAAGACCAAGATCAAGATGCCAGCAGGGTTGGTTCCTTCTGTAATCTATCCCTGGCCTCCTAGTTTCTGATGCTTTTTTTTTTTTTTTTTTGCTGTTCTTTCTTAGACAACTATCACCTCATGGCTGCCTGTATTCATTCAGTCTTCCAGCTCCTCACTTTGTCGCTGTTTATGAAGCCTATGTTCTCAGCCTCCACAGACCCAGACTCCTGTACACATCTTAATGTTTTAAACTATGAGACACTACAGTTTTAATGCCTAGGTTCTCATAACTATCTCTCTTAGCTCTGATGATCGCCATGACACGATAGCAAAGAAGACGCAACTGCCTTCCAAACCTTTCTGTGCTCCCCACAGGCTGTTTTCAGAAACTATGCCCAGTGCATGTAGTATAGTAGAACAAAGAATGACATATACACATGCATACATACATAGAACAGTTTCTGAACTGGAGACATGGATGCATACTTCCTAGCCTGAAATAGTGGCTTGTAATCCCAGCACTCAGAAGGAAGAGGCAAAAAGTTCAAGGACAGCCTGGCTATATAGTAAGTTCCAGGCTACATGAGACCTTGCCTAAAAAGAAAAGGAGGTCCTAGGCTATGACAAGACTATAGAATTAAAATGAGGGTAGAATTTCCTACAGTCACTTCAAGATCTGGTTCCCTCTCTGACTAGAACAATGGGATCCTGAAAAGTCACACCCTTAAAGTACTGTGAGGTACTGGGGCTCAGCAGAGGGGCCTGGGTCACCATGTAAGGCTTTGAGGAGGAAAACAGAAGGCCGCAGTACGATCAAGGGAAGAAGAGGTTACCAAGCATGAGGGGAAGAGACTGGAGCTAGTTTGGGGAGCTCCCAGGGGCTCTGAATCAAAAAATACTGTCCACCCCCTTTTTTTCTGGTACCTGCCATGCTAACTCCATGCAGCACAAAAGCTAAGAGAAGAGCAATGCCCTCTGTAGCCCTGAGCTCTACAATCCTGAATTCAGTTATCTAACTACATGTCTATCCATGCATCTAACGCTTATCTTTGCATCTAGCGACATCTGACTATCACCGCAAACGCTGCTCCTCCATCCTCCATCTCTAGTAATGCCCACTTTGTCATAGCAGCTTATGCCAAAACCTAGAAGTTATCTTGACCCTTTCTCTCATCTTCTCCATCCAAGCTTCCAGCAACTTTTCCTGACTGTCTTCAAAACAGGCTTGGAATCCAGCTACTTCCTAACAACTCTTCTGCTGTTATTCAGGTTAGTGGCAGCAGCATACCCCTAAACTATTGCAGTAGACTTCCCACTAGTTCCCTGCAACCCTCCCATCTAATGGCATCCACCTGCACCGTTTGAGTCCATGCCCAAGTCACTGGGGTAAAATAAGAAGGGAGTCCAAGATGAGCCCCAGCAGAATCACCAAAGACTGTGTGGCCTGTACAGAATGCAGGGGGTACCAGAGGGCTCACAAACCAACTCCCCACTGCCCCACATTCACAACAGGACTGTGTGGTATATGCAAGCAAGTGAGGTGCTGGACCTGTGTATGTAGGGGAAGGTTATATACATATATCTGTGTTCTTGATATCATGGTAGGGTGGCAGACCAGAGGAGTATAGTTATGGGGCCCTTTGAGACGTCCCAGCAACACCTACTCTGACCAGAGGCTATCTACATGGTTCAAGTGGCTGAATAGCTTATACCACCCCTGGAACACATGTGATGCCATTCCACTGTTGTCCCTACAGCCTGCCATTGAGAAGAACCCAATGCCTAATCCCAGACCAGCCAAGCCCATGGCTCCTTCCTTGGCTCTTGGCCCATCCCCAGCAGTCTTGCCAAGCTGGAAGGCTGGACCCAAGGGCTCAGAACTCCTAGGGACTAGGGGTCCTGGAGGAAGCTTCCAAGGTCGGGACCTGCGAGGTGGGGCCAACACTTCTTCTTCCTCCTTGAACCCCCTGCCACCATCACAGCTGCAGGTGAGGCCCGGGGCCCAGAATGGGGCAAGAAGGGTGGGGTACTTGAGCCTATAGGTGTCGACCTTTACTGTGGCATATGGCAGGAGGGGGGCTGCCTGGGGCACAGGAAGTGGTTTATGGGTCCCAGGCAAGTCTATGACTTATGCAGATGTTGCAAGGCCAAGAAAAACCCCAATCTCCAGGCCTCAGAGATTCAAGGCTTCCCCCACCCCTCCCAATCCTTGTCCTGAGAGGAGAACTTATTATGAGCCCATGGGCACAGCCATATGTCCTCATCCCACTGTGACAAGAGAAGATGGCTGGGGCCCAAGAAGGTAAGGTGACAGTGGTAAGGCCGGCTCTACCACTTTAAAAACTGTTTGACCTTGATTAATTCTGTCTCCATGAGCCTCTAATTCCACATGTGTGACTGGCTGTGTTTACAGTTCCTACCATGTGGGACTTTAGTGAGGACCCGATGAATGAGACAAAGAACTATGAAGATGAGGCTAGCATCTCATGGCATCTTCCTTCTCCTTCCAGCTGCCTACAGTGCCCCTTGTCATGGTGGCACCCCCTGGGGCCCGACTAGGCCCCTCACCACACTTGCAGGCACTTCTCCAGGACAGGCCACACTTCGTGCATCAGGTATGCAAGCTGAGCAGGCTGGGAGGAGGGAACAAACGGGACAGCTGTGGGGCAGAGCCCCAAGCCGCTAAACCATGGCCTTTCTGTATTTCTAGCTCTCTACCGTGGATGCCCATGCTCAGACTCCTGTGCTACAAGTGCACCCACTGGACAACCCAGCCATGATCAGGCTTCCAACACCCTCTGCTGCCACTGGGGTCTTCTCCCTCAAGGCCCGGCCTGGCCTGCCACCTGGTAACACCTTCACAGAATCTCCAAACCCTCTGATCTTTGAACATACGCAGTGTAAACTTTTGTGAATGGTAGCACTTTGGAGGTCTAGAGATTAGAGTCATGGAAATGCCAACCTCCAAAAGATGTCAGGCTTAGAACCTTGAAGACATAGAATGTTAAAAGTCACAAATTGTTGTCATTTGTCAAAATGTCATCACTGTTTGGCTAGTGGCCATCTTTAGGCTGCTTCTGTCAGAAGCCCTGGACTGGAGGAATGGCCCAGTCCTAAGGGTCAGAGTCTTCAAGGCTCAAGAAAAGGAGAGGGAGGCCTTCTGGGACAAGCTGCAGAGGCTGGCCTGCCACTCCAGAAGTACCCTGTCTCTACCCACAGGGCTCAATGTGGCCAGTCTTGAATGGGTGTCCGGGGAGCCAGCTCTACTCTGCACCTTCCCACGCTCGGGTACACCCAGGAAAGAGAAGTGAGTTGGCAGGACTCGGAAGAACCCCCTCTGCTACTCCTTTCTGCCTACTCCTCTGCTGACGCCCTGTATTCTTCCACCCCCAGCAACCTTATGGCTGTACCGCAAGGATCCTACCCACTGTTGGCAAATGGAGTCTGCAAGTGGCCTGGTTGTGAGAAGGTCTTTGAGGAGCCAGAAGAGTTTAACAAGTGAGTACCCTGATGCTACCCATGGAGCTCTGGGGTTGGCGCAAAGGTCTGGACTGCATCTCTCAACTCACCGTCCTCTTGAGTAAGAAGTGGTCATGGTTGAGACCTCATTTGTTCTTGGCTCTGTGACCTTGGGCAAGTTACTGGTATTCTCTAGGCCCAGGTTACCTCACATGTATGATGACACATAATGATAAGGTATATGCTGATAGTTATCTTCATCTTATACACAAAGGAACTAAGGCCAAACAGAAGGGTCCGTCAAGCTCACACAGGTCCTGAGTGATGAATGCTGGCTATGAACCCAGGGAGCCAGGTTCCAGAACCCACACTCTTAACTGCTTTGTCCTGCCTCCCTTCATGTAACATGACACATTATTAAGCCTCAAATTTCTGTTCCTCTGGAAGACTACGGCTGTCTCCCTTCTGCTTTATCTCTGCCCTCCCTTACCTTCTGTATTTTTCTAATCATACCTAACTCTTGGCAATGATGCATGTCCTGCATAGCCAGGCCTTTACCTAGGCTGGGCCTGCCAACTGAAATTCTCCCCCCCCCCACACACACACATACACACCTTTCTAATGTCATCTCCAACATTCTGGACAGACTCAAGAGATAAATAAGCTCAGGCCTGGAAGCCAGCAGTTGCTGAAGAGCATGTGTTTAAGGCAAGCTATGTGGGAGAGAGAGATAGAGGGGAGGGGGGATCATAGGGAAATCTCCCATGCTGGGTCTTGGCTGACCCTGTCTGGTACAGGGAGCCAAGAGGCCTGACCTAGCATGGTCAGCTACATGGAATCTTCTCCTTGCTCAGGCATTGCCAAGCAGATCACCTCCTGGATGAGAAGAGCAAGGCACAGTGCCTCCTCCAGAGGGAAGTGGTGCAGTCTCTGGAGCAGCAGGTAAGGCCTGCAGAGTGTGGCTAAAGTGAATGAAGGATATGGGGGAGGACCCTCCAAGAGAAGGCCTTAGCACAGTCAAAAGTTTACCTAAGGAAGAGCAGAGGCCTCACCTTGGTGTCCATCCCCATAGCTGGAGCTGGAAAAGGAGAAGTTGTGTGCTATGCAAGCCCACCTGGCAGGGAAGATGGCACTGACAAAGGCTCCACCTATGGTGAGTACCCCAAGTCCAGAGGCAGCAGACTTCAAGTGCTGGGATGAGGCCAAGAGAGGAGCCCTAAAGGACAAAGTGAGCCCTTCTCACATGCAAGCCCTGGCCTATACAGGCCATCCCCACCTCCTTAATATGCCAGATCTGAAGACACCCTGAATCCACTTACAAGCCTACTGACTTTATGACCTCCAAAGCATCATGATTCTGCCTCTCCAAAGCAATAGTAAATACCAACGCACAGAAGGCCAGCAGTGATGCCAATGTACCAGCTACAGAACACACAGGGGCCACTGCAAAAAGAAAGGAGGGCCCTATGTTCAAAGTTCAAGATAACCTCAGAACATTGAACAATGTAAGGTCCTGTGTGACTACACATTTCACACGCCCAGTCTCAGGCCCTTTGCTAATATGAACTTGTACTGATTCAAGTCTTGTACTACAACGGAGATAGCTACCACCATCACCCTGATGAACAAATGAGGACAACTGAGGTCAGAAAGATCTAGCTGCCTCTCCAAAATTCACAGCTGGATGCTAGAGTACCTCAGTTCAGGCCCTGCTCATCCCCAGCCCCAGCACCTATGATTTCATTGCACGCTCATTGCTGTACTTTTAATTAAGATACCACTGTTGCTCTGTGGATTTCCACCACAGCCTGCAATTGACTAGAGGGTGGTGCCCTTCTCAAAAGCACTGACTGGCCTTGCTGTACAAAGTGGTAAGCAGCTATATTCCTTGCCCTTTGAGAGGCTGAAGGAGAGGCTTGAACCCTCAAGCTCAAAACCAGCATGGCCAACACAGACAGACCCTTACCCTTTAAAAATACAAGTAAACAGACTTGTGGAGAGACTTCAGTGGGGAAAGTGATTGCTGTACATATATAAGGACCTTCATTTTGCCTGGCAGTGGTGGTGCATGCCTTTAATCCCAGCACTCAGGAAGCAGAGGCAGGCAGATCTCTGTGAGTTCAAGGCCAGCCTGGTCTACAGAGCTAGTTCCAAGACAGTCAGGGTTATACAGAGAGACCCTGTCTTAAACTACTTCTTCCAAAAAAGGACCTGAGTTTGGATGCCAGCACCCACACCCAGATGCAGTAGCGCAAGTCTGTCATCCCAGTGCACCTAGGTAGAGATAGAATTACCGAAACTGCTGTGCATGGTAGCACAGGCCCTTAATCCCAGCATGTGTACACATGTATACACACTTCAAGTGTACACACATCATACACATATACAAATCAGATATGAATACAAATTTTAAAATAAAGTGAGGTTAGACTACTGGAGAGATGGCTCAGGGATTAAGAGAACTTTCTGCTTTTCTAGGGGACCAGAGTTTTGTTCCCAACGCTCACATGGTAGCTCACAACTATCCAATGCACTTTTCTGGCCTCCACAGGCACCAGGCATGTACATGGTACACAGACATGCATGCACGCAAAACTCTTATACACACACGGTATTTTGTTCGTTTAAAATAAAAATAGAATGGAAGCTGAGTATAATGACCCATACCTATAACCCCAGCACTCCAGAGCTGGAGGCAAGAAGATCAGTTCAAAGTCATCCCATGATACATAGTAAGATAGAGGCCAGCATGGGCTACATGAGACCCTGTCTCCAAAAAAACAAAAAAACACCAAAAAACATTTTTTCAATAAAAGTAAAATGGAAACTGAATGGTGGCTTAGGCACTAGTCTCAGCATTTGGGAGGTTCGTACAACAATCATGCCCCAAGTTTGAAGCCATCCTTTTCTACATAGTAAATTGCAGACTAGCCTATAATAGAGAGTGAGACCCCCACATAAATAAGTAAATAGTGAACCAACCAAGGAAACATTTTTAAGTGGAAAGCTGGGCATGGTGATGCACACCTGTAATCCCAGAGGCAGGTGGATCTCTCTGAGTTTGAGACCAGCCTGGTCTACAGAGTAAGCTCCAGGACAGGCAGGACAACACACAGAGACCCTGTCTGAATAAAACAAAATATAAAATAAAATAAAAAGAGATGCCAGATATGGTGCCACACTTATAATCCCAGCACTCCAGAAGAGGAGCCAGGACAGAAAGTACAAGGCCAGCAAGAGATATGTCATGAGACTATTTCAGAAAAAAAAAAATTAAGTAAGACAAAGTAATGTGAATACGCAATGCATGATGGTAAAGAGGCAGAGGTAGGTAAATTTTTATGAGTTCCAGGCCAGCCAGGACTATATAGTAAGACCCTGTCTCTAATAATAATAATAATTTTAATAACCAAATGAATAGATGTGAATGAGAAAGAGAAATTTGTGGGGAGGAAAGAGGTAAGCAGTAGGGGGAGGAGGTAGTGAAAGTGGTCTATATGTATTACATACATGTGCAAAATCATCGAAAAACCAGTTTAATTAGTAACAAAAATACAAAAGAATGTTTAAAAAGCATAAAATGAGATGAAAACTTAAGTGTCTCACTCACCATTCCCTCCCTGACCCCTCAGGCCTCAATGGACAAAAGCTCTTGCTGCATGGTAGCCAGCAGCACCAGCACCGAGGGCAGCGTCCTCCCCGCCTGGTCTGCTCCCCCCCGGGAGACTTCAGACAGCCTGTTTGCAGTGCGGAGGCACCTCTGGGGAAGCCATGGCAACAGTACCCTTCCAGGTCAGTGTAGTCAGCACCCCATCTGATGACTCCAAGCTCCTAATACCAACTGGTACCAGGGGGGACAAAGGAGCTCCCCATCCCCCACACTCTTCACCAGCAGCCGGGAGGAAAGTGCACCTGAGTTTATTAGGCCTAGAAGCCCCCAATGGTTACAAATGCATAGCCCCAGCTCTGGGTCTTTTGGGGATTCCAGCCATGCCTCATCTACTTGGCAGATGCTACTGTAGGAGGTCATCATGAGGGAGGGACCTGGGTAAGGAATTCCAAAGGACCCTCCTTACTGCCCCACCTCAGGGGAAATCAGGTAGATACCTCCAAGCTCAATGATCCTCTCCCACCTGTCAGGCCTGGCTTGTGGATTTACCAAGGACCACAACTCTTTGGCTGTCCTTCTGGCTGTCCCACTTGAGCTGCTTGCATGCCTTTGATGTGCAAGTTACTTAAGTTCTTTTAATTTGTAGAGACAGGTACTCAGTAAACAGTACCTGTGTGTGATCATAGACCCCCTCCACCCTTGAAGATAGTGGTAGGGTTTCAGACCTTGTAGTCCCGGTGCAGACACAAGTGGGGCAGGGTGTGAGGAGGCCATGAGGACTGATCTATCTCAACCTTCTGCAGAGTTCTTCCACAACATGGACTATTTCAAGTTCCATAACATGCGGCCCCCTTTCACATATGCTACTCTCATCCGATGGGTAAGCAGGGCAGCCTAAGCCCAGCAGCTGGGGCGGGGAAGGGGGCTTCTTGCCTTCTACACTGCACCAAGAGTGGAATCTCACATTAACAAACCTCAGCTCTGAGGAGCCCCAAGATGTGAGCTTCCTTGATGGCCTCACCCCAGATCTTTCCTTCAACCCAAAACTACTACAAGACAGGACAATGCAAACCAAACTGTGACATTAAAAACTACCCTTTCCTTTAACCATCCCACTTCTAACTTTATCCTTGACCCTATGCCTCACCCCCATTCTCTCTCCTTTCCCTCTCTTAACACACAATTACACACCTATCCCAGGTCAGAGAGCCTAGCATGGACCGTCCCCTCAGGGACAACTTGGGAAAACAGGCCCCTTACTCCAGCTGACTCCAATTTGCAGGCCATCCTGGAAGCCCCAGAGAAGCAGAGGACACTCAATGAAATCTACCATTGGTTCACACGCATGTTCGCCTACTTCAGAAACCACCCGGCCACCTGGAAGGTGAGCACCTCTCTACACATGGTGGCTGGGATGGCTCTAAGGGTGTTTAACCTGGGGCTAAACATGGGGAAGAAGCAGATCAGTGCTGAGGAGGTCTGATCAACTCACTGGATAACTGTCCACCACATCCCCGTCTGGGGTCCTTGTCCTCCTTCCACAGAATGCCATCCGCCACAACCTGAGCCTGCACAAATGCTTTGTGCGAGTGGAAAACGAAAAGGGAGCGGTGTGGACCGTAGATGAATTCGAGTTTCGAAAGAAGAGGAGCCAACGCCCCAGCAAATGTTCCAACCCCTACCCTTAACCTCAAAACCAAAAAAGATGGACAGGGGCCAAAACATGAGACTGAAGCTGTGGAGGGAAGGAGGAGAGTTCTGGACATACCTATGAAAACCAGGCAATGATTTCTCCGCTGTCTTGCCTGTCAAGGCCTCTACTCCCTATCTGGCTGCCCTCCTGGATTGTATCATCTGCCATAATGCTGAGAGGGGCACCAATCCCAGCCCAGCCACTATCCCCAACCTGTCCCCAAGATGGGCTTTCCAGCCAAACAGCCCTTACAACCAGCTATACATATAGCCTGCCTTGGCCACTTTCAAGCGGAAAGATGACGTTGACACACAGTCATAGTACTATTGCCTGAACTCAAGCCAAACCCTAAAACACAAAGAACCTGACTTGGTACACTCATGAGCTCTCAAAGCTGCATAGTCCTGCAGTCTCATATGATTGTAATAATCCTAATGACTCACCCCAAAGCACTCACCCACAACATCTGGAACTGTGGACACTATCACACATAGGCAGACATGCAGACCCTTGTACAGCATCAGTACTGGAACCTTCAGGATTACATCCCAGAAAATCACACAGGTATAACTGGTCATACACAGCCTCATACAATGCCCAAAAATATCAAGTCAGTCGCGGCTCATCAGAACTCCTAAGTGTACACACATGCAGCCACTCCACTGTATCTCCTGAGCTCCATGAATACACACCGACTCTCCAAAGTGTACCCAGTCACTTGCCACTGACCCCTGTCCCCCACCCCAAGCCCCAATCCATTCCTTAGTGTGGACCATGGAAGAACTTCTCTTTTATTTGGCACCCAAGGCCCCTGGTTCCCAATGCCCATCCAATAAATTGTTTTTGAGTCAGACAATCACCCTGATCATATATGGGACCAGACAGGCATACATCTGGGTTTAAGGTCCCAGCAGTAGAAAGTGGATGCCAAATGGAAATGAGAGAGCAACTGCTTGGGCACTGTCTCCAGCACCCCCAAATTCCTGCCTGTGGTTAGGAGACCTCCATCGGGGCTCTAAGCCTCCCGGACACGGCCCAAGAGGCCAGCGTTCTCCTGACGAAGGGCCCGGTAGTCCTCACAGATCTTCTCCAGGTTGCTCAGGGTCTTCTTGCCCATCTCTGTCTCAATCTAAGACAAGATGATGCACACATCTTCAGCATGCAGGGCCCATTTCCAGCCCCTGCTAGCTCCCCCTCTACTGCACTACCTCCCGTTGCTCCCACCCTTGTAACTGTGACCTGTTCCTTCCCATCACCCAGCTTCAGTGTATGGCCTTCCCTCCACCTAAAGCCACAGCTTCTGCCATGGGCTCTGAGAGGAATGAGGAGCCTCAAGCTGAAAGCCAGGGCTCAGTGTAAGCCAACTGGCTAGCTTCAGGACTCAAGCACAGCAGGCTTAAACAAGGCTAAACCTCTGGCTGTAGGGTGTCTGGTTTCAAAGACTCTCAGTGTAAAACAAGGAGCTATCCCCTGGCCTGCCTCCCTTCCCCTTCCCATCCTCAGGTCTCACCTGCTCCTCAAGATCTCGAACTTCCCTCATGATAGTGCCAGTGTCCTCAATGGTTTGGATGAGCTGGCTGCAATTCTGGAGACAAGAACACAAGGCTTGCACCTGCGCTGGCCCTCTCCCTCCAGCCAGCCCACCGTGTGCACGGCTCTCCTCACCTCATGCAGGGCAGCTAGATATTTGTACGCTTTCCGAACAGCATCATCCTTCTTAGCATCCTGATGAAACAGAAGGGACCTCAAATATATTAGAATGCCACTCGTACCATGTCCACTACTCCATGCCCCTATAGAGAAACCTGTTACTACCACTTTGCCTTCACCGTCTACAGAGCAAAGCTAAGCCCAAACAACAGGTGTACCTAAACGTCTCACAGAAGGCCAAGCTGGCACATGAGTAAATGGGCAGGCAACACCCAGTCCCATTTCCACCCCTTCCCAGGCCAGCCTGCTCCATACCTTGAACACGAGCTCATCAGTCACTGCAAATGTCCGGTCCAGCTTCCCAGAGAGAGAGTTGATTTCCTTCTGAAGTTCCTTTGTGTCTGACAAGATCTGGCAGAAACCAGGATGGCCATCAGTCCGTGCCTGGGCCAGGGTGGCTGGCCAGTGATGGTACTCATGTGCCGACACTTACATCCAGTCAGGGCCTATGTCATATGTTAGGGTAGCTGGGGTAGACTGTATGTGTCTATTATGTGTTGGAGTGTACCTGAACAGCTCTGCCTATCAGAGACCATAAAGTCCCTATGTGACTACCTTGTGCCTGACTGCCCACATGAGCCATCCTCAGAACCAAAGTGACACACCTTTGTGATCTCTTCCTTCTGCTTCCGGATGTTGCCAACAATCTCCAGGATGCGCTGGGTATAGGCCAGCCGGGACACATCTTTTGGCAGCATCTCCAGCTCAGACACCTGGGCAGGAACGTGGCAGGCATGAGCCCAAGCCCTACAACACAACCCACCCTTATAACCCAGGGCCCTAAAATGGGCCTTACCAGCTGCTTATAGACCTCTTCCTTCTTGCGAGCCTCTTCTGCAGCTGCCCGAACACTCTGGTGCAGCTCCTGGATTTCTGCCAGCCGTCGAGATGATTCCAACTGCCAGGAACCCATGGGCAGAAGGCAGTGAGCAGAGCTCAGAGACAGCCCCCATGGAGGCAGTACATCTACAATCCCAGCGCAGGACTCTGCCACCTACCTCCCTACAATCCTGGAGTTTTCTGAGGTGGCGGTACTCAGCAAGAAGCGGGACCCGGTGTTTCTCCCATTGACTTGCTAGATGGATGACCCTCTGGGCACTACTCTCTACCACGAGCTGGCAGGAGTGGGGGTGGGGGTATGTCAAAACAGGCTGGATCCATCCACCCCATCCCTCTTGGCCCAACCCAAAAGCCCAGCCCACCTGCAGCTTGGCGAGGTTGGCAGCCCCATCAGGCAGCAATTCCACTGCCCTGCTCTTCAGGCGCAGGGCCTGCTCCTGCTCGGCCACACTGAGTTCACTTTGTCGACACTCGGCTTCTACCTGGTACATTCACAGCCAAGCTCCCAGTCATACACACAGACTACAACCAACCCCAGTGAGCCCATTATGACTTTGGGCCTAGCTCAAGTCCTCACAGACAACTCTAAGGCCTCTACCTATATAGGCTTCTGGATCTTCAGCTCCATACTGACAGCCAGAAGCTCCAAGAAGTCCTGTAAGCCTCTGCCCACACAGACCCATCTTGCTGATGCCCATGGCTGCTATGTTCCCCTAACAAAGCCTGACTGATGCCCAAATGTGCCTGCAAAAGACCTATAAACCTACCAAGCCATCAATCCAACATCTTTCTTTGCTTCACAAGTTCTCCTCAACCTTCAAGGATATCAGAGGTCTCCTGTATCCTCCATAAACAATTACAGCACTTATAGACCTCTTCGGATCATCTCTCAAAAGCCCTAGCTCTGACCTGATCCAGCCCAAGTCCCTCTCCCAGCCCCTCACCTGCACAAGGTTGATTCCCATGGTCTTCATGTCAGTTTCAACCTCTTCAATGTTGTGGTTCACACTTGCTAGCTGCTCCCGAAGAGATTCTAACTCCTGCTCTTGAGCTGCCCTTGTGTCCTGGGAAGCACAGGCCAGTAGTCTAGGTGGAGCTACCAAGTCCAGAAGACAGGCATAGCCCAGCTGACTGTGTGTGCATGTGCGTGTTTGCGCCCACACACACATACATGTTTGTCTTAGTCTCCTTACCTGTTCGGGCCTCTGGGAGGTAGCTGCTACTTCTGCCACCTGGGCTGCCTGGGCCTGGGGCTCCTATGGGTACAAGAAGCAACCTGGCTGTCATATAAGGTCCTATCCCCCTCACAGCCTCACCCCCAAGTGTTATACCCATGTCCACTCAACCACTGAGAGTTTTCAGACTGTGACTACAGGAGAGTAAAACACCATCTTTAACTGCAGATTAGAGTGGCTAACCACAAGGAAAACCTCCATGATGCTAAGCCAGACCACCCAGAATCTATAACCACCCTGACCCTATAACTGCTCTGACCCCTATAACCACCCTGACCCCTATAACCACCCTGACCCTATAGCCATCCTGACCATATAACCACCCTGATCCTATATACACCCTGACTGTATAACCACCTTGACTATATAACCACCCTGGCCAAAGTGACCACGAGAAGAGCAGGAGTTCCTCTGAGTGAGCATCTAAGGAGAAAAGATATTCCCAAAGGGAAACATATTCTCCAAAGGAAAGGCCAAGGAAAGATGGGCTTTGTGCTGGGAGCACTGCACACTCTTACATGAGTCCCACCCTTTCTCCACTTAAGTCCCAACAAGGTAGGGGAGCCCTCTGGACACCCTCTCCCAGTTGGACAAAGCCTACTCAGTGGGCACTAGAACCTATATGGATAACAGTGGTGTTTATATAGAAAGCAACCCTCAAGTAAGCCATCAACACACTCCCTGCCCACTCTGGCCGACCCACCAGATGGAAGGTAAACATCTCTGAATGGGTGAAGCGAGAGCCTTTGGGGGTGCCAGTCCTATCCCTAGCACCCCCAGTCTGTAGCATCTCTCCTAGGTCTCGGCCTTGTGTCGGGGCTCCCAGCGGGCACCAGCTTTGACGCAGATGTTCAGCCAGCTGCTTGTGCAGTCGTTGCTGTGGAGCCCGGGGATCCTCCTGGAAAGAGCAGACAGGGGAAGAGGAAGGCACATTGGCCTGCTGGTCATTGCCTTCTCGCCAAGGCACGACCCTGCCCTATTGGCCTAAGAGCTCCCCAAGGACAGAGAGGTGCCCTTCTCCACAGCCGCACATCTCTACCCAGTCACTCCTCACCCTGCAGAAGAATGTGAAAAGAGAGAAAAGTGAGCCTGAGGCCTTCACATCAGAAAGAGAAACAAAGGATGGTGGACAGTGTAGACCCAGAAGAAAGGTACCAGGCAAAAAAGGTTCAGAATTGGGGATAGAGAAAGATAAGGAAAGGAGAGGTAAGACCAGAGACTGTCTCAGTGTTAAATGGTACTAAGAAATCATTAATTTCATTCAGTATGAAATAGTCCAGTGGTTACATAAAAGAACAAGTGTTCCTGTGAGTAATGGCATGTTGTTTGAGTACTTAGAGGTGAAATTATGTGGCAGTTAGGGTTTGCTAAGATTTGATCCTGAACATGGAACCCAGGGCCTCATGCATGCAGGGTAAATGTCTACCATGGAGCTATAATCTCAAGCTCTGAGATTTGCTCTGAAACAGAAGGGGAAAGTTAGAATAGAAGAAAGACTAGAAGACAGGAATCATTAGAGTAATCGCTCTATATTTACACTTACAAATTCCTGTAAGTGTAAACACAATATCTGGGTAAACACAAGAAAACACAGTATCTGGGTATGGTGCTTTTAGTCTCAGCACTCAGGAGGCAGAGGTAAAGAGATTATAAATTTTGATGATGCCAGCTTGGGATATATAGTAAGATTCTGTCTCAAATCTCCCCTCTAAAAAAACAGAGATGGAGCAGTGAGAGAGAAAGAGTAAAAAAATGGCAACCATAATGGCAGAGACAAAAACTGAAGTAGAAAGGGGAAAGATGGAAAGAAGAGACAGGCTAAAAAGCAGATATGGAGGAAGAAGGGACAGATATGGACATGGAGGGGGGAAGAGAAGATGAAGAGGTAGGCAGAAGGCAAGAGGAAATAGGCAAAAGTGAACAGAAGGAAAGATGCAGTATATAAATGGGAAAACAGAAAGGTTGACAAAGCGGGGCAAGGAAACTACAAAACAAGAATGACAGTAATAGGAGGAGATGGTACACACACCTAGAGCCAAAAACCATGAGAACCACTGAAAAATGCAGAGACAGAGACAACGGAAAAGGCTCAGGACATGCCCCAGTCCCCAAAGGGACAACTCCGAATAGTCCCAGGTAAAACTCAACCAAGATCACTCCTCCCCTCCCCCCCCCCGCTCCCCCATCTTTCAGAACAGGAAAGCAGGCATTGGGGAAGGACTTGCTGCAAATTCCATTTTTCTTATCCGTTCTTTCAGGCAGAGAGCCAGGTAGGTGCACACAGAGGAGAACCAAAGAAAGAGGGAGAGTAGGTAAAATGAGATGCAAAGGACTAATAGGTGCCACCAGAACCAGGAGCCTTGGGAGGATTGCTGAACATTGGTGGTACCTGGGATGGGAGGCGGGATGCCCAGCGCACCCGGTCTTCATCTCCTGGGCAATCCCTGCTCACATGCTGGCAGAGCTGGATGGCATGATGTTCGAGGAGTGATGCTGCCCTCCCCACAAGCTGGGGCACCTGTGTGGGGGCTGGTAGCAGCAGGGGACTCGCCTGGAACTCCCGTGGCTCTGAAGGCAGAAACGGTATCAGCCACTTACCCCCACCCCCACCCCCATGCCAATATTCACACACACACCTCTCCCCTCCTCACTTAGATCCACACAAGTGCAGCAGCCTCACCTCCTTTGGAACTCGGTTCAGGTAGAAGCAACCTGTTGGAGTGGAATGATTGCTGGAGGGCTGAGCCCTGTGGAGAGAGCAGAGTCAGAATCTCTAGAGTGAGGCAGTGGTGAAAGTGGCCAACAACCTGAGCAAATGGAGGAGGACAATAAAGGCAAGGAGGGGACAAGTCTAGATGGAAAGGATGTGGGGAATCCCACCTGGAGGCGCTGCAGCTTGGGAGTTCGAAGGAGAGGTGGGACCCAGGGAAGGGCCAGCTGGTCCCGGATTTGGCTCCCAATGGCCCGAAGGAAAATAGCTGAGTCACCTAAAGAGTGGGGAAGTGGGGGTTGGGGAAGGAGTGACATGCCACAAATTGGAAAGCACTGGGAAGTCAGCCATAGAACCTGATCCTTCACCTCCAGATGCAGATGAATTCAACTAGCAGTCTCATTCAATACTTATGAGCTTAACCTAGGTAGGTACTGGTTACCAGGTTAAGTACCACATCAGGAAAAAAAAAAAAAGGTGATAAGGTCCTCATCTTTGTCGGTCAGCAAGATAACAGAAAAGAAACTTCATGAATAAGACCATTGGGACCATCAATTCTAAGCAGGAGAGAGAAGGATTGATTAAAGGGCCTAAAATGTTTCAAGGATCACTCCTTGTGGCCTTGCTGAGGTAACAGCAGAAGCTACAGAGAATTAAGGACATATTTAACCTTTTGAACATTTTGACAAGATATTATCTTCTACAAAGTTCATGCTCAAGAACAGTGCAATCGGGGTCTCTCTCTCTCTCTCTCTCTCTCTCTCACACACACACACACACACGCACACACACACACACACACACACACACACACAAACCCCTCCTAACATTTCAAGCATGTTTACAGTTTAGCGCTGGGTGGTGTTCGTAGCTATCTTCATCAGCATTGTGCCCCCATAGGTTTGGACTTACATGGCAGGGGAGTTGAGTTTAAAGAGATTTGAGGGAAGAATAATACAGAGGCCCAAAGACCCTGAGGCTAGATTTTGCCTGGCACATTTGGAGACCACCAAGAGCCCCCATATGATAAGAGTGGAGTGAGTGAGGATGGGAGGTACAGGAGGTAAGTTAGGGAACACATTCCCTAGCCTCATGCTACTTGTCTTATATCCATATGTTCTCTGACATCTGACCCACTAAATTCTCATGAAGATACACCCTGCCCCCTACCCTTCCTGCCACCTCCCTCAGTTCCTGTCCCCCTGAGAATACACTCTATTTCCCGAGTCCTGCAGGACCCCGTACCTGCAGGCTGGTCTGCATCCTCGGGGGTATCTGTGGGTAGCCGCTCAGCCAAGAACAGAAGCAGATCTCGGAGGTCAGGCTCACTGGGATAGAGGAAGTTCTGATAGCCAAGCTCCAAGGGATAGCCCAGGTCCTAAGAGGTTAGCAAGTAGAACCAGATGATGATGCTGAGGGTGAAAAGGCAGACCGCCATTTGCAAAGCAGGGAGGAGCCTGCTGCTCTGGAGGCCCTGTGACTACCACATCTGCTCTGACTCACCAGCCAGCACACTCCCACTTTCCCCCTGAATCCACAAGGCAGCCAGGCCCCAGTGAGAGTCACAAAGCCATCTCAGTCAGTAGTACAAGATCAAGAAAAGAGATTGAAGCTCAGCAGGCTTACTGCCAGGCAGTGGTGGCACACACCTTTGATCCTAGCACTTAGGAGGCAGAGGACGCATATCTGTGAGTTCAAGGCCAGCCTGGTCTACAGAGCAAATTCCAGGACAGCCAGGGCTACATAGAGAAGCCATGTCTTGAAAAAAACAAAAAACAAAAAAGCAATGAACACAGGATTTCTGCCCATGTGAAAAGAAAGAAACAACTTTAAGAAAAATATAGTTAACAAAGTCATAGGAGCGTTGACAGCTTAGGAAAACAGTATCCAGAGCCTTTAAGAGGAAAGTTATGACTCTATCTATTATATAAGCAGTGCCTAAAAAGAAACAGAACTGGAGGTGTGGCTCAGAGTACTTGCTTAACATGAGCAAGGCCCTGAGTTCCATCCCTAGCACCAACAAAATCATCACCACCATCATCATCAACAATAACCACAGGCCAAAAAAATCACCAAATGCACAGCCAGGAAGAAAGGATTCTCAAGAGTTCCAGATAGGTTCAAAGACATACTCCTGGACTCAAACTCTTCCTCTTACCAACTGTGTGAGCCCAGGGCAATATAATACAGAGGTACTTCACTTTTGTCATGTAAAAAGAAAAGTATACCAGGAGCTGGAGAGATGGCTCAGTGGTAAGCAGCACTAACTGCTTGTCCAAAGAACCTGGGTTCTATTCCCAGCATCCACATGGTAGCTCACAACCATCTGTAATTCCGTTTTAGGGGTTGGAGGGAGGGAGTGAAACTTTCTTCTGACATCCACCAGCACCAGGCACACACATAGTGCATATGCATCCATGCAGGCAAAACACTCATGCAGAAAATTAAAAAAAAATCTAAATAAATTAAAACTTCCAAATATTTTTAAAAAGATACTAAAAGTACTCGTCTCAGACGGTTGTCATGAAGCTTAAATGAGTTATCAGCATGTCAGCACAGTGTCTGGCACAGAGTATTGCCTCAAAAAGCATCATTATGATATGTGCTCATGTATTCTGTCCCAGTGTAAGTTGTATTACAGGATCATAGTCACACAGGTATAAAAACAACTGGCTTTTATGACACATTATTTAGAGTTGTGGGGTTTTTCTGTCTTGTTTTGGTTTTACTTTTTTTTTAATCTAGCATCTTTGATCAAAGACTTGTGACTAATATGGAAACTCATTCCAGGAGTGTACTGTTGTGGTGGTCTGAACAAGAATAGCTTCATAGGTTCACAGATTTCAGCGTTTGGCCACCAGGGAGTGGTATTATTTGAAAGGACTAGGAGGTGTGGTCTTATTAGAGGAAATGTTTCACTGGGGGTGGGCTCTGAGGTTTCAGAAGCCCATTCCAATTGATCCCAGAGTCTCTGTTCCTGCTGACTTGGGATCCAGATGTAAAGCTCTCAACTACCATATCTGCCTGCATGCCACCATGCTTCCCTCCATGATGATAACGGACTAAACTTCTAACACTGTAAGCCTGCCCTAATTAAGTAGTTTCCTTTATATGAGTTGCCGTGGTCATGGTGTCCCTTCACAGCAATAGAATACTGACTAAGACAGCTATATACAGTGACAGATGCCAAAACAGAGAGGTGGCTTAGGTACGGAAATTTATACCAGAAGCAAGGTACATACAGAAAAAGACACCAGAACACAAAATGCTGACTTGGGAGACCCCTTCTTTTTGTGCTGGCAAATCATGTCCACTGACTTAGACAATCACAAATATCCCTTAAGACCTAAAACCTGGGTAGGGCAGAATGGGGCAGGCATGGCTAAGGGTTCCAGGCCTTGGGTTCAGGAGAATCATGGGAAACAGACAGAGAGATGGGAAGAGAGGAGGAAGGAGGACACATCAATGGGTTAGTGTAAAGAATAAACCATGTGGTTGAGGAGGAAAGACTCCGAAGATGGTGTGGATGGAGAAAACACCAAGATGAAAATATAAACAAGTATTTATAAGATTATGAATGGAAGGTAGCCCAGATAGGAATGGTTAAGGTGGATGGCTCTGGATGGGGCTGGGAGGTGGATGGTGAGATTATTAAAATAGTATATGTGGAAATATCTGTCCGACCCAAGGTAAATAAGGCAATTATAAAATCTAACAGGTATCTGTGTCTTATTAATTCTGATAATTGGTTAAATAATACCTCTGTGATAATTATAGGGCAAATAATAAATAATATTTAACCCAACTCCATTTTCATGGCCAACAATACCAGGTCCTTTATCCCTCACTGAAATCAACATGAGCTACAATACCCAGAGGCAGACAGCACTGAGAAGGAAACAGAAGAGAAAGCCTGACCCCACCACCTTGGTGCTTCCCACTAAGTATATTCCACGCCCAGTAACAGAAATAACTTCCCTCTTAGAAGGACATCTTCAGAACATAGCCACAGAACAGAAGTAGACTGATAGCTTCATTGGGCCACCAGGAGTCCTAGACAGAAGAATATGAGAACTACCGACAGCTAGGTGAACCTGAGAGTAATGAGCTGGCTAGGAAGAGCCAATAGGGGTACTGCTCAGACCAAAGCTGCATAAATAAACACTGTCCACAGCAAACAACTGTGAAGACCCTGTCCCCTTTGATCTATAAGTAACTTTTCACTGGATACTCTACCGACCTACCACCATAGACTTAGCAACTTACTGAATATGCTGGAAGTGTCTCCATTCATTCCATAGACACAGGCTGCTAGAATATTTGCAGCCATAGTATGCAAGCAACTATTCCTATAGCAACTTAATTTTTGTTTTTGTGTGCTGGAGACTGAACCCAAGACCTCATAAATATGAAGTACATGCTCTAAAACTGAGCTACCCCCGGATTCAGTTTAGCTTTCACACATATTCTACACAGACAGAACCTGAAGACCAAAAGGTTAAAAGGCACACCCAAAGTCATCAAGACAGTGAGCTACAAGAAAAGGCAGAACTCTCCATTCTTGGCCACAGTAGCTGGACACAGCTCTGAAATAGAGAGGAGGGTGCTTCTTTAGAGTAGAAGTTTGGGAACTATGAAAGATACAGCACAATGTAACAATGTTTCCTTAAACAGAACACTGTCCTCTATAGCCACCCCTTCCCCTCCCCCCCCCATTTTCCATGGGATGAAACAGCAGCTAATCACAGTGTCCTACAGGATGTCCATGTGATCTGGACAGAACTAATCAGAACTTTGTTTAGGAATATATAACCAAGTCAAGTTCCTTCTTCAGCCCTAGTAAATAGGTAAATGGCTAATATGTAATAGTGGGGTGGAATCTTGATCCTGAGCTTCAAAGGTGGGTACTAAAGGTTGTCCAAGTGTAAAATGAACCAGCTCATTTAATCCACACAACTTTACTTTTATCATCTCCATTTCACAGATAAGGAAATAGGCATGGAATGGTTAGGGTCACACAGCAAAACTAGGTAGGGTCTGGGCTAGTCACACATTTGCTACACAAGCAGCACCTTTAACTACTAATGAATGCTAAGCTACAACTAGGGACAGAGAGGAAGGCAAGACTGTCAAAGAACTTGGTGACATTGTGAAAAAGGAAGGAAGACAGTGTGCATTCTGGGAGGCGGGCACTTACCATGCAGGCCTGAGCCAGGCTCATAGCCAGGCGGAACCGGGCAGACATGGCTGGTGGTAGCAAGTGACTGAGGCCAGAGCCCACAGCAGGATTGATCACTCGAAGACATCGGACCACTGCCTCTACAACCAGCTCCGTGGTGAAAGCTCGTAAAGTTTGCACTTCTGGAGGGACTGCCCTAAAGAAGAAAACAGCAGGCTTGAGCAAGAAGTGGGGAGGGGGCCCTTAGGAATGGGGGGCAGAGAATAACCAAGGCTTCGACAGACCCTTGGTGTTAGTGACTATGACTTCTAGTTGGTCCTAAGACCTCACTGAATACAGGTGACCTGAGTTCTGAAAAGTCTCAAACTCCCTGCACTTCAAAGGCCCAAATCTCTTGGATCTGCAAAGGTGAAAATGGTCCGAACAGCATGGTCTCCATATTTCTGGACCCCAAGACACTGATCTTTGCATGACAAAGCCTCTTAGATGTTGGGAGAAAATTACATAGTAAGAGGCTGGGGTTTTCAGAAGTCTCAAATGTCCCTGAATAAAAACAAAAATCAGGCATCCTAAATTTTGGCATCCAGGAGTTGTAGGGTCCTCAGATGGAGGATCTGTTGTGTGTCTGTGTTACCAAGTGCTGCTACCCTCAAAATTTAGGGCCCTGGTGTTTTCAAAAGCTCTGGGTTCTTCAGGAGTTAAAGTTTGAAGAATCTTAGGGATTCTGGAGACTCTGCATACCAGACTCCTGTATTACCAATTTCCTGGATCTCGGAGTGCAGGTGTCTTACAGCCTCTAGATATCAGAGTCCAAGCATATTAGTGTCCAGAGCACACATTTCAAGTCTCAGTTCCTGAAGTTCCAGGCTTGCAAGGTGTCTGAGTCCTCTAGGTTCACCAAATGTCCAAGTTTGGGAGACCCATGATGTCAGGGTATAGGAGGGGGTTTAGAGTCCCGTAATTTGGGGCCTTTGGGTGTCAAGGTCTCGATTTTAGGGTTCCCAGGTAATGGGGTCCTAGGTATTGGAGTCCCAGATGTGAGCAATTGGAGGCTAGTGGGGATTGCGTACTTACGTGCCAGCCTGGCGCAAGGAATGGATAAGGATTCGGTCAGCCTCTTCCATGGTGGAGTTAATTCTAACTCCAAGGCTGGGTCTAGGACAGGATCAGAGAACGCAGAGCAAGGCTATGGCTATAGTAACTGCTCTCTGCGCCAACGGAGGACAGAGCATCACGTGCTGCGCGAAGAACATTGGGAAGCGTAGTTCTGTGAGTGAGCCCCGCGCAGCCGGCAACGTGCCTGGAGGAGGGGTGTGAATATGCTCGCAATGGCTGCTGGAAGTTGTAGTTCTTTCACCTGCAGTCCTCTGGTCGCGTCCAAGGGAAAAGGAATTGTGCTGGGAGCTCAGAGACAGAACAGAAAAAAGATTCATTTAAGGACATGTTCGTCTTCCAAGTTATAAAAGCCGATCATTGTACAAAATGATCATTCCCCTGTGTCTTGCTTTGCTCATCTGTAAAACGAGAATTTTGATAATACCTGCTTCCTAGGGTTAAGACATAATTGCTACTACTAGGAAGGTGGCTCCCAAAACCTAGGTTCTATTCCCAAGATCCACACTATGGAGGGCGAGAAATGACTCTATAAGGTCTGAATTCCACAGGTGCACTGGGAAACATGTATGCTCACGCACACACAAATAAACAAATTTTAAAAGATTAGAAATAAATAAACAAATGTAATTACAGAGCTGGTAAGATGGTTCATCCCGTAAAGCCACCTGCCATCAACTCTGATAAAACGAGTTCCATCCCTAGGTCTCCAAAAAAGCGGAAAAAGAGAATGGACTCCTACAAACTGCCCTGACATCCACGCATGTGCAGCCACACTATGAAAAAAGGAGAAAAAAAAAACCAGCTATAGTGGCAAACACCTGTAATCCCAGCACCTGCTTCGAGCATAGTTTGGCCTACGGATGGAGACTGCCTCCAAAGAAAAGTAGAAGGAAGTGGGGGATGGAGAAAGAGTTGTCAGTTATACTTATGCTCATGAAATCGAAAAATGGATCATTTTGCTGAGCAGTGGTGGGTGGCGCATGCCTTTAATCCCAGCATTTGGGAGGCAGAGGTAGTCTGATCTTTGAGTTCGAGGACAGCTTGGTCTACAAACAGAGTCCAGGACAGCCAGGGCTACATGAAAAAAACCTGTCTCGAAAAACAAAAATAAAATATAATAAAAAAATTAATGGACCATTTTAATATGCTACATATACATGTACAATCCAATGAATATTGACACAGCAAATAGCTATGAAACTATTACTTCTTGAACAGCCTGGTTTGTCTCTACTACCCAGAAGTGCTAACATTTGTCATTAAAAAAAAGAAAAAGAAAAAACAAGCACATACACAGACACATTACTGTGTGGCTCAGTTTCTGAACTATAACTGTTTTTTCATTGTTGTGCTGTCCCTGTCTTGGTTTGGTTTTGAAACAACAAAATCTTACAGTGTAGCCCAGATTGACCTCAAAATTTAATGATAATACTCCTCTTTCTCCCAAGTGGTGCGATTAAAAGCTTATAGCATCAACCCTGGCTGTATTCTGTTTTTAATTACTGTAAATTAATAATGAGCCTTGACATCTGATATGGTAAGTTCTCCCATCTTGTTTTTTTTTTTTTTCCAAAAAAGGTTTTGGCTGTTTTCAGACCCTTGTATCTCAAAGAATGTCAATTCAAAAGAAAATCATGCTGAGATTTTGTTTGGCATAGCCAACGCCAAGAGCCAAACAGATCACTTTGGGGAAATTTAACATCATCACTAAATGTCATATATTTCTCCATTTTACATCCCTTTGATAGTTACTATTTGATTTTTTTCATAGAAATAATGCATATATTAGGTTTTTCTTATGTACTTCAAATGTTATATCCTATTGGAAAAATCACATCATTTGTTCTTTAGTTTCTGCCTGCTTAATGCAGGTATCTATTTGCTAAACACTTAAGCAGTGCCTTTTCACTTGCCAATCTCAACCCTACAAATATCGCATTTGCTCCCTTGCTCACCCTCCCAACTGACACTACTATTCCCCGCCCCCTGACCTTAATCCCTCTAAGGCTCAGAGAGGAGAGGGGTGACTATATACAGATGGCCCTTACATCTCCAGACGAGGATGTCGGAATCTGAAGGCGGGAAAGGTGAGAGCAGCCATCCACCCCTGAAGACCCTTGAAGTCACCCTGGGCTCCGGTCTACCCTCACCTTCTCACCTATCTACTGCCTACCTGGATCCTACTCCTGTAGAGTCTCTGGGGGAGCTAGAGTATCATCACCCTCTTCCTGTCCTAGCCACCCCTTAATAGAGCTGCTTTTCCACCTGATCTCTGGTGCACCACAACCTAGCCTATGTGCTAGCCCCAATAGCCCACCAACTTTATTCATAGCCTTAGTTCCGAAATGAAAGCCAGACTCAATCCTGACCTATCACTCACTCCTCCTCTAACTCCAAATCTGGCCTCACACTAAACCTTAATCTAAACCCTCCTAACCAGAAGACAATCCCCTACCTCCACCACATGGGACATTAGAGTCCCAACCTTGTGATGGCCACAGACCTTATTGTGAACTTGAAGGTCACCTAACCTCTGGACACCAGTACTACTACTGAGTGATTTCCCTGGCTATCCAGAAATAGCACAGACCCTTTCTCAAATTTTTATTAATTTATTTTATATGCATGTGCCTGAGTTTATGTATGGGTGCCATGTGTGTGCAGTGCCAGCAGAGGTTTTTAAAAATTGGGTATCAGATCCCCTATAACTGGAGTTACAGGAGACTATGAGCTGCCATGTGGGTGCTGTGAACCAAACCCATTTCTTTGGAAGAGCACTATGTGCTCTTAGCCACTGAGCCACCTGTCCGGGTTGAACAGACCCTTTCAAAATTAATACAGAGCAAGAACATACAGCTGATGCTGTGGTAAGCTGGTAAGGCTCTAGAGTCAGAACGCCTAGGTTTGACTCCTGATTCAGCCACTTCAGCAAATTATTAACTCTTTCCTTTCAATTTCCTCATTTTGAAATAGTAATAGTATCACATACTGGGCATTCTTACAAATACTGAGCTCAACTTTCCTCACAATATCCTTACAATACAGGCAACTATTAATGGCATCCCCCATTATACATATAAGAAAACTGAGGCCAAATGGTAATCCCATAACTTACTCAAGGAAGGCAATATACAACTTCTAAATAGTAGTAAGAATTTTAATTCAGACAGCTTATTCCCTTCAAAGTTAGGGATCTTAACCAGGCCAACCTACTACCCATCTCAGAAACTGAAACAAAGCTACAGAGTCTTGAAACTGTGTGCTAAAAACCCCAATGCAAAATGCAAAATCTACTTAAAATTTATCCCTCACTTTGATCCTAAAAATCATTCAAATACCCAGCTTCAACTTTAAATAAGACCTCAATCAAACTCCTTTCTTGCCTATACCAATTAAGGCTAGACCCACTCTGGCCCCAAATCCACCACTGAAATTTGACCTGAAGTTGAAATGCACAGTATGGTGATCATCTAGTCAAGTCCTACCTTACTTGAAAGTACTCTCACCTCCATTCCTCAGCCAAACTCCCTCCACCCTGAACTTAATTTCAACATTGATTGTTAACCCTCAACCCACAACCCAAGCATGCCCCCACTTCTCCACAGTTTGACATGTTCTTCTTTCTTCAAATAGAAGGATGGGGTTAGACTAGAAATTGCTCTGATTGCCCCATGCCATCTCTTCCCTGACTCTGTTTCTCCACACAGACACCACCCCAGAGCCCAGCCCAGTCAATGGCACAGGCCCTGGTCCCGAATGGGGACTATGTCCTGGGCCTCCGGCCATGGGGACTGATACCAGTGGTGCATCGGGCCTGGGGACCCCAAGACGAAGGACCCAGCACAACAAACACAAGACTGTGGCCAGTGCTCAGAGATCACCTCGAGCGCTCTTCTGCCTCACCCTAACCAATCCCCTTCGTCGATCCTGCATCAGCATTGTGGAGTGGAAGTATCCTGAGAGGCTAAGGGGTAAGGATCACCACCAAGTATGGAAGAGTCAAGAATTAAGTCAGGCTTGGAATGGAGGAGAGCTGAGATTACAAGAGATCAAGGATCAAATACTAGGGAAGGGGGGAGATTTCTGGGGTGGGAGTGTAGCTCATTGGTATAGCATTTGTTTAGTGTATTGATGCCTTTAGTTGAATCCAAAGCATTAGAAATGAGAGAGGGAGACAGACAGACAGACAGAGAAATAGAATACAGAGGAAGTCTAGAGAGAAGAAGGTCACCAGGATCAAGAGTCAAGCACTAAGCTGTCCATGATTGCATATGCCTATAATCTCATAACTCAGGAAGCTGAGGCAGAGAACTGAAAATTCAAGGACAGCCTGGGCTACATGGCATGATCATGTCTCCAAAATATTCAAGTTGGGAATGTTCAGTTGGTAGAGTGTCTCTTGCATGCACAAAGCCCTGGGATTCAATCCCCAGTACCTCATAAACTGAGCATGGAGGCACTTACTTGTGGTGATCCTTTCCATCAGAAGTTGATTCAGGTCATCTTCAACTACATAGCGCAGCAAGTTTGAGGTTTGAGACCAGCCTGAGTTACACGAGACTCTTCTCAAAATAATAATAATAATAATAATAATAATAATAATAGTTGAGAGGGAGGAGTCAAAGTTAAGACCTTGGTCAGGGCAGAGTTGAGAATGTCAGAACCTTGAAGTCTAAGAATCAGAACCAGGTGGAGGAGGCACCATGAGAATGTGGAGTTTTCAATAATACTCATCTCTGGGTCCTTAACTGTGTGTTCAACCTGAGGCCTTTTGATATTCTCATTCTCCTGACCATCTTTGCCAACTGCGTGGCATTGGGGGTATATATCCCCTTCCCCGAGGACGACTCCAACACTGCTAACCACAACTTGGTGAGGCCTACCCCATCCCCAGCCACTCTGCAGTTCCCTTTAGAGTTACAGCTTAAGCCACCCACCCAGACCCCACCTCCCTGGGCCTACCCTACCCCACTCTCGGTCTTGGCAAAAGCAGCCTGAACCTGTGCCCACATCCACAGGGTCTGACTCTGCCCCCAAATAAGTCCAGGCCTTCACTCCCCCACCCCGGGCTCTGCCCTCAGGAACAGGTGGAATACGTGTTCCTCGTGATTTTCACCGTGGAGACGGCGCTCAAGATCGTGGCCTATGGGCTGGTGCTCCACCCCAGCGCCTACATTCGCAACGGTTGGAACCTGCTTGACTTCATTATCGTCGTGGTCGGGTGCGAGTCTGCAAGGGGAGGGGCACCCCACCCTAGTTCGCAATCCCCTGAGTTCTAGGGCCCGGGGAAGCAACTGCTTCAGACAGCTGCTCTTCGGCAACTAGGATCAGGACTTTGAATATATTTTAAACCGTTTGCGTTTCCGGTTACAGAGACTTGTGCTTTTCTAAAGAGAAAGGAGGGAACTGGTGGAAGCCAAAGGCCTGACTCTTCCCTTTCTCCTATGCTCCCCCATCAGGCTGTTCAGCGTGCTGCTGGAGCAAGGACCTGGGCGGCCCGGTGATGCCCCGCATACTGGAGGAAAGCCGGGAGGCTTCGATGTGAAGGCACTGCGGGCATTTAGGGTGCTACGGCCACTAAGGCTGGTGTCTGGGGTACCGAGTAAGTATACGCACTCCCCGAACCCCGAGTTGGAGGTGGAGCGCTAGGCTGAGGACAACTGTGCTGAGCCGCCCCTCCCTGCCACAGGCCTGCACATAGTGCTCAATTCCATCATGAAGGCACTTGTGCCGCTGCTGCACATTGCCCTGCTGGTGCTCTTCGTCATTATAATTTACGCCATCATCGGACTCGAGCTGTTCCTCGGACGCATGCACAAGACGTGCTACTTCCTGGGATCTGGTCAGACAACACCCTTTCACAGGACAGGACACGGCCCCTGCCTTCACTTCTGGGTCCCCTCTTGCTTCTAGAAAGCCCACTCAGTTTAGTCCCCTCTTGCTTCTAGAAAGCCCACTCAGTTTAGTCCCCTCTTGCTTCTAGAAAGCCCACTCAGTTTAGCAAGACTTGGTCTCTAGGCTTCGGTTCTACCCCAATGTAGCTAAACCTGTATTCAAGACTCTGCCCTAAATCTCAGAATACAACCCTCCCTCAATAATGGCTGTGCAAGTATCACCAGACTCCACCTACAGGCCCAATCTGCCTAGCGGCATTTAATACTGCAAACTCCACAACTCACCCTTAGGCAATTATGTAGATTCATCCCCTACCCAAGCCTTATCTCTACCCTCTTTTCAAGAAACTCTCGTGAATTCACAAGATTCTGCCCCCAAGGTTCATGCACATTCACTCTTTCCAGACCCATGTGGGAAGGACTCAGCTTCCTAGTGATTCAAATGGAAACCTTCAGTGGTTTGACCCTAGCAGAGGAACCCCACGGTTACTTTTGCCTTTAAAATATTGAAACAAACTTTCAATGAGGATAGGGCTCCAGAGTGGCAGGAACTAGGGTTTGACTCTGTTTCATAGCCCCGGGCTCCAATTTTCCTGCAGATATGGAAGCAGAGGAAGACCCGTCGCCTTGTGCATCTTCTGGCTCTGGGCGTTCATGCACACTGAACCAGACTGAGTGCCGTGGGCGCTGGCCAGGACCCAACGGTGGCATCACGAACTTTGACAATTTTTTCTTTGCCATGTTAACTGTATTCCAGTGTATTACCATGGAAGGCTGGACAGATGTCCTCTACTGGGTGAGGTGAACAAGCCCTCTCACAGCTTGGAGGCTACACCTGCCCTTCTTCCCCAGCTCAGGTTGTTTGTCTGCATGCCATAAGGGAAATATGCTCTCTCTCCAGATGCAAGATGCTATGGGGTATGAACTACCTTGGGTGTACTTTGTGAGCCTCGTCATCTTTGGGTCCTTCTTTGTCCTCAACCTTGTGCTTGGAGTCCTAAGTGGGTGAGAAGCTTGGATATTCTCCACTACAATGCTCTCCCTCTGCCTTTTTGTGCTGCTAAATTCCTAGGCATCTTTCAAAAACCCCATATGAGCTAGGCTGGCCAGTACAACCCTGTAACCCCTGCTACTTGGGAGGCTAAGACAGAAATATCTGATTTAAGGCCAGCCTGAACAACTTAGTGAACCCCTGCTTCCGTTTTTTTTTTTAAGTTAAAAAAATTAAAGTCTGAGCACTTGTCTAGCATGTCTATGGCTCAGGGCTCAATCCCTAGCACACTAAAATAATCTGATGTGTTCCTTCAGTAATTCAACCTTAAACATCTAGGTTTGGCAGGCACTGTCAGAGAAATGGAACAAGAAATGTGAAACCCTCTGGTTTCTTATGTATTGCATTTTCATAGGAAGATTCAAATAATAGCAACACATGATAAGTAAATGTGTGTACATCGCTGTCTCTCTCTCTCTCTCTCTCTCACACACACACACACACACACACACACACACACACACAATGTATACTGTGAAAAAAAAAGAAAAATAAAGAGAAACGGAGATGATGCAATTAAAATACCCACAACTGGGGCTGGAGAGATGGCTCAGTAAAGAATGCTTGCCAAAGCTGGGTGTGGTAGTTCATGCCTTTAATTCTAGTACTTAGGAAGCAAAGACAAGCAGATCTCTGAGTTTGATGACAGCCTGGTCTACATAGTGAGTTCCAGGAGAGCCAGGGCTACACAGAGAAACCCTGCCTCAAAAAATAAAAACAAAAAGAGTGCCTGCAGAAGATCCAGGTTCAGTTGCCAGCACCCACATGGTGGGTCATAACCACGTGTAACATTAGTGCTGAGGGAGCTGATTTCCTCTTCTGGATTCCAAGGGCCCCTGCATGTAAACATTGTACATATACTCAGGCAGGTTCACACACACACATAAATAATAAATACTTTTTTTCTTTTTTGGCTTTTCAAGACAGGGTTTCTCTGTGTAGGCCTGGCTGTCCTGGAACTCGCCCTGTAGACCAGGCTGACCTCAACGTCAGAGATCCACCTCCCTCTGACTCCGAAGTGCTGGGATTAAAGACCTGTGTTACCATTGCCCAGCCTAATAACTTTCTTAAAAGAAATAAATGAAAACAGCAGAGCTAAGTGTAGCAGTTCACATTTGTACCTAGCATCAGGAGACAGGAAAGATTGCAAGTTTGGGGAGGCCCTCAGCTAGTAATGAGACATTATCTCCAAAAAATACAAGCAAGGCAGTCCTGGAATGTACACATGTCATCCAGCACTTAGGAGGCAGAAGCAGGAGAATCACTTTGACCAAATAACAAGTTCAAGATCAGCCTAGAGTACATGAGGTCATGTATGTATGTATGTATGTATGTATATATTCAGTCCAGCAACATGGCTCTGTGGGTAAAGATGCTTGTTGCCAAACCTAATGACCTAAGTTCAATACCCAAGACCCACATGGTGGAGAGAGAAAACCATCTCCCTTCCGTTGTCCTGTGGTCCACAGGCCACGACACCCATTAAATAAATAAATGTTATTCTTTTAAGAATCAGGCAAGACCTCTTGCAAAGGTGTTGATAGTATTCTAAGTTCTAGGAAAAGCCAGTGCAGAGGATTGGGGGCTGGAATGTCCTTGGCATATCCAAGGAGCACATAACCTAAAAGGTTATTGTGGCTGGGATGAGAAAGCCAAGGTTCCTGGGGGTGACTTCCTTATGTAGTCTTCTCCCCTCCTGCTCCAGGGAGTTCTCCAAGGAAAGAGAAAAAGCAAAAGCACGAGGTGACTTTCAGAAGCTTCGGGAGAAGCAGCAAATGGAAGAGGACCTTCGGGGCTACTTGGACTGGATCACACAGGCCGAGGAGTTAGACCTTCATGACCCCTCAGTAGATGGCAACTTGGCTTCTCTTGCTGAAGAGGGACGGGCTGGCCATCGTAGGCAACTCAGTTCTAGCCCAACTTCATTCCTACCCCAGATACGATTGCCCTCCTGAGACCCAGACCAAGCCTACCAACCACCCTAGGTTTTTACCCCAAATCTAGCTCAGGACACAGAATCTCAACCCAGACTCCGATACAAAGACTCCAACTAGTACCCTGTCATTAGACCTGACCCGAATTCTGCCTCCAGGCCATCCTTCCCAGTTGGATCTATCCCCATAGGGCCACAGTTGTCAGAGCTGACCAATAGGAGGCGCGGGCGACTTCGATGGTTCAGTCACTCCACTCGCTCCACACACTCCACCAGCAGCCATGGTGAGGATCACGCCAGCAAGGGGCAGGGCAAGCTAGGGTGAGAGGAGAGAAGGCAAACCCAAAAGTGGGACCTGAAGTCTTTGGGTCCTGACCTCCATCCACACTTTGCCCACAGCCAGCCTCCCAGCCAGTGACACTGGCTCCATGACAGACACCCCAGGAGACGAGGAGGAAGAGGAGGGGACCCTGGCCAGCTGTACACGCTGCCTGTGAGGGATTCCAGCCCTTGATCCCCAAATAGCCCAGATTGCATCCATCCTCGTCCTTACTTTAGCTTCAGACCTTGACTGTGGCCCCTGACGTCCAGTCACAGCTGCCGATTGCCTCTCAACTCCTTATGACACCCCCTCCCTTTCCAATCATTTCTAGAAACAAGATTATGAAAACCAAGGTCTGGTAAGTTGTGAAAGTTGTGCAACCTTTTGGCCCCATGCCTTTGAGAGTGGGCCCACCTCCAAGGCCCAGGTGACTTCTGGGCTCCCTGACAACCGGGCTGACATAGGCCATCTCAGTGATGGTGATGGGCTTTCCTCTGCTCAGCCGCCACTTCCGCCGAGCCAACCGGGGTCTCCGTGCACGCTGCCGCCGGGCTGTCAAGTCCAACGCCTGTTACTGGGCCGTACTGCTGCTCGTCTTCCTCAATACGTTGACCATCGCTTCAGAGCACCACGGGCAGCCTCTGTGGCTCACCCAGACCCAAGGTATACCTCAGCCTGCCAGCTCTCTTTATCCCTTGCCCGCTCCGCCCCAAAAATTCAAGCACAACCTCTCTAGCCATCTCGGTGACTCCAGATACTACCTTCCAATCCAGATGAGTGCAGAAACCTTAGCCTCTCCTATCCCACCCTGTCACACCTATGTGATACCTGCTATGCATATCAAGATCTAGTTTCAAATGTCCAAACTGAAACTTTGTTTCGCTAGAACTTTAGTACCTAAGTGCTCAGGGTGAGAGTCCTCATCTCTACGGCACTGATGTCAACCTACTAACCCCCAGGCCTCAGCTCCCAAGGAGCAGATCAGGAATTAGAATCCTGACTCTTAACACCTTGCTGTCTGGACAAGTTAACCTCTCTGTGCCTTAGTTTCCGCATGCACAAAATGAAGATAATGATAATATCCATGGCATGGAGTGGTTGGGAGGATTTCATGATCTCAGCTGTAAATATTGTTTGGCCTACGTCAAGTATCAACTGTTACTATTCCCTACAATCGCAATCCCAATTTTGTCACTGTTCCTGTTTCTAACCCCACCCCAAACCAGTTCAGTCTCAGAGAAACCCTAAGCTTGGAAATGGGAGTGTAGCCCAGTGGTAGAGTACATGTGTTTGGCCTTGGGTTCTGTCACCAGAACCAAAAGCATAAGATATAAATACCAAAAAAATTAAAAATAATAAATCGTAGATGCTAACTGTACCATTGAAATTGTTGTCTTGAACTCACAAAGGCTAATTCTGGCCCCCACCTTAAATCGACCCTCTAGCCCAGCTCTAAACTTCACTTGCTCTGACCTACAAAGTCACCTAACTCCAACCAAAACCTGGCCCATACCTGGCCTGTTCTCTGCTACCCCAAGATCACACCGCAGTTCCTGACTTCCTACAAGTCAGCATGACCTGCTCACCTACCATTCCCCTCCCACACAGAGTACGCCAACAAAGTACTGCTCTGCCTCTTCACTGTTGAGATGCTTCTCAAGCTATATGGTCTGGGCCCCTCTGTCTATGTCGCCTCCTTTTTCAACCGCTTTGACTGCTTCGTGGTCTGTGGGGGCATCTTAGAAACCACTTTGGTGGAGATGGAGGCCATGCAGCCTCTCGGCATCTCAGTGCTCCGGTGTGTGCGCCTCCTCAGGATCTTTAAGGTCACCAGGTATGTATGCATGGGTCCCAAAATGCAGCCCCATCTCTTTATTCCCTTAGCAAACATCCATTGAGCACCTACTGCTTCATGCTGACCTTCTAGGCCCTAGGAGAGCAAAACAAGAACAAATTCCTACCCTCATGGAGAGGAGAGTCACCCAGGAAAAGTGCCTCTTTCGTCTCCATCCCATTTCCCAATCTAACTGTATCCCCCTCCTTAAGCCCATCTCCATGCTCATCCCCTATCCCAGCCATAGCGCTTTCTCTAACCCCAACCTCAGCTACCCATCATCCACTGGTCCACTTTCTAATCCCAAACCCATCCCAATCTCCCACCTCACCCCTAACTCCCACCCAAGCCCCATCACTGAGCCATTCTCAATTCTCTGACGCATCTCTACTCCTGTCAAAAACCTTTCTGCAATTGCAACCCCATTTTCTGTTCCACCTCAAGCTCCTCTCTATCCATTTTTCTATACCAACCTTCAATCAGAACCTTTTCTCAACTCCTCCAACCACAAATCACCATGGCCCCATGCCCAATTCATCCCAGTCTCAGCACAAAACCCAATTCTATCTACACCTCCACCCTAATTTCATCTCCCACCACAACTCTAATGCCAACTGTAATTCCAAACTTTGGGTTTCCTTCCTTTCTTACTATTTTTTTTTTGAGACAGAGTTCCTCTGTGTAGCCTTGGCTGTTCTGGACTAGCTTTGCAGGACAGGTCGGCCTCGTACTCACAGAGACGCACCTGCCTCTGCCTCTTGAGCACTGGGATTAGAGTGTACCACCATCACCTGGCCTTTCTGACTCTTATCACACTTCAATCCAGAAATCACTCCCAACTTCACTACCAAAGCTTACTTTAACCCCATCTGCCCCAGTTGGAGGTCTGTCTGACTCCTGACTCTACAGGGGACTGAAAGTGAACTCTGTGCTTTCTATCTCTGTTGCAGGCACTGGGCATCTCTGAGCAACCTGGTCGCATCTCTGCTCAATTCCATGAAGTCCATAGCATCCTTGCTACTTCTCCTCTTTCTCTTTATCATCATCTTCTCCCTGCTTGGCATGCAGCTATTTGGGGGCAAGTTCAACTTCGACCAGACCCACACCAAGAGAAGCACCTTTGACACCTTCCCTCAAGCCCTCCTTACTGTATTTCAGGTATGGCCTGATGACCCTGAGATATGTGTGTGTGTGTGTGTGTGTGTGTGTGTGTGTGTGTGTGTGTTGGTAGGGCCTTGGAGTTATAGAAAGTCCCAAGAACTTTTTGATGACTTCTCTCCCTAGATCCTGACAGGTGAGGATTGGAACGTGGTCATGTATGATGGTATCATGGCCTACGGTGGCCCCTTCTTCCCAGGGATGCTGGTGTGTGTTTATTTTATCATCCTCTTCATCTGCGGCAACTGTATCCTCAGAGATTGTGGGGGGGGGTGAAGAGAGCAGGGTAAGGGTGGACAGGGGGGCCTGGGCAGCCCACGGGTAGGCTGTTTCTCCATCTTTGCAACCTGAGCTCATTCCAGACATCCTACTGAACGTGTTTCTTGCCATTGCTGTGGATAACCTAGCCAGCGGGGATGCAGGCACTGCCAAAGGCAAGGGCAAGTGAGTATGGCTCCGTCTCTTTCCCTAAGATCTCTGACTTGGAGCTCACAGACACACATCCCACAGGACCTTTTTTTTGTGCTTTGAATCCCTAGCTCCAGATATAGACCTAATTAATTAATCCATTCAGCATACATTTATTGAGCAGACACTCTGTGCTAGGCCCTGTTGCAAATGTTAAGGAGACAGCATGGACTGAGGTAGACAGAGTCCTTACTGTTTGAGGTTGAAGAAGGCAAGCAAAATACAAGAGCATAGACATGCAATATTTAAGAATATGTTAATAAGCCAGGTGCTGTGATTCTTAAAGGCAGGTATGTCTCTTTGAGTTACTGGCCCTCCTGGTCTGTGTAATGAGTTCCAGTCCAGTCATGGACCGTCTCAAAAGAAAAAAAAAGAATATGTTAATAATAAGTAGTGAAAGAACAGAAAAGAGAGCAAAGCAATAGTGAAAAGGAAACCAAGCCTGGAGGTTCATACCTATATTCCCAGCACTTGGAAGGCTGAGGTTGCAGGATAAAAAGTTGAAGGCCAACCTGGGCTCCATATTGAGACTATGTAGGAGATGAGGTTCAATAAGATTGCTCCTTTGAGCTGGTGGTAGTGTTAACATATCCACAAACAAAACACCAGGGTTTGGTACAGAACTTAGAGGAAGGAAATTTACCTGTTTTGAAGTTCTGCTTTCCATCTCCAGCAAAAACAAACACACAACCGGTGAGGTAGAAATGCAGTCGGGAGGAGAATGGGGTTAGATGGGAGGAATAAAAGGGCCAGACTGAGGATATTCCGAGGCAGAATGAGATTTTGGCTTTGGTTCTTGGTAGAGATAGGCAGGGGAGTGTTGGGGCTTCCTGGGCTGCTTCTGGATGCTGTGAGGGTAGACTATAGGCATGGAGAACAGACAAAGCACCTCAAGAAAGGTTTTCCCTCACAGCACTGCCCACCCCAGCTTTATCCAGCTCTTCCCACCTGCAGCAGTCACCCTTTATTTCCTTGAGCAGAGAGAAGAACAATGAAGGAAATCCTCCTCAGGAGAACAAAGTGTCGGTGAGTTAGAAACCTGGGTGTGGTAATGCACACCTTTGATCACAGCACTTGGGAGGCAGAAGCAGGGAAGTCTCCATAGGCTTCAAATGAGCCTGGTCTATAGAATGAGTTTCCAGGCAATCAGAGCTATAGAGTCTCTTTATTAAAAAGGGGTGGGGAATCTGGAGAGATGGCTCAGCAGTTAAGAGTATTTGCTGATCTCCTAAAGGACCTGAGTTTGGTTCCCAGATTCATGTCAAATGGATCACAACTACCTGTAACTCCAGGTCCAGGAAATCCAAGGCCTCTGGCCTCTAAGGTCACCTGCATCACACACACACACACACACACACACACACACACACACACAAACCCACACACAGATACACATAATTTAAAATAATAAAAAGAAGTCTTCAACCAGGCAGTGGAGGCACATGCCTTTAATCCCAGCACTCGAGAGGCAAAGGCAGACGGACCTCTGAGTTTGAGCCCAGCCTGGATTACAGAGTGAGTTCCAGGACAGCCAAGGCTACACAGAGAAACTTTTTTTCAAAGAAAAATGCTCAAAGAAAAGAAGTTGTCTATACCTCCCCCTCCCACCCATTCCTATCAATGTGTGTGTGGGGGTTCAACCTCATCTTCTGTCAATCCATTTCCACAATACCTTGTCCCTTTCCATGCCTCCTTTGTGTCCATGTCCTAGTGTCTCTTCCCCAACTGAGAACTCCTGTCTTCCTGTCTCCAGGTACCCGGTGGAGAGAATGAGGAAGCGGAGAGTGCAAAGAGTGAAGGAGCAGGCAAGTAGGCAGGTCAGATGCAGAAGACATGGAGTTTCAGGAAGAGAACCCAGACAGAGAACACTCGACCCCTGGGGGGAAAAAACATCCTTGGCCAACAGACTCTTCCAATGTTACCCTGAAGGCAATAGCCATGGTGGTATATGCCTGTAGTCTTAATACTTGGGAAATGTGGCAAAATCAAAGACAGCTTGTCCTAAATAGTGAGTTCCAGGTTGGCATGGACTGTATTAGAGACACGAGACACTATCTCAAAAAATAAATACATAAATACATAAATAAATAAAGACTGGGAACATACCTCAGTGGTGGAGTGCTTGCATAGCATGTGCAGGGCCCTACATAAATATTGAGCATGGCAAAAATGATTATTCTGAGGTAAATGAGTGGGCTTGGTGTATAGCAGCAACATTTGGGACACCAAGGTTAAACAAGAGAAATGGACATTTTATTTTATTGTGTGCCTTCTTAGAGCCTTTATTATCAGATTGTGTGTGCATATAACACTCACTAAGCACATTTACCAGGATCTCACTGTGTCCCAGGTGCTGTTCTAAGAGCTGGGCATACCATATTAAAAAAAAAAAAAAAAACACAAAAAAAAAAAACCAAAAAAACACAGGCGTAAGATCCCTTCCCTGAGGAGCTGAGATTCTGAGCAGGAAATGAGAGGAATTCATCCTGTGTCAAGCACAGTTCTAGGAGCTTCTCATTGATTTTCTCAGCCAATTTTTCTTTTTGCCCTTTTCCCAGCACCAGACATGGAGGAAGAGGAAGAGGAGGAGGAGGAGGAGGAGGAAGGTGGTGCAGGGCATGTGGAACTCTTACATGAAGTTGTACCAAAGGAGAAGGTGGTACCCATACCTGAAGGCAGCGCCTTCTTCTGCCTCAGCCAAACCAACCCGTGAGTGCTAGGAGTGGCAGTAGGACGGGGCAACAGGCTCTGGCCAGGTGGGGAGCCCTGGGACTACCCCAAAGGCAATGGAACGAAGATGTATCCCTTTGGATCTCCCAGTAGCCACTGATCCTGTTTTCTAATCCCTGCCTTTTCTCCACTCCCCAGACTTCGGAAAGCCTGCCACACTCTCATACATCATCATATCTTCACCAGTCTCATCCTGGTGTTCATCATCCTCAGCAGTGTGTCTCTGGCTGCTGAGGACCCCATCCGAGCCCACTCCTTCCGCAACCATGTGAGCCCATGGCTGAGGGCTAGGAGGAACTCACAGGGATATTCTCCTGGGCACAAAGCTAGAGCCAGAGTAGGAACCAGGAGAAGACTCTTCACTGGGCTGGGAAAGCGGATCAGTAATGGTGTAGAATACAGTGCCACCAACCGTTTCCATAATCAGAGACGTGTGGGGCAAGGGATCAGGATCAGGATTTAACTGGGGCGAGGAGGGAATCTGTGCTCAGGTTAAAGAGGCCAAGGGCACTTATGTGGCTGGGTAGAGACAGAGGAATCTAAATCTAAGCCCTCATCTCAGATGGCCAAACCTTTGGTACTTATAAAAGTTTTTCCTGATGCTGAAAGGGAAGGAGGAAGGAGAGCAAGGCTTATCCTGAGAGGTGCACACACAAGCTGGCATGGGTACCTCCTTGGATTTCTATCTAGTACCTGGAAGGCTGACGCAGGAGGATTACTGCAACTCTGAGGCCAGCTTGGGCTGCAGAGTGAGGTCTCAGAAAGAAAAAGAAAGGAAGAAAGAAAGGAAGAAAGAAAGAAGGAAGGAAGGAAGGAAGGAAGGAAGGAAGGAAGGAAGGAAGGAAGGAAGGAAGGACCAATCTCCTTCAGTTATGACAGTGTTCCTCATCTTTCTCACTTTCTCAGATTCTGGGATACTTTGATTATGCCTTCACCTCCATTTTCACTGTAGAGATTCTACTAAAGGTGATTACTGGACCGCCAACCATTCTCTCGATTGCCCAATATATTCTCTGCCCACCCCCACCACATATCTTTCTGGTCTCTCTCCCCTCCTACCTACCTGCTATCCTCAGGTCTGAGGTTTAATGCAATCTCATGTGCCCCCCAGATGACAGTGTTCGGGGCCTTCCTACACCGAGGCTCTTTCTGCCGCAGCTGGTTTAATATGCTGGATCTGCTTGTGGTCAGCGTGTCCCTCATTTCCTTTGGCATCCAGTGAGTGTCACCTCGCCCTGCTCACCCCACTCCTCCCAGAACCAAGACCAAGCCCTAACTGGGGCCTGAAAACTTCCCATTCCCCAGCTCCAGTGCCATCTCAGTTGTGAAGATTCTCCGAGTACTCCGAGTCCTGCGGCCTCTCAGAGCCATTAACAGGGCCAAGGGACTCAAGGTAAGCCCAGCCCACCCAAACCCACAGGGCCTAGGCTCTGGGTCAGGATCACTGATCCAACTGACTATTTTCACAAAGACATGACTTTGCAGTCTGAACCCCACATGTGACCATGTATTATTGGCCATATGGTCTGAACCATGTTCTCCACAAGTGACTATACCAATAGCCGAATTTTTCTGATTCATGTCCTTTATATATGACTACATATCCTTGCCTAGAAAACACTTATTCCTTCTTGCTATCCATACACACTCTTCCACAGTACTGCCCTTTGACCATGTATTCCTGACTCTGAGTTGCAACCACATACCCCTGCAGCACGTGGTGCAGTGTGTGTTCGTGGCCATCCGGACCATCGGAAACATCATGATTGTCACCACCCTCCTGCAGTTCATGTTTGCCTGCATTGGTGTTCAGCTCTTCAAGGTAGAGGAGACCCCAAGAGAGGTCCAGGCAGGGGTCAAGAGGGGGGGGGGTGAATGGTAAACCTTCTTGACAGATTTTTTCCCCCACAGGGAAAATTCTACAGCTGCACTGATGAGGCCAAACACACCCTGAAAGAATGCAAGTGAGTGAGTGCCCTCCATGGGATCCAGAACCACTCCCAAATCACATGGAGAAATCCAGAGCTCTCTAAGGTCCCTGAAGCTACTTACAGCCTCTCACCAAGAACTCTAGACATGTCTGCTTTCCTAAAAGTCCCCAAGACCCTCAAAATCCCCTAAAGTTTCCAAGATAAACCTCAGGAGTTCACATATCGTAGAGGCACTCATATCTTAGCAAGCCCTCAAACATCCCCCATAACCTTTGACCACGTTCTTCAGTGTTACCTAAATTCCATCCCAGAACCCCTTGCAATTTCCTGCTCTGAATGACAGCTTCCATCTAAAGCTGTTTGTAGACGGAGGTGGTTTTAAGTAAAGACCGTGAAGGCAGGAATCCTTGACTCAAACCCATGTTCTGAGGCTTGGAGGCATGTATTCAGATTGTTGAGCCCCAATTAGTTCAAGAGAGAAGTGGGGATAAAAAGAGTGCCTGTTTCACGGGGCGATTAAGAGAAGTAGAGAGTCAGCATGGAATATGGATACACAGGAAAGTGCCTGTGTGGTGAGCCAGCACAGGACCTGGCATGCAGTCAGTGCTAAGAAACTTTGTCCACTTGCAGAACTACTTTCCCCTGAATGGCAAAAAGGGTTAATGACAATGATGATGCTATGCCAACTGTGTTCCAGAAATTCGTCTTGTTGGTTGTTGTTTTGCATTCACATATTTAAGTCATATGGAGAGTATGCATGCCATTGCACATGTGTGGAGAGCAGAGAACTTGAGGGAACTGGTTCTTTCCTTCCACCATGTGAATTCTGAGGATGGGGCTCAGATCATCAGGTTAAAAAGCAAGAACCATTATCCACTGAGCTATTTTGCTGGCCCTTGTTTTTGTTTTGTTTTGCTGTTGTTGGTTTGAGCCTTGGTTTCAAAATGTTTCAACCCAGCCTTAAAACTCTCGAGATTGTTTCCAACTCACCAGTTTCATCTTCTGTCACCTGAGTCACTGTGATTACAAGCATGTGTCACTATGCCTGACTTGATTGACCTTTTATCTTGATTGTTTGTTAAGAGACATGGTTTCAGTGTGTGTTTCTGGCTGACCTGGAAAGCACATAGACCAGGATGGCTTCAAATTTGCTAACTTTTTCCTGCCTCTGCCTCACAAGTAATGGCATGATATACGTGTGAACCTTCATGATTAGCAGTCTTTCATTGATTTACTTAACCCTTGTAACAAATGAGAGATGGTTTCTGTTAGTATCCTCCTTTTTTAGATAGATGGTGAAAACAAAAATTGCTTAGACAAAAACTGAAGGTTTACACTAAACCAACAGAAAATCAAAGGTCAGGATGTGAACCCAAGCTGTCTAGGAACACCACTGTGCACTGCCACATCCACAATAAAGACCCTAGACCCTTTGTCACAGCTCCCCATTCCTCCTCCCTCATCTAACCTGTCTAAAACATCCACAGGGGCTCCTTCCTCATCTATCCTGATGGAGATGTGTCACGGCCTTTGGTCCGGGAGCGGCTCTGGGTCAACAGTGATTTCAACTTTGACAACGTCCTTTCAGCCATGATGGCACTGTTCACTGTCTCTACCTTTGAAGGCTGGCCTGCGTGAGGGGCAGGGCCTTGCAGAGTGGGGAGAGTGGCAGGAGAGGGGGCGGACAATTCTAGATAATTGCCTGGCATCACTTGGGAAGCGAAGAGAGTGTATCTTGGGGAATGTAGTGAAAATCTTAAGACTGGATAGGGTTTTTTTCTTTCCTTTTTTCTCTTTTCAGTGCTTAAGAATTGAAGCTAGGTTTTATACATGCTAGGCAAATGATATAACCATTAAAGTACATCCCTACCCACTATTTTCTTGAGTCAGGGTCTTACCATGTAGCCCACTTTAACCTCCATAGTTGAGTTCCAGGACAGACAGCCAAGGCTACATAGTGAAGCCCTGTCTCAAAACAAAACATAACAACCCCCCCCAAAATTTAGGACCATTTAAAAAGCCCTGTGGGGGGTTATTTGTGGATATATAGAAGTTCCAAGTGATTAGGTTGTAAATTTAGGGGGATTTGGTATGTCAGAAAGGAGATTTGGGGGTGAGTATGGTAAGTAACTTGGGAGGAAGTTGGAGGTAGCTGGGATTCCCCTTGAACACACACTGTCTCCTACAGGCTGCTATACAAAGCCATAGATGCACACGCAGAAGATGAAGGCCCTATCTACAATTACCATGTGGAGATATCAGTATTCTTCATTGTCTACATCATCATCATCGCCTTCTTCATGATGAACATCTTTGTGGGCTTTGTCATCATCACGTTTCGTGCTCAGGGAGAACAGGAATACCAAAATTGTGAGCTGGACAAAAACCAGGTAACCTCTTGACCCATGGCCACCAACCTGTCTCCCCTTGCCATGGGAACCTTCCCTGCTCACTCAATGCCCTATACCCCTATGCAGCGCCAGTGTGTGGAATATGCCCTCAAAGCCCAGCCACTCCGTCGATACATCCCCAAGAATCGGCATCAGTACCGCGTGTGGGCCACTGTGAACTCTGCTGCCTTTGAGTACCTCATGTTTCTGCTTATCCTTCTCAACACGGTTGCCCTAGCCATGCAGGTCTGAACCGTCTGTCTTGACCATTGGCAGACATTTGTCCTTTTCACACAATCCCTTGAGAGCTATTATGAATGCATTGACCTCCAAGTAACAACCCCATTCCCCCTTCCCCATCTCTGCCTAACTGACAGAGCCTTAAGTTAGCATCACATTGTAACCTTTCTTTAAATCTATAGCCAAAAGCTGCATTCTGCTTTTAAAGATAGTGGAATGTGAAAACTATGGTTTTCACAATGACTGTTTCAAGCTGTCATGGATTATAGAATGCACTACAAACTCAGATTCTAATGAAAAAATGTTGTGCATCCTAGAGTCAGTGTAATTTGCTTATTTATCTCAAATGTTGAGGATCACTGAAGTAAGTTGTCTTTTCATTGTTGATCAGTGACCCAGGCTCAGTCCATCTTCCTGCTGCACCATTCTGCTATAAGTTGGTTCTTACTTCATGATCACAAAACAACTATTCCAGACATCAATACCAAACTGAAGCAGGAAAAAAAAATGTTGCACCACGCAGCAATTCTTGCCTGTTTGTTTGTTTGTTTGTTTGTTTGTTTGTTTGTTGAAAAGGGGTTTCTCTGTGTAACCTTGGCTGTCCTGAAATGAACTCTGTAGATGAGGCTGGCCTCTAACTCACAGAGATCCACTTGCCTCTAGCTCCCTGAGTGCTGGGAGTAAAGGCATACACCATCACCACTTGGCTAATTCTTGCATATTTTGATGAAATAAAAATATTTTTCACAGAAGCTGTCAACCAGCAGGAGACTTATGTTGATGCTTCATTCCCAGAATGACCCTTGCCTTAATGCAAGGCACTCTGAGAATCAATAACTGGGCTTTGCAGCCAGGCCCAGTGATGCAGGCCTGTAATCCCAGCACTCGAGGAGGCAGAGGCAGGCAGATCTCTGTGACTTTGAGGCCAGCCTGGTCTACAAAGGGAGTCCAGGACAGTCCAGGCTACACAGAGAAACCCTGTCTCAAAAACAACAACAAAAAGGTACTGGGCTTTGCAGTGTCCATAACAAGAGACGAACAATGCAAACAGTTTTGTCAGGCAGTGTTTCCATGTACCCAGGCTCAGGTCAGGGACTATGTATTTGTATGTAGGATGACTCTATCTTAGGCTCTATCCTCATCTGATTTTCCCATAGCACTATGAACAGACTGCTCCCTTTAACTATGCCATGGACATCCTCAACATGGTCTTCACTGGCCTCTTCACCATTGAGATGGTGCTCAAAATCATCGCCTTCAAACCCAAGGTATGCCCTAGACCCACACCCAATGAACAAACTCCTTGGGGAGGAAGCACATTCCATAGCCTGGGGTGGGGGAGTAGCAACTAAGTAGTCATAAGACTAAAGAGTGAGAGGGACCCAGGTACAGGCTATCTGTTGTCCAAGCCAGGCCCTGCCTCCTCAGTACCACCTATTCAGTGGTCCCCTCCCCTGGTTTGCTGACTAAGAGAACATAGCACACTGCTTTCTTCCTGTCCACAGCATTACTTTGCAGATGCCTGGAATACGTTCGATGCTCTCATTGTAGTGGGCAGCGTGGTGGACATTGCTGTCACAGAAGTTAATGTGAGAACTTGTCTTTGTGCTAACCCTTCTACCCTCTCCCTAGAGCCTTCTTTCACTTGGGTAGACAGCTCCTACTCACACCCTTCCCAGTACTACAGATTGAGCACTGCTTATTCTAGATCTACCTTTTTTGAGCTCTTGCTGGGCTCTACCAACATACTCCTTCCTCTAGCCAGCTCCTCTATTTCATTTTTTTTCAGCCTATCCAATGGGCTCTGCTACCCCCTAATTACAATAATAGAATAACGCCTCCCTTATTATTTTTGTTATCTCTTTCATTATCTTTACCCCATTCCAATGGCTCCATCATCTCCATTGACTCCTGCTTTGGCTCCATCATCCCTCTGACTTCTCCAACAGCTCCATCATCCCCTATACTGGCTCTTTCCTGGCTCTATGACCATAGCCTGTTGGCTCCATTGGTTCCAGCATTTCATCCAATGGGTATTACATGGTAATAACCTTGACTGACAATGCTGCCAATTGCATTTCTGCATCACTGGATTCTCTAATGATCATCCACCATTTCTTATTTCCATGACACTCGGACTTCATTCTTTCCTTCAATGTCTTTGCTCCACCATCTCCTTTACTTGCTTTTTTTTTTTTTTTTTACTTCTACCCTATTAAAACTTTGTAACCATTTGATCTACTATCATATAAATTTCCTCATCATTCCCTGGGTGTGCACCATCATTTCCCATTGGGCATATGATTATGTCATCTCCTTTATCACCTCTGTTTTGGCCATATGTCCCACCAGAATGGAGGCCATCTTGGCGAGGTAGCTTCTCACCCCCAACAGGAATATTTTTTTCAACCATCTCTCCCAGCCCAAGAGTCCTTAGAAATGCTCCCTGACCATTGTTAGGCCTGATTTCCAAGGGCTTTTGGGACTGGGAGGGAGAAGGAATGAGGAAAATAAGCTGCTAGAGATGGTGCAAACTGAGCACCCTACCCCCCCCCACACACACACTGTATCCCTAACTCCAGAGTTCAGAGGACAGCTCCCGAATATCTATCACATTCTTCCGCCTCTTCCGAGTCATGAGGCTGGTCAAGCTTCTCAGTAAGGGCGAGGGGATCCGTACACTGCTCTGGACATTCATCAAGTCTTTCCAGGTAATTCCGCACTCAGTCTGCCATGACATATTGAACCCACCATTTCCAACTTTCTCTTTCTCTGGGCTCTCAATTCCTAACAGGCCTCTAGCTTTGCTGAATTTACCCTATTCTATTTAATAGTGTGTCCACATTTGGGAGACACATGTAATCCAAGAAACATTGAGCGTAAACTATATCTCCCAGCAGGCCCATGCTGGGGGAGAAGAGTGCATTCTGGGGTGTATAGTTCTCTAACTGCCCTTGAAATATCTGTCCCCTTCCCCTTCTCCAGGCCTTGCCTTATGTGGCACTTCTCATAGCAATGATATTCTTCATCTATGCAGTCATTGGCATGCAGGTTAGTGGAGACCTTAGAGAATACTCGTCTTGAACCCTTCTGTCTGAGAAACTGGATGGCAATAGACCCACCATGGGGGTGGAAGGGCAGGAAGATAGACAAACTAGATGACCCTGGGTAAGTCTGCATGCGTAAAATGGACTCATTAGTAATTGCTTTGAAGAGTATGAGGATCCCTTAGGTATTAGGAAGTGTGAAGTGGACAGGAACACATGGGAGCACAGGTTCACGCCTGGCACACAGCCTCTGTATGTCTATAGATGTTCGGCAAGGTGGCTCTTCAGGACGGCACACAGATAAATCGAAACAACAATTTCCAAACCTTTCCACAGGCTGTGCTGCTTCTGTTCAGGTGATAAACCCCCACTTCCTTGCTGTCTTGCTCCCCAGAATACCTAGGGTACCCACACACCCTCTCAGGGGGCCCAAGATGCCTAAGCTATGCAAATATCAAGGTAGCCTGAGTTCCATTTAAGCAGAGGTCTTTTCTGGCTGTGATCTGAGGTAGTCTTTCAAAATATTCCAGTCTAAGCCATTCTTTTGGTGGCTGTAAGATGTGCCCCTCCCTTTTTTAGTCTACAGTGCCTTCGTCTGTAAGAGACATCCTATACCTGCCATTATCAAGGTCATGCTAGTTGCTGAAGTGTTAAAATGGAAGGTGGTAAGATGGTTCCGCAAGCAAAGGCATTTGCTGCCATGCCTGGCAAACTAAGTTCAATTTCCAGAGTCCATATGATGAAACAAAGGAAAAGGCTCCCACAGGTGCCCCCTTCACTCCCCCCCCCACTCAATGTAAAGTGTAGCCCCTGGTGAAAAGTAAGTCATCCCCTCAATTCCCTTGACCACCACCACCATCTGTACTTGAATTTAGAGCCTCTTTTTCAGAATACCAGCCCTGTTTGACCATCCCCAGGTGTGCCACTGGAGAGGCATGGCAAGAGATAATGCTTGCCAGCCTTCCTGGAAATCGATGTGACCCCGAATCTGACTTTGGCCCAGGCGAGGAATTTACTTGTGGTAGCAATTTTGCCATTGCCTATTTTATCAGCTTCTTCATGCTCTGTGCCTTTCTGGTAAGAACCATTTCCCCAAAGTCACTATTCTTGCCATAGGGGCTGGCCCTCGGTGGTTCAGAGATGTCCAAATGAATTGGACCTCGCAGATCTTGAGAGGCTGCCCCAACAATAAGATCAACAGAGGAGCTTGTAACCCAGTGACCATATAAGATCATCCCAGGGAGGGGGCTACGCTGGGATACAAAGTAAATAACCTGTAATTAATATAAAAAATAAAAATTATATTTAAAAAAGATCATCCCAGCTCCTATTCATCCCCCAAACCCAACTCTGTTCCTTTACTTAACTCTGCTTGCTCATTGACCCACAGATTATAAATCTCTTTGTGGCTGTGATCATGGATAACTTTGATTATCTAACCAGAGATTGGTCTATTCTGGGGCCCCACCACCTCGATGAATTCAAGAGGATCTGGTCTGAATATGACCCTGGAGCCAAGTATACCCTTTAACTTCTTACCTAGATTCCTAGGGATAATGTGCTTCCCTCCATGGCCCCCTGGTCCCAGAAGTTCAGATCCACACATTCTATCACCCATCAATAAAGGAGGTTTCTACTGACCCATTCTCTGACCTCTCCACCTGTATTCCTCCCTGCAAAGCTTTAAGGTGTTGGCATGGGAGGTAATGATTTGCTAGGGGGTGAGAGCTTACAAAATACCTAAAGGATCAGTGTTGATCCTGTGACACCTCTCCAACTACCTCAGGGGCCGAATCAAGCACCTGGACGTGGTTGCCCTGCTGAGACGCATCCAGCCACCACTGGGATTTGGAAAGCTGTGCCCACACCGAGTGGCCTGCAAGGTCTGTGTGCCTGCCCACCCTCCCACTCACCTGCTGACCCTCCAGGAAGGCTCTATACTTTATGGGAAGGGAAAGGGACTTACCTTTGGTAGGGATGGGTATATAACTACATTCACAAAGCTTTCTGCCCTGCGCATTCTGAACATTTTCCCAGAGTGGGTTCTATGTCTCTGGCATTTATAGAGACTTGTGGCAATGAATGTGCCCCTCAACTCAGATGGAACGGTGACATTCAACGCTACACTCTTCTCCCTGGTGCGGACATCCCTGAAGATCAAGACAGAAGGTATGGAGGAATGGGGTATCAGGAGTCAAAGGATCACTGGGGACAATTCAGGAAGCAAATGCAAAGAATGACAGACATGCATCTCCAAACTCTGAACCTAAAAATGGCTGACCCTAGCTTCTCCAGACCTACTTTGACACCTTATTTGATAGTAATGATGTGAAGCTTCAAAGCAAAGCCCCCACCAGCAGCAGCAATGAGGAGCAACTTCTACACTTCTCCCATTTCCCCTGCCTCATGCCGTCCTGCATTGCAGGGAACCTGGATCAAGCTAACCAGGAGCTTCGGATGGTCATCAAAAAGATCTGGAAGCGGATAAAGCAGAAATTGTTGGATGAGGTCATCCCCCCTCCAGATGGTGAGCTGCCCACCCCCAGCTCTGTAATTGTCTTCCCAGATTATTGCTGATAGCAGTAGCAGTGTAGAAAAGCCCTGTGTGACTTTGTCCTCTTTTCTTGTCCCAGAGGAGGAGGTGACTGTGGGCAAATTCTATGCCACATTTCTGATCCAGGATTATTTCCGAAAATTCCGGAGAAGAAAAGAAAAAGGGCTACTAGGAACAGAAGCCCCAAGGAGCACATCCTCTGCCCTTCAGGTCTGAGGGACAGAGTGTTGTGTTGCCACGTGTATAGGGGCTCTCTTCCCTCTTGATCTCATGAAACCTTCATCACAGAGGAAAAAACAGAGACCTAGGCCTCACAGGAGATCAAAGGCTCCTTGAAGCCCTGGCACACACACTCTTGCATGGGAAGCAAGCTCATAGAGGGGCACTTTAGACCTCAAGCTACCAATTTTTCCATCCATCCCCACAGGCTGGTCTAAGAAGCTTACAAGACTTGGGTCCTGAGATCCGACAAGCCCTTACCTATGACTCTGAGGAAGAAGAGGAAGAGGCAGTGGGTGAGGAGATTGAGGAGGACAACCCAGAAACATACAAGGTGAGGACCAGTTTCTACTCCCCACCAAAACTCTTGCTTGTAAAACGCTCTCTCAGACCCCTAAGTGAATTCCATATTGTCTCTGGAGAGAAGTCTCCTCTACAATGGAAAACTATTCAATACCTATCACCGGCTGTTGGAAAACAAGACCATAGGAAGTGATGTTCCCCGTGGACCAGTGAGGGAAACACTGATCAATAACTTAGCCATTACATTGATAAAACACTAAGCCAAGTTACTCTCCTCAGGACTCCATAGACTCCCAGCCCCAATCTCAGTGGAGCTCCAGGAATTCAGCGTCTCTGACTGTCAGGGAGAAAGTTCCAGAGTCTCTCTCAACTGGGCCTAGCGATGATGATGGAGTAGCTCCTGACTCCAGGCAGCCTAATGTGCTCCAGGCTGGATCCCAACCCCACAGGTATGGTCAAGCATCTGGGGAAGGTTGTGAGAATGGAGAAAAACTAGACAGTGTATTGGATGGCATGGGAGACGGGCTAGTAGCCTTCAAGAAGAACTTTGGGAAGGAAAGATATTTCAAGGGTTCAAGTGAGAGTTATGTGGTGGGCCAGAGCAGTAATCGCAGCACTTAAGAGGTAGAGTCAAGTGGGGTGGGGGATCCAGAGTTCAAGGCTGTTCTTGGCTATAAAGAGAATTTGAGACCCTGTTTTTAAAAGGGGGGAGAAGCAATGGTAGCACAGGCCTTTAATCCCAGCACTAGGGGGGCAGAGGCAGATCTATGTGAATTCGAGGCCAGCCTGGTCTAGAGAGAGAGTTCTAGGACACAGAACAAATCTGTCTCAAGAAAAGGGGGGAGCAAAGACAAATCACGGGCTCAAATAGAGGGTAACAAGAGCAATATGAAAAAGAGAATAACCAAATATTAAAAAATGCAGTGCAAAAGATTAACACAAATCAAGTGGTGATACACACCCTTAATCCCAGCACTCAAGAGGCAGAGGCAAACAGCTTTCTCTGCTTTAAAGACCAGCCTGGTCTACAGAGTGAGTTGCAGCTCAGCCAGGACTACATAGTAAGACTTTGTCTAAAAGTAATTGTAAATCCTAGTGTTTGTATAGGGAATGGGACATGCATGGGATGAAAGGAACAGGGAGCCTGGGAATGGGGTAGAACCTAGTCTAACTAATATGCATCACTTCCCCAGGAGAAGCTCTAGGGTTTCCATGTTCACTATCCCAGAAGAAAGAACTACTCAGCTCAAAGGCGAGCAGGACAATCAGAATGAGGAACAGGAAGTCCCTGACTGGTACACTGTCTACACCACAAGGGACATGCAAGGGAGGGCAAGAGTGTTGGTACCCCAACTCGAATCCCAGACCTGACTTCACTGGCAGCTCTGCCTTCTCCACAGGACCCCCGATGTGGATGAGCAGACAGGGACTCCCTCAAACCCAGTCCTTCTGCCACCTCACTGGTCACAGAGACATGTAAATGGGCACCATGTACCACGCCGACGTTTGCTGCCCCCAACACCCATAGGTAAGCAGGTCCAGAAAAATAAATGGAGCCTAGGGAATCCTAAGGATTAGCAAAACAGAATGTGGAAGGGATGGCCAATGTTCTTTGCTCACCAGGTCGGAAGCCCTCCTTCACCATCCAATGTCTGCAACGCCAGGGCAATTGTGAAGATTTACCCATCCCGGGCACATACCATCGTGGACGGACCTCAGGACTAGGCAGGGCTCAGGTGAGGAAAAAGGATGCTGTGGTCTTCAGGGATATAGCATCTTAGGCTGAACTTTACAAACATACTACATTTCAGAAATACACATAATCGCCACTGTACTAAGAAATGGGTTGACTGTCCCCAGTTTACAGGAGGAAACTGAGGCTTAGAGTTTATCTACCAGTTGTCATAAAGCTAGTAAGCAACACAATGCACATTTTTAAATATTTAGTATTTATTTATTCACTTATTAATTTTGTATGCATATGTGTATCTTTGTGCGTCTATGTGCATGTGTGTGTGTGGATAAAGTTACCCATGGAGTGTGAGATGTCCAGAAAAGGGTTCAATCTCCTCCTCCATCACTATCCACCCATTACTTTGAAGTAGGGTCTTTCCCAGAACATATGGCTCCCATATGTTTTCTTGGCTAGGCAGGAAACCCTCAATGTCCAGTGATCTTCCTGCCTTTACTTCCCTTGGAGTTAGAGTTACATGCATGGGAGACCTGGACTGTTACATGAGTACTTGGATCTAAACTCTAGTCCCTGGGGTTATGCAGAAAGTGCTTTGAACTACTCATTCACCTCTGTACCTCCTCCCCCCATTGACATTGAAATCCATGTTTTTGTGTCAGTTATGATGGCATGTACTTGGGAGGTAAGCATAGGAAGAGTGGGAGTTCAAAGTTATTCTCTCCTACATATGGAGTTGAGGCTAGCCAGGGCCACATGAGACTCTGTTTCAAAAGAATCAAAGCATCTAGATGCGGTGGTTCGCACCTATAATCCCAGCCTTTGTGAGGCTGGCACAGGAAGATTGCTGTAAAGTTGAGGCCAGTCTGGCCTTTATAGTAAATTATAGGCCTTGGTAATAGAAAAGGCCCTGTCTCAAATAAATAAGAAGAGAGACAGAGGGAGACAGACAGATAGAGATGGGTGGGTGGGTTGGCAGGTAGATGGATGGACAGACAGATGGCACAGAATGCATGCAAACAGAGGCTTTCTGTACTCTGGCATAAACTTAAGCCTGGAGCTGTGGGTGTAGCTCATTCATGGAGTATTAGCTTACCATGTTTATGACTCTGGGTTTGAGCTCCACAAATAAAGGAGTCATCTAATTCTCCTTCAGTTTACACCCATTCAGTGTCACTCTTGTTGTGTATATAGAGAAGGGCAGAACTCATAAGAGTGAATTATAGACCCTCATCCTCACCAATCCTTTGCCCCTCTGGTGTTTGTTTCTTTTGACCCAGGGCTCCTGGGCAGCTCCTCCTCAGAAGAGTCGACTGCTATATGCCCCACTGTTGTTGGTAGAGGAAGCTACAGTGGGTGGAGGATACCTTGGCAAGCTCAGTGGGCCACTGCGTACCTTCACCTGTCTGCAAGTGCCTGGAGCTCCATTGGATCCCAGCCACTGCAAGAGAGGAAGTGCTGACAGTTTGGTGGAGGCTGTGAGTCCAGATGGGTGTGGGAGAAAGGGCAGAGGTGGGCACTGGGAAAGGGGGTCAAGTTGTGGCCGGACTCTACGTTGAACACATAGAAATTTCTCTTCTTGGCATTGTCCCCTTCATGCTGTATGCATATCATTTATTCACAGTGACCACTCTGTGCACATTGTGCCATTAATCAATACTAATCCCACTTGGACTCCCCACCCCCAACCGCCTGCAGGTGCTCATCTCTGAAGGCCTAGGTCTTTTTGCCCAAGACCCACGATTTGTGGCCCTGGCCAAGCAGGAGATTGCAGATGCATGTCACCTGACGCTGGACGAGATGGATAGTGCTGCCAGTGACCTGCTGGCACAGAGAACCACCTCCCTTTACAGTGATGAGGAGTCTATTCTCTCCCACTTTGACGAAGAAGACCTGGGAGATGAGATGGCCTGTGTCCATGCCCTCTAAATTCTTATCACCATCCACTACTCAATAAACTCCCTGCCCTTCCTTGCCCCGGAGGGCACACTGCTGGATTTTAGTGTCTTTGCACTGGTAGTCTGGGGCAGCCCAACAGTTTCTATCCATCCCTTATTGCATCTCTGAGCCACTGCCCACACAAGAGTATTTCCAGAAACCAGGACAGCTAGGTCTGATTATTCAGCGTCAGGGAAGGAGGGAGGAGGAGGTAAAAGAGACAGCAGCCAAAAAAAGCTGGAGACAGAGTGGAGGTGGGGAGGGGAGAAGGAGGGCATTGGGCAGATAGGAGGAAGGGAAGAGAGGAGATGCTGGGTGTCTGGATAGTAAGGGAAGGCAAAGATGTCACAAAGGGCTAATCAAGTCAGTCTGAAGAAGGGCAGACTGTAGAAGAGTCTTTGTAAAGCAAAGGTTGGAGCTGACCTGGTGGCTTAAGCAGACCTGTTTCCTCACAGCATCAAGAATTTCAGGCATGTTAAAATAGTATAAATGTCTCCCATTTCTGACCTTCTGCCTGAGAAAGAGAACACAAGTCTAAATGCATTGGTAGAAAATTTAGGTGATGACAATCAGGAATGCTTCTAGCTCCCTGGAACCCATTCTAACACCCCCCCCCCCGGTCCTCCTGACACACCTGAGATTCACTCTCTTCCCACATAGATGCCTGATCTCCTCTTTCTGCTTCTTGCTCTGACTATGGGGTTTTGTTCATTCAGGGAAATCTTATCAGGCCTTTAGTGTGCGCTGGATTCCCTCAGGGCAAACTAAGGTGGCTTAGACATATGACAAGATTTATCTAAAGTGGGAGTCAGCTCTACTCCAAAGGAACTGAAGGTAGCATAGTTAATGATACCAAATGGGACCACCACTGAGACGGTTTGAAGTCGATCCCACCTCACTCTTGAATATCAGAAGCTTCTTGGGTCAAGCAAGCCAGGAAATTTGAGGGGAGCTACAGTCAAAGACTGGTACTCTAAACATCTAATTTCACTGGGCCTTGAAACAAAGGCTTGGGGTAGTTAAACTGATGTCTAATGAAAGAAAAAGTAAGGGGGAAGGCAGAGAGAGTTTTTATATCTAAAGGCATGGAAAACCATAAGAAAGAATTGAGTAAGGTAATGACATAGTTAACTACACATTTAAATAGATGCTTTGCTGGTATGCTGAAAACAGACTGCAGGGGAAGAGACCATAGATGCTAAAATTGACAGAAATGGTGGTTACCATAGCCAGGAAAGGTAACAAGAGAAATCGTAATAAGTCAGAGGCTTCCAAGATAGTAAAGTGAGCATGTCTTGATCCCTGTGCTAAATGCATTATAGCTGATTATCTTTTTAAATCAGTATACCCAGGCATAAAATATTTTAAAACATTTTACATGTCCAAGATCTAACAGGACTAAATATTAGAAGTGAGATTCATACAACTGAGAGCGAAAACTCAAACAACTGGGGAGTATCTGTTATATTCTTGTGTTTTAAAAATAAATATAGGGGCCAGGCAGTGATGGCATACACCTTTAATCTCAGCATTCAGAAGGCAGAGGCAGGCAGATCTCTGTAAGTTCGAGACCAGCCTAGTCTACAGACTGAGTTCCAGGACATCCAGGGCTACACAGAGCAATGTTGTCTCAAAGATAAATAGATAGATAGATAGATAGATAGATAGATAGATAGATAGATAGATAGATGAATGAATGAATGAATGAATGAATGAATAAATAAATAAATAAATAAATAAATAAATAAATAAATAAATAAATAAATAGATAAATAAATAAATATAGGGGCTAGGGAGATAGCTCAGAAGGTAAAAGTGATTGCCAAGCCTTAAGACATGAGTTGGATTCCCAGGCCCCACACAGTGGAAAGAACTGACTCTCATAATCTGTCTCCTGACTTCTACATTTTCATCCACACATACGCATAGTAAATACGTAAATGTAAAAAAGAAAAAAGAGTTAGCTGGACAGTGGTAGTACACGCCTTTAATTCCAGCACTCCAGGAAGCAGAGGCAGGCATATCTCTCTTAGTTCAGGCCAGACTGATCTACAGAGTGAGTTCTAGGACAGCCAGGGCTACCTAGAGAAACCTCGTCTCAGAAAAAAAAAGCCAAAGCTAACATGAGGGCCCATGCCTAAAATTACAGCATCTGGGAAGTGGAGGAAAGAGGATAAGGAACTTAAGGTCATCCTCAGCTGCACAAGACGGTCAAGGCCAGCCTTGGGCTATATGAAATCCTATCTTAAAAATAAATAAACAAATAAATTAATAAATATTATCCATTCAAATGTTTCCAGATTCAAGCAATATAGAGGCATAAAAATAGCAAAATAGAGGCGTATAAAATGGTGTTCTTTCCTCTGCCGACACTTACCCATTCTTTCTTATTACCTGTGTAAGATGATGTACCTCCATCATAAGTTAGTATTTAGCATCTTAGTGATTTTTTCTACGTGTCTCTTAGTAACCGCAACTATATGTGATCCCTTGAATTTTGTAATGTGGCAATCATCACTGACCTTGATGGGCCTAGTTTTAGTGTCATGGAAGAAGGGAGTCTATTAGGGGATGGCAAGACCCACACAGTGAGAAGAGAGAACCCACCCTGGCAAGTTGCCCTCTCATCTCCACACCTGTGCTGCAGTGCCTCCCTCCCCTCCCTCCCTCTGTCCAAAATAAATACATGTATTTTTAAAAGAAAGAGAGAGCTAGCACAACATTTGTGTTTTTAAAAAAGGGGACAAGGATAAACAGAAGGTATGCAATAATTTAACCAAAAAAAAGAAAAGAAAAGAAAAACTGAGGAGATGGTTCTTGTTTGCGGACGTGCATAAAATGCAGATTTTCCAAAAGGAACCCTCTAGACCTTGAACTGTCTTTAAACTGTGGAGACATTTAAGTGCAGAGACTCTAAACACTACTGATTACTAGCTGTGTGACCTTGTGCAAGTCACTTAATCTCTCTGGAGACTCATTTTTCTCCTCTGTAAAAACAGGACTAATAGTCATTGCTACATAGAGATTAGATGAGTGCACACACTTCAAAAAACACAGCCGTAAGCTAGCCATAATGTCAAGCTTACCATAGAACTGAGTGGCCCTCCTATTCCCAGAGCTACCTATTTAGGACCCTATGTAAGGACCTACCTATGTAAGGACCCTACACTGTGAGAGCCACAGCCTCCAGCCTCTAGGATGGAATGGCTGCAGGCAAACTGGGGGAAGGAGGGGCCTTGTTGCGCAGGCGCTCACCCAAAAGAGAGACGGTGCGAGGGGCGGGCTGCCACCGACTGGGCTGTTCCAACGAGCGCGCGCCGCCCCCTCCGCGCCCCGCGCCCGCCCTTGCTAACAGGCACCTTCCGCCCCCTGCATTGCTGATGCTGCTGCTGGCAGACATGGACGTGGTGAATCAGGTACGTGCTCCAGCACCATAGACAGAGCCCGGCGCTTGCTGGAACCTGGTGGCTTTGGTCCTCCAACCCTGAGAGGTGGTGGCCAGTGTAGCTGAGATACGGTCGCTGGGGCTGGGGCCGGGGGTCTGCAGCAGGAGAGATTAGGAAGGGAGGTGGAGAAATGGAGTGCGCTCTTTGCCGCAGCGAGGGCTGTCCTCAGTGCGGCAGAAGGGGACCACCCGAAACCCCGTAAGAACTGTCAACCTACCTGGAGGGGAGAAGGGGAAGCTCAGGTCTTAGAAGATGGCAAAGGGGTACGGGAGGGGAGGGGAGAATGAAGATTTGAGGGGCTGCAGATGAGCTCGGAAATAGAGCGACAGAAGGTGTAGGAGCGGGGTGGGGGAGGGCTGGCACCCGCCCCTCCCAAAGAGAATGCACCCTGGAAGATGACCACCCTTTTCCCCCCCGGAGCAGATCTAGGGGGACGATCCGATTTTGCCTCTCCAAAACCCCCAGCCTCCTCATTCCCACCGCATACCCAGTAGATCCATGCCTCAGCTCCCTCCCACCTTAGAAACCATCTCCGCCATCTCCCTGTTCTTCATCACCTCAGAATCGGCTTCCCCCTAACGAGTAGCGACCCCTCCCCATGTCCTCAGACACACCACCATCATCTGATTCACCTTTACCACTGCAGACCTCTCCCCTATGCTGCTGGGACTCACCTTCATCATTCAATGTCCCCTCCCCCACTCCAATGAACCCCATCTTCTTCCACTCAACCTTTTCCCCTATCTGATTCACCAGTTCAGACCTTGCTTCCCTAACTAGTCTGGACCCCATCTATTTTCTACACCCAACCTCCTCTTCCATGTGACTCATCACTTCACAATTCACCACTCCTGAACCCTAGGGGGTTTTCTGAGACCCTGATGTTTCCTCCTTCTCCAAAGTGTCATTTTCTCCACCTCACTCCCTCTCCATATGTCACCCACTCGAGAGGGTCACATGCCCTATCCCCAGGGATCATTGCCTGGCAGCCTGGCCCCTCACTTCCATCTCTATTCCTCATAACCCTACCCCCTCCCCAATGTTTTTCTCCTCAGCTGGTGGCTGGGGGTCACTTCCGGGTGGTCAAGGAGCCCCTTGGCTTCGTGAAGGTGCTGCAGTGGGTGAGTGTGCTCCTGGTTGTGGGGTTGTGGGGTGCAAGGAGAGAGGGTAGTAATGGGGTGCAGAAGAGCAGAGATGTAGGGCTGGAGTCCAACAGGACTGGAAGGAGATGAGGGAATTGGGCTCCAGAGTAAGGTCCCCAGGGGTTTAAGTATAGGGAAAAGGCAGGTTATGACATCACATAAGGCTGAGGGTACCCCTGTTGTGGAGTGACAGATTGTGACGTCCTACCTCCTCTCTTGAACTAAAGAAGGGAGGGACAGGAGGTGGAGCCTGAAGCCAACTGCTGAGAGAGAGAGATGCAAAACCAGAAAAATCCAGAGACAGCGAAGGAGACCTAGAATGAGAACAGGGAATAGTAGTGATGAAAATGCTAAGAAAAAGAGATGAGACCCAGAGAACTGTTCCTAAAGCTGGAAAATGTGGTAGGGGAGAGAAAGAGCACACAGAGATATAGAGGCACTCAAAAGAGAAAACAGAAAGCAACATACAAAAAATAGGCACAAGGGAGACAGAGGAACCATGGAGATCATGAGAGAGACAGAGCAGAGGAAATAGGCCGACCAAGAAACAGGCATGCAGGGACAAACAGTCACACAGGGAGCAAAAAAAGAGATGATTAATGGGGGAAAACAGGGAGAGCATGCATAAACTCACAGATATGCTGAGAGACAGAGGTGCAGTGAGAGAGAGAAGAAAGGAAGAGGGGAGGAGAGAAAAGGAAGATGGAAGAAACGAAAGAGGAGGCGAGAGAAGAGGAATTGGAAAGGAGAAGCCAGAGCACCTAGAGGTGAAAACAGAGAGACACAGGGAAAGAGAGACAGCCACACCCCTGTAATCAGCTTGTGCTAGGACCCGATGAGCCCTGATTATGGGAGTGGGGGTGGGGACCTTTCCATCTGCTACTGTCTGTGCTGCCCCCCCCCACCTCAATCTGCCCAGAGGAGGGCACTCCCTCCCACATGCAGACAGGCTCACCAAAGCCATCCACTTCCCTGCTACCCAAGGTCTTTGCCATCTTCGCCTTTGCTACATGCGGCAGCTACAACGGAGAGCTTCGGCTGAGCGTGGAGTGTGCCAACAAGACGGAGAGTGCCCTCAACATCGAAGTTGAATTTGAGTACCCCTTCAGGTGTGCCCCTGCCCTGGTATCCTGAGACCTGGAAGAGTCAGGGTCAGGGTGGGTCTGGGCAGTCCTTTTCAATGACCTTTACACAGCTCACACCAAAGACCACAGCTACGGGGATCACTGCCCATGCACTGAACACTTGCTGTGTAACTGCCACTGCTCTAGCTGTCTATGGTATTGTGGTGTGCAAGACAGACACAGGGTGGCATCCTCTCTGGCTATAAAGGGGAGCAATAGAAAAGAGGGAATAAGAAGATTCATAAGTAAATGACAGGGCTGGGGCTATAGTCAGTGGCAGAGGGATTGCATAGCATTGACAAGGCCCTGGGTTCCAGAAAGAGAGAGAGAGAGCACGCATGCCTGAGTGAGCACTACATGTGTGTAGACCTTAAAGCAGAAAATGCTCAGTTAATGTTAGTTGCTGGGTATGATGTTAAATGCTTGTAATTCCAGCACTTGGGAGGCTATGCCAGAAAAAAAAAGGTGGTAAGTTCAGGCCACCCTTGGATACAAAGTGAGATACTATCTCAAAATAAGGGGGAGCTCAGCAGATAAAGGCACTTGCCACTGAGCCTGGCAACCTGAGTTTGATCCCTACGTCACATGTGGCAGAAAGAACAGACTCTGCAAACTGTTCCTTGACCTCCACACATGAGCTATGACACACATGCACCTACACACACAGGCAAGCACACACTACATATGTAAAATGCAATTTTAAAAAGTGGTCTAGAATAATGCTAGTGAACCTTATTTACTTCTCAAAGTGCTGGGTTTAACAGTGACTAAAGCAGACAAAGCTCCCTGTCCTCATAGATCTGTAGTAAAACAAACAAATGAGGATAGCTGCAGATGGAGATAAACACTAGAAGCATGCAAGAACTTTGCCAAAAAAGAATGAGGGTACTGTAGAGATGTGAGAAATCATGGGACCAAATAAGACGTTCCTAATATGTACTGTGTCCCCACCAGGTACTATATGCTATGTACATGACTAAGGACAAGCTTGAAGAGCTACTAGCTCTAAAGGATTGAGAGACAGACCCACAGTTTCCCTTGACTTTCCTTGACTAATGAACTAAATCATGTAATAGTCTTAACTTTCTTATCTGCAAACAGAGAAAATACAGGTGATGGGACATCTTCACTATGTCTATACTTGTGAAGCACACAGTGAAGTGTCTGGGAAACAAGAAATGCTCTTCAGAAGCTTGTGAAGTATAAGAATTCAGATTTAGGAACTTGGGGAAGCGTTGGAACCTAGGAGTTGGGAAAGATCAAGGGTAAAAGGAGGCCCAAGATGTCACACAGCAGGGAGAGGGAAGCCAGCTCAGGCCCTGAGCAAGAATAGAAACTAGAGATGGTAGAGGAGCATGGCCTGGGAGAGAGCAGCGATGAGTATCCAGGTTTACACAAGCCAGAGAGAAAAAGAGTTTGGAGGCTGAGGGTGTAGCTCAGTGACAAAGCATTTGTCCAGAATTCCCTGGTTTCCATCCCCAGTACCTTAGAGGAGGAAAGAGTCATTCACACAGACACACACACAATGGGGGCAGGGGTGAAGGGTAATGGGCAGCATGAGAACCAGCCTTTTGGGAATTCACAAGGTCACAAAAGCTCTCTATATAGCAGTACTGCCCACCCCAGCACCTTCCATGCTCAGGACCTCTGCTATACAAGGACACCAATTCTATTTGCTCAGTCCAAGGATCCTATCTCCAACCTGAGGGCAGAGCTATGGGCCCCTAGTCCAGTTCCATTCTGCCAACCAATGAGCGCCCCAACACCACAGCATAGGGAAGCAGTCAAAGTGATTTAGGGGGAGACAGGATTCATGCAGAAGTTCTATCCTTCCTGTACTAGCTGTATGACTTCACACAAACAAATGCACTTCTCTGAACCTGTTCCCATCCTCTGTGTCTTTTGCCCCAAAAACACTGCTTGAGAAGCTAATAAGTGGCAGCACTGTTCCAGACCCTTGGGATCTGTTAGTAAATGAAAACAAGGAATAAGCTCTGCCTCTTAATAGATGACGAAAAAAAAAAAAAAAACTAGGTGTGAGGACTTGAGCTTGGAGCCCAGAAACTACATTAAACAAAGCCCAACATAGTGGCTCATGCTGGATTCCCCGGTACTCCCTGGCCAGCCAGCTTTGGGTAATTGCCAAATTCCATGCCAGAGAGAGACCCTGTTTCAAAAAGGGCAGGGGAAGGGCACCTGAGGAACAATGCATGAGGTTAAACTCTGATTGTCACAACTCTGTGCAAATGCATACACATCAACAGACGTGCACCTGCACACACGTGCACGTGCACACACAGTCTGATTTTTATTCATCAGTACCCCCCAAAAATATGTTTTTTAAACTGAAATGCAGGGAGTCTTTAATGTGAAGGTGATAGGTAAGCAGTGTGGAGGAGCTGGAAGAATAAGACACGGGGCTCTCTTAAGGAAGAACGTTCCTACAATGATCTTGGCTGAGAAACAATAAGGGGAGAGCATTTCTGCTCAAAGAAATCAGCCAATGCAAAAGCTCTAGCGTAGAAAGACACCTGCCATGGCTCTAGGATGAACCCAGAGGCAGGAGTACCTGGGCTGCAGTAAGCGAGGGACACCAGTGGTACACTGCAAGTGCTCTGTGGATGGTCCTTTTCCTCCTCTTCCTGGGACCTCAAAACAACCTGGGGTATACTTGGCTGGGAAGGTGAGGAAGGGATTCTTAGAGTCTGGGCCACACCCACATACCTCTCTCTGCAGGCTGCACCAAGTATACTTTGATGCACCCACCTGCAAAGGGGGTACCACCAAGGTCTTCCTAGTTGGGGACTACTCCTCGTCAGCTGAATTCTTTGTCACCGTGGCTGTGTTTGCCTTCCTCTACACCATGGGAGCCCTGGCCACCTACATTTTTCTGCAGAACAAGTACCGAGAGAACAACAAAGGGCCCATGATGGTGAGTCGCCACAGATGATTGCATGCAGTGACCAAGGACATGAGTCCACAGGGACCCAGCCCATTTGGTTCACAGGCCAAAGTCCAGACCAGCCCACAGTCATGCAGCCCAACACTGCTGCTGCTGTTACTGTCTCCATGAGTACACATTGAACATCTGTCTCATGAAGTCAAAGAATCATGGGGACATACTCAGGGCCTACATACAATGCCAGATTAGCCCACAACCTGACCCTACCATCAAGAGACTCCACACATCCTCACAGACTAGATCAAAGAAAGGAATATTGAGGTTCACTGTGACAGTCATGCATGTCACCCTACCACACAGACACTAATTCCTACAGAGAGATTCTCACACCCTCATCCCAGACATAAAATGACACATATTCCCACATGCAAATAAAAGTGGTAAGAAACACTTCTCACAGATTCAGAAACATCCCACAGAATTATTTCCCCCCTCAACATCCACACCCACATATCACTAGCACACTCCCACATCCTCTGTATCATATACACTCATGGGAGCTCAAGCTGAGGCCTTCGGGTGAAAATAGTGTGAGCTTCAGAGCTGCAAAGGCAGAAAAGAGGAAGGCCTCTTTTAGAGGAACCCTTCCACAAAAGCTTGTGACCTAAAGGGGCTCAGGGTTCAGCATGAAACAGTCCATTCACTGTGGCATCTTCCTCATTCCTGCCTAGGACTTTCTGGCCACTGCAGTGTTCGCCTTCATGTGGCTAGTTAGCTCATCTGCCTGGGCCAAAGGCCTGTCAGATGTGAAGATGGCCACAGACCCAGAGAACATTATCAAGCAGATGACTATGTGCCGCCAGACAGGGAACACATGCAAGGAACTAAGGGACCCTGTGACTTCAGGACTCAACACCTCAGTGGTAAGCCCTGGGAAGCTGGCTGGGCTGGAAGAGAAAAGCTGGGAGACACAGTCTGGCATGGGAAGTGGTGGAGACAGGGAGTGAGAGGCATGTCAGGAGATCCATGGGAGCTCCCAGGAGGAGGCATGCCTACAAAAGAAGGTTGAACAGTTCTAACCACGGGGATAGCACATACCGCCTATCCCCAAACGGGGAACACGAGGCCTTTCAGATTAGGCTGGGACAACTGGACCCAGCCCAGTCATGTCAAATCTCCTGAAAGTCAGTATCCTTTTAGGATTTATTTCCTTAAGTGCAAAAGAAAAAAGACTGTCTTGAAATGTTTTCCTACTTGGACGCCCCCTACTGGCTAGAATCAGTCTGAACATAGATGCTGTCAATTGACATAGATGCTGTCAATAGGTCCTGCTCCAAACTTGAGTATTCACTGAGTTCACAATACACATAGCGCCTTGGAAAGAACCTAACACAAGATTGCTTCCTATATTATTGTAGCAGATGCTAAGATTTGAATTCCTCTTTCCTGCCAAATGCTGGTTGTGCTATCTTGGGTAATTTAGCCTGTCTGAACTTAGCTTTAAAATTGATATAACAATGGCTGGAGAGATGACTCAATGGTTAAAAGCACTTGCTGCTCATCCAGACAGTGGTGGTACACACCTTTAGTCTCAGCACTCGGTAGGCAGGGACAGGCAGATTTCTGAGTTTTAGGCCAGTGTGGTCTACAGAGCTAGTTCCAGGACAGTGTCCTGGAACCCTGTTGGGTTGTGGGGAAGGAGGGGGGTTGAGGAGAGCAACACTTGCTGCTCTTGCAGAGTGTCCAGCTTCAGTTCCTAGCACCTACACATTGGCTCAGAATCTTCCATAATTCTACTTCCAAGAGATTTATACCCTCTTCTGATCATCTTGAGGACCAAGCATGCAGGTGGTACACATGAATACATGTAGACAAAACACTCTACACACCTAGACTGAAACTTAAAGGTCTTTAAAAATAAAATAAAGTGGAGATAATCAGCCCATGTGTGGTGGCACATGCCTGTCTGCCACTTGGGAGGCTGAGGAAGGAACACTGTTAAGAGTTTGAGGCCTTCTTGGGCTGTATAGTGTGTTGCAGGACAGCCTAGGCTACAAAACGAGACTTTGTCTCAAAATCATAAGAATAAACCGCATGTGCTAAAAATAATCAGAATGGGGATATCAACCAGGTGGAGTGGTGCCTGTCTGTAGTCTCTGCTACTCTGCAAGTAGAGAGAGAAAATTCAGCATTTGAGGCCAGGAATTCTGGGCCAGCCTGGGCAACATTTCAAGACTGTCTCAAAAAACAAAAAAGGATAAAATAAAATGTAGGTCTACTTCCTGTCCAAACATGGAAATTTTTTTTGTTTGCTTGCTTGCTTTTTCGAGACAGGGTTTCCCTGTGTAGCCATGGCTGTCCTGGAACTCACTCTGTGGACCAGGCTGGCCTTGAATTCACAGAAATCTGTCTGCCTCTGCCTCCTGAGTACTGGGATTAAAGGCATGCACCACCACTGCCTAGCTCAAGCCTGGAACTTTAAGTAAACCAATAAAGGTGCTCAGAAGAGGGTGTAACATACAGTAAATGGTATATAACATTTGTTTTTAAATATTTTGTGTAAGTTTCGTGTATTTATTTTTTAATTTTAGATTGTTTTTATTGAATAGCATATACTTTGGTAGGCATGATAGCACATGTTTTCAGTGCCAGCATTTGGGAACAGAAGCAGGTGATCTCTATGAGTTTGAGCCCAGACTGATCTACATAGAGAGTGTCCGGACAGTCAAGCTGCAGAATGAGATCCTATCTTAAACACACACACACAATAAATAAATGAATTTAATAAAAATAAATCCAAGAGTATTTGTCAAAAAATAAATAAAAGAGGGCTAGAGGAATGACTCAGTGGTTAAGAGCCTATATTTCTCTTCCTGAGGATGGGAATTCCATTCCTGGAACCCTTTAAACCTATCACTTTGGAAGGCAGAGGCCAGCCTGATCTACATAGTGAGTTCCAGGGCTGCAGAGCTACATAGTAAAAACCCTGTCTAAACAACCACAAAAAAAGCACTAGAGTGCAAGGCCAGCCTGGTCTACAGAATGATTTCCAGAGCATCCAGGACTAAAGAGACCCCATCTCAAAAAACAAATATATTTTTATAGATGTACATTTCTGTTTTATACATATGCATTTATGTGCTGATTTGCATATACATGCATTTACATATGCATCAATCAGTGATGTCTATTTCTTTAAAACATATACTTGTATATTTTACAAATTTTTAAAAGATTGATTATTTATACAGCATTCTGCCTACATGTGTACATGTGCACCAGATCTCATTATAGATTGTTATGAGCTACCATGTGGCTGCTGGGAATTGAACTCAGGACCTTTGGAAGTACAGCTAATGTTAACCTTTGAGCCATCTCTCCAGCCCCCATCCCATTTTTTACAAATTTAATTAGCTATATTTTGAAATATATACAAAATATAGTCCTGAAGCTAGTCTTGGATTGCTGAGCGGTGGTGGCACAGGCCTTTAACCCCAGCACTCAGGAGACACAGACAATCGGATCTCTCTGAGCTCCAGGTCAGCCTGGTCTACAGGGGGAGTTCCAGAACAACCGGGGCACTGTTACATAGGGAAACACTGTCTCAAAAAAAAAAAAATCATCATCATCATCCTGCCTCCAACTACCTAGGATTACAGATGTGGGCCACTGAGCTCAATAAATAGTTGTACGTGTAAACATCCCCGGGAATCTGAATCCTAACAAATGCCCCAATCCCAATTTCTTCCATAACTGATAGTCACAGAAGTTATGCCCTAAAAAATGCCATTCCTGTTCACTCAGCCTCAAAGTCCCTGGGATTGCCAAGGCAACAACTTTGGTCTTGTCTCCCTGCAGGTGTTCGGCTTCCTCAACCTGGTGCTCTGGGTTGGCAACCTGTGGTTCGTGTTCAAAGAGACAGGCTGGGCCGCCCCGTTCATGCGCGCACCTCCAGGCGCCCCGGAAAAGCAACCAGCACCTGGGGATGCCTACGGCGATGCGGGCTATGGGCAGGGTCCCGGGGGATATGGGCCCCAGGACTCCTACGGCCCTCAGGGTGGTTACCAGCCCGACTACGGGCAGCCAGCCGGTGGCAGTGGCGGTGGCTACGGGCCTCAGGGCGACTATGGGCAGCAAGGCTATGGCCCACAGGGCGCGCCCACCTCCTTCTCCAATCAGATGTAATCTGGTGAGTGACAGATGGGCAGCTGCGGCAGGGAGGGGTATAAGAAGTGAAGTTTGAAGGAACCAATGGACAGGCAGAACTACAAAAAAATGAGGAAAAATAGCCAATGAGAAGCGAGAAGGAGAAGGAAGAGGAAAGAGCAGTGCTCAGAGTAACCAATGAAAGGAGTGTAGGGGTACTTGCGCAGTAGAGAGCCACCGAAGTGTAGGTTTTCAGGAAGGGAAGAAGAGGTGGGTCTTCGAAATGATTGGTGTACCAACCGGAGATAGACTGGGGTAGGTAAACACTGGGTTTTGAAGGACGCCAGTGGCGGAGCAAGGTTGTGGATCTGCCGCTACCTTTCCATAACCCTTGTAGTTAAAGAGATGGTTTGGAATTTCAAATGAGGAAAAGGAGAGAGTCAGAGACCTTGGAACCACGCATACGCCTTCTCCTTGGGCCTTTAAAAAATAATAAATAAATAAATGCTTCAAGACAGCCAAGGCTACACAGAGAAATCCTGTCTCCAAAAACAAACATAAAAGAATGCCTGGCATGATGGAGCGCATATAACCCCAGCACTTGAGAGGCACAGGGGTCGCAAGATCTCGAGTCCTGCGTAGTCTGTATAGCCTGATCCTGTCTTAAAAAGAGAGACGGTAACAACACCTGAGTGGGTGTGGTAGTGACTGAGCCAAGATCGCCAGTCTTGTAAAACATCTCACATTTAATACATCAAAAAATTCTTGACCAGGCGGTAATGGCGCATGCATTTAATCTCAGCACCTGGGGAGGCAGAGACCTTTGAGCTCAAGGCGAGGCTGATTTACAAAGCAATTTCCAGGCCGCTTGGCCACACAGTGAGACGCTGTCTCAAATAATAATAATAATAGTGTCCTATTGATTCCAATTTTCAAAATATCTCCAACCTTTCCATTTTTCACAATGATCTTCCTTAACCTCTTCACAAGTGCCTCATCCATCCCATTTACAGCATGTTTTACCTCCCAGCATCCACAAGGATTCAGCTAGGCAACTGTCCTTCTAAGTTTAGCAATCACTGTCCTGTACTTGGAAGTCAGTGGTAGCACCTACTTAAAGGCAAAACTATTTCAGTGTGGTCACAGGCCCATATATGCAGCACTTCCCCACAGACACTTAATCTGACCTCCACCTACTAGAACTGTGCCAGGAACAGTTCTACCTCAGGGCCTTTGAACTTGCTTTCCCCTAAAATTTTACACATAAGCTTCTTTACCTAGCCATTTTGGTCACTCACTCAATGAAGTCTTTGTTTTTGTTGTTTGTCTGTTTATCAAGGGAGTTGTTTGGGTTTTTTTTTCCTTTTTTTTACAAGCTCAGGTCTCCTGCATGCTAAGCAAGTGTTCTACCACTGAGCTCTTTTCCCTTTTTATTGTGAGACAGTTTTACTAAGTTGCCCAGATTAATTGGAACTCATTCTGTAGCCCAGGCTGGCTTTGAATTTGCAATATTCCTGTCTCCATCTCCCATGTGACTGGGATTTACAGTCCTGCCCCACCACACCTGGCTTTGTTGTTGCTGTGTTGTCACTATTATTTTGAGATAAGGTCTCCTGCAGCCAAGGCTGGCCTGAAGCTCATTATGTAGCTAAGGATAATCTTGAATTCCTATTGTGCCTCTTCCTCCCTGTTTTGCTTGTTTCAGTTGGGGTCCCATTATGTCATCCAAGCTGGCCTCAAACTTGTTTTCCTCTTGCCTCTGGCTCCTAAATTCTGGGCTCACAGGTAGATACCACCAATCCTGTATCAGTGTTTATGGTCTAAATCAAATCCCCCTTGTTACCGCTCTCATCATAACCTATGTTTTCCTTATCACAATTTTTAATTACTAATTTATGGTTCATGGCCATATGCCATTAGATTGCAGGTATAAATAAGACTTATTTATGCTATGCACACATCACTTAGGGCACTTTTCTAAAAGATTCTGTTCGTATTTAATTATATGTATATATGTGTGTGTGTGTGTGTGTGTGTGTGAATAGGTGCATGTGAGTTCAAATGACCATGGAGACCAGGAGAAAGGATAGATTTGATGGTGCTGAAGTTACAGATGGTTGTAACTCAACCAGTGTGACTCACCCAGTGTGGGTTTTGGGAGCCAAATGTGGGTCCTCCAGAAGAGCAACCTCACTTAAAGAGTTTGGTTTTGTTTTGATTTTTTTTAGTGACAGGGTCTCACTACAAAGTCCTGGTTGTCATGGAACTCACTGTGTCAATCAGGCTGACCTCAAACTCACAGATTATCCACCTACCCCTGCCTCCTGAGTGCAGGGATTAAAGGCATGTGCCACCATACTTGGCCTGTTATCATCTTATATTAGATAATCCACTAATATGTCATATTCATTGTGTGAATGAAACCTGTTTTCCCCGATATAATGTAAGCCTTACAAAGATAGGGATACTTGTTATATGAATTTTCTTCTTCTTTGTGTGTGTGTGTGGGGGGGGGGTTGAGACAGAGTTTCTCTGTGTAGCTCTGGCTGTCCTAGCACTGGAACTCACTCTGTAGACAGGCTGGCCTTCCAACTCAGAGATCTGCCTTCTTCTGGGACTAAAGGCATGCTCCATCACTACCAGGCTCAACATGAATTTTCAACAGTGACTACAGCAGTACTGGTTAATGGGCTTTTTTGACTAGGAGAGGGGTCCTTAATACCCAGTTTCAGCCAGGTTAGTAATATCTTCCTCGAGAGACAGCTAAGATGAGGCTGACTCCAGATCTGTTAGAGAAGAAAAAAGCACAGTGGTCCAGTCCCTTCTTGAGGGTGCCACCATCATCTGGACCTCTTCTCTTTCTGTGTTTTTTGTCTCTACAGGTCAGTGAAGACCATGAAGACCCCACAGGTGGGCAAGAGCTCAACAGAAGGCCTGCCCCACATTCCATCCCCATCCCCTAGGTCTCCACCTCTCAACCCAGGAAACCCTAACTGTCTTTGCTGTGTATGTATGTGTATATATATATATATACATATATATATATAAAGATAGATAGATAGATATAGATATATATATATATTTATCTGTCTGAGCCTTATCCTCACCCACTTCTCCAAGCACTAGGGGCTCAGTCCTGAATGGGCTCCTTCCTAACCCTGACTTTGCATTCCTCAACCCCTATCTGTTCCCCAGCCCTGTCCCTTGAGGTAAGGGGGCTCTTGAAAGGGAACAGGAAAGGGACCAGACCTTGGCTGATGGAGTGGGTTGATGTGACTTTTCCTCTTCCTTCTTTCCCTCTGCTCCCCCCCAACTCTGGCCTTGGTTCCTCCAGCATCACATGAACAGACGCTTGAATAGAAATCCAATCCCATGGGTAGAACACTGGATTGGGTGGAGGCTTGGGTGATACAGATGGAGAGGGGAGGAGCTCTGGATAGAGAGGACTAGACAGCTGAGAGTTGAGTTCCAGGCATACTGGATGTGCAGCCTAAAAGAAAAGTGGTGTCTGCAGCATTCTGGAATGAGGCTAGATAGGACCTGGGGGAGTGGTTCTTTGAGGGACGTGGCTTTAACACAGTGGGCTCCAGAGTGGGCAGGCTTGGGTTGGATCTAGCATCTCTAAAAGGGGTGTGTCTTGGAGCATTCAGGAGTTTGAGCTTGATTCCAAAGAGCCTGAGCAAGGATAGAAATAGGGTTCAGGAATGAAAGCTGAAAGTGAGGTCCTGGTCAGGATTCCAGACAGGAATATGAAGAGTATGAGGAATGTGTGGTGGTTGCAGAAGAAGAAGCCCTTTCTGTAATGGGGCAGAAAAGAAAATATGTTTTCATTTTAGTGTAGTTTGACCAGTAGGCCTGAGCGCTGGGTGTGGGAGTCCGTGGTTAGAACCTGTGAGATGAGTTTTATGAAAAGTAGTAGGGAATACTCCTGGCCCCTGGGAATTGAGGTAACCTAGGATAAGCCAAGTATTGTAGTTTGGAGCATAATGGGTGTGATCCAGAGAGAAATGTCCCTTGTCACTCCCAAGGAGACAGCTAGATAATCAGAAGACAGAGTCTACAGGTCTGTGGGGCTGGCCCACGATCTTCCCCCTTTCCCTACCCTCACCCTCCACACTCCTGTTGTCCCAGAATACTTGGAGGCTGGGTCTGGAGCCCCAATCCTGTACCCTCTGCTGTGTCTGTGATGTTGGTAGTGCCTGTGATCATGTGTTGCCATTTTGTCTGACTGTGGCCCCTCCCTCTTCCCTCCAGACCCCCTACTTTCCTGTGCCCTTTGGCATTGTTTGAAGACCCCCTTCCCCAAGGAAGAACAAATATGAGAAATTTCCCTCTCCCAAATAAACTCCTCAACCATCTAGTAGTCCACATGTCTCTGATTTCTCAGTCTGTCTTTTTTGGCGGGTGCAGAAGAGAGAGGAGGCAACAAGAAAAGGAGACTTAGAGGGAGCTCAGACTCTGGCAACATCCTGCTTAAGCCTTGCTTACAATTTACAACTTGCTTACAACTCTGAGTCTCACTCTTCATTACATCTGTTTGCTATCCCAACACTAGCCATGGAGTCCTCCTAGAGTGTGGTACTCATGCTGATCCCTTAGCTACCACCCTTCCTGGCCTCAATGAAGGCTTTTCTCCTCAGATCCTCAAGGCCTCTCCAACTACAGAGACTCCACAAGATCTTGTTTCTTTGTTTCTGAACCCTTCAGGTCCTGTGGGATCTATCTCCTTTCCCTTGCCTCAGCCTCAGCAGAAAAACCAGAGACTTACCAGGTAGAGAGGCTGATTAATGGATAAGTGCCAAACCCCAGCTTTTCTCTGGACAAGGGTCAGGAAGTAACAGGGTTTTGCATAATGGGGTTGAGGAGGACAGAAGGAGGAGTTCCCGGGCACCCAAGATTAAAGGTCTGTCTGACCATTGCTACCTCATGCCTAATTAAAGGCTCCTCTTGGGCGCCTGAGTTCTGAGTTGTGGCTGATACTTGATTCCTAGCTCCGAGGCCCAGAGGTGCCTAGAGCAGGAAAGAGACCCAGCTCTGGAAGTGAGCTCAGGAAACGCAGAGATCTGTCTGGCAACAGAAAAATAGGTGAACAGGGAGGAAGTCTCTAAGACCTACTTCTTTGGGCTAAGGTCGAGGGGCGGGGGAGTGAAGGAGCACAATGGCTGGATGTGGATGGCCCAGAACTTGGCCAGAGACTTTTGTCTCTTTCACATAACCCTCAGTTTTGGCTTTGAAGATGAAATATGCCTAGTAGGACGGTGAGAGCCACAGAACACCAGCCAGGACTGAAGATGATATTGGAACCATTCTTGTAACATTCATCCCAGGAAAAGAATATCTGGGAAAGGACTAAGAGGTAGCTTTGACCCCTGCCCCCCAAAGCTTTCAAGATAAATCGACAGTATTCATCCAAACAAGCACTCTCATCATGTCTGCACTTCAAGCCCGCCCGCTTCCAGCTTTCAAACCCTAAAGGCTGTGTAGCACTGAGGGACACTGAAGGCCCAGACTTTTAACACCCTGATCTGGTTCTAGCCCTGGAAAGAAACTTCAGACCGCAGGCTTTGCAGCAAGGCACTCATTCACCTTTAGATAGGGGCCATCGCGGTGACTTAGACACTACAGGCTGGAGGCGGGTCCTAAGAGGCGTGCTCCTCCCACCCCGGAGTCAAGTTTACGGAAGAGAGCTGCCAGGGCCGACGCGCTGAAGCAGCGGACTCCATTCGCCTGACCCAGCTGAGCTTGACTCTGTCTAGGCGCGCCATGTTTGCGCGTGGGTCCCGGAGGCGCCGCTCCGGGCGTGCGGTGAGCAGGGCTCAGGGCAGTGGTGGGGGTCAGGGGTGAACTGAGACCCAGGTGAGGGGACAGGGCGCTGGAACAGAGGGGAGGTAGCCCAAGAAGGGTCTGGGAACTCCCTTCACCAACTTTCCCAGGCTTGGGAGCTGGAACTGAAGCACACTCGCAGATGCAGAAACGTGTAGATATGGTGGCTCAAATCCCTAAGACATCTCACATTTTTAACACCATTGCAGTCTGGGATCGCCCCCTTTCCTGTGAATTAATCCGAAAGGTGAAGAGAATAGGGTCCTGAGATTTGAGATTGAGCAAGGGATAAACATTGGGGCACTATAGAATGAGAGTGGTGCTGGGTTCTTTCACTTATGGGTAACATGAATCAATGAACTAAGGTTTAGGTTCAGAAGATTTCCATACTTCTCTCTGAGTCTAGAAGCTGACTTCCTAGATAGGAGGGTTTCTCTCTTTCTTTGAAAGATCTCTAACCAAGAAAGGTAGAATGCGGACCAAAGAAGAGAGTAGTCCCAAAATCTGAAGGGTAAAGCAAAGATTTCTTGGGCTAAGTCTTTCTGAATAAAACAGGGACGTTTTGCTGTCCTAAACATACTCCTCAGTTCCTCAGGTAGGAGAGTTGGAAGCAGGGTTGGGAAGAAGGACAACAGAACTTCTGAGAGAAGGGCAGAGTTCATGTGGGATCTCGGGGAAAGATGGGTTCACAGACGCCTACCCTGTGGAAATGGAGTGCTGCTGGCGCCCTGGATGTTGGAAGAGAAACCTGAGTGGGAATGCCCAGATTAGGGACTCTGCTCTGACAGACCTATCTGAGAACTACAGAGGGACATACCAGCTCAGACAGGGGAATTCCCTGGAAAAGGAATATACAGGAAAGTGGTCTCAGCTGCCCTGCCTCTGGTTTGATTGTTTCCTCCTCCCCCGTGCTCAAGGCGCGGTCTCAGCCTGCCCAGCGCTGCCCCCAGTGAGACAGGCCCCAGCCTGTGGTTGTGCCCCAGCCTGAGTCTGGGAGTGGAGGAGCAGGCGTTGACTTCTCCCTCCCTACTCCCGCACCTTATTTCTCCTTGCATCTACCCGCACCCACTACAGCCTCCAGAGGCAGAGGACCCTGCTCGCGGCCAGCCTTGTAATTCCTGCAGGGAACAGTGCCCAGGCTTCCTGCTTCACGGCTGGAGGTAAGTGACCCTAGCCTTTGTCAGAGAGCACAGTTAGGAAAGTAGCCTCTAAGCCCATTCCAGGACCCCGCCCCCTGACTCATTCCCAAGAGACCTGTTCCCAGGAGAGTTCCACAGCCCTGACTCCCCAAAAAAGTCTTCTCCCAAGTCTGAGTCCCATTTCTAGAGCCATCTTCTAGCTGATCCATAGACCCGGTCCACAGACCCTTTCTTAGGCTCAGAACTTGTCTCCCAGACCCAGTGTTCCCTCCTCCTGGAGCCTGGCACTCAAAATCTAAGAGCCCTTGGTCCCACAGACTCACAGTAGTGCCCCCAATCCTCCTACACAAAAGCCAGAGACCTGCCTTCAGGGGTAGTTATCCTGCAGAGCACAGAATTTCCCACCTGAGGAAATCCCTTGATTTATGACACCAGTCTCAGCCCCCTCGTCAGGCCTCTCCCAGGCCTTTTGCAAAGAAAATCTGGCCCAAGTACTAGAGCTGAAACAGTTAGGGTGAAGCTCTTCAGACCCTGAAGACCCACCCCTCCATCTCCTGTACCAAGTATCATAGCCCAACCCCAAGTCCTGTAGGCCCCTGTTTTCCAGACCTGTCATCAACCAGAAGCTGAACCTGGCACAGCCAGTGTCCCATGGCCTGTCACAAACAAAGTCAGATCTTGGCTCTTAGCCCCAACTCCTGTCAGCCCTCGCCTCAGGCACAGAGCTCAGTCCCAGCTCTGAGTCCTTTGGTGTCAATCTACATGTCCTGCCCTTTGGTTGAACGTGGGCTGCCTAGGGATCTTGGTGGATGACTCCTTAGTAATTGACTCCTATCCTGGCCCTCACAGAAAGATCTGCCAGCACTGCAAATGCCCACGGGAGGAACATGCTGTGCACACAGTGCCTGTGGACCTAGAACGCATCATGTGCCGGCTCATCTCAGACTTCCAGCGCCACTCCATTTCTGATGATGACTCAGGCTGTGCCTCAGAGGAGTATGCCTGGGTACCCCCTGGCCTTAAGCCAGAGCAGGTGACCAAAGGCTGGCCACCCACTCTCATTCTCCAATGGGTGCACACATATACAGGCACATATGCATTTGAGTGCAAACCTGTTCATGGAGTAATGCTGGAATGTGGTCCAAATATCAGTGTCTCTCTGTTCTGAGTGATCACTGGGCCAGTTCCCGTGGGTCTTGTTGACTTTTCATTCCATTCTTTTTCCTTTTTTAAAGCGTGTGTGTGTGTGTGTGTGTGTGTGTGTGTGTGTGTACCCTAAGAGTTCAGAAGAGGGTATCAGATCCATTGGAAGTGGAGTTATAGGGGTTGTCAGCTGTAATGTGTGTGCTGGGAACTGAATTCCAGTTCTCTGGATGAGCAGGATAGCACTTCTGACCACTGAACTCTCTCTCCAGACCCATTTCTATTCTATCCTTTACTCAAGGCTCTATCTCAGCACTTCATTTATCAGTCACATCACCACTGATGATTTGTTCAATTGTTACTGAGCATTTACTGTATGTCAGACACTTCTAGGCACTGAGGACAGTAAAGAATCCGTAAAACAAAGGCTGACATTATGGTTTAAGAATAGAGCATTTGCCCTAGCATGCATAAGACCCTGGGTTTTAACCCCAGCACCAAAACACACACATGTTGGCACTTATTTTTGCACATGGGAATATAAAAATCCAAAATGCTGTCTCTTATATAAAAATGCAAAGTATTTTTATATAACCCACACCTTATATTAAATGGCATACTATTTTTGTATATAACTTATGAACATCTTCCCATACACGTTAAATATTCTCTAGATTATAATACATGTTATAATACGTGGCACTGTAAGTGCCATATAAGCAGTTGTATTATTTCTGGGCTGAGATTTGTAGCTCTGTTGTGAAAAGCATGCCTAGCATGCCTAGCATGCACAAGGCATTGGACTCAAGCCCAGAACCACACACACACAAAGATACTGTTCAGGAAAAAAATTAGCTGGGTGTCATGATACATGCCTGTAATCCCAGCTTGGTGGATGCTGAAGCGGGAGGATTACCACAAATGCAAGACTGTGGTATAGAGAGAGAATACCAGGCCAACCAGTGATAATAGTAAGACCCTATCTTTTTAAAAAAATGATGATAATGGAAAGAAAAAAATCTGCATGTTGCTGGTTAGTAGTGGCACATACCTTTAATCCCAGCTCTCAGGAGGCAGAGACAGTCTTATCTCTGAGTTTGAGGCCAGCCTGGTCTACAGAGCTAATTCCAGGAGAGCCAGGGTTACACAGAGAGATGCTGTATAGGAAGAAAAAAAAAGAACTCTGTGTATAGAGGTATTCAGTTCCTATGGGTCTTCTAAAAATATCTTTGCTTAAACCCTCAAATGTGGAACTCACAGCTGGAAAGAGATGGCTTTGCATCAGGTGGCATAAGGGCTATGGAATAAAAAAGAAATCTGAGGGAAATAATGGGAGGGAGGCCAGGATTATAAATAGAGTGCCCAGGCAAGCCCTATCTGGGCTGCCCTGAAGAAGATGTGAAGAACAAGTGAGCCTTGCAGAAATCTGAGGTTGGCAAAGTCCAGGCAAAGTAAGTAGAAGTGCCAAGGTACAGAGGCAGAATGTGTTTGGCACATCTATGAGAGAAAAAGCGAGGAGGCCAGTGTGGCAAGAGCAGGGTGAGCAAAGTAAGAGTGCTTCCAGGAAAGGTCAGAGGAACTGGGGGTCATGGAGAGGACTTTGCTCTGAGTGAGGGGCTGTTCAAGAGGACTGTGAGAAGGGCATGACTTGTCCTATTATATAACAGTATATCTAACAGCCTGTAGTAGTGAGAGTAGAAACAGGACTAGTGAGGAGGAAGCTGGGCCAACACCCTGCCTCACTGCTGAGTGAGGCTTGGTTTTTGGAAATATGTACAGTGCTAGGACTGGAAGACTGGGCCTTTGCACATACTAGGCAACCGCGCTACCACTGAGCTGTGAAGCCTCCCAGCCTCAATTCTGGATACACTGTCTTTTGTTGTTTGGGGAGGATTTTTCTAAGACAGGGCTCTGTATCCCTTGATTGGCCTGGAACTCACTATGTGACCTAGCCCAGCCTAAACTATATAACAAGTCCCAGTGTTTAGGAAGAGAAATTAATCCTGGCAGTGGTAGTATGTGCCTTTAATCCCAGCCCTTGGAAGCAGATGGATCTTGAGTTTGATGCCAACCTGGTCAAGAAAGGGAATTCCAGGACAGCCCGAACTACACAGAGAAATATTGTCTAGGAAAGGAAAGGAAAAAGAAATTGAAAGCCAGGCACAGTTGCACAGGCTTTCATTACCAATACTTAGGATGCTGACTGAGGCAGCTAGATCTCTGTGAGTTCAAGGCCAACCTGGCCATCAATTTCCAGGCCAGCTAGTGCTACATAGTGAGACCCTCATATGTGTGTGTGTGTGTGTGTGTGTGTGTGTGTGTGGTGTATTCAGTAATGGTTAAAGTGAGTGAGAAAGAAGTGAAACTGAAAGATGGCTCTAAAGATGAATGAATGAACTAAGTAGTATGAAAAAAAGCCAGCCAGGCAGTATTGGTGCACAGCTTTAATCCCAGCACTTGGGAAGTTGAGATAGGCAGGATCTCTATGAATTCAAGACCAGATTGGCCTACTACACAATGAAACCCTATCTCAAAAACCAGACAAGAAAAACACCAAGACAAACCAGGCATGGTAGTGCATGCCTGTAATCCCAACACTAAGGAGACTGAGGCCAGCCTGATCTAAATAGCAAGGTCCAAACCACAAGAACTACATATCGAGAGCCCCATCTCAGAGGGGCAAGGGAAGGAAAAAAGAGATAAAAGAAAGTCAATCAAGAGCAAATTTGAACAAAAGTTTGTGGTGTTAGTTAGATAGCCACATTACCTAGGATGTGGGGAGAGGTCACAGGGCAGCATTTGTGACACCTTAGCCGACAGATGATCCTTAGAGCCAAGAAGGTGAATGCAGTTTCCAAGAAAGGGCGTACAGACAGAGGAGCAATTTAAAGGATGAGAAAAACAGCCAGTGAGGAAGGAAGGAAACCAGGGCTCTGTGGTATCCTGGATGCCAAAGGAAGAAACTGTTTTCAGAGAGTGATCAACTGGGTCCTGGACTGCTGATGGTCTGACCAATGAGGACTAAGACCTGAACAATGATTCTTACAATGCAGACATCCTCAGTGACCTTAACAGCTTTGCAGGTGGCCAGGGCCAGAAGACTGACTGGAGTGGGGTCAAGATACAAGGAGAGCAGAGGAAGTGCAGTACCCAGGAATTTTCACAACTCCTTTGAGAAGTTTTGCTATAAAGGGAAGAAGAGAGCAGGCCTTGTAGGTTTTCCCAATGGACACCCCAATCACTCAGGAGCTTTGGGGACAAGGATTATATCAGGAGGCGTGCCCTTCAGATGATTTTAATTTTCCCGTAGAACCAGGGACCCATGGGCTTCATTGTACCCTGGCTCACCCCTAATTGTCATTGTTTTCTCACACCCTTCCATGTCCTCCCAGGTTTATCAATTTTTCAGCTGCCTTCCAGAGGACAAGGTGCCCTATGTCAACAGTCCTGGGGAAAAATACAGGATAAAGCAGCTGCTGCACCAGCTACCCCCACATGACAGTGAGGTGAGGAGTGGAGAAGACAGGATGAGCATGACAGGAGTGGGGTACAGCCTGGACAGATCCAGGGCAACCGGAAAGAAATGGGCAGGGTCAACTACGGAAAGGTGAGCTGAGGTGAACTGAAAGGTCTGGAGAAGCAGGAGCCAGAAGGGGATACTCCTTGACCAAATTTAGCTGAGAACTGAGAGAAGAGGTGAGGAGTAGGTATTTCAGACAGTAGACAACAAATATACAATGGCCTAGAAAACTCTGCGAGCATGGATGAGGCCTAGAAGACTCCTTCTCTCCCCAGGCACAGTACTGCACAGCCCTGGAAGAGGAGGAGAAAAAAGAGTTGCAAGCCTTCAGCCAGCAGAGAAAACGGGAGAACCTGGGGCGGGGCACTGTTCGAATCTTTCCAGTGACCATTACTGGGGCCATCTGTGAGGAGGTGAGCTAGAGGGGGTCTCAGCAAGTGAGGCCCTGAGGCTTACCACTCACTTAACCCCATGGGGTGTCTCTAGAGCCTTCTGATAAATAGAATTTGTCCCTTGGATACCAATATTGGGTCTAATTTGTCTCTAAGGCCTTGATGTATGTTTCTGGAGTTTCCTCTCCTCCATGCAGAGGACATATAGCAGCAACTGTCTCTTTGGTTGTGATCAGAAATTGTTCTTTTTTTTTGGTGGGGGTATGCAAGACAGGGTTTCTTTTTGTATTAGCAACTGTCCTGGAACTCAGAGAGATCCACCAGCTGTGGCCTCCCAGGTGCTGGGATTAAAGGCATGTGCCACTGCACCAGGACTTGTTCTTAAAATCTGACCCTCATGGGTAGGCATGGTGGCTTACACCTATAATCTCAACATTTGGGAGGCTGAGGCAGGAGGATTGCTAAAAGGGCAACCCAGGCTATATTATAAGACCCTGTTTCAAAACAATGCAAATTAATAACAACAAATAATAATATTTATAAACTGATACATAGTGCCAGAGCCTGAAGTCTGAGGAAGAGCTGTCCTCAGTTGGTGGAATTCGTCTCCAAGGACTTCTCTGGTGGATGGAGGCCTGTCCTTAAAACTATTTGGTGATGTCCATTGGCTGAGACCTCTATGGATGGAGGCTATCTCTACAGCACCTCCATAGTATTTGCCAAAGCTACCTAAAAGGTTTGCTTGGAAGGCCACCCATGATCACTAAGGCTTGTCAACATGAGCAGAGTCAGTCCTTTATGTGCCCTCCTCTTCCCTATGATTGAGCACTATCTCAAATGTATCCCATAGGTGGGGCTAGTTACTAGAGAATCAGGGGTTCAAGGCCAACCATTACTGTATATTAAATTCAGAACCACCCTGGGCTACACGAGACCCTGTAGTAAAAAATATACAAAGCTTTACCATGGGAAAGGCCCAAGTTGTCACAAGCTTGGCTGACCCCATTCATCTGACTATCTTGGTGACTGTGATGGTGTCTGTCATTTGGCAGTGTGGAAAGCAGATTGGAGGTGGAGACATTGCTGTCTTTGCCAGTCGCGCAGGCCTCGGGGCCTGTTGGCACCCTCAGTGCTTTGTGTGCACCACATGCCAGGAGCTGCTGGTTGACCTCATCTATTTCTATCATGCTGGCAAGGTCTACTGTGGGCGCCACCATGCTGAATGCCTGCGCCCTCGCTGTCAAGCATGTGATGAGGTTTGGGCCTCCCTAGCCAGGGGTGGGAAGGCAGGGTGGACAGAGCCAGAGACCAGCTCTTCTGACAGTCCCAAGTGATCTGTGCCCCGCAGATCATCTTCTCCCTGGAATGTACGGAGGCCGAGGGCCGGCACTGGCACATGGGTCACTTCTGCTGTTTTGAGTGTGAAGCTTCGTTGGGAGGTCAGCGATACGTCATGCGGCAGAGCCGCCCGCACTGCTGCGCTTGCTATGAGGCCCGTCATGCTGAGTACTGTGATGGCTGTGGGGAACACATCGGTGGGTGAACGCGATGGGAAAGGACAGGGTGGGGGTGTATGAACAGCCCTGGCCCCGTTCACCACTTCTCCCCTTCTACCTCCTCCTTCTCCTCTTCTTTCCTTCCCCCCCTCACTTCCTTTGGTGCTGGAAATGGGACTCAGGGCCAGGACCTCCAACATGCTCAACAGATTTTCTATCACTGATTTACGTACTCCCCAGCGTAGATGTCATGCTTTCTAAATCCCACCTACACAGAAGTCTCCCACATCACATACCTAAATACACGTGCTTAGAGTGATTCCAGCACTCTAAGGTGAAGCCTTTACTGCTCAGAGCTATGCTCTGGTCTTTTCTAATTTCCAACTTCATCCAACCTTAAGTCCTAGCTTCTAGGGCACCTTACCTTCTTTTTTGTTTGTTTGTTTCTGAAACAGGGTTTCTCTATGTAGCCTTGGCTGTCTTGGACTCACTTTTTCAAAATCGCTGGCCTCGAACTCACAGAGATTTACCTGCCTCTGCCTCCCTGAGTACTGGGATTACAGGCGTGAACCACCACGACTCCGGGCAATACCCTACCTTCTTAAACTGGCTTCTTTCCTACCAAATCCATGTCCTACCTAAGTCCCCATCCCCACTATCCACACCTCTTTTCAGGTCCAGCCTTTTATTTGCCTTTTATCTGAAGCTGAGTGGACTCCCAATGACCACATATTAGAGCTCAGTGCCCATGTATGCTCTTTAAATGAGCATCTTAGATAAGAAAGGAGAGGGCACCATTGCCAGTTCCTCTCCAAAAGATAAGATGAGGGCCAAATCTCACATTATCTGCCTTCTCCAGAGAGAGGTCCCCTTCTGGGAATGAGGAGGAAAATCAGGGTGCCCTAGCACAATCCCACACCTCTTAAGAAAGAACTGCTTATGGAGGGTAGGCTACGAGTGCTGCCTCAGTTTTCCCACTCATGTTGGTCCCCCACAGGCCTGGACCAGGGCCAGATGGCTTATGAGGGCCAACACTGGCATGCTTCAGATCACTGCTTCTGCTGTAGCCATTGTGGTCGAGCACTGCTGGGCCGCCCTTTCCTGCCACGCAGAGGCCTCATCTTCTGCTCAAGGGCCTGCAGCCTTGGATCTGAGACCACAACTCCAGGGCCTAGCCTCCGCAGCTGGAGTGCCAGCACAGTCACAGCACGGCTCACAGCTTCCCGGGCTTCTTTCTCAGCTACAGAGGGGACATCAGAGACAGCCAGCAAAGGCACCTGTACCAAGGCAGAGTCTGGTGAGCCTTGTCTCCTCCACCCGGCCTTTCCTGGGCTGTTCAACCTTACCCTGCAGCATCCTGTTTCCCCAAATAGCTGGGCCCATCCTTCTACAGGCTATTTCAGGCCTAGTCTCTAATCCTAACTCCACTTGTCTGCTGAACCATAGGTTGGGCCTGAGGCTGCAGATTCCATAACACACCTCAGCTCTTCCTATCTTGAGCCCAAGCACTATCCTCACTTCCTCCAACTAAGTCACCCTCTACCCACTGTACCCAGGCTTCCCCTGCATTCTATTCAAACCAAATCTACTCCAACCCTTGATATAGCCCCTCCTGGCCAATCCCTCACCCCATTCATGGGCCAAAACCGTCCTCATGCTAATTTACTTCCTATCCTTCTCTCCACCCAAAGCCTGCAGCAAAGAGTCAAACTTTGGGGTATCCAATCTCTGACCCTCTGCTCCACTTCCCAGTCCCAGAAGGGGGAAGAAGGCATTCCCAAGTCTTCCCTCAGGTAAGGGCCAGATAGAGCTGGGCAGATACCGGGAGTCTTCCATTTTTATTTTTTCCCTAGCTGCAGGTACTGACGAACCCTCCCACTTTCTGAGAGGAGGCCCTCACCGTCACTCTATGCCTGAGTTGGGGCTACGGAGTGCTCCTGAGCCACCCACAAAATCCCCTGGCCATCCTGCCCTGCATCCAGATAACGCCTTTGGTCGCCAGAGTACCCCGCGTGTCAGCTTCCGAGACCCTCTGGTGTCTGAAGGAGGTCCACGACGGACCCTGAGTGCACCTCCAGCCCAGCGCCGCAGACCACGAAGTCCCCCACCCAGAGCCCCCAGCTGTCAGCGCCGCCGACGCCGACGCCAGCGCCGCCGCGGGAGCCACCATCACCAACACCATCCTGGCAGACATGTCTACCATCGATGTGACTTGGGATCGGGTTCAGATTCAGGATCTTGTTCCAGCTCACCCTCTAGCCCCAGTTCAGAGTCGTCTGAGGATGATGGCTTCTTCCTAGGGGAACGTATCCCACTGCCCCCTCACCTGTGCAGGCCCAGGACCACTCAGGGCACTGCAACTGAAACCTGTAACTCCCCAGCCCCACCACTTGTCCAGGCATCTCACCCTGCAAAGCCTCACCAGACCCGAGACAAAAACTGCATCGTGGCTTAAAGGAAGGCAGTTTTAGGAGGGACTCTAGTAAGTCATAGTACCCTTCTTTGTCTTAGTGAAACAATGTAATAGTTGTTAAAAAAATAAATTAAAAAAAAAAAACAGGCCTGACTTCTTTGCTCCAATAGCTTTACCTCAGTTTCCCTCCTCCTGATGCTAACAAACATTTGATCCCCCCCAAAAATCAACTTATTCATTATAGACTTTAACACATTTTATCATTTATTTAGCCCTTCATAGCTACACAGAGAAAAGGGTTCTTTGTAGTGAGTGGGTCACTCATTTTGTAGCTTATTTGGGGGTATGATTCAAGCAGAACTCATGTCAGCAGAGCAGTACTGCAGAGCAGAGGGGGAACTAGGTACACCCATAAAGGTGACCACACCCAGGAGGGTTGACTGGCAGGCTGGAAGACAAAACTCCCAGAGAAGGCACTTTTACAGGGATATAGCTCAGTGGAGAGTGCTTGCCTTGTACACACTCAGCTCTAGGTTCAATCTCTTGTACCATAAGCACTTTCAACGAGGTCAGAGAATTGGCTGGGAGTGTTGTGGAAACAGGAGGAGGTATTTTTTTTTGAAACAGGATCTGTATAACCCTGGCCACGGACTCAGAGATCCACCTGCCTCTGCTCTCTTGAGTTTGGATTAAAGGCGTACACCACCACACTGTGCAGGAGGAAATTTTTGATGGAGGAGCTATTGGCAGGTAGCAGAGTCAGACAAATAAGGATCATGGACCATCTGTGGGGTCTGCAAGAGGAAGAAAGAAAAAAACTGATGAATCCACATGCCCATTTTTACAGACAGGAAGGCTTACACACTTATGACATTAAGAATCAATATGGGACAGAATTGCCAGTCATATCCTTCCCTAGGAGGTCCTTTTCCTTTTTTCTTATTCTTTCTTTCTATTTCTTTTTTTTTCTTTATGGGTGGGGGTATTTTTTTCTTTCATTTTGTTTTTCAAGACATGGTTTCTCTGTGTAACAGCTCTGACTGTCCTCGAGCTCATTCTGTCGACCAAGCTGGCCTTGAATTCAGAGGCATGTGCCTCATGACTGTTGAGATTTAAAGGTGTTTGCCGTCACTCCCTGGCTTTTTTCCTTTTTTCTGTTCTAAAGGTGCACACAAATTTACACACACACACACACACACACACACTTACCGGTGGGGGCCGCTGTATGTCTTTGCTGCTTTAGAGGGAAGGTGAAATACGCATCATAGCCAAAGAGCACTGTAGCAGCTAGGCCCAGTACCTGGGAAGATAGTAGAAAAGGGACTGGATTAGAGAGCCTACTCAGACTTTGTTTCTTTATGTTTTGTATTCAACTGCAGGGACTGGCCCAAGTAAGTTAGTGACTCCAGCCTCATGCTAGGAAGGTAGGGAAGGTCAGGGAAAGGCCAGGAGTCTGAATAGTTACTATGTCACCATCTCTGTAGTACCTATGAGAACATGACATCTAACATCATTGCCTCACACGTAGATTGATTGCTTCTTACTACATTTGAGACAAAGTTTTAGCAGACAGTAGAATAACATGTTAACAAAGGGGCTTCCTTTGTCTCTCACAAAGGTCTGTGTCTCACAAGAAACTGTTTTCACAGCAAATGATCTTGGGAGATAAAAATCCTTGCTGGAGGCAGACTTTGCTGCAAGTGCTGAGAGCAACTTTGGCCTGGTGTGGCTCATGTACTCCTGCACAAGTCCCCTAGGTCCTCAAAGCCTTTTTCTGTGCTTTGGATCTGCTTCTTGGGCCCTTACCCCAGCAGCAATTTTGGAGCCGCCTCTTTGCTCTACAAGGACAACAATGGAGGTGATCAGGTACAGGATGGCTGCTATGAGGGATCTGAAGAAGTCCTATGAAGTGGATGGACAGAGAAAAAGGTGATTTAAGCCTCCAGCCTTCTACAGACCATTCAAACTTCCCCACCCCCTACCCATCCAGCCTTGGCAATACTGGCCCCTTTCTCACAGTCCAAGGCCAATTGATGAATGATATCTTAGAGTGCAGGTCACACATGTAGAAGACAAATAACACAGCAGCGAAGATCATCTCAATCACCGACAGGGAGGAGTACGCTGATGTAGAAGCACTGAAGCAAATTAAAATCACCAGGCACAGTATCTGAGGGGGGCAGGGACAAGGGACCTCAGTCAGCCATGGGTTAAGAGCAAAGGTTGAAATTAGAAAAGAGGGATCTCAAACTCAAATATCCAAAAACCGTGAAATCCACTTCCCGGGACTGGAGATGTAGCTCAGTGGAGGAGCATTTGCCTAACATGTGCAACACCCTAGGTTCCACCCACTCGGCGGAGAGCTGGAGGGGGTGGAGGGGAGAACAAAAAATTCTTTCTCCCAAATAACTACCAGGAGAAAATGACACGCAATAAAACTCCTAAACCCTCTCTCGCATGCTCGTTGTTCTTCGAGCTTCGTCTAGGAGCTTTACAAGTCTTCTTTCACTCAATCATCCCAATAATCTAATGAGCCAGGTACTAGTCTACTTTATACATGAGAAAAGTGAGTCACAGAGAGGTTAAGTGGCTTCCCCAGGGTCACCCAGTTAAGAAAAGAGAAGAATTATGTGCTTCAGTTCCCCTTTCCCTGAGGGGAGTGGCTCTGCCAGGTGTTTGGTGAGCACTGGTGGCGCCAGCTCCAAGCCTTTAATGGGAGGGACATGAGGTTCCCCAGGCAACCCCCTTGGGAAAGAGTGTGACTGACACCAGCAGGGGAGGGATCCGTTAAAGGAGCCGCACCCCTTTTAGAAGTGACCCAAAGGCAGTGCGCGCTTTGAGGCAGATAGAAAACCAAAGTTCCCTATAACCATCCAAAAAGCTAAAGACCTTCCATCCAGTTCCACACGGGCAGGGAAGAACTGGTGAAGGGTGGAAAGCCCTACCCTAGAGGACTAGCTCTATCCCACCCCAACAGGCCCCGCCTTTGGGCGCACTGCCAGCCCGCCAGCCAGTGCCCAGGCTGGTCACGCCCTGCCACGAGAGGCTTCCACTCCCCAGGACCCCTTCTCTCCTTCCACTAGCAGCCTACACCCGCACAGAGCCCCCAACATTAGTGAAAAATTATTCGCCACACCGTGCACTACTGGCTCTCCACTACTTCGCCCATGCCCCACCGAACACCCTGCAACCTTGGCTTAGATCCTCCTCCTCGAACTCACCCACTTGCACCCCACGACTAACCAGCCGGGCCACGTGCCTGCCTCAACCGGGACAGTCCAGTACCGAGTGGTCCAGCCTGCACATCTGACCTCTGCCCACCCTCCGGCCCCGGAACACTCACAATCTCAGCAAACAAGAGCAGTCCCTTTCTGGTGCGCGAGAAGCTTGTGCAGGCTAACCAGCAGCCAGGGGCTGAGAGGCGCTCAGAGTCCGCCATGGTGTGTGCTGGAATCCCTGGGACGCACAAGAAGCTCTGCTTTCTGGCTCACAGGTTCGAGGTCGCTGCACACCCGGCCGTCTGCCCCGCCGGTCTGTCCGGGAAGGGAGCCCCCGGGCAAAGGAGGGAATGAATCACCGCGCCTAGCTGAAGCAGGCGGGGCCAGAGGGGGATGGGCCAGGTGGCTGCCGCCCCGGAAGCCCCCATTGCCCTCAGGCCGAAGACAATACGGGTCCCGCACACAGCTCTACCTTCGAGATGCCAGGCAGCAATAAGTACCAGGAGCAACACTATAGGGACCCTTCAGTTTTTGTTTTGTTTGTTTGTTTTTTAATGCAAAAGCGCTACAAAGGAAATCTGGCGCTTTCCTCCGTTTGATTTTAGCCAAAAGGCCAAGCAGCAATAGGGTGACTCAGTTTCATTAGCTGAAAAAGTGGCCGAGGCCCTGTTTAAATACGAAATTCTCGAGGACATGTATGTTTCCTGAATTCGGAATGCTTTGAATTTTAAAAAGCTTTCCTTTTGCATATTTAGCAGTGGTTCTCCACCTGTGGGTCGCCACCCTCTTGGGTTCCAACGACTTTTTCACAGGGGTCACCTAAAACCGTCAGAAAACACAGATTCATTACTATTCATAGCACTAAACAGAATAATTACGATTCATAGCAGTAGCAATATTACAGTTATGAAGTAGCAACAAAAAAAAATACTTTACGGTTGGGGGTCACCACAATGTGAGGAAGTCTATTAAAGGGTCGCAGCACTAGAAAGGTTGAGAACCTCTGATATATAGTGTATTACCTAACACTCTAGGCACGATCTGTGGAATTAAAACTTAACTGCCTGAAGAAATGCCAATAAGTGGGATGGATAAAGACAGAAAATTGTTCCTGATTAGGTCAGGTCAGGTTGTGTGGTCCAATGGTACCAAACTGGGGTGAAGAGGATGTGGTCCAGAGTTTGAGAGGCTTTGGTTAGAAAGGATAGTGCACTGTGAAATAGTGTTGTGGGCGTGCTGCAAAGACCAAAGGAGAACAGGACCTGGTGATCAACCTGGTAAATCTTAGTGAGTATCCTCAATGTGCTTAGAGCTCCTGCGTCTGTGCTGAACCTATTTTCTAGTTCTGAGAGGCCAACCCAGCTTTAGCTAAAGACTTGGGGAAAGAATGCATTTTTTTGCTGAGAGCTGTACAACGTAAGGGGTGGTTCTTGGAGTATGATTTTTGGGGAAGTTTGCAGTGTTTTTTCTTGAGCAGTTCATTTCTCTTGGCCTTGTTGGTGCCTAACTCTGAGACGTGAGTAACCTGAAATTAGGGCACCTCCAACCCCAATATGTTCTGGACTTATACTCATCTCAAGTATAAAGAAATCACTGGAAGGTTCTGTTAGCCCCCACCCCAAACATAAGTCCTTTCCAAATAAAGGAAAGGGCTCCCTATTACAATTGCCATTGTTGAAAGAATGAGTAATGGAAAGGTTGAAACATTTTCCCCAGAGTTGAATGCATGCATTCAAGCAGCGATAATACCTGAACTTGTGGAACATGACCAATTTAGCTCTCTTGTAGCTCCCATTAGTACAGATGCCCTCTCCATCCCCACTTCTACCCCACCCCCAGCTTTTCCTTGGTCTTTCAGGTTCCACTTCAAACATTATGTCTTTAACTGGACGCCAGCATCACACCACCTCCCCCACAATATAACCTATCTTTTTTTTTTCCTTTCATTTAGTTTGTGTAGCCCAGGATGGCTTAGAACTTGTGATCCTCTTGTCTCAGTTGCCCACTTGGGAGAAATTACAGGTATACATACTCTCCAGCCAGAACCTCCTTTTTCTTAGTTTTGTAACTGTAGTTCTCTTGGAAGTTATCTTTTATGTATCCTTATCATTCTTGTCTGATATCAGTCAACTTTCACTATCCTAGCTACACAAAGCCACAAAGCATTCTTTTGCTCCCTGGCATCCCGTAGAACTGGTATTTGTCAAATATGGGTGAATTAAAATGAAAGGCTTCTATAAAAATCTCTAACTAATCTTGCTTTGAGCTCACCCCCTCTGATCTATTTGCACTCTCTCAGAGGGCATCATTTTCCCCCTTTGAGAAATGATCTATCAAGAGTTGTTGAGTAGGTGTGTAACTAGATGAAAACAAATACTCCATTAAAGCCAGCAGCAGGGTGAAGCTAAACTAAGTAAATGGTAGCTGGGGTTACTATGTTAGTTCCCTGGGTGTGCCTGTTTAGGAATTGTGTACTAGACTCCTTTCCTGACTTTTGGGGAGCCGTACTCCCACTATACTCTGAGTCATGAGTAGCTGGAAGTCACCCACACACAAACACTTTTAAGTGTTCATTTCTTTATTCCTCAGCTGCTGCCTGTCCCTGTTTGGTTTTGCAGTCTGTCCCACCCCACCGCCAGTGCCACCTGAGACTCTGTTCCTGCTATTTCACCCCCTCCCGCCCCCTTCTCCACCGCATCCTCCTTAATAGGGGCGAAAGTTGCCTGTTTAGACCACAACTTCCCTCCTTGGGGGATGGGACTGAATGTTCAGGATGTGCTTAACAGCAAAGGTGACTGGACATTTGTAGCATAGGCCAGCGCCTGCCTGCTTTGCGGCTACCCGGGTTGGAGTTTACTGTCCTTATAAGCATTTGACAGTAGCACTCAACTCCGGGTGGAGGAAACTCTAGTCTCTTCACAGACCAGGATCGCCCAGAGCAGTTTATCACCAACTATGGAAAAAGGGAGGAGTGGCCCAAAGACTTCTAATGGCCCTTTTTAGCCTGCCCCCCCTCCCCAGGCAATGACTCACACCTTCCCCTCTCTGTCTCTAAACGGGGTCCAGGGCTGCAGCCCACGCCCCTACGGTAGCAGTCTCCAAGCCAGTCAAAGCTAGTTTTTCAAGCCGGAAGTGGGACACCACTGACTATGGGAGGAGAAAGGCACCGGGCAAGCGGGAATCCTGAGCCTACTGGGGCACTCCTTCAGCAGCCCTGCTTTTGCATTCCCCACGCCAAATTGCTATAACGTTTGTACTTCAAAAGTGAAGTGAATGAATGGGGAAAAGTGCAGGGCTTAGCAAACCAAAGCCAAATGGGGAGATAGAGAAATGAGGATCATTTTGGAAGCATGAAGGAAGCAGCAGACAGCTTTCAGCTGGTTTCAAAAGGGCCCTCATCGAAACCAGATCAACCCACCCCTCCCTTCCAGGGTGGACTGGGAAGCCTCACCCTGCCTAGAGCACCTGACAAGTCAGGACTGGATTCAGCTATTTTATTACCTCTGGGCTAGGAAGCAACTAGGAGAAGCTGAGCGAAGGTGGGGGATGAGGGAGTGGGGTGCAAGCGCTCTGGGAGGGCTATACCACTGGCGTCTTGAAGGGGTGGTGACCAGTCCACTGTGCAGTGTGTAGTGGGAGGGGCACTAGACGAGGTTAAAGTTTTAAGGGAAACGCTTAATGCCTAATAATTTGACATGCTAGAACCAGGCGGAACTTCACCAAGTGAGCACAGAGCTGTCTGTTGGTGCTCAGTACCTCTGCCTTCCTGCTATCATCTCCTGAGCCAGCTGCACGGCCCCACCACGAACCCCTAGAGCCCGCGAGAGCCGGTCTTCGCTCGGTACCAGCCAGGGCCCAGGGGTACCAGGGATACGGTCGTCCAGGTCTTCCGTGGAGTGCTCCACTGTGTGAAACACATGGCCAATAGCCACTGCCTCTGGACTAGGTTCCGGACTGGGCCGGGTCTTGGGCCGTTGGTGAACTGGGGAAATGGTGCTGCGAGACTTCCTCATCCTGCTTCTTCTCGGATCTGAGCTGTGATCTGGAGATAGCAAGATTGAGTGGTGAGATAGGGAATGGAAGAGAGGCCAGAAAAGCTCTTAGGGAAAGTTGTCTTCAAGGCCCAGAGGTGCTGCTCCGTCACAAACCTCAACATTCCCCAGCTCCAGATATACCCCTCAATCCAGGCATAGCAGATTATCTACTGAGCTGTCTTGCCATCCCCCTTTTTTTGTTTCTCACAAGTAAACCCTTTCCTCTCTAAAAGAGAGTATCTGGGAGATGGAATCCAAATGGCTTCTCAGATAGCTAGGCAAGCACTACACCACTGAACCTCATTCAGACATCAGAGTCTCCAGTCTCTATACCCTTACCCCATTTTCCCATCGAGACCCATGCTGCCTTCTCTAAAGACTAAGACTTTTCCTTCTGAGCGGGGTGGTGGTGGTGCACACCTTTAAAGCCAGCACCTGGGAGGCAGAAGCAGGTGGATCTCTGAGTTTGAGGCCAGCCCTGGTCTACAGACAGGTCCAAGATAGGGCTACACAAGGAAACCCTGTCTCAAAAAACAAATATATATAGAGAGAATAAAGAAAAAAAAGAAAAGACTTTTTCTTCTGAAAAAAAAAAAAAGCTCTCCCCTCCTCTCCTAAGACCTCAAAAGCATCCTCTCATTCTTACCCTGGGATGGGTTCCCTCCCTGTTCCAGATTTTTGTCAAATTTATATAACCTCATCCAGACACTAGACCTCTACATTCCCCCACTGAGACCAGCAAACCATTTCTACCCAGAATCCAGCCTTTCCATTCTCTGAGCCTCCCCTTCCCCTCTCTGATCTCTGCCTCTCTTCCCTAGGAAATCCACTACCTCACCTCTCTTCTGATGTTCTCCAACCTCCTCAGTCTTACTGGCATCCATCTCTTGAGGCCGTTGGAGCACCAGGTAAAGGCGGGGACCTCCAGTTCGAATCCGCTCCACTACCTGGGCATGAGTGAGGCCCTTTGTTGACTCTCCATTGATACGGAGCACACGGTCACCAGCCTGCAAGAACATGGTGATGTATGAAGGGCAGACAGAACACCAGACAAGGAAAGAGTCAATATCTCTGATTGGACTGTTGCTTAGAGCTGACCTGCAAACGACCACATCGCTGTGCTGGCCCATCCTTCAGCAGTCCACGCATGGTTAATGGTGCATCCCCAGATATACCTCGGCCTCCACTTAAAGTGAAACCGAAGCCTGCAGGACCTCGGACCAGCTCCACAGAAAATCGGCCAGTGTCTTGGGGTAATTTCAAACCATGGCTTGCCTTACTCTGGGTTACTGGAGGTGGTTTCATACATGTACCCAGAGTCTCAGACCTTTGATGCTAGAATGAGGGACAAGAGTATAAATACATTAGCTGGGTGTATGCATTAGTCAGGCTTATTATTGCTGTGATGAGACACCATGACCAAAGCAACTTGGAGAGGGAAGGATTTATTTGGCTATACTTCCATTTCACTGTCCACCATTAAAAGAAGTCAAGACAGGAACTCAAACAGGACAGACATCTGGAGGCAAGAGTTGATGAAGAGGCCATGGAGGAGTGCTGCTTACTGGCTTGTTCCTCATAGATTGCTTGCTCCACCTGCTTCGTTTTGGTTTGGTTTGGTTTTTAGAAACAGGGTTCCCCTGTGTAGCACTGTCTGTCCTGGAACTACCTCTGTAGACAAGGTTGGTCTCAAACTCAGAGATCTGCCTGCCTCTCCCTCCTGATTGCTGGGATCACAGATGTGTGTCACCACCTGGCCACCCTGCTTTTTTTCTTTTTTTTCCTTCTTTTTCTTTTCTTTCTTTCTTTCTTCCCTCCACCCCGCCCTCGAGACAGGGTATCTTTACGTAGCCTTAGCTGTCCTGGAATTCCTTTGTAGACCAGGCTGGCCTCAAAACTCAGAGAGGTCCACATGCCTCTGCCTCCCAAGTGCTGGGGTTAAAGGCATGCACCAACACCGCCGGGCTCACCCTGCTTTCTTATAGAATCCGGGACTATCAGCCTAGGGAAGGTGCCACCCACAAAGCACTCAGCCCTTTCCTCCATCAATCACTAATTAAGAAAATAGCTGGATCTTATGGAGGCATTTTTCTCCACTGAGGTTCCCTTCTTTCAGATAACTCTGTGTCAAGCTGACATAACACTACTCAGCACAACTGACCCCTCTATAACTTGACAAACAAACACATTACCATTAAGCTACAACCTTTCCTTTTTTACTCATTGCCAAGATCTCACATTAAAAACTGGAATAACAGCTGGGCGGTGGTGGTGCACACCTTTAATCCCAGCACTTGAAAGGCAGAAGCAGGCAGACCTCTGTGAGTTCAAGGGCAGCCTGGTCTACAGAATTCCAGGACAGCCAGGGCTGCACAGCGAAACCTTGTCTAGAAAAGAGAGAGAGAGAAAGAATAACTTTAAAAGTCCCACCATCTTATTTATTTATTTATCTATCTATTTATTTATTTATTTATTTTATGTGCATTGGCGTTTGGCCTGCATGTATGTCTGTCTGTGTGAGAGTGCCAGATCTTGGAGTTACAAACAGTTGTGAGCTGCCATGTGGGTGCTGGGAATTTAACCTGGGTCCTCTGGAAGAGCAGTCAGTGCTCTTAACTGCTGAGCCATCTCTCCAGCCCAAGCCCAAAGTCTTTACATATTCAAACATATTAAAATTTAAAATATCCAGATTCTTGAAAAATCCTAAATCTCTTTTAAAAGCCCATATGTGCAGCCAGATCTTATGGAGGCACTTTCTCAATTGAGGTCCCTTCCTTTCCAATAGATACTCTAGCTTAAGTCAACTTGACATGAGACTAGCCAGCAGTGTAGGAAGTGCAAATCCGCAATGCTAGCACTGGAAAATCTAAGGCAGAGGGATCACCATGAGTTTGACCACAGCCTAGTCTACCAATAAAGTTCCAGGCCAGCCTGGGCTGCAGAGGATGTTCTGCCCAAAACCCAACAGGAGCAAAGGGGTAACACAGGACATATCGTTGAGTACCTGGGGTCGATATTCTGCAGGGGTGGCATGAGGCAAGCAACTGTCTGTAACGTCTATGTCCGCAGCGTCCAGAACACTATCAGCTAAGATGTGAAACAGACAGAGAGGGGCATCAAAAGAAGTGACACAGAAACAACTTAGGACTCCTGGATTAACGTTTTAAAAAGGATTTTTCCTTTGTTTTATGTGTATGGTTGTTTTACTTGCATGTATGTCTGTGTACCACATGTGGGCCTGGTGTCAGGTGCTCTGAAACTGGACCCACACTGTGAGCCACCACGTGTGTGTGCTAGAAATTGAACCTGTTTCTTCTGTATGAGCAGCTAGTGCTCTTAACCACTGAACACTCCTAAATTAACATTTCAACCTTACTTATTTGCCTAATTTGTACAACTCACACAGAGTCATTCATCATTTAACTACCTAGGGGACCATCTTCCCATTCTCCACCTCTAATAATCTTTAAGGCGGGGCCTACAGAAATAACTGTCCTTATTCCTTCTTCTTAAATAATCCTGTGCCATTCATTTGAATAACCCTCCATTATCTCCCTTCCAGATGTTAATAACACATAGGCTGCATGTGTTAAATAACACCCTAAGTGGGACTTCCTAGCATGTTCTACATCCTGAGTTTGGTTCTAGCACCTAAAAAGTTAAATAGATACAATATTTTTTAAAACAGTCCGGGGGACTGGAGAGACGGCTCACTGGTTAAGAGGACTGGCAGCTCTTCCAGAGGTCCTGAGTTCAATTCCCAGCAACCACATGGAGGCTCACAACCATCTATAAAGAGATCTAATGCCCTCTTCTGGCATCCAGGCATACCTGTAGACAGAACATTCACACATTAAAAACATTGTGAAAAAACAACCCACGTAAGGCCTTCTAAGGAGTTTGTCATCCCAACATTTGGTTTCTGAGAATCTAGATCACAACCTCTAATTAGCTAGCCTACAAAATTCATCTCATTTCTCACATTTCAAGATCTGCCCACATCAGAAGATTAATTAATCCCAGCATTCTAGAAGCTGAAGCTCAAATTTGAGACCAATGCGGTTTCCATCATGAGACCGTGTCTCATGAAACCAAGCAAGAGACTGGAAAGATGGTTCAGCAGTTAAGAGTTCCAACTACTCCTGCTAAAGATGACCAGAAATCAATTACTAGCACAGACATGGCAGCTCACAACTGCCTGAAGCTGCAGCTCCAGGTAGATCTGATGCATTCACGTAGATCTGATGCATATGCCCCCCATCACATAACTAAAAATAAATAATTCGGGTGTGGTGGCAGCGCACACCTTTAATCCCTACACTCAGAAGGCAGAGGCAGGCAGAGCTCTAGGCCAACCTGATCTACATAGTGAGTTCTGGAACAGCCAGGGCTATAGAGAGAGACCCTGCCTCCAAAAGAAAAGTAAATAAAAAGTAAATCTTTAAATATACACAGAAGAAAACAAGCAAACAAAACTGCCTCTAATGTATTCAGAGCTTCCACACTTTGGCATTCCAGACTCACCTCTTTGTAAAGAACTCATCTCCTTTCTCTAAGTTCCTCCTCTTTGGGAAATGACATTTGGTAGAGTTCCACACATGTATAAAGTGTATTGAGATCATCCTTACTTCCATTATGTACTTTTTGTTTGTTTATTTGATTTTTAGAGACAGGGTCTCTCTGTGTAACCCTGGCTTTCCTGTCCGAGTTGGGACGGCTGGTGTGGCAGAGACTAGCACAGGGATTCTGAGCTGCTTTGGGCCGGGATTAAAGGCTTGGGCCACCACTTCCTGGGGCCCCGTTAAGTACTCTTTTTTGTTTTGTTTTTCAACACAGGGTTTCTCTGTGTAGCTTGGGTGATCCTGGACTCACTCTGTAGACCAGGCTGGCCTCGAATTCACAGAGATCCACCTGCCTCTACCTCCCAAGCGCTGGGATTAAAGTTGTGCACCACCACAGCCAGGCTCCCATTATGTATTCAACCTTCTCCCACTCCTGCTAATTCTCTTCTTCCCAATTCGGTCACCTCCTACTCCCAGGTTTATTAGTGTATGTGTTGCAGGTAGTAACAGCTGCCTAATTTTCAAAGATTGCAAATACTAAATTGGAGTCTCGCTGAATTTAATAACCATTCAGTCTAGTACTTTCCACAAATGTTCTGAAACTCATCTATCGCAATAACCCTAAATTACACACACACACACACACACACACACACACACTGGTTCACAAGGTCTCACTAGCTCTGAACTCTTCTCTGCACAATCACACACCCTAACAGTCTTTGGTCTTTTGGCCTTGTAGCTAGAAGTCCAGTCCCTCCTGCCCGACCCAATCAAGTCCTTGCACTTACCCTCCTCGTGGCGCAGGCGCAATGTGGTGCCCGCCTTCCGTACTAGCTCTGACAACTCCGCTGCGGCTCGCGCCACCAGGGGGCGCGCATCCAGCCGCTCCAGAAAATGCCGAGCGCCGTGGCCCCTGAACCTCGGTAAGCCACCTCCTGACCAGAAGAAGGAGACAAATAATCTTGGACCCAGAGCGGTGGAGCCCTGACCTGAGCGATTCCTAAGTCCAAGAACCTAGAAATGCCCCGACAGATATCCAGAGACCTCTGGCCACTAGTTCTGAAGTGGGCACCAGAAGAGGTGGTCTCCTCTTCTGAGGACCCCTACCCCTGCGGGTGTGTGAGCTGCCCACTGCCTTGCCCTACAAATGTAGTTCAGTAAGTGATCCATTTAATAGCACTTCTGAGAACCTAAGAGATTTATTTCTTTGGCGCTCACCACACTGACTCCTAGTAACTCTAGATGCCAAACTTTTTTCACTACGTCTTCAGATTCTGCTTCTCCCTCACTGTGAGCAACCCTGAACACCTCAATTTCAACCCCAGTATACTAGTCAGTCCCTTCTACACCCAAGAGTTCCCTTAACAGCCAGGTGTCTAACTCAGGGTGCAAGCATCTCCAGATTCTCCCTCCTCAGATCCCGAGCCCACCCACCTAATTCCCTGCCTGCCTAGGTTTAGCAGATGCCTGTAGGCTCTTCCTCCCAGACTCAAAAATTAGGTCTCCTGAGTCCGGTGTGATCCTCCTCACACACACAGAGCCTTGAGACTGTAAGGTAAGGGTCCAGAAACAGTTTCCATTGCTGGGCCCCTGGCTGCTGCCAGAACGGCCTGGGCACCAAGGCTGATGTTTACCACTTGTGGGGTGGAAATGATTAAGAGCCAACAGGCAAGACGAGGGTGGCCTAGTACGTCTCCTTCCCTTTCTCTCTTTTCCACCCATTCCAGTACCTCTTCTGCTCCCTTTAGGGTCTGCAGTGTTGCCAGCCTGAGAGTTCATGGCCTGTGGCGCGCCTGGTGGACTCAAGGCAGCCCAGTGACTAGTTTTGTTTTTTGTTTTTTTTTTTTTTTTTTTTAAGCACAGGGCGCTCTTACTTGGCTCCTAGCCCAGGCCTGGACGCGGCTGTTGTCTGGCCAGTCCTAGGCCTGGCACCTGGACCTGAGAGGCGACCTACCTGGCCGCAGGCAAGGAGGCCTGGTTGTGGGAGCCGGTCAAGTGAGAGTTTAGCCTTACTCTCCTCCAGGCGTTTTTGCTTCTCTGATCTGGGGACTGCTTAAAACTGAAAAGCCGTGAATGCCAACTGTTCAAACAAGATGTAAAGGAAATGGAACTCAAATAGACTGTTGGAAATGTAAAATGGTACACTAACTTTAGAAAACAACTTGTCAATATGTTAAAAGTTAAGCAATAAACAATCGGAAAGAAAATTAAACACGCACATAGGTTCCACCCATTCCACTTCTAAGTACTTATCTAAAAGAATGCACACTTTCCTTAAAGATTTGAGGATGAGTGTGTATGGAGACTTTGTGTGTGGTGGGGGCTGGGGGTGGGTAAGACCTAATATAAAACAGACGATGGGATGGCTATGTTCCGTATCTTGATTACAATGATAGCTTCGCGGTTATTAGCATAGTGTATTCAAATCCTATTAAACCTATGAGGCCAGATATGGTGGTGGTGGTAAATGCCTATTATCCATAACACTTGGGAGGATGAAGAAGGAGAATCATGAGTTCAAGAGCAGCCTGTGACACATAGAGACAATGTGTCTTAGAAAATTAGTATTTGGGGCTGGAAGGATGACTCAGCAGTTACGTGTACTTGTCGCTCTTCCAGAGACCCCAGGTTTGATCCTCAGCTCCCACACAGCCATCTAACTCCATCCTCTTCTGGCCTCTTCAGCACCATACAGAAATGCAGGCAAAATGTCCATACACATAACCAATTTTAATTTTTAAATTAAATAAGAAATGGGGCAAGGCATGATGGTGTGTGCCTTTGTTATCAGCACTCAGGCCAGTCTGGTCTGCACACTGAGTTCTAGGACAGCCAGGGCTGCATAGAGAGACCCAATCTAAAAACATAATAAAGAGTGACAAGATGGTGCAGTGTGTAAAAGTATTTGCTACCAGCCAGCCTGATGACCTGATTTTAGTCTCCAGGACCCACATGGTAGGAGAGAATTATATCTGGTAGGTTGTCCTCTGACCTCCACATGCGTGCCCTAGAACATTCATACCTCCCCTTTAAATACCATTTAAATTTTCTTTTCAAAAAATTAAGAGTTAAACACCTTGCAGGGGACAGTGAAATGGCTCAATGGGTAAAGCCTAGTCCCTGAAACCCAGTTAAATGTGAAAGGAGAGGTGTGCCATGCAGGCAATTTAGAAGCTATATTTCTAATTTTCTTAGCAAGCTTCCCACCCACATTTTAGCACCCCCACTTCCCAAAGGGGTACACTGAAGCTCTAGATGATGCAGTGGTTGAGGTTCCATTCTGTCTGTATCCCATTGAACCCTGTAGCGTAAACCTTTCTTGGGGAAATAACTCCCACTAATGGTAAACCAAAGACACCATTCCATTCTAATTTGGTGAAACAATGAATTCAACTGGGTTTGCTTTGAAGTTTAATTTAATGTACTGTATATGGATGTTTTGCTCAGATACGTATCTGTGCACTATGTATACACCTAATGCTTATAAGGGCCTCTTCCTCCTCCATGCTGGGATCAAAGGCACGTACCACCACCGCCCAACTTTGCAACAAGTTGCTTTTTTTTTATTTTTTGGTTTTGTTTTGTTCTGTTTTGTTTTTAGAGGGCAACAGCCATGTCATGCCCAAGGACAGGGTTGAACAAGCCTCCTCCTCCCTTGCCAGCAGTCTCAGGTGGTCGAAGCTTCACTCCTCTGTCATCCCTTGCCCTTGTCCCCTGAATCTCAGCTGTACAGGCATCGGCTTTCCCAAGGAGTCCTCATCTAGCATCCTGGGCCACTTGTATTCATCACTGTGGCTGACACTGGGGCTGCCTATTCCTTCTCAAGTACCCATACCTGAACATCTCCCAGTCTGCAAGAAGTTCTCCATTCCCAAACGTTTTAGCCTATCACCCACTGGCATGCCCCCTATGATGCTCACTGTCCACCTGTCCCCTTGGACAATGCCCTCACCTGCAAGGCTCTCACATCCATGGAGCTAAAAGGTGGCCAATCCAATTCCCATCCCACTAGCTTCAGGCTCTCTTGGACACCTTCACACCTGCCTGCCAGCCCACCTGCTATCTGCAGGTTTAGGAACTGGCATGTTGTTAGACCCCACGTTGCAGCGAAGCCTCAAGGAAGCACAGTGACAGAGATTGGAGCCTCTCCTAGGCTTGAGTCAGAGAGAGCGACAGGGACAGGGACAGTGAATGCACAAGGGAGAGAGAAGAGCAAAAAGGAGGAGGAGGGTAATCCATTGTGGGTGCTTCACTGGATGGTAATTCAGATCGGTGGGACTTGATAGTCCTGTGTGGCAGCCACATTCCTATAATCGCCATGAGGTGCCAGAAATCAAGACCAGCCTGATCAGAATAGTGAGAATCTGTCCTAAAAGAAAAAAAAAAAAAGTGAGCAGCAAGTAAAGGCATTTTCCATCAAGCCTGACAACCTGAGTTTGATTCCCAGAACCCACATGGTGGAAGAAGGAGAATGCACATACTGTGCCATATGCCCACACAGATACACATGTACACATACATATATATATATATACACACACACATATATATATACAATAAACAAACAAACAAAAAACAACTTTTTGAAAGGGAGGGGTGCTTTAAATGTCATTTCTGAGAGGTAGAGCCTGGAAAAGTGGTAGGGGTGGGTACTTGGCCTGAGAGGCCATGTAGTTAGTGGCTTTGAGTGCGTTGTGATCAGACCTTGAAATATGAGGATTAGGATGACCCTTAGACGCTAGACGGTTAGCCTGGATATTCAGGGGGCAAAATCTCTAAGAACAGCCTCTGGTATTGTTCTTAGGATATTATTTGACGGATGGGTCTAGTATTATGAGAGGCAGGTAGGAAAGTCTGGAGGATTATTCAAATAGCTGATCAAGGAATATTTGTTAAGAAGGGGGAAGAGCCAGGAACTGTGGCTCACACCTGTAAATCTAGTCCTCGGGAGGCTCAGGCAGGAAGGTCAGTGTAATTTCCATCTTCATTCCAGGCTAGGTTAATAATGAATTTCACGTGAGACCCTGTCTCAAAAGAAAAAGAAAAAAAAAGGAAGAAAAACAAGGAGACCAACAAAAGAGTAAAGAATAGAAAGAAAGAGGAGGAGGAGCTTTGAGGATTATCTAGCAGCAGTGCTGAAAGAGTTAACTAGTGTAGAAGACTTTGATATAAGCAAACAAATGACAAATAAAATAATACAAAAAAAGAAGCACACACACACACACACACAGAGAGAGAGAGAGAGAGAGAGAGAGACAGAGAGAGAGAGAGAGAGACAGAGAGACAGAGAGACAGAGAGACAGAGAGAGAGAGAGAGAGAGTTGATGGTGGAACCTCCTAAAGGTTTCCTTGGTCTTTTTTTGCTACTCCAGACTTTATCATGCTGGACTCTGAAAGACATTAATAACACGGATCATGACCTATTCCAAAATACTCTTCTGCCTTTGAGGAAGAGGCTCTAGGATGGTAAATACTAATAACAAGGAGGTATGAAAACCTTGATTATTTAGGGAAGCTGTTCTCTATCAGTCCACAGTGGTGGAGGAGGGTGCTGGAAGAGGATGGATGTGGAATGAGGGTCCAGGAACTGGCCAGGCTGGAAATCCAACACAATCCCCAAGTGCACAAAAAGAATCAGAGAGCCAGGTATGCTGATGCAAGCCTGTCACCCCAGCACTGGGAAGCTGAGCTGGAAGAATTACCAAAAGGTGAAGGACAGCCTGCACTACAACATGAATCTGTGTCAGAAAACAAAACAAAACAAAAGTTTTTTAAAAAGAAACTGTCTCAGTCTTAACAACTGTATAAGTAAGGTATGAATTGATAGGTAGGTAAGAGCCCTTAGATACTTTACTCATTTTTTGGTGTGTGTTTTGCCTGTGTATATGTATGTGCATCATGTAAGTGCCTGGTGCCCTTATAGGTCCAAAAGGGCATTGGATTCGCCTAGAACTAGAAAACAGATGTTATAAGAGACCATGTGGGTGCTGGGACCAGAGCTTGGGTCCCCTGCAAGAGCAATGGATGTTCTTTAACAGTTAAGCTGTCTCTCCAGCCCCATTTCTGGTATTTTTAAATCTTATTTATTTATTGGTTTGCTTGCTTGCTTATTTATTTATTTGGTGTGTGCCTGGGTGGGTATGTTCCAGGGAACAAACTCAGTTGGTTGGCTTGGTACATGTACCTGAATCCAGTAAACATCGTTCTGGATCTATCAGTAATATTTTCTTAAAGAGCTGAAACTAATTTTTTTCATACAATAGCCAACTTTATACAGAGCATCAGACAATTTATGCTCTGAGAGTTAAGAAGAGTCACCAGAGTAAAGTGTACAGTCACAAGGACAAGCTGCATGTGGCAAAACGTGATTCTTTTCATAGAAGCCTGTAAACAAACAACAATATCCAGTTGTAATGAATAATTTGAAGTGAACTCAGTCCTATTTGATATATCCGAGAGGAGTACGAAAACGTATTCCAAGAACAATTCCATATTTTGAAGAAACTGAGGTCACAAGGGTCTTGTCTTGCTTGCGTGGAATTTTCTCACAAGCACTGTGAATTCTCCTTACATGGCTTCATTCCTGTACATGTTACAACACTCAACCACAGATGATAATTTTGATCATGCTTCTTTTTGTTGTTTTTTATTATAATTTTTATTTATTACAATTTAGTCACTTTGTATCCCAGCTGTGGCCCTCTCTTTCATTCCCTCCCAATCCCACCCTCACTCCCATTTAAATTAAATCGTTTGCAATAGGAAGACCAGTTTCTTATCTGGATCTTTGAGGTGGGAAGATCCTCTTTTAATCTGGGCCACACTTTCTACTGGCAGTTGCTCTCTTTGTCTGTGCTGCCTCTGGAAGTAGGTAACACTAAGCTATGACAATTTACTTCAAAGATAATGACATCACTGAGAATAATCAGATACCATCTTTAAATCATCGATATCAACACTATTAGTAGTAAAAAAAAAAAAATTCAGGGTAGTGAAGTGGTGCCACCTATGGTCCAAACTACACAGGAGGCAGAGCAAACAAATGGTTTGAGCCTAGGAGCGCCAAACCAAACAGGACAAATATAGTTAAGATCCAGTCTCTTCAAGAAAAATAAAAAGGCCATCATGGTGGCACATGCCTTTATTCTCAGCAATTAGGAGGCAGAGGCAGGTGGATCTCTGTGAATTCGAGATCAGCCTGTCTACAAACCAAGTTCCAGGCAAATTAGTGCCACATAGTGAGACCCTGTTTCAAAAAATTAAAAAAAAAAAGACAACAAGAACAACAAAGAAAGGAAGGAAAGAAGCAAGGAATAAAGGAAGGAAATAGCAGGGCATGGGTTGTATGCTACTATAATCCCAGCTTCTAAAGTGGCTGAGACAGGGGAATGGCAAATTTCAAGACAGTCATTTGGACTGTATAGCAAGAACCTGTATTCTCAATAGCAAAATAACAACAAAACACTAGCAAAAAAAAAAATCACAACAACAAAAACTCTTATCTTTCTTTTTTTCTTTCTTTCTATTTTTGGCTGTCCTGGACTTGTAAACCAGGCTGGCTTCAAACTCAACAGTGATCTGTCTGCTTCTGCCTCTCTGAGTGCTGGGATTAGAGGCCTGCACCATCTCACCCCACCTAAAATAAACAAACAAATTCTGCAAATAGATACATTCAAAAAAAGGAGAAGATCTTTAAAAAAAATCTGAGCTGGAGAGATGGCTCAGAGGTTAGAGCACTCTCTGTTCTTCCAAAGGTCTAGAGTTCAATTCCCAGCAACCACATGGTGGTTCACAACCATCTATAGTGAAGTCTGGTGCCCTCTTCTGGCATGGAAGTGTACATTCAGGTGGAATTCTGCATAAATAAGAAATAAATAAATCTAAACAAACAAACAAAAAACAGGGCTGGAGAGATGGCTCAGAGATTAAGAGCACTTTCTGCTCCTCCAAAGGTCCTGAACTCAATTCCCAGCAACTGCATTGTGGCTTACAATCAACTATAATGTGATCTGATGCCCTCTTCTGGCATGCAAATGTACATGCAGATAGAGCATTCATATACATAAAAATATATAAATAAATCTTGTTAAACATTAAAAAAAGAAAGAATATAGCTTAGTGTGTTATAATCCCAGCACTCCAGAAACTTATGCAGAGAGATTTTCAATGCATAGTAAGATCCAGACCTGCCTGAGCTACATAAAGTGTCTCAAAACCAAACACAAAAAAGGTCAGATGCAATGGCTCATGCCCATAAATCCACATAAGCTAAACAAAAACAGATTTTAAAAAAAAGAGTTTGAAGAGAAGTACGCTGTATTAATGGATAATTCTGGTCTCAGATGCCATAAGTTATTAAACCAAAGTCCCCAGGGACCATAGGTCCTGAGGGGTAAGAAGCCAATCACTGATGTTTTTACTGAATGGACATGTTGTCAAACTGCTCATTAAATATTTGTGCATATTTTTGTTTATTTATCTTTTGAGACAGAGTTTCTCTATGTAATACCCCGTGTCCTGGAACTCACTATGTCAATCAGGATGGTCTTGAAATTTTAGAGAACCACTTGCCTCTGCCTCCCAAGTAATGAGATTAAAGGTGTGTACCACTGTGTGTGAGTGTGTGCAACTTTGGCACTTGTGTGACTGTCAGAGGATAACTAGTGACTAGTTCTATCTTTTCACTATGTAGGTTCAGTGGAGTTCTGTAGAAACTCAGGTCTTTAGGCTTGATAGCAGACACTCTTACCCATTAAGTCATCTTGCTAACCCTAAGTTAAGTTTTTCAAATGTCAATAACTTATATTCAGCAGAAATACATCTCCAATTTTTCATTATTGATAGCAGGTATATATCTGAGATACAAGAATCTTCATTTTAATCTCACCCAGTCATGCAGGCTAGATCATGTCAATTTCTTTATGTTATTTTCTGACCACAGTGAGGCTGTGGTATGTTTCTTCTAACTACTAAAAACATTTTAATTTTTCTGAATATGTTTTTGTGTTTGCACTTTTTATTTTTTAATTTGTTGTTTATTTCAATTTATTCACTTGAATCCCAACTCTAGCCCCCTCCTTCATTTCCTCCAAATCCCACCCTCGCTCCCTCATCTCCTCTCATGTCCCTCTCCAAGTCCAGTAATAGGGGAGCTCTTCCTATAGGTCTCATCAGGACTGTCTGCATTGTCTTCCTCTGTGGCCTGGCAAGGCTGCTCCCCCCTCAGGGGATGATCAAAGAGCCAGCCACTGAGTTCATGTCAGAGACAGTCCATGTTCCCCTTACTAGGGTACCTACTTGGAGACTGAGCTGCCATGGGCTACATCTGTGCAGGGGTTCTAGGTTATATCCTTGCATGGTCCTTGGTTGGAGTATCAGTCTCAGAAAAGACCCCTGGGCCCAGATATTTTGGTTCTGTTGCTCTACGTGTGGAGCTCCAGCCCCCTCCAGGTCTTTCTATCTCCCCCTTCTTTCATAAGATTCCCTGCACTCTGCCCAAAGTTTGGTTATGAGCCTCATCATCTTATTTGATACCCTGCTTGGTAGAGTCAGAGGCTCTCCATGGTAGATTCTTGTTCCTTGTTTTCATCCTCTTCCGATGATTATCCATTTGCCTTTCTGAATGAGGACTGGGAATCTTACCCATGATCCTCCTTATTGCTTAGCTTCTTTAGGTGTACAGATTTTAGTATGATTATCCTATATTATATGGATATTATCCACTTATAAGTTAGTATATACCATGTGTGTCTTTCTGCAGTGTTCCTTTTTAGTTTTGTTGTTTTTCAAGGCAGGGTTTCTTTGTTTGGTCTTTTTTAAATAACTTATTTCATTTTATGTGCATTTGTTAGTGTGAGAGTATTAGATCCCTTGGAACTAAAGTTACAGACAGTTGTGAGCTGCCATGTTGGTGCTGGGGTTCAAACCCTGGTCCTTTGGAAGAGCAGATAATGCTCTTAACCACTGAGCCATCTCTCCAGCCGCCTCTGTTTAGTCTTGAGTGTCCTGGAACTCAGTCTGTAGACCAGGCTGGCCTCAAACTCACAGAGCTCTGCCTGCCTCTGCCTCCCTGAGTGCTGGGATTACATGCATGTGTCACCACGTCCAGCTGATCAGTGTCCTGTTACTGTGAAGAGACACCGTGACCACAGCAACTCTTAATAAAGGTAAACATTTAATTATGACTTTCTTACATGGTCATCATGGCAGGCAGCATGGAGGCATGTAAGTAAACATGGAAAAATAGCAGAGAGTTCTACATCCTGACGTGCAGGCAGCAGGCAGAGAGGTCTGGCTTCAGTTTGAAACCTCAAAGTCCACTGCCCTAGTGACACACTTCCTCCAAGAAGACAACGAACTAATCCCTCTCAAGTAGTGCTACTCCTTGATGACTAAGCATTCAAATATATGAACCTATTAGAGGTCATTCTTATTCAACCACCACACTGAATTATTAAGTTAAAAAAATAGTGAAAATTGTGTTTAAAAAAAAAAGGATTATAGCTCTCAGGTGACAAAGGAAGACTGATCTCTGTGAGTTTGAGCCCAGCCTGATCTACATAGTGAGTTCCAGGACATCTTGGATACATAGAAAGACCGTTTCTTAAAAAAAAAAAAAAAAAAAAACCAAAAAAAAAAAAACAGTGATTTTTTTTTTATGACCAATATCAAAGCAAGTCCTTCTTAGTAAAGGTTAGTTTGTTTAATTTTGGTTTTAGTTGTTATATAATTGTGCATGTTTAAAGAGTGCAATGTTAAGATATGTTTGCAATATTAGCTATGTTAGGTAAATAAATAAAGCCAATTAGCAACCACCAAAAAATAGTTCAAGATTCAGGCCTAGTAATGCATGCCTATAATCTCAGTACTTGGAAGGTGGAGGCAGAAGAACCAAGAGTGCAAGGTAAGCCTCAGCTATCTTATGAGTTCAAGGTCAGCCTAGGCTGAGAGAGACCCTGTGGCCAAAAAAAGAGCTGCTGTTGTTGTTTTTAATCCAGAAAAAGGTAGTAAAACAAATTAATGTCATCATAATGCTGGGTTCATAACAAGAAGGGCATATCTGACTGGAGAGATGTCTCTAAAGGTCCTGAGTTCAGTTTCCAGGAACCACAGGCAGAACACTGTATACATAATAAATAAGATAAAGAAAGGCATATCATCAATGCAATTCTTTTTTAATTTAATTTTATATGTATGATTTGCATACATGTCCACCATGTTTGTCTCTGGTGCTGGTGGCATTCAGAAGACGACAAGAGATCACCTAGAACTGGAGTTGGATTGTTGTGAGCCACCATGTGGGTGCTGGGAATTAAACCCAGGTCTCCTGGAAAAACAACAAATGTTCAAATCACTGAGCCATCTCTCCAGGCCCTTCTCTAAAATTCCTGTCCAAAACTCGTAACTTCAGACTAATTATGAAAAGTCATCATACCTGCCTATATTCTTCAAAATACATAACCTAGCTCTACTTTCCAAAAGTCGGTAAAATGAAGACTAAAGAATTATCATAGACTGCAGAAGACAAAGGAGGCAAACGATTATATTGCAGTGTATGAAATATCAAATTGGATTCTGGAAGAAAAACATGGAAAATAGTTTAATTAACAGAATTTCACCCAGGGCTAGAGGTGTGGTTCAGTGATTAAAACGAAACAGCATTACACAAATGTTAATTTCCTGGTTTTGATAATTTATAATAATGTTATGGAAAATATCTAATGTTATCTAGGCCAAAAATATATAGGGGCTGGGTGTGGTGGTACATGCCCTTAATCCCTGCACTTGGGAGGCAGAAGCAGGCAATTTCTCTAAGCCACTTAGAGCTTATAATGAGACCTTGTCTGTTATAAAAGACTATTAATATTTCCTATTGATCTATCTTCTTGTAATGCTTGCTGTTAGTCCTAACCAGCTATATAACCAAATCACCACACCGAGACTGGGATTTTAGTTAAACTAGAACACAGTGCTGGGCAATAGTTACTCCCTCCTAAACCTCCAAGCCCTCATAGTTTCCTATCATTTAGATTTCCCACATTATACTTGCTTTTTGTGAAATCTTAAGCCTGTTCATTCTCTCCACGCTGTTCCAAGATCTCTCCTCCAACTTCGCCTTCTCCTAGCTCTCCTAGTCCTCTCTCCTCCCACTCTTTCCTGTCCTCTGGCTCCTCCCAGCTCAACATTGTGTCTAGTTGCTTTATTTTGTTTACACAGAGTTGAGACAGGATGCTAAATATCACAATACAATATCTGGATTGAAACCAGAGAGTGGGGGTGTCGTGGGGAGAAATCAGCATTTGAATGAACAATGGTAAGGTGTATGCATTCCAAAGGAACATTATAGCAACACTTGTCTAAAAAGAGAGGGGAGGGAGGAATTTTAAAGAGTAGATAATCTTTCTTTTTTTAAAAAAAAAAATTATTTATTATTTATACAGCCTGCACCAGCAGAGGGCACCAGATTTCACTATCAATGTTTGATGAGCCTCCATGTCGTTGCTGGGACTTGAACTCAGGACCTCTGGAAGAACAGCCATCCTTCTACCAGCAAGAGTAAATAGTCTCAAGTTCCCCAGTCTCTCCCCCCACACATACCTATTGTTAAGGCTGAACTTGCAACAACAGTGCTGCTCCCTCCAGAAAAAAAAAAAAAAAAAAAGCAACTGAGACAGGCAGGTAAAGAGGCTCCAACCCAGAAAGTCCCTGTCTCTTATGCCAAAGACCAGAAAACACTAGCTCATCCAAAGATCAAAATGGTCAGAAAACTGCAACAGAGAATATGTACTCCAAAGGCATTGGCAATAAAGTATAAGAAGCTAGGGGGAACAAAAGGAGGGAAAGAAAAAGGAGAAAAAGAAAGAGAAAGAAATTAAAGCAATAGCCAGACGTGGTGGCTCACACCTTTAATCCCAGCACTTAGGAAGGCAGAGGCAGGTAGATCTCTGTAAGTTTGAGGCCAGCTTGGTCTATAAAACAAGTCCAGGACAACCAAGGCTACACAGAGAAACTCTGACTCAAAAAAACAATAACAACAAAAAGAGGGGAAGGCTGGGGAGCTAGCTCAGAGCTTAAGAACACTAGCTGTTCTCCCAAAGGTCCTGATTTCAATTCCCAGCAACCACATGGTGGCTCATAACCATCTATAATGAGATCTGGTGCCCTCTTCTGGTGCGTAGGCACACATGCAGGCAGAACAGTGTATAAAACCACAAAAATTTAAAAAAGAAAAAACAAATATAGCTTAGTGGTAAAATGCTTGCCTAGGAGAGGCCCTAGGTTAAGTTAATTTACCAACACTGTAAATTGAACGACATCCCTGGCACAGTCCTGATTTTTCACCTTATGATACTTCCTACATCAGTAATGCACAATAAGGTACACATTGTGGATGTTATGTACTTTATTTTGTGTATATTGCATATTATATTTTAAAATACATTATATTTTGCGTCGAATACGGGCATGGTGCATGCGGAGGTAGGAAGAGGTATCAGATCCCCTAGAACGGAATTACAAAGGAATTCCCGGGAAGAATCCATTCATTCACCAGGGCACTATCACAGAAAACTACATTTCCCAGAAAGCTTGGCGCAGCAAGTCCCTGTGACGTTTCAAAGTGTTTCCATGCCATGATTATTGTTTCCCATGGCAATGCTTTATGGGATAGCTTGTTTCTGGTTTTCTTGGCCCGCCCCAAGCGAATTGAGCTTAAACTAAACTTCCCAGCAAGCAGCACGCTTGCCTGGAACTCGAGGCAAGATGGCGGACCCTTGTCCGCCTGCTACCCTACCAAACGCCCCGGTTTCTTTCGCTTTCACTCGCAGGGCTGCCCGGAGACGGCTGGCAGACACTGAAGAAGACGAAGGACCGGCCTCAGAGAAGAAAGATTTCTTGACGACCGTGGAAGGGAGGGAGCTGCATAGGTGACAGGCCTGGTCTTTCCCGTTTTGGAAATCGGTGTGGTGGGCGGAAGTGGGAGGACAGACAGAAGAAGTAGTTTGTCCTGATGATAATAGCATGCAAAGCCCAAAACAGCCTCAAGAAATTTATGGAGGTATCCGGGAGTGGTGGCAAATGCCTAGAATGATTACACCTGGTGGGGCTGGCGCAGGAGGATCAAGAGTTGAGCGCTAGCCTGGGCTATATATATATATTTTTTTTTTTTGTCAAATAATGATCAAAATAAACAAAAATAAATTTAAGGGCAAGAGGGAGGTTTGTTAGAGAGGTGGGTAAAATGGAGCCTTCTGACATGAGGTATAGATTCCTCAGAGGAAAAGTCGTTTGGACTTGAGGACTTCTGCAGTTTGAGAAAGGGAAAGGAGGGGGAATGACAGTACTCTTCGTGACTCACCTGAAATGGTGAGAGTTTCTCCAATTCTCCTCTCAGGTGAAGGGAGGTCATCATCAACATAATTAAGAAACAAAGCTGAAGTGGGGGACTTCTGGAAGACAGCTGTCTAGAAGGCAGTCAGCCTGGAGCTGGGGAGAATCAGGACTAAAGATGGTGATTTGTAGGTCATTGTGGTTGACAGTCTAGGAGTGATTCCCACAAGACACATTTAAAGGTGGGGACATGATACATGCTTGCAATTCCAGCACTAGGGGGTTGCCCCAAGATGACTGAGAGTTTATAAGACCTGGGCTACATCATGAGATACTATCTCAAAAAGTGATTGCAAGGTGGAACCTGTGAAAAATAACCTGGGAGACATGGTCCATAGGGTGGACATTGATATTTATTCTTAATGTCTATACTTTTGTTTGTTTTGTTTTTTTGAAACAGGGTTTGTCTCTGTAGCTCTGGCTGTCCTGGAACACACTCTGTAGACCAAGCCTACCTTGAACCTAGAGATCCACTTTCCCCTGCCTCCCAAGCACTAGTATTAAAGGTGTATGTCACCACTTCCCACCTAATAGTTCTGTTTTTTAATATGTCTACATTCCCAACATTTTTGCCCTATCCACATCAGTGTGAACCCTCCAGAAGCCCCCAAGGAACTGGTGATCCCGTTGATCCAGAATGGCTCTCGAAGGCAACCACTGCCCAAGAACCCTAAGCCATCCCTAGAAACTAGTGCTGTGCTGATGACAGATGGTGTATTGTCCCTGGCTGTGAAGGAACTCATTGAGGGTAAGTGAAACCTCCCCCTTTGCTCTGGGCCAATGCAGATAGAAAGAAAAGAAGTTGGATGGATAGGATATGGCTTCATTGGTCCCTCCCATTCTTCCGTAGAATCCAAGAAGTCTCTGGAGGAGAGGGAAAATGCAGGTGTTGACCCCACACTCGCTATCCCCATGATCCAGAAAGGATGTACTCCCAGTGGGGAAGGAACAGAAGTCGAACCTCAGACTGAGACAGTGAGCTGTTCTTTTGCCTCCCTCCTGCATCATTTCCTCTATCCTGTTTTCCCAGCTGCCTTGCACATAGCAGGGAAAGTGTGTGTGTCCCAAAGCGTTGCCAGTTAGCATTTCTTCCATCAATCCTTATTAGAAGCATTAACAAATAGATAGCAGGGTGTTTTTTTTTAAGTACTTGAATTCTGGGATTATCTGAATGAAGTGGACAACAGGGTAGATGGGAAGTACAAATGCTATAAGGGTACACACTATTTGGAGCCACTTTGTTTCCTCTTTTCCTCCTTTTTTTTTCAGCCTGTTGTGCTTGAGGAACACCAAGGAAACTAGTATTACTGGACTGGAATGAATGAGGTATCAGGCAGGAGATGAAGGCAGAAGGAACTAGATCCAAAGGACATTCTGAGCCACAGAGAGAACTTTGTCTTTTACTGTGAGCAAAATGAGAGCTGTAGGGGAAAAAAATCATGAGCAGAGGTTGTAATAGGTTCCCCCCTTGCTGACATGACCAAAAATGACTAGTAAGTAAAGGTAGGAAAGAAAGTAAGTAGCTTCATCCAGGATAGAGGTGGTAAGGACACTCATAGGAGTGGCAGGAATGAGGCCTGGAAGGATAGTTAGGGTTTGGTGAATGAAGACAGATCAGAGTGGGTATTCTGTTTGTTTTTGAGATTCGGTTTCTCTATATAGCTTTGGCTGTCCTAGCTTTGTAGACCAGGCTGGCCTTGAACTCAGAGATCCCCTGCCTCTGATCAAAGGTGTGTGCCACTATGTCAAGCTCAGAGTGGGTGCTTTTTTTTTAATGTATATGAATGCACTGTTTTCAAGCACACCAGAAGAGGGAATCAGATTCCTTTACAGATGGGTATCAAACTCGGGACCTCTGGAAGAGCAGTTAGTACTCTTAGCTGCTGAGCCATCTCTCCAGCCCCCAGAGTGGGTACTTTTAATGGCAGCAAAAGCCCAAGAAATGGTATATTTGTGGGAAATCAGTGTGTTATGTGTTAATCTGAGGCAACTTGCAATGTATCAAGTAATGGTAAAGGAACAAGAAATAACAGCAGAGAGGTGAAAAGTGTGTTTGTAGGAATAATGAAGTCTGGAGCTCAGCTTTTTAGCTTTTATTCATAATTTTTTTGCAGTACATCCTTTCAGTTGAACTATTGTCTTTGTCTTTTTTCTCTTTTTGGTTTTTTCAAGACAGACTTCCTCTTTGTAGCCTTAGCTGTCCTGAACTTGCTTTACAGACCAGACTGGCCTCAAACTCACAGAGATCCTCCTTTCTCTGCCCCCCTCAGTGCTGGGATTATAGGTGTGCGCTACCATGCCCAGCTAACTGAACTATTCTCAGTCTTCAGGTATGCTTTGGTGTCTTTTTTTTTTGTGCTTTGGTTTCTTTTGGGGACAATTTTATGTAGCCCAAGCTGGCTGTGAATTCACTCCGTTGTCAAAAATGACCTTGAACTTCTGGCCTTTGTGCCTCCGTTTCCATCAGGTTTTGTGTTCTGCTCCCTACACCTCCCCCCTTTTTTGAGACAGGCTCTTTCTTACTGTGTAACCCTGGCTGTCCTGAAACACTATGTAGATCAGGCTGGTCTCAAACTCACAGAGATATGCCTACCTCAGTCTCCCGAGTGCTGGAACTAAAGGTGTGCCAAATACATCCCACTTTTTCTCCTTAAAAAAACAAAACAAACAAAAGCCTTACATTTTCTCTTTTCTTTCCATGCTTTGGTTGGAACCAGGATCTTCCCTGTGCTAAGATTCCTGGTGTTGAACTATACTTCTAGCCCACACTTCACTTTATCCTGTTCCAGCCTTATGTTCATTTCTCTAATTTCCCCACCTTCAAGCCTCCACACCCTCCACATTTTTGATGACCACAATTTATCTATCCTTCCTCTCAGCTTAATATTCTTGGAGCCAATCCTTGACTTCCCTTTTTATTTCAAATTCTGCACACCCTGTCAGCCCAACCTCATCATCTCTACTTTCAGTATATCCAGAAAGCCAATGATAACTTCTTGTCCTCATTACTAGCATGCTGGGCAGAGGCACCATCTGGACTGGCTTTCTCATGGGTCTTTCTTGGGGCTCCCACTTGACTCATCAGTCCCATGACTCTTTCCCAGCTCTCCTCATCAATTTCTTAGCATTTCTGCTTCCACCTCTCCATTTCAATTGCGTTGATTTTCATGGTGCTTACCATATATACAAAGTCTTATTTTCTCCCAGGTCTTTTTTTTTCTGTTTTGTTTTATTTGAGACAAGGACTTTCTGTGTAGCTCTGGCTGGCCTTGAGCTCACAGAGATATGCTGCTCCCACCTCCCACACATGGCAGGTGCCTCCTAGCCAGTTATTTTTTACAACTGAGTCTTGTTTGGAGCACTTTTTTTCTCGTATTCTCATACCTTCTTCTATCGTTTATTTGATTAAATGTCATGTCACTGGCACGTGTCTCCCTTTGCATTCTCTTAGTATTTTTGTTTTTGAGGTGGTGGACTTACCATGTTGCCCAGGTTGGTTTTAAATTCTTGGGTGTAAGCTAGACTCCTTCCTCACCTCATACATAGCTGGACTACTGGGCAGTGCCACTGTACATAGTACTGCTTTATTTTTTTTTATAAAATGTATCATCACCTGCTGTATCATGTTCTCAGAATTTGATTTATTGTATGTCTTGACAATTAGATCATAAGCCCCAACAGAGGTTTTCCATTTTATTAGTTTCTTATCTTCAGCACCTAAAATAGCACTTTTCACAGATAAGGTCCCTTTAAAAATTTTAAGGCATATTTATTTTTATTTCCTGTGTATGACTGTTTCCTACATGCTGTATGTGCACCATGGCTTTTATCTGCTGAGCTGTCCCTCCAGCCTCTGTAATAGCTCCTTTATAAATACTTGTTGAAGCTGGGTATGATGGTCCATGTATTTAATGATAGCACTTAGGAGGCAGAGGCAGATTGATCTCTGAATTTGAAGTCAGCCTGGTATGGTCAACATAAAAAGTTCCAGGACAACCAGAGCTACATAGTGAGATCCTGTCTCAAACAAACAAACAAATTGGAGGAGCAGGGGTACTAGAGCAATTGATCAGAAGTTAAGAGCACTGTTGCTCTTGTAGAGAACCTGGGTTCAATCCCAGCACCCACATGGCTCACATTCTTCCCTACCTCCAGTTCCAGGGCATCCAGTGCTCTCTTCTGACCTTCACTGAAACCAAGCACAGCACACATAGTAGACGTACATATATGCAAGCAAAACACTCACACACATAGAGTAAAATAATTCTAAAAGGGATTTCATTGTTGAAGGACTAAGGAAGGGGTAGAGGAGCAAAGTGAGGGATGAGAAGAAATCAAAACTCTCCTGCGAGCTGTCTGCAGAAAGTTGCCCCGTGAGTGGCAGCAAATTCACTGCAAACAGAGGGCCCATTCCAAGCAAAGCCTGACTCTCTCCTCCTGCCTGACCAATAGGTGCCAGAGGAAGCCGACTATGACGCAGTGCCTGTGGAGGCCTACGGGCTCGCCATGTTGCGGGGCATGGGATGGAAACCTGGCAAGGGCATCGGCAATACTTTCAGTCAGTAAGTTTAGTGGAGGGTAGTAGGTGGGGCCATGGGTGGAAACAGGGCCCCTGTCATTACATTTAATTTAAAAAATAATCTAGGTGGTGAGGGAGGACATTTTCCCCATCACCACTACTCTTTCGAACTCTGGTTTCCACAAAGCCTAGGTTCAACCTTGTTACTGCAAAAGAACAAACCAAAAAGCAAACAACCTCGGACTTGCCTTCAAAACAGTAAGAAGATCCCACGTATATAAAGTTTCCTCATTGTAGGTCAATTTCTTCATCTGAAAAATGCAGGTGGTAGTACTGACCTCACAGTCTTTTTGCAAGAGTTAAATGAAACTATACTCACAAAGTACACATGGTAGGGTCTAGTCCCTGGTAAGCAGAAACTAAGCATCTTTACTCTTACTGCTTAGATTTCTAATTAATCCCTTTGTTGTGCTAGTGTGTAGCCCAGTGACAGAAGCTTGCCTAGCATATAAAAAGCCCAGAGTTCCATCCCTAGAACTGAAAAGGAAAATCCCTTTGCAGTTTTAAATCCCAAAGAATTCCTAAGTCATTTGATAGCCAAATATGACTGAAATTGGTGTTAAACATTCTGTGCTGTTCCCCTTACTCTGTGTACATATCATATGGGTTTTTTTTTCCTGTAGAGATAATAGTATATTTCTTTATATGGACCTAACTTGGCACTGGTAGATAGGATGTAATAGATAGTATATATGACAAGTTAATTCAGTGGAACCAAATGAAATTACTATTTGGAGGGTTGAAAATTTAACTCAGCAGTAGAGTATGCTTATCATGCATTGAGGCCCTGGATTCAACCCCTAACACCACAAGAAGAAAAGCTAGCATTTTTATAGCTCATAATGTTCTAATACGGTATCAGAAAGGGTAATGTAAACAGAGATGTGGAGCTGCTGCGGTGGCTAGGCAGGTAAAGGCCCTTCCCTCTGTACCTTATGACCTCAGAACTTTTGTGGTTGAGAGAAAATAGACTCCCACAAGTTGTCCTCTGCTTTTCACGTGTGTGTCACAATGCACAAGCATACACAAATTAAAAAAAAATGAAGTATTTCCGAGGTGGGTTTGGATGTTGGCAGGGTTGTGCTGAAGATTTGTACTCACAGAAGCTTATGCTCTTCTCTGCAGGGTAGTGAAGCCCCAAGTCAACTCCATAAGGCCCAAGGGCTTAGGGTTGGGTGCCAACCTGATGGAGGCCAAGGCCTTGGGCTCCGCTGGCTCTTACCACCCGCCAAGACCAGATGGGGATCAAGAGGATAAGAAAGGCCAACCTCAAGGGTTGGTGCCTGGGAGAGCTGTGGTTGTCCTTTCTGGCCCTCATCGGGGCCTCTACGGGAAGGTAAGAAACAGCATATCCCCAAAGCCATGCCAGGTAGCAGGGAAGATTAATTTCAGGGCCAGAGTGAGGAAGAATTGTGGGTCGAAAGGCTGCCAATCAAGCCAGGTGTCATGGTACATTTGCCCATAATCCCAACACTCCAGAAACTGAGGCAGGAAGATCACAAATTCAAGACCTGCTTGGGTTACATACTTTCAGCATTCAGGAGGAAGTGGTAAAATCCCCAGAGCAACTTGGCTCTTTATAGTAGCCTGGACCAGCCAGCTCCAGATTCAACAAGAGACCCTGCTTCAGTAAGGTGCAGAACAGTTAAGGAAGACACCTGATATCAACTTTGAGCCTTCACACACATGCAGTCACATACAGACAGACACATGTGTGCATGCATGCCACATACATAGCAAAAAATGTTTTTGTTTTAAACAACCTGGCAGTTTTATTTAAGAAGAGCTTTTCTGGTTTACTTTTCAGTAGTCTGTTCTGACATGCTTCTAAGAATATCAGAATCACCTAGGGCGATGAAGGCTGTGCACATATCATGTTAATACTTTCCGCTTGCTGTACCCAATTCAGTATTATTGCCACTGGCAATATGGACATCAGTTCTGGCCAACATGGCATAGTATTCTGTTTAAGATTGTCAGTTGTTGGTGACAATAACCAATGTTGCTTAGCACTGTCTGATCATCCTCAGAGTCTGCTTATATCCTAGCACCTACTTTTCACTTTTATGATAAACTGGAGCCTAGAGTTGATCAACTCCAGAGACCTTTCTGTTTGTGGCCACCATCTACCTATCTTATGTTCAGGGTAGCCACCAAGATGGCCAGGGAGTGAGAAAGAAAGGAACTCCCACAATACAAAGATCTTCATGGCACTATTTTTTTTAAATTCTGTGTGTGTTTAACCAGGCATGGTGTTATATGCCTTTAATCCCAGCAGTAAGGAGCCAGACGCCAGTAGATCTGTATAAGTTTGATCTGGTCTACACGCTGAGTTCTAAGAAAGTCAGGATTACATAATGACACTTTGTCTCAAAACAACAAAAATATGTGTATATGTATAGATGAGTACGGGTGCTCAGCATTAGATCCCCCTAGAGCTGGATTAATAAGTAGTTGTGGCCCACCTAGCATGGATGCTGGGCATTGAGCTCAAAGACTGATACTTGTCTTAACTGCTGAACTCTTGCTCCAGCCCTGTGAGTCCTAGTCTTGCAGGCCTGCCTGGCCCATTGCTTTAGTAGGTACTCCAGAATGATCTGCCAGGCCTTTTGAGCCTCAGTCATTAACCAAAAGGGAGAGAATGCCACATCCCACAACTTCCAGAAAATTAAGTATTTAAAGGATGGCTGAAGCAAGCATGGTGGCTTATGCATGTAAACCCAGTACCTAAAAAGCTCAAACAGGAGATTTGCTGCAAGTTTAAAGCCAGCCTGGGCTATATCACAAATACTAGTCTAGTCTGGACCCTATTTTGAAGAAACTGAGAGTTGGAGAGATGTCTCAGTGTGTAATGGCTGTCTAGCATACAGGCATGAGGATGTGAATTTGGATCCCCAGTACCCACATGAAATGGCTCACACCTTTAATCTCAGCACTTAGAGGCAAAGGCAGGCAGATCTCTGTAACTTTGAAGCCAGCCTGGTAATATACTGAGTTCTAGGCCAGCCAAGAAAGTCTCAAAAATAAAAGGAAAAAGCATAAGGTGATGATCATTCAAGGATGGACAACACCTGATGTTGATGTCCATCCTCCACCCACATGTGCACACAGCACACAAACAGTAAGTACATATATGTATACCACATATATACATAGGTCTTCATTTTACATTTTGCTAAGGGAGACATAGGAACATATGCCTGGTCCCACTTCTCAGGAGTCATGGTTTAAGAGAGGAGACAAAGGAACCATGCCTAGTCCTAATCATCAAAGGTCGCAGCATACATTTGGGCATAGTGCTGTACACCTTTAGTCACAGCACTCAGACTGGTGAATCTCTTGAGTTATAGGCCAGCCAGGGCTGCATAGTGAGAACCTCTATTCAAAACCAAACAAATAAATGAACAGGTCACAGCATGGTGAGAGAGACACAAAGAGGTCAAACCTGGTGGAGGTAAGGGCTAGGCATTTTGGGCCTAGCAGTGGTAGTCCATTGACCCTCTGCCTTATTCCTACCTCCCACCTTAGGTAGAAGGCCTTGATCCTGACAATGTACGGGCCATGGTTCGGCTGGCAGTAAGCAACCGTGTAGTGACTATTAGTGAATATTGCCTTCAGCCTGTTTCCCAGAAGGAGTTTGATAACCACACCTCACAGCCAGGTGAGACTCCTATAGCTGGAAACTTAGAGAAGAGTGGGGACAGGCAGGCACTCTCCAGATAGGTAGGGAGGAAGAGCAGTGTGTGATTTCTAGTCAGTGTTCAGGGATGAGAAGGGACAAGAGTATTCATTTTTTGTTTGGTGGTGCTGGAGATAGAACCCAGAGACTTGACAATGCTAAGTGGCCTCTACCAAGGAGCCACACCTAGCCTCACCTAGCTCAGCCCAGTTTGTTCAGTTTGACTGAGAAGGGCCTGATCTAATACCCTGCATCTTCATCCTCTCTAAGCAGAAAGAAATGAGTATGGAAACCAATTCCTACCCCTAGGAGGTCTTGGAGTGATGGTCTTCTTCTTTTTTATTTTTTATTTTTTGGTAAATATGAGGCTAGGGTTAGGGTGTGGGCAAAGGAGAGGCAAACAGAACAGTAATGGGTGTGGAAGGTACAGCTTAGAGTTATCTGCAGCTTTCTTCCACTCTGTTCTAAACATTAGGCAGTTGACTCTGCTGACTTCGTTGTGGGCTGGGTGGTTGAGAGGAATTTCTTGAAAGAGGTGGATGGGGAATATGGCCTTTGGCAAAGGCCCTTGATAGGAAATGCCAGTGAGACAGTAAGGCTTTCTTTGTGTTGTCTCTATACCCCCCTGAACAGTCCATGGGAGCAGAACTTCTACAGAGCAGCAGAACAGAACACCTGGAATAGCCTTGTCATTGAAGGCCCTCCAGAATCAGGAGGACTCAAAGAAGAGACAGACAGATTCAGAAAGGAAGCGGAAACATGCTCCAGACCGGTAAGAGCCTGGGCCTCTGGGATTTCTGAAGACGGCAAGTTGCGTGGGGTGGCTCAGTCAGGGTAAACTTGCAAGGCAAGGCAGGGCATAGAAAGAACTGGGAAAGCAGGGGGTCTGTCTCACAGCATGTCTTTTAAAGATAAGCTGCCTGCAATGTGGGTGTGACAAAAAGCTAAGCCAGGTGCTGACTTTCTCCACAGACAGGATGGACCTGTAGCCAAGAGTGAGAAAGCAGCCCCGGAGAACAAACACTGGCTACACAGGGACTTGCGTGTGCGCTTCATTGACAAAGTATACAAGGGCGGCCGCTACTACAACACCAAGGTCTGAACTCCACAACCTGAGTCCTCTTCCTCACCCAGGGACTGGGCCCTTTAACTTTCTAATGTTAGATCTGGGAATCACTGAAGGAAGACCTCAGTGTCACGTAGTGTGCAAAAGCAAGGAGCTTTTTTATTCTGCAGAAATTGCCAGCAGGCTGGGGCCACCATTTCATAGAACGGCTACCGTGGAGTGAGCATCCAGGCTCCATTAAAAGAAAATTAGGGGATTTCTCTAGTGTGATTAGGTAGTCTTTTCATTGATTGGTTGGTGCCGATCTTGGGGATAGGGAGGTACATAATGGAGTATCCAGGTAACAAGGTATGCCCAGGTAACAAAGAGTGCTAACAGAAAGTCCTCAGGTAACAATATCATTTTGACTAGCTAAACAAAATATTTCTACCTAACCTTTAATTTGATTTGTCAGGTGCTTGGAGACTTTTCATGGAGGTTACTAGATTATTGTTTTTGATTTTTTTCAGGGAGGTTATTGAGTTATTGTATCTTGTTTCCATGGACTGTAGTTTTGTTTTCAGGCCTGTTTAGTCTGAAGCTAATTTTGAAGCCTGTCATGTCTGACTTATTAAAAATCATTCCCTTCATTCTTCCCCTTTGAGTTTTGTTATAGAGTCAAACCATTGACTCTAAACCATCTCTTGGACATAAGAAGAACTAGTTGAAGATTCTTGAAGGGTTTAGGGTCTATCTAGACAGAATTAGCAGTTCTTAGTTATGTTACATTTAGTGTCATTAAGAAACTTAGGTAATCATTTGTCTCTTATGTCAGGGATCTCTTTTTGACTCAGCCTGTTAGGTGGGACACAATGGGTGACAAATTCTCCTCGGAAACTTCTTCAGGCAAAGGCTGGGCAACTGGGCATTTCTCAGAAATACCTGATTAGTTAATCTGGTTGAAAGACCGGGAACAATCACATCCGTTGGACTGGTTTGCATCAGCTTTCAGGAAGTCCAGAGTTTAGCAGCTTATGGTCCATAGGTGATTCTGGATAGAGTCTGTCAGCCAAGTGAACATCTGTTGAGTCAAATGTAGACTAGGGACAGAATTAAAATTTCCTGGTTATTGAGGAAGGTAAAAAAAAATCTCAAGACCAGGGGAAATTTTCCATTTTCAGGAACAAGTAGGTGTACTTATCTAGAGTCCATTTGACTTGTGGTAGGTGGATCCAAGTTATTCTTTGAAGCTGATAAGTTTATAAAACAAGTTGGCTTGGAAAACAGTTTGAAATCTCATTAATTTCAGAGTGTTGAACAATAAAACATTTTAATTATCATGAGACATAGGTAGTTGATCACTGGGAGCAGTATAAGTTTTTAGTAATCAAAGGCATCAGTGATCTGAGAAGGATAAACTTTAGCAGAAAGTATTCCAAATGGCCTCTGTATCAGTTAAAATGACAAGAGGCCTACCCATTACCCAGACAGCTCCTGTGATGTTGATAGCTTCGTTGGGGACACAAGTCCCAGAGCAGTATCAGTCTTCGGTTGCCAAGCTTGGCAAATCTGAAAGGCTTTTTTTGGGGGGGGGGGGGGTAGGTGGCATGAGAGAGACTGACCTCACCTTGTCTTAGGCAATGAGGGACAATTAACTCTCCAGGTGTCCATTTTGTCCACAGCTCAGACTGGGCCTTAGCAGTAGCAAGGCATTGGGGCAGTCTTGTCCATTGATTAGCATACTGTAATCCAGATGGAGTCATTGGTGCCCCATCTATCTTGGAACCTTACAGTTACTGTTAAGGCATTGGGGTTTCTGTCATAGTAAGCTTAGCTTTTTTTTTAAACATTTAAATGCCATATTTAGCAGATTTTTGAAGTGTTTGAAGACTATGTATTAAGTGTAGCTGAATTAAAATAAACTGTGTTTATAATTAATTACCCATTCTGAGCTTAATTATAAAAACATAAAAACAAGAACTAGATAAAGCTTCAGCATGCATTTTCTGCTTATCCTCAACAGTTTGTGAAACAAGTATGAGACTAAATAAAGTCTTGTCCTGGTAATCAATGATGATCATAAGCATAAGTCATAAATATTCTAAAGAATATTTTAAATAATACCTCATGAGGCAGTCGGCAATCAACCTGTATATTTCAGTTATCTTTAACAATCCATAATAAAATGACAATTGTTGAATTGAAGTTCTTTCAGTATCAAAATCCTTACATATAAAATTTGAGAACTTCCTGATCCCTATATAACATATGATCATAAAACATAATAGTTCCTTGAGTGACCCAATTTATAAAAAGGGTTCTCCTAATAATGTTAGTAAAAACAAGGTAACGAAATATATATCCTTAAATCTACTTTAATTAGCCTGAATAAGCCTTATGAGTTAGTGATTTTTATTAATATTGTAGTTTCCAGGACGCTTTGCAACTGGTGTTTGCAAGCTATCCAGGGTAGATAAGATTAATGTCTAAGACCAGTTGTTCTGTCAAGCCTTTGTATGCTTCATTGGCTTCTAGAAAACAAGGAAAAACACAAAGTAGCTAGAATGCTTCAATGAGGAAGTGTCTTGATTTTTCAGGAACTGAAAAAACATTTAGTGCCCCAGGAGTCATGAATTTTAATTTGAAAGTTCCATGGCATGTGCTTCTCAAAGCAGTTAGACTATAGGCCAATTTCATGATTTTTTAATAGCTTTTTATTTACTCAAAGCATACATGAAATACACAATTGTTTTTAAGGATGTGGTGCTTTTCAGTATAGCCAATAACAAAATTTTCAAAAACATGCCTATGGACTATTGTTTAGAAGTTCAATTAGAGACAGAAATTTTATCATGCAAGGCTTAAATTTCAGTAGCCAAACTGTTATGTAGCCATCTTTGCCTAAGGAACGATAAAATTAAATAACAATGGTGACATCCAGGTCTTAAAATGTATTCACCTAAAAAGGAATATTATTTTCTTCCCAGTTAACAAAGTGAAGCATAGGAAGACTAGGCATATAAACCCAATCTGCTTCAATAGTAGCTTTTTTTATAATTTATTAAGATTATATATTAATAAAGACATTTTATAAATATTTGATAAATTTTTAAGTATCTTAGAGTTTTATATACTTAAATATTTTTAAAAGTTGTCAATCTCTCAAATCAATACGATATATATTATTTTGATGTTATAAACCTTTGTTGCCAACAAGAAAAGTTCTTTTATGTGCACCCCATAGAAGTGCAGCTTTTCTTTCAGTGTTTAATATTTTTTTTATAATTTTTATTTTTTATATTAATCACAGGTTATTTACTTTGCATCCCAGCCGTAGCCCCCTCCCTCATTCGCTCCCAATCCCACCCTCCCTCCCTCATCTCCTCCCTGCCCCTTTCCAAGTCCACTGATAGGGGAGGTCCTCCTCCCCTTCCATCTGACCCTAGCTTATCAGGTATTTTCAGGCCTGGCTGCAAAGTCCTCCTCTGTGGTCTAGCAAGGCTGCTCCTCCCTCGGGGGTCGGGGATCAATGAGCCAGCCATTGAGTTCATGTCAGAAATAGTCCCTGTTCCCCTTACTATGAAAAACCCACTTGGATACTGAGCTACCATGGGCTACATCCGAGCAGGGGTTTTAGGTTATATCCGTGAATGGTCCTTGGTAGGAGAAACAGTCTCATAGAAGCCCCCTGTGCCCAAATATATTTGGTCCTTGTGGAGCTTCTGTCCTCTCCAGGTCCCCCTTCTTTCATATGATTCCCTGCACTCTGCACAAAGTTTGGTTTTGAGTCTCAGCCCCTGCTTTGATACCCTTCTGGGTAGAGTCTTTCAGAGGTCCTCTGTATTAAGTTCCTGTCCTTTTGCTTCTTTTCTCCTACTTCCAATATCCATCCCATTTGTCTTTCTAAGTGAAGATTGATCCAGGGACCTCCTTCTTATTTAGAAGTGCAGTTTTAATGCTTCATTAATCAAGCACAGTCTGAAACAGACTGTCTCAGAATAGTAACATCATCTTAAGCAACCTAGGGTATACATTTCGTATCCCAACTATGAGACAGGACCATAGAAACATATTTGATCAACAGTTTGCACCCATACATTTAGATATATTTTTCTTTTTGTCAAGATTTTAGCATTAAGTTCAGAAATATTTTGACTCCAACAGACTTAAAATAGAAAACCAAACAGTGCCAGCACCAGTATTTAAATATTGCTATGTGAGGAAAAAAATAATAGAAGTTAACTTTTTTGTTTTAGATGTTACAGATGGTTTTTTTAGCCATACATAACCAAGATATCCAGAACATAGTAAATATATACATTTAAAACAGGCAATTTTTTTTTTTACTTTCTTTAGTTGTGATTTCAAGGGAGGGTCATCTTGTTACCTGTTGAATCCAATTCTCATGGGCATAAGGCATTTTTTTAAATGGAGAAGCTAAGAAGCTGTTAGTGTCCCTTTTGAAAGCTGCAGTCAGGCAGCCTGAGCTTGTTGCCAGCTTCATCTAGGCAGGAGGTGGGGGCACTCCTAGCTGAAAGGTGCAGGGCTTAAAATGAGGTAAAACTAAGTTAAGAGTTAACTGGCCATAAATGAAGTTTGGATTTTTTCCCAGAATATGAAACACAAAGATATTTCCTTTCAGGGGAAAAGTAACTTTTCAGGTATAACTAAGGAGTGAACCATAGTTTGTTTTCCCAGATCCTTTGACCATTTTTTTTCTTGAGTTTTTCTAAAAAGTCAGTAGGGGATTCTGCAAGTTCCTGAACTACCCAAGTTACCTGACATATTTGTGGGGCGTTTGGCAACCACCCTGAAACTCACCACAAGAATCTAGCAATAACTCCTAAGTGCCTTCCTTTCATCCCAGCTAAGGCTGATTTGAAGGAAAGCAGCATTGATATGCTCTAGTTCCTCAATGTCAGGGGAAATCTGTGGAAGAAAGGGTTATTCAAAGAGTAGGGAGAGGGACAGAGAAAAGAGAAATGGTGCCAACAGTTGAAACAAACAAACATGAAATCATCCAACAACCATAACAGTGAGACAATTACAACAATTAACAGAACATGAACAGAAACAATGGTATGTTCTCCGGAATAAAACAGTCTGAGCAGCACTCCCTGTCTCTCCTCCATGCACAAGAAACTGGGAGACCCGAGGCCATTAAAAAAACAAACAAAAGACAATCAGATGAGCTGGGGTTCAGCGCATCCTCTGTGCTGGTGGCCATTTCAGCCCCTTGCGCTCCTGTCGCTTCCAGAACACAAAAACAATAGACCAGACATAAGGGCCCCAAAAAAGAAAAAAGAACTTACTGATAAGTCGGGTTGAAAAACAGTGCCCTCAAATGTTCCACCAGCTTGTTGAGAGGTCTCTAGCAATCCCCATATGGACCACCAAATGTTAGGTGTGGGAATCACTGAAGGAAGACCTCAGACTCAGGTAGTATGCAAAAGCAAGCAGCTTTTATTCTGCAGAAATTGCCAGCATGCTGGAGCCACCATTCCATAGAATAGCTACCTTGAAGTGAGCATCCAGGCTCAATTTAAAGACAGTGAGGGGATTCCCTAGTGTGATTAGGTAGTCTTTTCATTGTTTGGTTGGTGCTGATCTAGGGAATAGGGAGATACATCTTGGAGTGAGTGTCCAGCTAAACAAAGCATTTCTAGCTAATCTTTAATTTGATTTGTCAAGTGCTTAGAGACTTTTAAAGGCACTTACTACATTATTTTTTTCTGATTTTCAGGAAAGTTACTGAGTTTTTGTATCTTATTTCCATGGACTGTAGTTTTGCTTTCAAATGTGTTCAGTCTGAAGCTGATTTTGAAGCCTGTCATGGCATCTGGCTTATTAAAAAACATTCCCTTCATTAACATCTTTCTTTCCCATATTTATCTCTCTAGATGACAATTGAAGATGTCCTGAGCCCAGATATTTGTGTATGTCGGACAGATGAAGGCCGAGTTCTAGAAGGTACGTCTGAGCCACTATACCTGGGATGTTCCCATCCTAGAGGATGATAAAGAAAGAGTCTCTTCTAGGGACTAGAGAGATGGCTCAGTAGTTAAGAGCACTGGCTGCTCTTCCAGAGGACTCAAGTTCAATTTCCAGCACTCACATGGGCACAAGTTGTAACTCCAGTTTCAGAGGATATGACATTTATGAGCAATGTGCATATATATGGTGCCACAGATGTGCGTGCAAGCAAAACACTCATGCACAGAAAATAAATAAATCTAAAAAAAATTGAAAGAAAGGGAGGCTAGAGAGATGGCTCAGCAGTTTAGAGCACTGACTGCTCTTCTAGAGGACCCAGGTTCAATTCTCAATAACCACATGGCAGCTCATGTAACTCCAAAAGCTGACACCTTCACATAGACATGCATGCACGAAAAACACTAATGCATAGGAAATAAAAATAAATTATTAAAAGAAAAAAAGGACCTATTTCCAGTTTGGGGAAGCTGAGGCAGGATTCCCACAAGTCCTAGGTCAACCTGGATTATTCTGAGTTCTAGGACAACCTGGGTTACAGTATAAGATCTTGTTTTGAAAAGAGCCAATTATGATGTTGCACCCCTGTAATCCAGCACTTGGGGAGGCAGGGGCGGGTGGATATCTGTGAGTTCGATGCCTTCCTGGTGGTCTACAAAGTTAGTCAAGAACAACCAGGGCTAAACAGAGAAACCCTGTCTCGAAAAAAGGGGGGGGGGGGGAGAAAAGGAGAAAGAGAGGGAAGAGGAAAAAGTATAGAATGGAAAAAGGAATTATATCTAAGGTCAAGAGCTCGGAGAGTTGGGCAGCGTTCAGGCTCTTTGCAAGGCCCAGCATCCTCTCCCAGAGCAGATACTTCACTGACAGGGATTACCTGAACTCTATGTGTTTTTCGTGTCAGAATAGCATGAAAATGACTGTTTTCCCTGTTACAACTATTGCCTTGACAGGAAGAAGTGTACTGAGCTCACACTGAGGGGCAGGCTAAGAACATGTCCAGTGCATAGTTTCTGTAGGAAAATGCTCCTGTACACTGCTTATTTCTGAGAACTACTCCTTGGTTTTCTCACCTGTGAAATAGGTAGAGTGGGACTCCATCTATCCACAGGCCAGAAGAGTAGCTCTAATAAATTTTAGCAAAAGCCTTCCCAACAGGACCTGGCCAAGCTGGTCCTAGCTGTAGACCTCATTCCCCTCTCTCTCATCTGCAGATGTGAGAGAAGACATGCTGGAAACCCTGGTTCCCAAGGGAGAGGGCTACTCTGTGATGGTGGTGCTGGGACCACATGCTGGAAAGGTGAGCCCCATGCCTAGAAATGAGATCACTGGGGATCTGGGCTGACTTTGCTGACTCTACCCCATTCCTCCTCAGGTGGGACGACTTCTGAGTCGGGACAGAGAACAGAGTCAGGCTGTGGTACAACTTGCTGGCAAAAAGCAGGTGATGGAGCTCCACTATGACGCCATCTGCCAGTACATGGGCCCCGCCGATGCAGATGAAGACTGACATGTGGACCGCTGCCGTCACTCAAGCTGTCACTGCTTGTGTAGATATCTATAAGAGATGCCATGGGAGAGGATTTATCTAATCCTCCTTTGAGGTGCAAGGACAGTGACATGAATAGATAGACCAGGCTATTTACCAAAATTTAAAGTATAATAAAAAAAAATTCTTAAAGATTTATTTATTTATTATATATGGAATATTCTGCCTACATGTATGCTGACATACCAGAAGAGGACATCAGATCTCATTATAGATGGTTATGAGCCACCATGTGGTTGCTGGGAATTGAACTCAGGATCTTTGGAAGAGTAGCCAGTGCTCTTAACCTCTGAGCCATCTCTCCAGCCCTAAGAAAATATTTTAAATAGGTTAAAGTCAAAACCAGTATGTGAGCTATAAATTCAGGTAGGAACTGAGATGACTGAGGTGGAAATACTTCATTTCTTAGCCTGATTTCCATGTTGAGGGTGCAGGACAAGTTAAATTACCCATTCAAGACAGAGCTCACTCTTGGAACTTAGAAACTATGAAATCTGTCCCCAAACACTATAGACTCTCCAGTAACACATCTCAGAACAACTTCATGAGTTTGGATCTTGAACGGCCTTCAAAGGACCATGGCTTTTTTTTTTTTTTTTAAGATTTATTGTGTTTTGATTTGTGTGTGTCTGTGTGTGCATGCCTGTATCTATGTAAGAGTATGTGATTGTGAGTACAAGTGTTTTCAGACACCATGAGTATTGAGTTCCCCTGGATTTGAAATTACAGGCAATTGCAAGCTGCCCAAAAGGGATGGGTACTAGGAACCAAGCTTGGGTCCTTTGGAAGAGCAGCAAGCACTCTTAACCTCTAAGCCATCCCTCCAGCCCATAGGCCCATATTGTAAAGGATTCTTGGGCAGGATTATGGTAGTAACATGTACTTTCAACCTTTGAAAGTTGAAGGCCTGGTAGAGTATTTCCATCATGACTTAAAGCCTCCCAAACTGAACCAAATTAGACCTTTCTTCCTTATAATTTAATTTATGCCTGATAGCTTGTCTTTGTAAGGGGAAACTGACTTGCTGCACCCACTGACAACTCTAGTAGGGGCACCTATTGATCCATGCTCCAGGGCAGACCTTCAGGTATGTCCATGAGCTGATATGCACTAAAGAGAAATGAGGATGTATACCCACAAATGAGATGGGTTAATTCTTATCTCCAAAGGAGCCAGTCACTTTCAGTCCCTGAAGCATTAGCTTGGAGGTTAAAGGATATTTCTGACTCATGCAGTTTCTCTCCTTGCCCTATATTCTAAAAAAATGTTATTGTTAATAATCCTGAACCTTTTTTCTGCTTAATGACCTGAGATAAAACTCAACAAGAGAAGGCAGAGCCTTAGACACAATTAGGTTTTTTTGTTTGTTTGTTTTGGGTTTTCTTTTTTGAGACAGGGTTTCTCTGTGTAGCCTTGGCTGTACTGGACTAGCTTTGTAGACCAGGCTGGCCTCGAACTCACAGAGAACCGTTGGCCTCTGCCTCCCTGAGTTCTGGGATTACAGGTATACTGACACAATTGTTTCTAAATCATCCCTGAATCTTAAGTCATTCATGTAATAAATGGTATTTGAGTTAGATCTGAGCCACAGGTAGAAATACCTAACTTGTGAGCCTATGACACACCCTGAAAGAATCCAAACACCCCAGAACAGGAGGATACAGGTAAGCATGGAAAGTTCAAAGTGATCATGTAGCTTGCATTTAAAGTCAATTTCTGCTTTCTTGGAATGACTGACAAGGTCATTGAGAGGAGCCTTTGCCCTATTCCACCAAAAATAATAATAGATAAAATGTGAAAACTAAACATCTAACAAAGGATATCAAAATATGAAACACCAAATACACACAGGGCACAGTAAAAGAATGGTTCTCACCAATTACTTGTACACTGCCCTCTTAGGCATCCGCAGTTACTCTAGACCATTCACCTTAGACACTTTAAGGACACAATGATAGATGCTCCATGTTACAGGACTAGATAAATAATTGAATACTTTCCTATGTAATGTACGTCACAGTGAGAATATCACATAGATGTGTGCTAGACAGTAAATAATACCTCTTTAGATATAGATGTGAAAAATAAGGTGTTTTTTTTTTTTTTGTGGATAGGACGGGGGCTCAATGTTGGTGTATTTGCCTACCATGTATAAACTGTGGGTTCTATTTGCAGTACCACCAGGAAAAAAAAATCACTATCTCTGTTGAACAAAGGCAAACTGAACTCTCGAGCCAAAATGAACAGACAAAAAGACATGAGTTACTGAGCATGGTGGCATGTACCTGTAACCTTGCTCTTGAGAGGCTGAGACAGGAAGATTTCTATGAGTTCTAGGACAACCTGAGCTTCACTGAAAGACCCTTTCTTCAAAAGCCTAAAAAAGCTAAAAACAAAAAAACATGAAATGTACTGGATGTTGTTAGCACACACCTTTGATCCTAGCACTTAGGAGACAGATCTCCATGAGTGTGAATGAAGCCAGCCTGGCCTACATAACAAGATCCAGATCAGCTAGAGCTACATAGTAAGTACCTGTCTCAAAAAAGAAATAAGGATGGCTTTTCTCTTTGTTTTACCACTTTTATGTTTCTCTCTTGTCTAAATATATATAACACTTTGACACTGTATCAAATAAGGGGGAAGTGGATATCTTTCCTTATCTCATTCCTGACTTAAAAGGAAATGCTCAGTGTGTCTCTATTTAATGTTGGCTATAGGTTTATTGTATATAGCCTTTATCATTGTGATGTATTTTCCATCTATTCCTACAGTCTCCAGAGCTTTTATCAAAAACCTTGTCAAATGGGTTTTCAGCATCAACTGAAATAATGTGATTTGTCCTTGAGTTTTATTTATCTGAATGTATTCCATTTACTGATTCATGTGTGTTGAAACAACTTTGCCTTTCTGGGATGAAACCCACTTGGTTGTAATGTGTAATCTTTTCGGTGTGTTTCCAGTTACTTGGTTTGTAAGCATTGTATTAGGAATTTTTAACATATTTTTATTGGTTCTCTGGAAATTTTATATCATGCACCCTGCTTACACTCATTTCCCCTATCTTCCATGTCTGCCTTCTACCTTGTGACCTCCCCCAAAAAGGAAAAAAAAATTTAAAAAAATAAATACAAATAAAAATAAACACTAAGATCAATTTGTCGGGATTTTGTTTGTTTGTTTTGTTTTGTTTTGAGACAGGGTTTCTCTGTGTAGCCCTGGCTGTCCTGGACTCGATCTGTAGACCAGGCTGACCTCGAACTCACAGAGATCTGCCTGCCTCTGCCTCCCTGAGTGCTGGGATTGCAGGTGTGCCACCAGGCCTAGCTCAATTTTGGTTATCATAGTGGGTAGCCCCTTAAATAGAACTAGTCCTTCCCCTCCCAGAAGTCATCCATTGCGGAGAGCTAACATTAGCATCCTTATCATACCTTTAAGACTTCTCTTTGGTGACTTCCTGTCTAGGTTATCACTTTGGGAGGTGGGAGCAGGGCAGCAGGGGTTGTCACAGTAGCCTTCTATGTCCCTCTCAACTATCTTCTGCAGTCATCAGTATCACAGCAATATTAGCCTCCTTGTTCTTCATAGTCAGTGGGAGCACGAACCATAGACCTCCTACAAGGTTTCTGATGATAGCACAGACCATGAACACGGCCCCAGACTGCAACAGGACCCAGACAAGGCCCTCGGAAGTAGCCCAGACCACTGATAGCAACATGGCATTGGGTGGCAGCACAGGCAACTCAGATCAGTGTGGCCACCAGAAACAGCATGGCCTACAGGCATTAACTTACTTTCAGGCAGTAGCCCAGACCACAAACATCCCCATGGCCTTCAGTGGTAACATGGGCCATGAACTTCAACACGGACCCTGGCTGCATGTTTAGGACCATGAACCTAAACATAGCTCTCAGTAGCAGCACATCACAACAGCACTCAGACGGCAGTGCAGGTCACTAAAATTAGAATGGCCCCCAGTGACAGCATGGCCCCCAGACATCAACATGGCTTCAGGCCGCAGCACAGAACATGGATATCTGCATAGCCCTTGATGGTAACATGGGCACAGACATCACCATAGCCCTTATGGCTGCCTTCCACCATGCCCACCTTGGAATTTTTGCATCTATATTCAAAGAAATTGGTCTGTAGTTTCCTATTCTTTCTTTTCCTTTTTTTTTTTTTTTGTAGTTTCTTTACCTGCTTTTGGTATCAAAATGATTATAACCTATTGATAACATGATTCTTTACTTGAAAGATCCTATTGATCCTGCTAGAAAAATCATGGACCTAACATACAGAGTAAGTTATAGGATATAAGATCATATTGAGGGACTGAAGAGATGGCTCAGCTCTTCGAGAGGTTCTGAGTTCAATTCCCAGCAACCACATGGTAGCTCACAACCATCTATTAAAAAGGGATCTTATGCCCTTTACTGGCATGCAAGTGTACATGTAGACAGAGCACTCATACATAATAAATTTTTTAAAATATCAGTATTGAAAATAGCCTTTCCTACCCATTGAAACTGTCTCAAAAAACAAAACAAAACAAAACAAAACAAAAAGTAGCCTTTCAGCTGTACATCCCTGGTAGAATTTTTGGAGTTCCTTGTACTGTCATATCATCTGCAAATAATGGTACTTTGGCTTCTCCCTGTCCAGTTTGTATCCCCTTTAGTTGTCTTATTTCTCTAGCTAGAACTACAAGTACTATGTTGCATAGGTATGGAAAGAGTGGACATCCTTGTCCCTGATTTTAGTGGGATTGACTTACATTTCTGTCCATTTCATTTGAGGTTTGGCTAATGGCTTGCTGTATATTGTCTTTATTGTGTTTAGGTATGCACCTTGTATTCCTGATATCTTCAAGACTATTAACGTGAAGGGGTGTTGGATTTTGTCAAAGACTTTTTCAGTATCTAATGAGATGATCATGTGGATTTTTTTCTTTCAGTTTATGTGATGGATTACATTGATGGATTTTCATATGTTGAGCCATCGCTCCATATCTGGGGTGAAATCTACCTGATCATGGTAGATAATGTATTTGATGTGTTCTTGGATTCTGTTTGTGAGTTATTGAGTATTTTTGCACCAATGTTCATAAGGGAAATTGTTCTGAAATTCTCTTTGTTGAATCTTTCTGTTGTTAGGTATCAGGGTGACTGTAGCTTCACAGAATGAGTTTAGCAATGTTTCTTCTGTTTCTATTTTGTGGAATTGTTTGAGGAGTACTAGCTCTTCTTTAAAAGTCTGGTAGAATTCTGTGCTGAAATCATCTGGCCCTGGACTTTTCTTGGTTGGGAGACTTTTGATAACTGCTTCTATTTCCTTAGGGGTTATAGAACTATTTAAATTATTTACCTGATCTTGATTTAACTTTGTAAGTGTTATCTATTGATAAAACCATCCATTTTGTTTAGATTTTCCAATTTTGTGGAATACAGACTTTTGAAATAAAACCAAATGATTCTTTGGATTTCCTCAGTGTCTGTTATTATGTCTCCCTTTTAATTTCTGATTATGTTAATTTGGATATATCTCTCTGCTTTTTAGTTAGTTTGGATAAGCGTTTGTCTTTCTTGCTGTTTTTCTTTTTCTTTTTTTCAAAGAGCCAACTCTTGGTCTCATTGATTCTTTGTATTATTCTCTTTGTTTCTAATTCATTGGTTTCAGCCTTGAGTTTGATTATTTTCTACTATCTGCTCTTCTTGGATGGGTTTGCTTCTTTTTGATCTAGAAATTTCAGGTGTGCTTTTAAATTGCTAGTATGAGAGAGATCTCTCCAATTTCTTCTTCTTTTTTGTTTTGTTTTGTTTTGTTCTGTTCTGTTTTTCAAGACATGATTTTTCTCTGTGTAGCCTCAGATGTTCTGGACTCCCTTTGTAGACCAGGATGGCCTCAAACTCACAGAGATCCACCTGCCTCTGCCTCCTTGAGTGCTGGGATTACAGGCCTGTTCCACCATGCCTGGCTTCTCTCTAGTTTCTTTCTGATGGCACTTAGTGCTATAAACTTTCCTTTTATCACTGTTTTCATTGTGTACTATAAGTCTAGGTGTGTTGTGTCTTCATTTTCATTGAATTTTAAGAAGTCTTTAATTTCTTTCTTTATTTCTTCCCTTACCCAGTCAGTCGTCATTGAGTAGAAAGTTCCTCAGTTTCCATGAGTCTGTAGGCTTTCTGTTGTTTCTGTTGTTGTTGAAGTCTAACTTTAATCCATGGTGAACTGATAGGATACAGGGAGTTATTTCAGTTTTCTTGCATCTGTTGAGGCTTGCTTTGTGACCAACTTTATGGCCAGTTTTGGAGAAGGTTCTATGAGGTGCTAAGAAAAAGGTATATTATTTGTGTTTGGGTAAAATGTTCTGTATATAACTGTTAGGTCCATTTGATTCATAACTTGTTAGTTTCATTATTTCTCTGTTTAGTTTCTGTCTGGATGACCTGTCCATTGATGAGAATGGCGTGCTCTAGTCTCCCACTATTGATGTGTGGGGATCGATGTGTGATTTAATATTTAGTAATGTTTATTTTACAAATGTGGATGCCTTCACTTTTGGGACATAAATGCTCAGAATTTAGATGTGGTCTTGGTGGATTTTTTCCTTTGATGAGAATGAAATGTCCTTCCCCATCTCTTTTGATTAATTTTGGTTGAAAGTCTATTTTATTAGACATTAGAATGGCTTGTCCAGCTTGCTTCTTGGATCCATTTGCTTGGAAAATCTTTTTCCACCTTTACTCTGAGGTAATGTCTTACCTTTGTTGCTGAGGTGTGTGTCTTGTATTCAGAAGAATTATGGATCCTGTTTTCATATCTACTCTATTAACCTGTATCTTTTTATTAGCTAATTGAGACCATTGATGTTGGGAGATATTAATGACCAATGATTGTTAATTCCTCTTATTTTGATGGTGGTGGTGGTACTGTGTGTGTGTGTGTGTGTGTGTGTGTGTGTGTATTCACACACATTTTTCTTTTGGTTTTGCTGGTGTAGAATTATTTATTTCCTGTGTTTTCTTGGGTGTAGTTAACCTCCTTGGGTTGGAGTTTTCCTTCTAATATCTTCTGTAGGGCTGAATTTGTGGATAGATATTGTTTAAATTTGATTTTTTTTCATGGAATATCTTGTTTTCTCCATCTATGGTGATTAAAAGTTTTGCTGGGTATAGGAGTCTTGGCTGACATCTGTAGTCTCTTAGAGTCTGCAAGACATCTGCCCAGGCCTTTCTGAATTTTAGAGTCTGAAAAGACAGGTCTGCCTTTATATGTTGCCTGACCTTTTGCCCTTATAGCTTTTAATGTTCTTTCCTTTTTTTTTTTTTTGATTATTATGTTTTGAGAGGATTTTTTTTTCTGTTCCAATCTATTTGGTGTTTTAGAAACTTCGTGTATATTTATGAACACTTCCTAATTAGATTGAGGATATTTTCTTCCATGGTTTTGTTGAAAATACTTTCTGGCCTTTGGAACTGGGAGTCTTCTTCTATTTCTTTTATTCTTAGGTTTGGTCTTTTCATAGTATCCCAGATTTCTTGGATGTTCTGTTTCAGGAGCGTTTTAGATTTAACATTTTCTTTGACTGATGTATCAATTTCTTCTATCATATCTTCTACCCCTGAGAATCTCTCTTCCATCTCTTGTGCTCTGTTAGTGATGGTTGTGTCTGTAGTTCCTGTCCTCTTCCCTAGGTTTTCCATCTCCAGGATTACCTCAGATTGTATTTTCTTGAGAATTGTTCTTTCAAGGTCTATAAAAAACTGTTTTGGAATTTTGATGGGATTGCATTGAGTCTGTGGTAAGACTGCCATCATTGGTGGCATATAGTTACATTTTTAGGTGTTGAACAATTTTATTCATTTCCTTTTCCTGTTTGATTGTAGTTTCCTGTATTTATTTAAGGAATTTAGTCATTTCCTCTTTAAAGACCTCTATCATCTTTATAAGGTTGTGTTTAAGGTCACTCTCTGGTGCTTCCCTGTGTTAGAATATCCAGGGCTTGTTATAGGATAGCTGGGCTCTAGTGGTGCCATATTGCCCTGGCTCTCATTGATTGTGTTCAGCAAAGTGGCTGGATACAAAATTAACTCAAAAAAAATCAGTATCCCTCCTTTATATAAACAATAAAAGGGCTGAGAAAGAAATTAGGGACGCAATACCCTTCACAATAGCCACAAATAATATAAAATATCTTGGTATAACTCTTAACCAAGCAAGTGAAAGACCTGTATGACAAGAACTTCAAGTTTCTGAAGAAAAAAAAATTGAAGAAGAAATCAGAAGATAGAAAGATATCCCATGCTCATGAATCAGTAGGATTAACATAGTAAAAATGTCCATCTTAGTCTAGAAAGATAGCTTTGCAGTTAAGAGCACTGGCTGCTCTTCCAGAGGTCCTGAGTTCAATACCCAGGTACCACATGGTGGCGCACAAGCATCTATAATGGGACCTGATGCCTTCTGTCATGCAGGAATACATACAAATAGAACACTCATACAGAAATAAGTAATTTTTTTAATGCCCATCTTACCAATGATGGCAGTCTTACCACAGACTCAATGCAATCCCATCAAAATTCCAAAACAGTTTTTTATAGACCTTGAAAGAACAATTCTCAACTTCATATGGAAAAACCAAAATCCCAGGATAGCTAAAACAACCCTGTACAATAAAAGAAATTCTGAACAACCCGGCACAGTGGTGCAAGCCTGTAATCCAAGAACTTTAGGAAGCAGAGGCAGGCATAACTCTGTGAGTGTAAGGTCAGCCTGGTCTATAAAATGAGTTCCAAAACAGCCAAGGCTACACAGAGAAACCTGGTCTTGAAAAAACAAAAAGAAAAGAGAAGAAAAGAAAGCGTACAACAGGATTCAAACTCCAGACTGCAAATAGTTTGTTTGTTTTTAAATAAATTGCTGAATTCTGTAAAAGAAGAAGAAGAGGACAAGAAAAAATAGCCTTTCATCACTAGGAAGGCAGAGGCACGCAGGTCCCTATAAATTCAAGAAATTCAGTTAGTGAATTCAAGAAAAAAAAAAAGAACACAAAACCAATCAAACAAACAAAAAAACAAAAAACAAGTAACCTTCATTTATACTAACAGTCTGTTCTCCAAGAAAGAAAATAGAAAAAAATATTCCATTCAAAGTAACGCCCCCCAAAAATTAATTTAGGATTATGCCTAACCAAAGAAGTAAAAGACATCTACAAATAAAATTTCAAGATATTGAACAAAGAAATCACATGAGATACTAGTCAATGAAAACTTATTCCATACTTCTGGATAGGCAGAATTAATATTGTGAATATATCTATACTACCAAAATTAATTTACAGAATTAATGTAGTACCTATCAAAATCAATATATCATAGTTAACAGGTTTAGAAAAAACAATTCATGGAACCACGAAAGACCATGTATAGTTAAAGCAGTTTTTTTTTAATTTTTTTATTTTTTGTTATCAATCACAGGTCAGGTACTTTGCATCCCATGCCCAGCCCGCCCACAAAGCAGTTTTTTTAAATATTTTATTTCTTTATTATGTATACAATGTTCTGTCTGCATGTACACCTGCATGTCAGAAGAAGGCACCAGATCTTATTGTGGATGGCTGTAAGACACCATGTGGTTGCTGGGAATTGGAATCAGGACCTCTGGAAGAGCAGCCAGTTCTCTTAACCTCTGAGCCATCTCTCCAGCCCCAAGTTAAAGCAGTTTTACTGAAGCCTAAATTATACTGGAGAGCTATAGTGATAAAGACAGCCTGGAACTTGAATAGAGGACCCAGAAATACAAAGCCTAAGATATTCCCACTTTATTTTTTGACAAAGGAAACAAGAATATACTTTGAAAAAAACTTAGGAGGTGCAGAAATTGCTCAATGGTTAAGAACACGTCCTGCTTTTGCAGAGGACCAGGCTGTAGTTCCCAGAACTCGCATTAAATGGCTTACAACTTCTGTCACAGACCTTAATTTAAAACCTGAAACACTCAAACTTTTAGAAGAAAACATAGTAAATACCGTTCAAGATATTGTGCTTGCTTGCTTGCTTCTTTACTTCCTTCCTTCTTTTCTTTTTCTCCAAATATGGCCTCAATATGTAGCCCTGGCTGTCCTAGAACTCACTGTGTAGACCAGGCTTCTGCTTCCCAAGTGCTGGGATTAAAGGCTTTTGTTACCATGCATGACCCAAAGAACTTTTTTGAGCAGAACACCAAGAGCACAGGAGCTAACCCAAATTATCAACAGATGAGACAGCATGAAAATAAACAATTTCTGTACAGCAAAGGGAAAAATGGGCAAAGCAAGGAGCCTACAGAACAGAAGAAAACCTTTACTAGCCACACCTCAGACAAGGTGCTGATATCCAGAATTTACAAAGAATTGCAGAAATTAAATACCAAGAAAACAAAGCTGCCAATCATCAAATGAGAAAAGTGAAACTGAATACACAGCTTAAACGACAGAAATGGAGCCTGGCTCAGAAGTACACAACTGTAATCCCGGCACTCAGAGAGGCAGAGGCAGGTGGATCTCTCTGGGTTCTAGGCCAGCCTGGTCTACAGAGTGAGTTCCAGTATAGCTAGGGCTACACAGAGAAACCGTGTCTCAAATAAGCCCCCCCAAATAAAAATGGACCAGGTAGTGGTGGCACTTGTATGTGAGCCTAGTACTCAGGAGGCAGATGCGGGTGGATCTCTTGAGTTCACAATCTACACAGAGAAACCTTCTCTCAACGACCCCCCAAAAGGCCAATAGCAATTTTTTAAGTGTTCTGTATCTCTAGCCACTAGAGAAATGCAAACTAAACGTACTTTGAGATCTGGGAATGGTGTGGTGGTGCACACCTTTAATTCCAGCACTCAGGGAGGCTGAGGCAGACAGATAGATCACTATGAGTTCTAGGCCAGACTGGTCTACAAATCCAAGACAGCCAAGGCTACACAGAAAAACACTGTCTCAAAAAACAAACAAACAAAAACCAAAAAACTACTCTGCAATAACACCTCACCCTAGTCAAAATAGCTACCAATAAATATGACGATTAGTGTTGCAAAATATGTTGGTGGTGGTGCAAAGTAACAAAGCCACTGTGGAAATCAGTTTGGAGACTTCTCAAGGAATTAAAGATGGAACTGCTAGATGACCTAGCTATTTCACTCCTAGACATAGACCCAAAGAACTTCATACCATAGACATATTGCTGCTTTAACCACTACAGCCAAAAACTGGAATTGAACTTGGATGTCCATTAACAGATACACACATCAAATTTTCATTAGCCATATATTTAGAAAAATGAAATGTTATTCAGCTCTAACAAAAGAAATGAAGTTACAAATTTGCAGGAAAGGCAGTTGCCACTACCGTCACCATCCCTGCCAGGCTGAAGGAAGCAAGTCAGGCTTGAGCTGGCAGGTGCACAGCCCAGGGGGCTACCATGGCCCCCTGTTGCAGGAGCGCCACCCACCTATATCCTGAAAGCCTGCCAGGGCGACTACATGTGTGGTACGCTAGGCTACAGTGCCCCTGCCGCTGCCCTACCCCTGGGTCACAGGGCTCCCCACCAGCCACCCCTGGGTCTATAACATCCACAGTTGAATGGTCACCTGGTATCTTGCTGTTGTGCCCACTTTTTGAGACCCCAAAAGACCACCAGGAAATGACTCCATTGCAAAACACATGAGGGTTTATTGGAAGGTTGATTGAGTACAAGTTTGAGGCCAGGCTACAAGTTCCCTGTGAAGACAGCAATGCATGCAACCCCAAGCTCCAGGGGAACAGAGTTTTTCAAGGAAAAAACCGCAAGCAGGGTACTACATGCCTTGGCGTTACAGGATTGGGTGAAAGGGTCTATAGGGAAGTTGACCTTTAAAACGATTAGTCTACTTTAGGCACCAAGGTCAAAAGTAGGTTTAGGCTTGGCCATCTGGAGGTCAATGCCTAGAATGTCCTATTACATGCTTATTTGGCTGTTGCTAAGGCGAGGGAGCTATTAGCATATCTCATGGTTTTTCTTAGGAGCACAGATATGTGACTTTGGCCACAAGCTAGGGGCTATCTGGGTGGGATACTAGCAGCCATCTGGTTGGGTTGCCAACCAAAGGTGTCTCTCAAGCACAGAAATGAATGTGGCCTGGTTACTTTCTACAGCAGGGCAGGCCTGTCTCAACTTGCCCACTTCTTTGTCTAAACTTGTACTGTTGTGCCAGATTCTTGAGACCCCAAAAAACATCACACAAGAATCGAATCTGTTGCAAAACACATGAGGATCTTTTCATTACAAGCTACAGCTCGGGCCCATATACCCTCACCGTCATAGCAGTTGAGAGCCGAGAGCCTCAGGGTCAGGTTAAATGGTTGATTTAAAGAGTCTGGTCCCTCCCAGCATGCCCAAAGCAGGGGAATTCCTGCCTGGCAAGTGTCTATTGGTCAAAACACAAAAGGGGATGTTGCATTTTGAATTGATTGGCTATAGGAAGACCCCTAAACCATAATGGTCTGGCTTCCCTTGTTTGACTGTCCTAGGGGAGAAGGGCTAGTTTCTTAGCAACTGTATCTCTAGCGGACAGGAAAAGAATGTGATAAGGCTAGTTCTTCCCTGCCAGTGGCTGGACATGTCTCCACGTGGCTGGCCTTTGTTCAGGCTTGTGCTTTAAACTTTTAATTCTTTGTTCTCTTATACCCAGGACCTCTGTCATGTTACCCCAAGATTCAAATTTCAATTTTTGGACCTCTCACTGCCAACTCCATTTTCGTCAAAAGAAGCTGGCCCGTCTGCAGGGTTGGTGTTCTGGAATACCGCTTCACCTGCCTGGGCATCTTCTTGGCCATCGTCCTGTTTCCTTTTGGGTTCATCTGCTGCTATACATTGAGGAAGGGAAGAAAGAAGATGCCCCAGCTGTGGAGCAGTCTTTACATAAAGGGAACAACACAGCCAGTTTTCCTTCATTCAGCTATCATTTCTAATGTAAATGGTGTATACAATAGTTTATTTGATTAAGCTTCAGGACTGTTTTGTAAAATGCAGTGAGATAGATTTGGCATAAGCTGATGCTGAAGTGGAAGGCAAGCAACCTGCCCTGAGGCTAAGGGTAATTCAAGAAAGTGCTGCTTCTATTTTTTGCAGTCTTTAATTTGAGAATGACGAGAAATACTTTTTTAAATAAATGAGATTCATACCATTAAAAAAAGTTGTGGTTTTTTTTGGTTTTTTTTGCAGGAAAGCCAGGCACAATGGCTCATGCCTGTAATCCCAGTGCTTGGAGAGGCAGAGGCAGGCAGATCTCTGTGAGTTGGAAGCCAGCCTGATCTACAAAGAGTTCAGGACAACCAAAGCTATGCAGAGAAAAACTGTCACAAAAAAGAGAAGAAATTGCAGGAAAATGGATGGACTTAGGTTGTATGTTAAATGAGGTCACTCAATCTCAAAAATGCATGTTCTCTCATATTTAGACTCTGGCCAATCATATATGCATATATAAAAATAAATGTACACGTGGATACAGTATAACAAAGAAGAGACCAAAAAAGGTTAAATGTAAGGGGATGAGAAAGGACTGTATGCAGCTAATGGACATGAGCTATAAATGCAGGTAAAAGCCAGTTTTTTGTTTTTTACATCTATAGGTGTTTTGCTTGCGTTTATACCTTTGCACTGAATGAGTGTCTCTGAAGGCCAGGAGAGAGGGCTTCTGATCCCCTGGAATGAGAGTTATGGTCAGTTGTGAGCCACCATGTGGGCAGTGGAAACTGAATCTGGTCCATTGGAAGAACAACCAGTGCTCTTAGCTGCTGAGCCATCTTTCTAGCACTTATTGTTAATATTTTTGGTTTTCTTTTTCTTTTTTCTTTTTTTTGAAAGCGGGGCAATATAGGGTCTTACTATGTAATTCTGGCTGTCTCAGAATTCACTATATAGACCAGGTTATCCTCAAATTTACAGAATTCTGCCTGCCTCTGCTTCCTGAGTGCTGGGATTAAAGGTATGCCTGGCTCCCGATTGTTATTTTTATATTGAGCAACGTTCAGTATCCCCACAAGTCCCTTCCATCCCCCCTCCATCCCTCCCGTAATCTCTGCTCAGCAGGTCAAGCAGGAGGATCTCGAGTTTTAGGCCAATCTGGCCAGCACAGTACGTTCGAAGCCAGCCCGGATAATATACAGTGT
>CM053742.1:94329328-94359417 GCA_028658305.1 Pachyuromys duprasi
CTGGGCTCTGATTGTTCCTTGGCCCTCAGCGGGTCCGGGCCTTTCTGAGGCTACGGGGCCCTGGGAACAGCGAGGCTCCACCTCCACCCTTGCACCACGTTCCCACTGCGCACGCGTCAGTTGGAGCCGGTGACTGGGCGTGGTCCCAAAGCGTTGGGGATCTTGAGTCGTGGTTCAAATACATCTGGGTCTGTAAAACATGTCGGTTAAAAGGTCAGCAGAGGGTACTTGTCACTATTAAAGGCTAGTGAGAGTGCAAATCAGGACACATTGTTTCAGGTAACATATTACAAGTTATCAATGCTATTGTGCCTGTGGTGGTGTGCAGGTTTAATCCCAGTATTTACAGAGGCAGAGACAGGCTGATTTTTGTTTTTGTTTTTTTTTTAGTTCGAGGTCATCCTGGTCTATGTAATTCCAAGTCAAATGGGTGCACAAGCAATAAATCCCGGTCTTGATCAAAAGAACATTCAAATGGAAACTAAAGTAGCTAGATAAGGTAATTTTTTGGAGGGGGCCAGCAAATGAGTGTTAGAACACAAACCAGGAACAACATGGCTATTTTCATTTGTCTCTGGTGTAGGTGTTGACTGCATTTTATCACATTTGTGGGGGCTTGACTTCATAATCTAAAACAAAGGGCAATGGAAAAATTGCAGGAAAAAAAGTCCTTGTCGGACCAACTTCCTTTGAATTAAAATCTCACTATTCCCTCTCTGTATTATGCTTTTTTCTTTTGTTTAAAATGATTTATTTCTTTTTATTTGTTGGTGTTTTGCCTGCATGTATGTTTAGGTGAGGGTGTCAGATTCCCTCAAAATGGAGTTACAGGCGATTGTGAGCTGCCATGTGGGTCCTGGAAAATGAACCTGGATGCTCTGAAAGAGCAGTCAGTGCTCTTAACCACTGAGCCATCTCTCCAGTCCCTGTGCTCTTTCTTCTTCAAACTTAGCAAGCATATGTTGACCTTCTGAAGTCTGTAGTACATTACTGTTATCATAAATGATGGCTTAAGGCAGTGGTCCACAACCTTCCTAATGCTGTGACCATGTAATACAGTTCCTCATGGTTTGGGTGACCCCAGACTATATAATTATTTCACTGCTACTTTATAACTATAATCTAACAGTCTTAGATGACTCCTCGGGAGTCATGACCTACAGGCTGAGAAGCCCCAGCTGAAGGTCACTATGCCTCCCAAAAGGCAATTGAGCTGGCCCAACTAGAAGGTGAAGTTTTCACCCTGTTTATAAATTCTGTGGAGAGCCGCTTGTTTGTCATGATGTTTTGTTATTGAGCTCTCAAAAACAACAAGCAAAAAACATATTTTCACCCTTGCCTTTACCAGGAGACAGGGATAGGCAGGATGTGTTGCCAAATACCTTCCCTTTGTTTGTGACAGGAGGCAGGATGTTTTTGCCATGTTCATTTCCTTTTGTTTGTTTGAGGATTACACAGACAGGTGGTCCAGGTAAATAAATTTGACTTTTCAGTGAGCATTGTATTAAGATACTTTGCTCTGGCTATAAAATGGGACTGTGGAATAAACCAAGTGCCTAGTTTCTGCTAGATGCCCTCTTGAACAGATCCCATGTTGTAGTGTCTTGTTTTGTTTTGTTGTTGTTGGTTTTAATTTTCTTTCAATCCTCACTCCCCACTCAAGAACTTTTTTTAACTCTGCCAACAGACTCTGGCAAAATTCTATGCTCTTGACTAAACGCTTTGTCTTTAAAAGCCTTTACTATTTTACTATTCTCCCTCTGGAAGGATCATTCTAGAATTGTTTAGGAGTCAGATCAGGCTTCCCAAAACCACTTTGGCATATCTGGTTTTAGCCAAGGAAACAGCTTCCAAGAGGCCCAGGCATTTTTTTGGCTTCTAGCCAAAAAGAAACTGTTTACTTTTTCCTGGGGCCCTTTTACCTTAAACTGTCTAGCCAATTTTTATCCCTCTCCCTCTGAAGAGGTGTCCCTAACTGTCCTTATGGGATTGGAATGATGCCTGATCTGGCTTTCCCCAGCTGAATTTTCAGTGTCATGTGTGGCGCCTTTAGCATACCCATCCAGAATGCCTATCCAAAATTCCCCAAATGTCAGATGTACTTAGGAAAAGAAGTCCTTAACTGGTGTCTGGGAATGAATATGAGGGAGATAGCCAGGTGTGGTGTTGTATGCCTATAATCCCAACACTTGGGGAGGCGGAGGTAAACAGATCTGAGTTCAAGGCCAGTCTGGTCTACAAATTGAGTCCAAGACAGCCAGAGCTATAGTGAGAAACCCTGTCCAAAAACAGAAAGAAAAGGAAAAAAAGTGAGGGAGAAGTAAAGGCAAGAGTTAGGAGAGACATAGTATCCAGAGAAGTCAGGATGAGAATATGTCCAAACAAAGCCCATTAGAATTTATTTTTTTCCTTGTCCATTCTTGTTTGTTTGTTTTTTGAGACAGGGTTTCTTTGTATAGCCTTAGCTGTCCTGGACTTGATTTGTAGACCAGGCTGGGTTTGAAAACACAGAAAGATGCCTGCCTATGCCTAACAGAGTGCCAGGATTACAGGCATGTGCCACTACAACAAGCTGATCATGAGTGTTTAGTAATATATATCGTATTCTGTTTTCCCTGACCTCCCTGAAATCAAAACCTGTGGAGTTGGAATTCCCACTCCATGTGGTATTTATTTATTTTCTTATTTATTTGATTTTTTTGAGACAGGATTTCTCTGTGTAGCCCTGACTGTCCTGGACTCATAGACCAGACTGGCTTTGAACTCAAGGAGATCTGCCTGCCTCTGCCTCCCAGAGTACTGGGATTACAGGGGTGTACCAGCACACCCAGCTCCATTAGAATTTCTTGATTAGCTTACAAGAACATCCATCTCCTGGGCTCCTCCTTGTTTTGCCAACCAGATGGTAGTCAACAGTGATATACCCAGGATCTATGGGTTCTGGAAATTCAACCCAGGTATGTTGGAAGAGCAGCCAAACACACACACACACACACATATGTGTGTGTGTGTGTGTGTATAATTGTATATTTGGGTGCTTCGCTTGTGTGTATGTCTGTGTACTACATGCATGCAGAGCCCTCAGAGGTCAGAAGAGGACATCAGATGGCTGGAGCATGGAATTAAAATTGTGAGTTCCCATGTGGTTAGTGGGAGTGGTGGGACCTGAGCCCTCCAGAAGAAAAGCCAATGCTATTAGCCATTAAACCACGTCTCCAGCCACCATACATAGTTTTTGTTTGTTTGAGGCAGGGTGGCCTCAAAACTCAGACCAATGCCACCAAGCTTGGCTTTCCACTTCACTTATTTATTATTTGAGGGTTTCTCACTTGACCTGGACTTTGTCACTTTTGCTAGATGGTAGCTAGTGGGCCACTGAGTCCCTGGGATCCTCCCATTACCCCTCCTACCTCCCACTGCTGGGATTAGAGGCACACTGGTCTGCTCAGATTTAGCATTGCTGGGAATGTGAACTCAGGTCCTCATGCCTATCCACCAAGCACTGTATCCACTGTCATGTCTCCACAGTCCGTTTTAAAGTTTCTTTAGATTTTAAGGTGTGTGGGTGCTTTTCTTGTATGTCTGCGAACAACTTCGCATGATTGGTGCCAGAAGAAGCCAGAAGAGAACATTGGATGCCCTGGAAATGGAGTTACAGACAGTTGGGAGAGTCCTTGGTGCTGGGACTGAAACTTGAGCCTTCTTGAAGAGGGACCAATGCTCTTAACTGATGAGCCATTTCTCCAGCCCAAAAACCCATTTTTTTTGAAACAGGGTCTCATGAAGTCCAGCTTGTCTTGGCCTTGCTATATAACTGAGGCTGGCCTTGAACTCTGACTCTACTTCCCAAAATCTGGGATTGTAGCTTGAGGCATCATGCTCAGCCTCCCTGATATTTTTTTCTGAGACAGGTTCTCACTGTGTAGCCACAGTTACACATGTCTCACTGTAGAGCAGGACAGCCTGGAACTTGTGACAATCCCTCCACTTCCTGTGCTGGAGACACCATGTGCAACCACTCCTGCAATTCTTCTTAAAGATAAGTAAGCCTTTATTTCCATGTTTTTCAAAGTAAACTGGCTGAACTGGTTGCTTTGAGAGGTGATTAGTCAAAGAGACCAAATCCCATATCGTCATCTGATTTCCTCGGACTCTTCCTCAGCTTCAGCCTTGGCAGGGGATGCAGCAGCAGCAGCAGCCACTCCTGCTATCTTGAGAAACATCTCTAGGTCTTCTAAATATGGAATCATGTGCATTCTTCTCAGTTGGGGACCAAGGCTAAACTGGCCCCTTCTGCACAGGCTTAAACTTCCATAACTCCAGGCGCTACTAGATGCACGCCTTCTGCTGGCTGGAGGGGAGGCCAAGGTACCACATTGACAAAAAAATAAAAATAAAGCAGCCCATTGGTAAAGAACATGGTACTGAGGGGATGAGGGCCCAAGGCTGTTAATTAGGGTATGTACATTCTAGGTAGATAATTAAATAGATGATCACTAAAAGTAGCACTGAATAGCAACCAGGAGGTACAGGAAGCCCTTAGATTGTCCTTAACTCTTTAAACATATTTGTGAGCCAAGGTCTTATTCTGTATCTGTGGCTGATTACTCATTTTGTAGACTAGGCTAACCTGGAACTCACAAGAGAGAGCCACCCTGCCCTATCTCTACAGTGCTGAAATTGAAGGCATGGGTCATCATGCCCAAGTTTTTCTGTTTTTGTTTTTTGCTTTAAAACATTTTCTCAAGGAGAAGATGTGACATTTCAATTTAAGCAAACACTTATTAGTGTGAGTGTTTCATTCTGCACAGTAAGCCATGAAATCGTCGGGCTATACCAGCCCGGGGCGCCTGTTCATCAGCTTAATTATTTAAAAGATTTTTTTGCTATTGTTTGTTTGAAACAAGGCTGCATGCATTATGTATCCTTGGCTGGCCTGGAACTCACTAAGTAGATAAAGTGGCCTTGAATTTCCAGAGTTGACACTCCCTCTTTAACTCAAGCACTCCATTCACTCTGTGTGCCTACATATTTGCAAACAAAACACTCGTACACATAAAACAAATATATCTCAAAGGATAGTTGTAAAAATAAAAACTAGTGGCTGGAGAGATGGCTCAGTGGTTAAGAGCACTGACTGCTCTTTCAGAGGTCCTGAGTTCAATTCTCAGCAACCACATGATGGCTCATAACCATCTATAATGTGATCTGATGCCCTCTTCTGGCATGCAGGCATACATGCAAATAAAGTGCTCTATACATATAAATAAATAAATCTTTTTATCTAAAAAAATAAATAAAAACTAGGCCATGAGAGGTCTCCCCTTTTCTGAGAAGGGGCGGAGGTGAAGTGAGAGGGAGAGACTGGGAGGAGAGTGTGGATAGAAAGCTGAAATTTGGATGTAAAATAAATAACAACTAGACAGACAAAAACCTGAGTTTCATATACAACACTCTGCAAAGGCCTACTCTGGATAAAATGAAAGCTTAAAGCCCAATGAACAGAAGGAAACAGGGCATCATAGCTCACACCTGTAATCCTAGCACTCAGGGGGCAGAGGCAGGAGAATTGTTAGGAGTTCAATCCCAGCCTGGACTATTTAATATCAGACCATCCAAGATCACACACCACGTGGCAGTCAGAGGACAACTTTCTAGAGTAGGGTCTCCCTTCCCACCAATCCCTCCCTAGGACATCAAGTAAAACATCTTTTTTTTTTTTTTTGAGAGAGAGAGGGTTTATCTGTGTAGTCTTGGCTGTTATGGACTCACTTTATAGACTAGGCTGGTCTTGAACTCACAGAGATCTGCCTACCTCTGCCTCCCAAGTGCTGGGATTACAGGCATGTGCCACCACTGCCCAGCTCAAGAAATCATTCTTAAAAGGGCTGGTAATATAAACATCGGTAGAGAGTTTGTGTTAGCATAGGAGAGGAACTAATTTCAACATCCAATCATATAAAACAGTTAAATAAGGGACTTTCTATGACGTGACCTCAGTGGCTGGCTTTGACCTACATCCCTTTGAGGGAGGAGCAGCTTAGCTAGGCCACATTGCAGAGAGTCCTGATGAGACCTGCTAAACTAGGGTCAGATGGAAGGGTAAGGAGGACCTCCCCCATCAGTGGACTCAGAGAGGGGCAGGGAGATGAGAGCGAGGGTGGGATTGGGAGGGAATGAGGGAGGAGGCTACAGCGGGGATACAAAGTAAATAAACTGTAACTAATATAAAAAAATTTAAAAAACAATTAAATCAGAACAAATTTTAAATATTTTATTTATTATGTATACAATGTTCTATCTGCATATACACCTGCACACCAGAAGAAGTCACCAGATCTTACTATAGATGGTTATGAGCTTCCATGTGGTTGCTGGGAATTGAACTCAGGTCCTCTGGAAGAGCAGCCAGTGCTCTTAACCTCTGAGCCATCTTTCCAGCTCCCAAAACAATTTTTTTATTAACATTTTTGTCAGGTTTATTTTATGTGTGTGCATGAATGTTTTGTCTGCATGTACACATGCCTGGTATATTCAGAGGTCAGAAGGTCAGATCTCCTTGCCCTGGGGTTACAGACGGTTGGGAGACACCTTGTGGGTGCTGGGAGAAGAACCCAGGTCCTCTGAAAGAGAGCAGCAAGTACCCTTAAACTGCTGAGCCATCATTCAATCCCAAATTTTGTTTAAGACTTTTATGTTGTTGTTTTTTGTTTTTTCATGACAAAGTTTCTCTGTGTAGCCTTGGTTTTCCTGGAACTCATTCTGTAGACCAGGCTGGCCTAGAACTCAGAGATCCACCTGCCTCTGCATCAAGTGCTGGGATTAAAGGGGTGAACAACTGCCACCCTACTAAGGCTTATTTTTATTTGTATGTGTATATGTGCACATGTATGGGTTCCTGTTGAGGATAGAAGTGGGTGTCAGATGGTTGTGAGCTACCTGATGTGGGTACTGGGAACTGAATAATCTCAGATCTTCTGAAAAATCATCGTAACCACTGAATCATGTCTCCAGCTTCTGTTTCCTTGTTTTTGCATACGGTCTTGCTGGCCTTGGTGGCACAGGCCTGTAATCCAAGCACGTGAGAGTTAGAAGCAGAGGAGCAGAAGTTCAAGGTCCTCTGGCTATATAAAGATTTATGGACCACCTGGATGGAGACATATTTATGCAAATATATGTGTATGTATATACACCTGTCTGTGTGAGAGAGACTCACAGACTATTGAATAGGCTGATACACGCAAACATACACACATATCATTTTTAGAAATCATGATGATATTCAATCTTGTATAGTTAAGGAATTCTTGCAAAATAATTTTCAAAGGACAGCAATCCCAAGGTCAGAGGAAGCTAGGTGGTAGTGGCTCATGCCTTTAAATACCAGCACTCAGGAGTTAGAGGCAGGTGGATCTCTGTGAGTTTGAAGCCAGCCTGATCTTCTACAGAGTGAGCTCCAAGATAGCCATATTTACACAGAAAAACCCTGTCTCAAAAAAAAAAAAAAAAACACAACCAAAAACAGAAACAGGCTGGAAGGATGGCTCAGAGGTTATCAATTCCCAGCAACCACATGGTGGCTCACAACCATCTACAGTGAGCAGTGAGTTCTGGTGCCCTCTTCTAGTTTACAGGCATACAAGCAGGCAGAACACTGTACATATAATAAATAAATCTCTTAAAAAATCATCAGAGGAAGCTAGGTGGTAGTGGCGCATGCCTTTAATCCCAGCAGAGGCAGGAGGATCTCTGTGGCTTCAAAGACAGTCTGCAGTGAGTTCCGGGTGAGCCAAGGCTACCTGTTTCAAAAGAACCAAAAACAAACAAACAAAAAAACAGATGGTCAGAGGATGCGATCAGTCAGTGTCCTAGTTTCCATTCCAGTTGCTAAGATAAAACACCCCGACAGAGGGAACTTGCACTTACAGGTTATATTCTATGTAGCAGGGAGGTCAAGGCAGCTGGAACTTGGCAGGCTTATCAATAGTCAAAAGCAGAAAAGAGAAAGAACACTCCCTATTAATGATACAATGTATTAATGCCAGTGCTCAGCTGGGGGAAGATTGTTTCTTCCTTCCGTCTTTCTCTTTCCTTTTCTTCCTTCCTTTCTTCCTTTCCTTCCTTCCTTTCTTCTCTCTCTCTCTCTTTCCAGACCCAGGCAATTGTGTCACCTAGAATGGGATGGGTCCTCAATTAATGTAATCAAGACAACCCCCCAGACATGCCCACAGGCCAACCTGATCTAGACAATCTGATCTAGACAATCCCTCCTTGAGATTCCCTTGATTCCAGATTTTGTCAGGCTTACAATAACAACCATCACAGGCTACTTTATAAAAGACAACCTCCCCCAGCACTAATCACATGCATGACAGATTGCTCAAACTAGATGATCAGACAAATGTAAATCATATAAACCACTTAATGCTTATTTGTCTAAAGAGTCTGTATAAGCTAGAAAATTCTCAGAGCTCACCAAGATGGAGATGGAGGAAGAAACCCTATTTCAAGAAAACCAAAGAGCCGGGCACAGTGGCACATTCCCTTAATCCCAGCACTCTGGGAGGCAGAGGCAGGTGTATTGCTGTGAGTTCGAGGCCAGCCTGGTCTACAAAGTGAGTCTAGGACAGCCACGGCTACAAAAAGAAACTCTGTCTTAACCCCACACACAAAAAAGAAAAAAAAGATTTTGTTTTATTGTTGTGTTTTGTTTTGTTTTGTTTCCTTTTAGGTTGGCTTTGAACTCACAGACTCTGTTTCCCAAATACTGGAATTAAGGGATGAGCTACTATAACCAGACTTAAAAATGATTTTTTTTGTAACAGAGTTTCACTTTGTAGCTGTGCCTGGCCTGGAGCTTGGTATGTATCACTCAAACGCTGGGTTTAAAGGAGAAAGCCACTCCCAAACCTAATTTGAAAGGCACCCCCCCACCCTGGCTCCAGGCAGGGTTTCTCTATGTAACAGCCTGGGCTGTCCTTAAACTCCATCTGTAAACTAGGCTAGCCTTGAACTCAGAGAGATCCTCCAGCCTCTGCCTCCCAAGTGCTAGGATTAAAGTTGTACACCACCACTGCACTGCTTGAAAATATTTCTAATTAAAAGAAACACTATTTCTGGGCATGGTGGCACATACCTTTAATCGAAGCACTCAGGGAAGCAGAGTCAGGCAGATTGACAGCCTGGTGTACAGAGGGAGTGCAGGACAGTCAAGGCCACAAAGGGAAACCCTAATTCAGAAAAAGAAAGAAAGAAAAGGAAGCAGGAAGGAAGGAAGAAAGAGAAACAGAAAAGGAAATCCTAGATTTTGGTAGGCCACAAGAATGGAGACTTGCTGGTGAAAAGGGTTCCTGCAGGAGATGGAGGGGCACGAGAGAAGGGGATAGAGAGAGGGAATTGAGCATGTAAAATTCATTATATAAATGGAACTGTTAAAAATGCTAAAATTCAAAGGAATTTTAGAAAAAAACCATAAAAGGGCCTGGAGAGATGGTTTAGCAAGCAGTTAAGAGCACTTTCTGTTCTTCCAGAAGTCCTGAGTTCGATTCCCAGCTACCACAACCATCTATATGAGATCTGATGCTCTCTTCTGGCAGGTAGGTGTACATGCAGATAGCACATTCATACGTAAAATAAGATATAGATCTTTTAAGAATAAAAACACAAAAAGAAGACTGATCATTTCAAAGGGACTCTCATTATAAGGAAGTGTAACCCCCAAGCCCATCTCTCACCTCTATGGGAGCTGACCACACAGGGCCTTAAAGAATTTAGATGGCCATCAATAAGGGAATGGCCGGACAATGCTATATTTAGATTATGCAGTTTCATGAGTGGGTTAAAAAGGATGAGGTAAAATGTGACCTTATATGTTAATTGAAGGGACCCCGACTAGCTCAAAAACGAGGATGGCTCTAGAAGGCCTTCCCCTTCTCCCCTATTCTCCCTGCCTTGCTATGTTAGATAACATTCCTAAAGCTAGCCATCAAGGTCTATTCCCTTATATGGCCACTTCCTTCTCCAGAGGCTGACCACCAAGGTCCAGCTATCAGATAGGTGTTTGAAATCCAATTACAAACAAAATAAAATGAAACAAAGCTGTTCGTGGTGGCACACACCTTTAATCCCAGCACTCCAGATGTAGAGGCAGGCAGATCTCTGCATTCCAGGCCAGCCAGACCTACAGAGCAAGTTCCAGGACAGCCAGGGCTACACAGACAAACCCTGTCTCGAAAAATAAAAACAAAGATTTAAAATCGAACTCCCCTGGTCCTAACATGGGTCTTCTCTTGTACCTTTATAAACTGTCATTTTCCTATGGGCCATGTCTGTCTCCTCTCTCTCCAGTTAGTCCTTTGTCCATCCAGGGGCAAATACCTCTCCTCCCTCCTCTATCTTCTGTCTTTATTGTTCCCTGCCGTTTTCCCCTCTTGGGCAAAAAAAAATCTCCTTTGTGCTGAGAACTTGGTCTTGGGGTCCTGAGCCAATATTTCTCCTTTCATTAATAAAGCATTACGTTTGGCCTGGTCACTTTCGCCTCAATGAACAAGATACAAGAGTGACTGAGGATGGTTCCTAATGTCAACCCTGGGCCACCACACATATACATACTCATATGTATGTGCCTACACACAAGTAAAACAATACATACAAGTGTACTACCTGTCTGCATGGGCAAACAGGGACAGGACAGACACACACACACACACACTGTGAAAGATGGAAAAAGGTAAACGAAATGGAGTATTAGCTGTGACTCTTGTTTAACATTTGATAGATAAGGCAGCCAGCGCTCAGAGAGATTTCAGCAGCTTGCTTGTGGATGCAGAACTAAATTAGGGTGGCACAGTATCGACCTTACATTAACCTAGAGCTGGCCCTACGATCACTGAAACATTTTCTTGCTACCAATTCTGATTTGGGGGAAGTAAGAGGCAGGTGGTTCTCTGATTCCAAGGCCAGCCTGGTCTACACAGTAAGAACTTGTCTCAAAAACAAAAACATTCAAACAAAAACCCAAACAACATCAAAACAATATTCTTGGAAAGTAGAAAGTAGTGACAATCTATGGCCATGCCACCCCAAACTGCCCAATCTTATGTGATCTTGGAAGCTAAGCAAGTCAGACCTGGTTAGTACTTATGTGGACACCCACCTACCTGTAAATCCATTAAATCTGGATTTACTCTGTAAATCCTGAGTTTGGGACCAGCCTGTGCTAAAAAGAAGCAAAAAACAAACAAACAAAAAACAGTGAAGAATAACACATTGCATTTGTTTAAGAGAGGATACAAAACAAAACAAAAAACAGAGTCTCTGATCTGGAGAACTGGCTCAGCTCTTAGTCTAACTACTCTTCCAGAGAGCCTGGTTCAATTCCCAGCACCCACATGGCAGTTCAGAACTGTCTATAATCTTAGTTCCCTCAGGAGACCAGGGCTCAAGGGCACATGACACCCTCACACAGACATACATGCAGGCAAAACATCAATGTAGGTCTCCATTCTTTTCATTTTGACTTTTTTTTTCAACCAAGGGTGACACAAATTCTTTGATCCTGTCTCAGCAACCAGGCCCAACTTGTTTATTATTTCTCACAACTGTACGTCAAAATTCTAATACTTACAATGTGTAATTTGGGGCCTTTTGTATTTCTACAGTAAGCATGCTCCATTAGTACCATTTCCTAAAAGTCAGGTTCTCATCTAGCCCATGATAACCTGAAACTCCTGTTCCTCTTGCCTCTTCCTAACCAAATATTAGGACTACAGGTGCGCGCAAACATGCCCAGAGTACTCACATTATTTTACCATTAAAAAAATAATTTATCATTTTGTAAACAAACAGAGCTAGGGTGGGAATTTATCGTTTTGTAAATAAACAGACCTAGGGTGGGAATTTATCATTTTGTAAATAAACAGAGCTAGGGTGGGAAAAAGAATGGAAAATCCCACCGCATTTTCTGTACCCAAAGCGATCTCAAGTTTCAAGATCTTTTATCTTCCAGTCAGGGGCTTCCAGAGCCACAAGGTAAACAAACAGCTACTCTAGCAGAGTCTGGTCGGTTCACCCCTCTATCAAACGGTGGGTTAATGAGTTCAATGCTTGGCCTGTTTAGGGAGGGGAAGTTCCTCTCACGGGTTCTCTCCTATAGCCCTGCCTTTAGGCAATCTCTTGTGCCTCCGATGCCCCAAATGGTCCTCATTCTCCTCCCGTAACTTCCCTTGGGGGACTCTCCTATTGCTCGGGATGCTCCATAGGTCCGCGAACTGCACTAGAAAAGCGGTGGCCAGATTTTCTGCCCAGGATGAGTCACTTCCGGTCACAAGCTCCCTCCTCCGGAAGTAAGACCTGATGTAAACAGCGGAGCGGGGCACCTAAGCCCGGGAGGTCAGAAATCCGTGCCGCAAACAGCACCAAAGGCTAGGGCAGGGGTCCGGGAGGGGTGAAGATCAAGTCAGCAAAGGCATCCTGCATCTGGCGCACGATCCAAGGGTTGGTCAGAGTCATAGGGTGGGTGTTTCTACTAAAGGTCTCGACAGGTGATGGCTGGGGACAAGAGGCTTGAGTCGGTACTGTCATGGAAAAGAACTTGACGTTTGGGAGAGGGTGAGGCATTTCAGTTAGGGTTCTTGATTAGTGTGGGCATTTGGACCAGAGATCTAAAAAAGGGTCTTGGAAGCTAGTGCTCTTCAAAGTATGGTTCATGCAGAAGCAGGACCCAGGTTTTACACCAGAAAAGATAGATTTGAGGTCTTAGAGAATGAGTAAGAGTGGTGCCTGGACAGAGGTCTTGGAGTGATGGGGATTCTAGGACAGGAATGTTTAGGACAGGAAGACAGAGCAGCTGCATTGCTAGCTTGGGGTGTTCCTAGGTAGGGATTTTTGGTGGTGGCTACTGGGAGGTCTTTGGAAGGTATCTGTGCCTTAGGGCAGGGTATTCAGATTAAAATGTGGCAATAAAAGGGACAAATTTAAGGGGTAGGGGCCTCATGAGTGGCATTGGGTCATTTCAGGAGTCATGGATAGAGTACAGGGAATGGAATGTGTCAAGTATGGGCTTTAGAATGTCAAGGGAATGCCAGGGGCGTCTTCAGGACTTAAGTGGAGGGAGTTCCCTGGCTTGCCTTAGTGATCAGAGTTAGCAATATGAGCGAAGGGTTTGGAGAAGGTATGTTGCATGGGAGGGTATAAATGAGAGGTCCTAGAGGCAAAAAATGAGTTAGAAAAGCATGAGGAGGGGAGTTCTGTGGGTAATGGGCCATTCATAGCAGTCTCAGGGATGCAAGATACCTTAGCCAATGTTCCTCCATTTACTGACAGGTAGAGTTGGGTGCAAGTGTGAAGATGAAAAGCTTGTAGAAAGAGGTCTGAGGTCATGTCAGGCATTAGAGCCAAGAAGGGCTGGGAGTGAGGAGGTATCATGGGATATCCCTACCCCCATTACTTCCCAACAAGGTCAGTAATGGTATTTATGGCAGTTGCAACTCTGTTGTTCTAGGCCAGGACACATTCTGCCTGTGGTCTTGGTTTGAACTGATTATCTGAGGTATCCTCCACTTGTGGGGAGGAATCCGGGTGTGATAGCACATGCCTATAATCCCATCACTCAGGAGGTGGAGGCTGGAGGACTTCTGGGAATTCAAGGCCAGCCTGTGCCACATAGGGAGTTCCAGGACAGCCAGGGATACATAGCAAGATCCTATTTCAAAACAAAATAGACGAAGTAGTGAGGAAGAATTCTTCTGGGAGACAGAAGTTGTAGGACTAAAGAGAGGAATCTCCAGGACTCTACCACAATGCTGTCTTTTTTGGGCCTAGGGAGGCAGCCTTGGACCATGACCCAGCAGCCATTTCGAGGAGTGACAAGCCTCCATTTCAACCAAGACCAAAGTAACCTTTATGATTGTATCTTTGTGGGAAAGAAGGGTTAGTCATGGCTATGAGCCCCAGAATTCTGAGTCAGACTTACTCCTTCCAGGTTGTTTTTGCTGTGCCATGGAGACAGGCGTACGTATCTACAATGTGGAGCCACTGATGGAGAAGGGGCATCTGGGTGAGTGGCTTTGGTGGTGGAACAGTAAGCAGAAGGGTTGATGTGGGCATTGGTTTCTACCTCTACTAACACCCTGGTACCTGTCCAGACCATGAGCAGGTAGGCAGCATGGGCCTGGTGGAAATGTTGCACCGATCCAACCTGCTGGCCCTGGTGGGCGGTGGTAGCAGCCCCAAGTTCTCAGAGATTTCAGGTAAGTGCTTTCATCCTATACTTGACCCAGATTTCCCAGATTCCTCACTTCCCACATACACCCAAGGTGCTGGCAAATGTCAGCACACCAGAGTCCCACAGTGGGGAACAGTTTCTAAGTCATGGATCTTCCAGCTTGAAGTTTGGTCTGGACCTGGGTATGGTGGTGCACGGCTGTAATTCCAGCAACTCAGGGAGGTAGAGACAGGCGGATCTCTGTGCGTTTCAGGGCAGCCAAGGCTACACAGAGAAAACCTCGAAAAACTGAAAGAAAGAGAGAGGGAAGAAGAAAGAAAGAAAAAGTTTGGTCTGTTATTTATTGAGGCAGGGTTTTACTATGTATGTAGTTCTGTATAGACCAGGCTGGTCTCAAACTCACAGCGTGCTAGGATTAAAGATGTGTACCACTGTACTTGGCCTTATTCTTTCATTTTTGTTTTATTTATTTTTAATAAAATTTTAATTTTTTAAAGACACTTCTGCCTTTATTTTTAAAGTTTCTTTTATTTATTATATATACAATGTGATGTCTACATGTAGACCTCCATGCCAGAAGAGAGCACCAGATCTCATTATAGATGGTTGTGAACCACCATGTGGTTACCAGGAATTGAACTCATAACCTCTGGAAGAGCAGCTAGTGACTGCTCTTAACCTCAGAGCTATCTATCCAACCCTAATTTTTTTTTATTTTATTTTGTTTTTGAGACACTGTTTCTCTATGTAGCCTTGGCTGTCCTGTCCTGGACTTGCTTTGTAGACTAGGCTGGCCTGGAACTCAAATAGATCTGCCTGCCACTGTCGCCCTGAGTGCTGGGATTAAAGGCATGCACCACCACACCCTGCTGTTTTTGTTTTTTTGAGTACTGAGATTACAGGTGTGTGCCACCATGACCAGCTTCATTTTATTGGAGATGGCTCAGCAGTTAAGAACACTGTCTGCTCTTCCAGATGTCCTGAGTTCAATTCCTGGCAATCACATGGTGGCTCAAGCCATCTATAATGTGATCTGGTGCCCTCCTCTGGCATGCAGGTGTATAGGCAGATAGAGCACTCACACATAAAATAAATCTTTAGAAGAAAGATTTACTGGGGCTGGAGAGGTAGGGTAGCTCAGTGGTTGCCTGAAATGCACAAGGCCCTGGGTTCTATCCCCAGAACTGTAAAAAACAGCAAAATCACTTATTGCCTGTCTCCATTCTCCTTATTTGCCATGTTCTTACCAATGGAGCACTTACTAGCAACCTAATAGTTTGGAGCACTTACTAGGAACCTAATAGTTTTTCTAAGCACTTTACACACAAACACACATCAATTTGACACAGGTCTTGTGTAGCTAAGTACGACCTCAAATTGATCTTCCTCCCAAGTGCCAGGATACAGGCTAGTGCTTTCAAACCTGGCTTTACATATTAGCTCATTTAGTTTTATGGTATTTTCATTTTGTTTTTGTTTTCCCCAAAGGCAAGGTTTCTATACAGCCTTGGCTGTCCTGGTCTTGCTTTGTAGAGCAGGCTGGCCCCAAATCTACAGAGATCTGCCTGCCTCTGCCACCCTGAGTGCTGGGATTACAGGGGTGCACCACCACACTCTGCTGTTAGTTTTTGTTTTTTTGAGAGAATGTATTTAATTCTTTAGTACAGCACAAAGTCTTAAATTTAATAATTGAAAATTTTAATTATAATTCCTGTATCAGGATCATTTATAGTATATTTTTTGTATTCAGTTCATTTTTAGATTAGTTCTTGGTGTTATACATTTTACTTTTTTATATTAATTACAGTTTATTTACTTTGTATCCCAGCTGTAGCCTCATTTCTTCCCAATCCCACACTCCCTTCCTCATCTCCTCCCTGCCCCTCTGTAAATCCACTGATAGGGGAGGTCCTCCTCCCCTATCATCTGACCCTAGCTTATCAGCTATCTTCAGGACTGGCTGCAATGTCCTCTGTGGCGTTGGGGAAGGTCAAAGAGCCCAGCCCGCCACTGAGTTTATATCAGAGATAGTTTTTTGTTTTTTGAGACAGGGTCTTTCTATGTAGCCTTGAGTGCTCTGGAACTCACTATATAGACCAGGCTGAACTCAAATTCCTGAGGTCTTCCTGCCTCTGCCTGCTGGGATTAAAGGTGTGCCCCATCATACCTAGCTAATTCTGTGTGGTAGGAAATAACCATTGGCCAGCTATTCTTTCCCTTCTTTTTATTTATTTTTTGTTGTTGTTGTTCTGCTATGGGTGGAGCCCGGGCTTTGCTCATGTTCTGTCAATAAGCCATATCCCCAGCCTCCTTATCCTCATTTCTTATTGATGAGAAAAGTAAGGCTCAGTTAACTGACTTATCCAAGATCACACAGTAGGTATTCAAGAGCCAGGGTACAGTACGGGTACCATACGGGTACGGTGGTACACACCTGTAATCCCAGCAGTTGGGGAGGCTGAGGCAGGCACCTGAGTTCCACGCCAGCCTAGTTTATAGAGCTAGTTCCAGGATAGCCATGGATACACACACACAAAATCCCTTGTCTTGGAAAAAAAAAAAAAAAAACAAAACAGGCATTCAAATCTTGGAACTGTCTCTCCTACATCCTTTTGGTTTGAGTCTCAAGTACCATCTTGTTTTAAGGTTTTTTTCTTGTTGATCCCACCACGACATGGCAAGAGTCGTGAGTCACAAACCTAGAACTTATCACAAGAATATCCTGGAGGTATGAACTGGATCCTGAAGACATAAGTAGTTACAGAGGGGAACTTATGGGCCTGGGCATGAATCTTTTAACTGTCTGGTCTTGTCCTTGACCACATTCAGCACATTTGAGACTTGATTCCCTTATCTGCAAAGGAGTATCACTATTCTAGAATGTGTTTTCTTAGAGACCTTTGTCCACAAGTATTCATGCTCTGTGGGGCTCACATCGAATATTTAGTGAAAGGTGATGCAAGTGGCTGAGATCCCAAAAGGAGTAGGGCTAGGCCTTGTGTCACCCAGTCTGCCTTTCACCCATCTGCCTAGCAGTGCTGATCTGGGACGATGCCCGAGAAGGCAAGGACTCCAAGGACAAACTGGTGCTGGAATTCACCTTCACCAAGCCAGTGCTGGCTGTGCGCATGCGCCATGACAAGTGAGCATGATGAAGACCCGGGGGGGGGGCGGGCAGGAAGTTCTCACAGTAAGTAAGGTTAGCCCCAACCCTGGCATTTGCCCTCTCCTCATGACCTTCTCTGTTACATGTGATGTCCACAGGATTGTGATTGTGCTGAGGAACCGCATCTATGTGTACTCCTTCCCTGACAATCCTCGAAAACTGTTTGAGTTTGACACTCGGGACAACCCCAAGGGTGAGAGGACCCAGATGTGCGGGTGTTAAGGAAGTGAGGCTATGTAAGAGGCAAAGAGGAGATGAAAGAACGGGCACATACTCAGAGACATTGGGGGAGAGGCCCTACACAAGAAATGCAGCCTTTTACAGTACCACCATTGGTTCCTTATCCCCTGTCCAGTCCCACATGACAGCAGCAAGCACTCACTGAGAACATGGGTAGGTTTATCAGTGAGCCCTGAGCCTCCAAGATCTCCTGGCAACTTCTTAGAATCTGTTTAAACCATGGAGAGTGGAGCTTAATGCAAAGCCTCCCCATGTGAGGTTGCTATGGGGAACATAGCAGGGAGGGTTAAAGCCTGGCCCTCCCTAGCTCTCTCCATTTTGAGAACTCAGCCTTGCCCTGGCCTCCCCTTCACCTGCCCATCCCTACTTCATTCTCACAACTTAGGGTTGTGTGACCTCTGCCCAAGCCTGGAAAAGCAGCTGCTTGTGTTTCCTGGACACAAGTGTGGAAGTCTTCAACTTGTGGTGAGCCATCCAATGGGTGAGGGTGGAGAGGTGGGTGAACTAACCCTTAGTAAACTTGAAGTCCTTCTCCTCTGTACCACCCCCTCAACTGTCCCCTCCTAATCCAGGATCTGGCAAGCACAAAGCCTGGCACTTCATCAGCGCCATTTACCATCAATGCACATCAGAGTGATGTGGCCTGTGTGTCCTTGAACCAGCCAGGCACAGTAGTGGCCTCAGCCTCCCAGAAGGGTACCCTTATTCGTCTTTTTGACACCCAGTCCAAGGAAAAATTGGTGGAGCTTCGAAGAGGCACTGACCCTGCCACCCTATACTGGTGAGCACAGGATATGTGTGGTGGGCTGGTGATCTTACAGCCCAGGTCATCATGATGGACATTACTGGTCTGTCTTACAGCATTAACTTCAGCCATGACTCCTCCTTCCTCTGCGCTTCCAGTGACAAGGGCACAGTCCATATCTTTGCTCTTAAAGACACCCGCCTTAACCGTCGCTCTGCGTGAGTATTCTCATCCTATCTTGTCCCAATCCCCCTGCCCATGTGCCATGCCTGGACTTACCAAATGCTACCTGCAGGCTGGCTCGTGTGGGCAAAGTGGGACCTATGATTGGGCAGTATGTGGACTCTCAGTGGAGCCTGGCCAGCTTTACTGTGCCTGCCGAATCAGCCTGCATCTGTGCCTTTGGCCGAAACACTTCCAAGAATGTCAATTCCGTGATTGGTGAGTGACAGGAGCACCTTGGTTTGTGGTACTAAGTGGATAAAGGACTGCAGGTTGGACACAAAAGAATTTAAGGGGTTATCAGAAGCTGGAGGAAACAGAAATGTGTGGCTCAACCTCATAATTACTAGGGGGTATGGCTCTTGGGCAAGGGCCTGAAGTTAGACCGTGAGCCACAGTGGGACACCTGAGAGGACTGGAGTACTTGGCCGGAGCCATCTCCTAACCTCTCACAACACCTCAATCCTCCCTAGCCATCTGCGTTGATGGAACCTTCCACAAATATGTCTTCACTCCTGATGGAAACTGCAACAGAGAGGCCTTTGACGTGTACCTTGACATCTGTGATGATGATGACTTTTAACAGCGCTGGCAGCTGTAATAGAAACCTGCAATAACAGATGGCCTGGCCGAACTGAGTCTTGAGGGTGTTGAACCAGCCAGCAAACATTAATGAGGCTTCCCACTCTCCCTTCAGGCACAGCTGTGTCTAAATAAACAGCTCACTTCACCCAAGCACTTTTTTTGTGACTTTGTGCCAGAAGGCCAAGGACAGATTCCCTGGGCCACCTAGTCTAGTAGCATTAACAGGGACCCAAAGGGTTTGTCTTAATCCAGCCTGGGGATTAAAAAAAAATGTTACCAGGAGATACCGTCTCTGTAATGTAAATGAATAAAAGGCCTTTAAGTATATAATAAAAAGGCCTTATGTATATAATAAAAGGCATTTATGACTTGACCTGAAAGGTGGGGCATATATTTCCAGGAGCGCCGTGACGACCTAGGATCCTGACAGGAAGTGGAATCCAGCTTGCGATCTGACTTAATAGTTTTAGTCTGTTCAGCGTTGAGTCAACACACAGCCTCCTCAGTCTGGCGTGGTGCCCCGCCCAGGGGTGTTTTGAGTTTTGAGCTGTTCGCCGCGTGGCGAGGCTTTGTTTCCCGGCAGTCTCTTGGCTACCATATAATTGGTGGTTTCTGGTCACGTTCGTTTTTGCGGCTGCGCAGTGTGGCTACGTTGATAGTCTTCGCTTCCTTAGATAATTTCCCAGTGTGCCTCGCGGTGCTGCGAGAGGTAACTGGGTGTTGTAGTCTCACTGCCCTCCGGGCTGGTCCAGCAACCCGCAGGATGTCGGAGGTGCGGCTGCCACCGCTGCGCACCCTAGACGACTTTGTCTTGGGGTCTGCACGCCTGGCGGCTCCTGATCCAAGCGATCCTCAGAGATGGTGTCACCGCGTCATCAACAATCTTCTCTACTACCAAACCAATTACCTTCTCTGCTTCGGCATCAGTCTCGCTCTGGCCGGGTGAGGGAGGGAGGTAGAGGTTGGTTGAAGATACTAGCGGGACATAGGGTAGACTTGCGGGTCTTTGAGGATGAGGAGAGTGGAGGAAGTGCTAGACTGGGAAATGTGAATCGGGCGGAATAAGGTCTGAGGGCCATGGATGGGAGACTTGAAGGGGGCAGGTCCTTGTTATAAGGAGAGTCGAGGAGGCAGGATGGTGGAGGGGGAGTCTGGAGGGAAGACCTGGGTAGAAAATGGGGGGAGGGGGAGACTGAAGAGGACTGTGGACTAGGAGGTGGACCCAGATTTAAGGAAGGCCTAATATGGGGATGGGACAGTATCTAACAAGTTCAGTGATGGGGCAGATTAAGGAGCCTTGGAGGGTTTAAGACAGAAGAGGAGCTTGTGGAGGACCTCATGTTGGGCCTAGAGGGACGGCTCAGTGTTGAGGAAGCTTCTGGCCAAGGACAAACGATATAAAAGAGGGACTTGGGCAGGGTTGTAAGAGTGGGATTGAAACCAAGAATAGGTACATTCAAGCAGTTGTGGGAGGGTGGCTCTATACAAAAACGGGGTAGTGGAGGGCCTTTTGAAGGAAATGATGACACCTGGAAAGTGCCTCTGCCTGTGAAGAGAAATATGTATTGACTAAAGGTCTGTTTGAGAGATCTGCAAGGGTTAAGGTCAAGTAGAGGAGTGTGGGAGCAGATACGGGAATAATAGAAAGATATCCTGCAGATCTAAAGTCAAAGACCAGAGAAATGTTAGGTTCCCAGGATGTCTAGCAGGATGCAAGGATCTGACAGGACTGTAATAGGGAGGAATCGAGAGTTGACAGGAATCCCTGGAGGATGGACTTGTTGGAGACGGGCCTGGTGAGACTATTCTGGGATGCTGATTACGGAGACAGGGATCAAAACTCTCAGGGTCTAGGATTGGGTGAGACTAGCCTAGTACTCTTGTTCCTGCAGGTACGCTCGTCCACTGCACACCCTCCTGAGCATGCTGGTAGTGGTGGTGATCCTCGGGGTGCTGGTGTGGGCTGCTGAAAGCGGTGCCGCTGTGCGCCGCTGCCGTCGCAGCCACCCTGCTGCCTGTCTGGCTGCAGTGCTTGCCCTTAGCCTCCTCATTCTCTGGGCCGTGGGCGGCGCTTTCACCTTCCTGCTCTGCATCACAGCTCCGGTGCTTTGTGAGTCTACTCTCCCTGCTATAGCTGGGAAAATGGCCAGCTCAGGCTTGAACATCAGGCCTGCCCTGCACTGGTTCCTGGGCTAAGAGGGGACTGGAAACCCTGGAGGACAGATATGCCTCCATTAAATGTGTCTTCCTTGGCTTTGCGGCCTCCCTTTTGGGAGCATCCCTCTTTATTACTTTTTGGGGGGGTCTTCCAGTGTTAAGGGCCTTAAACTGTCTAAGTCCCAATTTACTGGGATGTCCTTTCTGGCCACATCCCCCATAGCAGGCTTTGAGAACTCACCACTCAGCCTGCTTCTGGGTGAATTCCCCATTGTGGGCTGCAAGCTAAGGCCCCAGACCCACTCTTGGTATCGCCTACAGTGATCCTGCTGCATGCTTCACTGCGCCTGAGAAACCTTAAAAACAAGATTGAGAACAAGATTGAGAGCATTGGTCTAAAGCGGACGCCAATGGGACTGCTTCTTGAGGCACTGGGACAAGAGCAGGAAGCTGGATCCTAGGACCCTGGCATCCACATCCTGGATCTAGATGATCCCCACCCCATACCCAAGATCAAGCCTTTTCCCAGCCATTAAAATAGGAGCCTAGAGCCCTCTGACCTGTCCAAAAAGACACCTATGACTGCTCACTCCAGTCCCAAAGTAGCCTCCAGCTCCTATTACCTAGGGACCAAAGTCTTCCTAATTCCTGAATTTGAGATTCAGTCACCTACATCCAGCCTTGAAACTGGATTTTTAAGCCAGAGCACCCATAGCTAATCTCAAAACTGGACCCAGAGATACTCCCATAACCCAAACTTGGGACCCACTGATCTTCCATACTTCAAAGCCAAGGACTTGAGGCAGGACAAATCTTGAGCTCTAGACTAAGGGATTTTTCAGACCCTACCCAGCTTGGAACCCAGGTTAAGACATGGCCAAATCTTGAGCCTAAGCCCCAAGTGTTGTCACCCCTGATCCCACTAAACCCTCGAATCCAGATGACCCTAACCCTCAGCAGTCCCAATAGCCTCCTTCCAACTCTGTTTACAGGTTTTCTTCCCTTCCCCCTCAATGTTCCCAGTATCAAGGACCATGGCTGACTACGGATAACCCCAAATGGGAATGGGGCTGATATATTAGTGTTGCTGCAACAATAAAGCCTTTGAATCTCAAGCTAGTTTGGCCTCCTGTGTGAAGTTTTTGTACCTTTCTTTGAACAACCCAGTGGCTGTTCTCAGTTCTCCTGGACCCTACCTGTCTGGGTTGAAGCATATCTGCTCAAACGGTGACAATTTGGGTCCTCAAAGTCACCACCTCTGAATGAGCGTTAAAACCCAGGGACGCAGAAATGTGTACTATCACTTTGAATATTCTCATGTTATCAGTGGACTAGGCAAAGAGCTGCCCCATCTCACAAGTGATGTCAAAACATGACAGCTAGACATGGTGACACCTGTGATCCCAGCTCTGGGGATGCTGAGGCAGGACGATTGTGAGTTGTGGCCAGCTCTGGGCATACATAATCTGTTTCAAGGAAAACACAGACACACATACATGACACTATTATAAGCGATTTCCATTGTTTTTTCTTCCTGTGAAAATACTGTTTCACAGGAAGAAAACACTCTTTTTATGCCCTTTATTCCAGTACAGGTGAGTCTCCTGAGTACAAGGCCAGTGTAGTCTACAAAGTGAGTTCTAGGCAAACCAGAGCCACATAACTGAGTCCCTGGTCCATAAATATGCACATATAATCTGGACTGAACCAGAGGTGTGAGTTCCTGAGGTGAAGTAGACAAAGAAGCAATCCAGTTGAGTTTATACATTTATTATAGAAATCCCCTTCCAGTGTGAGTAGTGTCTTGGGCCCAGATCCATTGGTACAAAAAGAAAAAAAAAATTAACACCAGGTAAAGGGGGTAGGGGAACCCCCAGCTCCAGAAAGTCACAGACAATATAGAAAACACAGCTTATGTAGATTTGTTTAAAAACTGGTAAGTAGAAGGAATGCCAGGGAGGACATGATGTGGCCTGTGGCCCATGGCCAGATGTCACCTGAGGGTTTTACTGGCATCTACCATTTGCCAGGTTTAACCACTGCAGCATCCCAGGATGTGACATACTCAAATGGCTCTGCTTCTTGACAATCTCTTGTATGGCCTCCTAGTTGGGGAAGGTCATCGCAGAGGCCATGGGCAGAGACAATAGCTCCTTCAGGTACCCCCACCTAGACTTCCATCCTTCTAAATGTGGACAGAAGCCCATCTGTCCAAGAACTCTAGTGGGAGGAGACAGGGAGTTCTATTCACAGCAGGCTCTCAGCTCTGAGACTCTATATGGTCCATTTTGCTGAGGCAGGGTGGTGGCTCCAGAATGGAACAGGTTGGGCATGGGGATATGAATGAACCCAACCAGGAATGAGCTCAGTTTCCCTTTTATAAAACACCTAGTGTTGGGCAAAAACAGTGAATACTAAATCACAACTGTAAACAGAAATGGAGGAAGGGGCAGTCTCCACACCATTTTTTACCCCTCTTTGAAGCTAGCTGGGGGCCTCCAGTTCCCCAGCACAGGATGAGAAGAGAAGCAGGGAGTTATCAGACATCTTCCTGGGCCAAAGAGAAGCCAGGGGCCCTGTGAGATCAGAACCAAGAGCAACCACATCCCAGGGCTCAGTGAGGTCGACTGTGTGCTCCCCAGACGGGAGTGTGTCCAGACCAACAGAGGGCTTAGGGTCACACCAGTGTCCCTGGGGTCTGGGGATCAGAACTGGAAGACTGCTCCCCCTCTAGTGTCAGGTCACTTAACCGAGCGCTCAGCTCCGGGGGATACAGGAAATCCGTGTAGTATCTTTAGAAAGGACAGCAGAAATCCGGAAGACAGGTAACGAAGACAAGGGAAGAGAGGGAAAGACAGACAGGACATACACAGAGAGAGGAAAAGAAGCATGTTAAAGAAGTGGAGACAGGCACAGGACAGCACCTTCAGGCTCTCCAGCATGGGGTGAGCTTGGAAGAGAAAGCCAGGGAGCACACGTGTCCCTTCCTCCCAGCACCCTGACTTCAAGGCTTACTGCCAGCTGCCACACACTAGGGAGAATAGAAAAACCTTTCTAAAGCTGGGGAAAGAACTCCTGCTACCAACGTCCAAGATCCTCCTCAATAGGACCCTAAGGACTAATGCAGGTTATGTGACCCCCTTGCCAAGACTACAGCTAATTTCCTTGTGGTCCCACTCATTAGCTACGGTGACCAAATACTCCCTGGTCAGGTTATCTTCAACATTTGAATGAATACCTCTACCCATCAATAAAAGCACCCCCATACCTGCCGGAGACAGGAGGTGCTGTGAAACTCCTTGAGTGTGGGAGCGGTGCCTGGCTGGGAGGGCCGTACAGTGCCTGGCCCACCTCATAGCAGCGGGCATGGAGGAAGGGTGCGTGTGTTGCGCCCATGTGCGGGAGCATTGGCCGGCGCTGGGGACCCACGGCCAGTCCTGAATTTCGGATGTACCAGTCCCGCAGCCCCTCCAGGGCAAGGTTCTTGTGGCCACCTCGCTCACCAGTTGGAGGTATCCGGGTGGGTGGGGGCATCCAGAGTAATGGGTTTGGATGCACTTCCAGACCCTCCACAGCTTCTGGGGGCAGGCCACAGGGCTTGGAACGGATGGCACGGGTGTTGGGGTCCTTGCTACGGAGGAGGGGGCTGCTGCTGTCAGCTACGTATATGGGTGGAGGACCTGGGAGCATGGCAAGGAGCCCATCTCTGCGAGAAAGGGGTCCTGGGACTTCAGGAGCAGGCAGCAGCTCCCCCCAACCTGCCCCGCCAGCACTGCGGGGCAGGCCCCGGTCCAATGAATAGTCCAAAAGGAAGTCTCCACACACAGGTGGGAGTCGGGGGGGCCCACGGGATGCAGGGGCAGCTGAGCTAGGCCTGGCAGCCCGAGGAGGGTCTGGGGGCCCAGTGGTGCGGGAAGAGAAGGAAGGGACTGGTTGGGGGCGCTCATACAGCACCTCACTGCTCTTGCAAACTGGGGGAGCAGCAGCAGGGGGAGCCAGGGGAGCAGGCGGAGATCCGGCTCCCCCAGCAGCTGCCCGGTCCACAAGCAGGGCCTCAGAGCTATTACTGCGGCGGGTGCGAGCTGCGAAGAGGGAGGCCCGATCCGAAGCAGGGTCAGGCCGAGGAAAGCCCATCTGGGAGTCCTGACTACCGGACCACTGGCGAGAATGGAGGCCTTCTGGTCTGGAGATTAGAGGTGAGGTAACAACACAGGGTCAGACAAAGAAAACAGGTGATGGGTTCCCTCACTCTTCCATCTCTTTCTGAGCCTCCACTATCTCTAGAATGGGAGCAGTATTAGAAGTTGTGTTCATGTCGCTGCTAAGTAGTGCATGTAATGGGGCCAGTGAGATCTAGTCCCACACAGGAAAGCTGGCATAGAAATGTATACCGGGATAAGGATGCAAGCTCTTAGGATTGTCGATGGTTCTGGGAAGAATGCACTAGCTAAGGAAGGACACACACAGGAAAGTCTGTTACCCAGAGCTCCTATTCTCCTGCTAAGGCTATCCTTGTCGCCCCTTACTACCGAAGAAAGTCCTAGGCCTTATGCTTGGAACTAAAGGCCTTGCTTGAGCTCTAACCCACCATGTCTATGAACCATTCCCAAACAATCATCCCACCTCACACAGAATGTAACCCCCCCCCCAAAAGAAAGGGTTTCGGTTCACAGCATGGGAAAAAATAGGCATATAAGCATTTAAGAAGCATTACAGTATAGTCCTTCGTGGCTGACTCGAGATTCATATTTTTTGCATGGGTTCAAACATCAGAATTTTGGTTTACTCACAAGTTACTTAATTAACCTTTCTGTGCTTCAGTTTCTACACTTATAAAATGCAAACAATAACATCTTCTCAGAGGGATCTTAGGATGATTGAAGGAGTTGCTACCCACCACAAATGTTATCTACCCAACATGCACTATACCTGTGGCTTTCAAAGTCAGATATTACACCCCACAAATGAGGAGACAAAGAACCAGAGAAAGAAAATGGCTTATCAAAAAGCACAGGAAAGCCCACACTTTCATGCCTCTGTCTGCAATTCCCAGTCCAACTTGTATCCACCTTTCAAAAGCCAGCTGCCCATGTCCCACATCTTTTGGTGGTTTGTATTCGACATCTACAGTTAGAACTAAAGGTTTCCTCCTCTGACACTCAGACCCACCCTCAAGAGTCCCCTTACTTGCAGAGCCGGGGGCCAGTGCCCCGGGTGAGGACAGGGGTGGCAGGCACACTTCGCCCCTCAAAACTGGAGGCACTCCTGGGCAGCGAGCGTGTGGGGCTAGACAGAGATGGCAGGCCCACATCAGGACCCAGGTTAGAAACTGCACCCACCAGTAGGCCCTCCTGCCAACCCAGGCTCAGGATCCCACTCCTGGTCCCAGGAAAAGGGAGAACAAGTTCTTCTTTACCTGGTGGGGCTGGCCACAGAGTTGCGTCGGCTCTTCAGGTCCCCATAAATATCAGATGGGGGAGGTTTCCATGGGGCTCGCCGCTCAGGGCTCCCCCCAGATACTGCCCGAAACTGGTCCCAGGCCTTTGGTGGTGAGGGGCGCTCGGGTACAGGGAAGCAGCTATGAGGATCCTCTGGGTAGAAGGGAAAACAGGGTAGAATTCAACAAGAGATGGTCCAGAAGGGATAGGGAAAGTTAAAAGGGGAGGAGCACGTGCTGGGACAGGGTTAAGCAGACTAACTGATGAAACCATGCAAAAGGGCAGTGTAAAGGCTGACCTGTAGGGTCTAGGGCGGAGGAGGCAGTGACAGGTGACTCTAAAAATACATGGGAACATGGGGTACTGCTAAAGAGCTAAAGTAGGAGAGGCTAAACAAAACAGGATATTCTGAGAGGACACAAGACAGGGCTGAGCGCAGGTTTCGGGGATAGTTCTCACCATTGTCATGGCTGGCCCCTGACTCTGAGAGGGAGCTGCTCTCCGAGTGCAGAACTACATCCTCTACAGGTGAGAAAGGAAGAAGCGGCCTATCACTGCCAGGTCTAGGTTCCACTGCCTTACACCACTGGATAGACACCTCTATGGAGCATATGCCCTCTGCCTCCTGCCTCTGACCCCTCCCCAAGAATTCATCTTTGCCAGATGCAGGCCAGCTACCTAAGAGGCTTCATGAAGTAGGGCGTCTGTGAGTGTGTATGTGTGTGTGTGTGCGTGCGTGCATGTGTGCTACAAGTTCAAGGCCATTTTGGACTGTGCAGTTAGTTCAAGCCCAACCTGAGCAACTTACCAAATTCCTGTTTCAAAATAAAAAGTAAAAATAAAACAAGGTGCTGGAGAGTTGCCTTAGTGGTTAAGAACACTTGATACCTATGCAGAAGGATCTGGGTTCAGTTCCCATACCAGGTAGCTCACAACAGTCTACAACTCCAGCTGCAAGGCTTCTAAAGACCCTGGCCTCCATGAGCACCTGTATGCATGTGGTAAGCATAAACTTACAGAGGAATACATACATGTAAATAAACATGAATAGATCTTAAAAAAAAAAAAAAGAGGGGCTGGGTGGTGGTGAAGCACACCTTTAATCCCAGCATTAAGGAAGCTGAGGCAGGTGGATCTCTAGGAGTTCCAGGTCAGTCTGGTCTACAGAGTGAGTCCTAGGACAGCCAAAGCTATGCAGAGAAACCTTGTCTCAAAACCAAAACAAAACAAAAACAACAAAATACAAACAAACAAACAAAAAAGAGATGGAAAGATGGCTCAGCCGTTGGCTCACAATAAAAAATATATTAAAAAAAATAGGACTAGGGATGTAGTTTCCTGGTAGAATGCTTACCTAGAATGCTGAGGGGTCTAGACTCAACCCTACCATACATAAAAAATATCTACCTTTACCTGAATTCAAGATTATGAGCTTGAGTATTCATTTACCCTGTTGCCTTCTGTTGAAACCCTCTCTTAACCTCATGTCAGATTGTTAAAACTCTCCTGGATGGGTGAGTCCCTTAAGTCCTGCTCACTTCTCTGCCTTCAATAGCTGCTCAGCCACCCCAACCCTCCCAAATGCATTAGCCCATTTTTCACTCACTGGAGAGATGCTGGGACCTGGCTTACCTTGGCTGAGCTGAGCAAGGCGTGTACCCAGGCAGACCCCCTGGGCATTGACTAGTGCTCCCTCAGATAGTGGCAGTGGCTGGAGCACCGGGAGGCCGAGACGGGCCCGGAAGTCCCTGAGCTGCTCCTCCAGCTCATGCAGCCTTCGAAGTGCATCAACCTGTACCTGGCGCCTGCGCCGTCTCTGTTCTCCACTGAGGTCAGGGGCCAGGGCTAGGCGGCGAGCTGCAGCTGCAATCTGCTGCTGTACTGACACTTCACGCTCCAGGGCCTCAAGAGCCAGTTCCTGTACAAGCCGAGAGGGGTAGAACAGAGCTAAATAATAATAAATTGGCAGAGTTCGTCTACACTGAAGTGGGGCCTGTTCTTCCTAGGGGCAGGGCTGTTTGCTCATGGGATGAGCTTATTCATCCTCAGGGGACAGGATGAGGAGCTGGGCCTGTATCTCTTCCTAGAGATGGGAAAAACTGTCTTGACAGAGTTCAGGTCCAATATTGCATGGGGGGAAACCACCTGTTCAAACCCTTTCCTTCCTCAGCTTCTCCCTCTCCTGGTTCTGCCCTTGTTTGTCCCTGCCCATCACCATCGCCATCTTGTGCTCCATACCCCAACTGCTCACCTCAGTAGGACACAAGGAGTGCTGTACTGGGTTTGGGTGCAGTGGAGGGTAGGCAAGCGCGGCAGGGGGCCTCCGGCGTACTAACTGAGGCCGCTCACCAGGCTCCAGGGGGCACTCAGGGGGCAGCTGACCAGTTAGCTCCTGGAGGGAATAAGGATGGAGGACAGAGACCACAAGGGTTAGTTGGAGGGATGACAAAAAGTAGTAAGGCTCTTAGCAACTACACCTCCCAAGGAGCTTCACCATGCTCAGGACTCACACAAGCATTAGGTTTCCTCCTCTCAAGATCTCTACCACCAGGGTAGGAAGTGTAGACTCTGAGTTCCTCAGTGGCCTAAATCTCTGGGCTATTGAGCATAGGAATCTTAGAAATCTGAAAGCCTGAGTTCTTAGCTTTTATAATTATAAAAGCCCACTCTGGGCCAGGTGTAGTGATGTAGGCCTGTAATCCCAGCATTGGGGAGGCAGAAGCAGCAGATCTCTGTGAGTTTGGGGAGAGCCTGGTCTGCAGAGTGAGTTCTAGGACAGCCAAGGCTACACAGAGAAACCCTGTCTCGAAAAGCCCACTCTGTTCTATGGTGCATATATAATATTGGGGCTGTATCTTCTGAATTAGCACGCGCCTCTGTGAGTATGTGTGTGTACGCACGGGCACATGTATACAGGCCAGAGGCCAATCTTGGATGCTGTTCCTCAGGGTGCCACCTGCCTACCCCCTAACCTCCCCCCCACACCCTGAGAGAAGGTTTCTCTCTTACTGGTTTGGAACTTACTGATTAAGGCTAGCCTGGCTGCTCAGCAAGCAACCTGGTCTCCACTTCCTCAGCATTAGGATGATAGTTGCCTGCCACACCACCACACCCGGTTTTCTTTTTTTACATAGGCTCTGTGGATTGAACTCACATCCTTCTGCTTCCATGGCCAACTGAGCTACTCTCCCAGTCCATGAACCCCATCATTATCTCAGGCAAAGTATGTGGACACCCACACTAACAAGGATAAAAGCAGAGCTAAAGTCAGGTGTGGTGGGTCATGCCTAAAATTCCAGGCAAGGGAGGCTG
>CM053742.1:94359517-94532685 GCA_028658305.1 Pachyuromys duprasi
AGACATCCATGGCATCCATCATTGCAGCATGCCTGCCTAGGTACCCTCACTCCTCACCCCCGCCCCCTCTCCCTCCTCCCCCCCCCCCCGCCAGATAGTCCCTGGGGCCAGTCCCTCACCGCCTCCTGCAGGCACACTTTCCTGAGCTCTTGAAGTTTCAGGCTCAGGGCCTCTTGCAGGGCCCTCTGGCGGTCAAGCAGACCTCGGAGACGTTCTGACTTTACCTGGGGGGCAGCCTCTCCAAACAGGGCAGCTGCACAAAGGGAGCAAAGGTCAGGACAGCTGGGACATCCTTTAGCCACTGTGGGGCCAGGTGACCAACCCTCCCCAAGCAGGCACGTGAAGATTCAGGGTAGGGAAGGGGCATCAGGAAGTGGAAGCAGCCACTGACCTGGGGCATTGAAGGTAGGAGAGCTGATCAGCTGACCTTTGACTTCCATCCTTGTACTGTTTGGACCTTGTGGCTGATAGCTGGACAAAGCCTGGCAGTGATGCATCACAGGCGGCATTAAGGAGGGATACCCCGTGATATCCCCATCCCCCTAGCCCAGCCCCCACTTCCCATGCTCCAGCTAGGAACAGAAAGCACCCTGGGCCCCGCCTGCCTACCTACTATGCCCGCTCAGATTCCGTGTCAATGTCTGGACCCACTCCGCCTGGTACTTTGGTTCCCTTCCCATTGAGTGCAAACACAGTAAGTGGGAAGCTGGGCAGACTTACAATGCCTCCCCAGAGGCCCATAGGTCATAGACAGGAGTCTCACCTAGGGAGAGAATTAATGGTACAGATTCAACTAGGTATAATGATAGTGAGCACTTACTCAGCCTTGGGTGCCTGGAAGAGTTGCCAGCTATGTCACAGTGCATCCTTGAAACACCTCAGGCAGGAGGTCCATCGTTATTACCTTCCCTTCTGAGATGAGGGGTGGAAAGCGCACAGACGTGAAATAATTTCCCAGTGAAGAGCAAAAGCCTAGGAGCACCCCTCTGGTCCTAAGCACTCCCTTATCAAAGCAGCTCCAACCCCAACAATTTCTTCTTGAGTGCCTCGGTCCATCCATCAGGCTTTAGGACCTCTGCCCAGACTGTGGCCACAGTCGAGGGTGCTATTTTCAGCCTCTCACCGCCTGAATCTTATTTCCCATTTATCATTTGGGAGGCTGTTTTTCTTTTGACACAGGGTCTCACTCTATAGCCCAGGCTGGCCTGTAAGTCACTATATAGCCCAAGCTGGTCTTGAACTCATGGCAAGCCTCCTGCCTTAGCCTCCTACATATTAGGATTTCAAGCAGGCACTACCATGCCCTAGTTCATTCTGGGGCTTAAATGGCCCTTTCAGAGGTGGCCCCTGATTGATGGCCTCTTGCAACTGCTACTGAACAAGAGACTGTACTTCTCTGTATTGCCATTTGAACAGGAAGCATGTCTACCCCAGTGTATCTGTAACTCCAGCACCCCAGAAAGTGCTGCACAAAGCAAGCAGTCCACAAATGCATGCCAGCTGGTTGAATAAGTGACTGAGTGAATGCATGAAAGCTAGGTGAGCCAGACATCAAGTGCAGATCTGGCTCTTATTTGTCCTAGTTCCATTCTACTGCTCTTGACCTCAGGGGTCCTCTAACTCCTGTTCCCTCCAACCCTTGTCTGAGACTAGCATACAGAAGTTATCCTGCTGGGATGTCTGAGAAGCACCATCCACAACCATAAAAAAAAAAAACAAAAACATATTACCTGCCTCTTTTTCTGTCCCTGGGAGCCATGGCTGACCACGGAGCCTGCTTTGGCTAGCTGCCAGCCCTCCTTCTGCTTCTCTGGAGTTTGCTCCCTCCCTCCCATATCCTGCTCAGTCCCCAGCTGGGCAGCCAGGTGACATCACCTCCTACCACCTGTCCTAGCCTCCAAGGCAGGTGACTAGGAAGGCCTAATGGAGACAGCAGAGCTCTCATTTTAACCTACCTTGAATGTCACAGTTTTGCCTTGATGTGGTCGAGAAGACCCAGAGAACCAAGGAAGCCTGGCCATAAGTCCCTTCCCCATTTTCATACTATGGGATACGATAAAATTGCCTAAAAGGTACCCCCAGTTTCTCTCTAGTCTTCCTGCCTGTCCCACAGGGTCTGTATCCCTCCCTCAAAAAACAAAACAAAACAAAATCCACCAAAAACTCATGTACTAGCTTCCCTATCAATGGCAAGGTAGTCCCAAAAGCCTCCTTCACAGACAGTATATATGATGCAGAGGCTCTCACAATTCCTCCCATCTGAGGTCCAGCACTTCCAGCATGGTAGAGCCTGTTGGATGTCCTATCTTCCTCTGTCCCTCTGCCCCTGGAACTCCTACTTTCCCAGGACCCATTTTAGTTTGGAAACCTTTCACAAGGCTTGCCTGAACCCTCCACCCCAACAGAAACATAGCTCCTCCCCCCCCCCCGGGTCCATTTACCCCATTCACCAACATTAGTCTCATGTTCCACATCCGTCTTTCTTTAGAACCTCAGAGCATCCTGGAAGTCCACACAGGGTCCAGACAGGAACCCCGACTCCACCCTGTCAGCCTGACCTCAGGGACATAGTTAGGGAATGAGTCATTGGGTCACTGGGCAGGCTAGACATGGGTCAACGCCCCACACCTCCATACTTGACTCAGGAACCTTTGCTTCTACTCTGCTATGTTCTGCACACTTGCCTTGTGACTCAGGGTTGCCTGACACCAAGTAGAGATAGTAAGAAGGTACTCTACCACAACCTCTGCTTCACTAGCAAACCTCTAAGACCCTCCTTGTCAACCCTAGGCCTCATCCTGTCATCCTGTTGTGGGGATAGGCTGCAGCAAGAGAGCTACAGAAGCCACATGTGGGGACACACACACACACACACACACATACAGACACACACAGAGGCAGGCCCAGCAGGTTTTTCAGGTCTGCCCTTCTGACACCACAGCCGAGAAAAATTCCTGGCTGTAATGACTGTTTACAACCAAGATACTTCACCTGGGTGGTACTCCAACACTGTCAATGAGAGCCCCATTTCCACATCCTGCTACCACTTGAGCAAACACACACACACAGTGTAGACGGCTCCCCAGTGCTCCCCCAAATATACAACACACACTGCTCTATCCCTCAGGGTGAACAAATGGAGAGGAGAGTGGATACAGGTGCCTGAACCACACTGGTTTCTAAATAGTCCAGCTACTGTTTTCTCAGCCACTTGTCCTGATAAGGAGGCTACTCTAAAAAGGGGAGAGGAAGTGTGGGAGAGGGCCGGGAAGCAGGAGGTGAGTCTCTTTGACCCATTCCTCTTCCTCCATTTCCAACCAAGAAAATGGCCATGTGGGGACCGTGTTCCCCAGGTCCTCCTGTACCGAATGCCACCCCTCCCGTCGCTACCCTAGACTATCTGTGTGCCTCTTGCTCAGACCGAGATCTCTGAAAGAGAATTTCAGTCCATTCTCCCTGAGCCCTCAAGTCCTGTGCCTTCACTCTTTCACACCCCTGGCCCACTGTTCCCACTACTCACCAATGCCTGGCAGCCTCAGCTCTCTCAAGAAGAACACTTGTCTCATCCGGGCCCTGGCTTTCCTGGCAGTAGAAGCGAACAACAGTGACTGCTGTCTTGGCTGCCTCCCACTAGGTAAAGGCCCAACCTACCTGGATGGGAACTGGGCTGGCCCATACCTTTTAACCCTTACCTGCCTGTCTTACCTACCTTACCTTCCAGAGCTAGGGCTACCCCTGGGAAGGCAGTCTCAAGGGTCAGGTGCCTCAGGGTGCCCACCATGGCCAAGAAGAAAGCAGAGAATTCTCTCCTCACTGAAGACACCTAGGAGACAACTGGGGAAGAAGCTCTCAAAGTTGGGGGAGGAGCCACTGCCTCTCTTGATGCCCAGATACCCAGGTCACTGGAGCCTGCCTATATAAGGTAGCACCTCAGGGAATGGGGGCTAAGAAACTGTGGAGCAAACGCACACACACACCTGGGTTTGGTTTGGTTTTTTGATCAGGGTGCATTACATTCTCCAGGTTCTTAATATTCCCTCCCTGAGCAACACAAAGATAAGAGGAGGTCATGAGGGCAATTTCTCCCGTAATTCAGATAATGGTTTTCTAACTTGCAGAGAGAAGCAACTTTTTTAAAGCAAGACCAGATCTCAAGACGCTACCACCTTCCACAGTCCAAAAGGAAATACTCCTAGTAAATAAACCGTAGTTATGTCCTACAAGCCTGAGGGATGGCACAGAAACAGCATCCTCTGAGGCACCTTACAAATAGGAAGCAGAGGTTTGGCAAGGTAAAGAGGCCTGACTGAGCATGTAATGATGTAAAAGCATATGAAGGAGCCACTACTGTGGGGTATGCCTTCCTTTAATCCCACCACTCGGGAAGCAGAAGCAGGCATATCTCTGAGTTTGAGGCCGGCCTGGTCTACAGAACAAGTTCCAGGACAGCAAGGGCTACACAGAAAACTCTGTCTCAAAAAAACCAAACCAAACCCAAACAAAAGAAACCTAAAAAAGCATAATAAGGAACAGAATTAGAATTCTAGGACCGGACTGTAGACTACAGGTAGCCAGTGGCTACTCTGAAAGGAGAAAGAAGACGACTACTCAGACTTTTGGGGGGGATGGGAGGAAGACAGGGTTTCTCTGTGTAGCCCTGGCTGTCCTAGACTCAGTCACCAGGCCAGCCTTGAAGTCAGAGATCCACCTGCATCTGCCTCCCAGAGTGCTGGGATTAAAGGTATGTACCACCACACCTGGCCTGAGTCAGACTTCTTTAACCTATTTTTCCCTATTCCTTCCCCACACCCTTTAACATTTCTGGCCTAGAGTGAAGTTTTATGCCAGACAAGGAAAATAAGAACTCTTCCCACCCCGCACCCCCCCAGACAGGCTTTCCCTGTGTAGCACTGGCTGTCCTGGACTCACTCTGTAGAGCAGCCTGGCCTCAAACTCACAGAGATCCACCTTCCTCTGCCTCCCAAGTGCTGGGATTAAAGGCATGGGCTACCACTGTTCAGCAACTGAAAACTCTTAAGTTCCTATAATGCCCCTCAACACAATCCTACCCAGGTTCTGAGCCTGTTCCAGGCACATACCAAACATCCTGTTCTCCAGGTAAGACAATCTACTTTGTGACCTCAGAACCCAAACCTGACCCTTACAGCAGGCCCTGCCACATATGAACAGGGAGGGCTGTTAGGGGTGTTCCCTCCCATGTTGGGGAGGAGAGCCTAGAGAAGAGTTTCCCCAGTCAAATGCTATCAAGGCCTCCTGCTACTGCTGTCCACTTTTCCTCCTGGTTGTAAACTTTACGGTGTGGAATAAAAAGGACCCTTTCATGTCTTTTCCCCTCCTTTAGTGTGGTGGCAAAGGCAAGTGGCACACAGATGAGCAGCTAGCTGGATACCAGTGGGGACTATCGTGTTGGCCATGGCCTCCCTCTCCCCATAATCAGGGACAAGAGAGATGAGAAAAGTTACCTCATCTGTAAAATGAACAAAATGGACAACAGAGGCCAAAGAAACTTTAGGAGGTATTTCATAGTACATGTAACTCACAACAAATCACTAATGACTGTTCATGAGAACAATATATTTGGAGCTGGAGAGATGTCTCAATAGTGAAAAGTGTATGACTCCAGGTCCAGGGGATCTAACGCCACTAGCCTCTAAAAGCACCTGTGCACATGTGCAGGGACCACACACACACACTTAAAAAGGAAATCTTTAAGAAATTTTAAGATTTTATTTATTTACTTTCTTTTTTCTTTTCTTTTTTTTTTTTTTTTTTTTTTTTTGGAGAAAGGGTCTCAGTATATAGCTTTGGGTGTCCTGGAACTCACTGTATAGACCATGGTGGCCTCAAACTCATAGAAATCTTCCTGCCTCTGCCTCCCAAGTTCTGGGATTAAAGAGGCATGTGTCACTATGCCCAGCTTATTTTTCTTATTTTATATGTGTCAACCCGAATATATGTCTAGGTACCATGTGCCTGCAGTGCCTGTGGAGGTCAGAAGAGGGCAGCAACAGCCCCCACCCCCCATCCCCAAGATTGGAGCAAATGATGGAGCAGAACATGTGGATGTTGGGAACTGAATCTGGTTCCTCTGGAAAAGCAACCAACGTTTTTAGTTGCTGAGCCATCTCTCCAGCCACAACAATTTTGTTTGTTTGTTTTTAGAGAACAATAAATCTGAAGCCTGAGAGATCTGACTTTGTAATTAAGAGAACTTGCTCTTTTACGGGACTGGGGTTTGACTCCCAGAACCCATATCACGTGATTTACAACCACCTTCAACTCCAGCTCTAGGGAATCCAACACCCTTTTCTGGCCACTGTGGCTACCAGTAAATATGTGACAAACACTGACACAGATACATACACATAAAAAATAAAAATAAATCTTCACACAAGGTGCTGGTGGCACACACCTTCATCTAATCCCAGCACTCAGGAGGCAGAGGCAAGTGGATCTTTATGAGTTCAAGGCCAGCCTGGGCTATAGAGTGAGTTCCAGGCCAGCCAGGGATACACAGAGAAACCCTGTCTACACAAACCAAAAGAAAAACAAAAAATAAAAACTAAAAAAACCTGTTTTTTCAAGATAGGATTTTTCTGTGCAGCCTTGCATATCCTGGACTCTCTTTGTGGACCAGACTGGCCTCAAACTCACAATGACCTCTTCCTCCCAGAGTGAACGGATTATAGGTGTGCGCCAAAAAAACCCTTAAAATAATAATAATAATAAATCCAGAGAGGCAGACTAGTTTAGAAAGCAGTGGGAAAGATACAATAATTCCTAGGCCAAGTAGACAAGTGGAGCCGAGTCACCAACACACATTACTGCTCCATTCATGTTTTTTTCCTCAGTACTAGAAATTAAACCTAGGGCCTTGTGCATACTAAGCAATCACTCTTCCACTGGCTATAGCCCTAGCCCCACAATTTTAACCAACTAGAAGATGACCTAACCTCTAAACACACATGGACCCTGCACAGAGTCAAGTATTCAACTTTACTGTCACTGGTTATGTGACAGCTTAGCAAACTCAACTTTTCTGTCCATCTCTGCCCTCATTTGTTAAAGAGATTGTGATTCTGAGTCCTCAATGTTAAATTATAAAACAGTTAGTTGCCAGGCCTGGTGACCTTTAATCCCAGCACCAAAGAGGCAGAGGCAGGTGAATATCTGTGAGTTTGAGGCCAGCCCTGTCTACAAAACATGTTCGAGGCCAGCCAATGGCTTCAGGGTGAAACTTTGTCTCAAAGCAAAATTATAAAACTGTAACAGATGCTCACAGAGTTGTCACAAGCAACTAACTTACAGCTTCCTAGCACACAGCAACTGGCTGGGTATCACTACTTAAAGTGCGTTACTGTTTTGAGTATTCCTCCCCACTGAATCAAATGGATATGTTTAGATGCTTTTTTTTTTTTTTTTTGAGACAGAGCTGGATCATTTAGCCTCAGCCAATACACCTGAAACACACCTTGTTATTATTGTTTTCTTTTCTCCGGTAACCTTATCTGAATTCTCACTACCCCAAACCAAGAACTGAAAGTATTCATGGAGCCAAGGAGATGTCTTAGCAGGGGAAAACACTTGCAAAGCAAGACTGACAATGTAAATTTGGATCCCCAGAATTCAAGTAAAAGCCAGATACAATGTCTCCTTTGTAATCCCAATACTCCTATGGCAGGACAGCAGGCAAAGATAGAATTCCCCTGAAGTGGGCCAGTGAGCCTGTAATACATGGCACCTAAGCAAATGAGGACCCTAAATCAAATGAGGACCAACACCTCAAATCTTCCTTTGAGCTCTCACATACAAGGGCACATATACACAAAAATAAACAAGAGTCAGCAGGAGGGTTACAGAGGTGCTTGCAACCCAACCTGAGGACTGAATTCAATCTGTAAGATTCAATATGGTTTGAGAAGCCAGCTGAGTCCTGAAGGCTGTACACACACACACACAAAGCATCCCTGACTTCCACATATGAAATAAACTTCAAAAAATGTATATTAAATTTTTCTACAAAGAACTAAGCATATTCACGTAATCTTGAGACAGACAAAGCTGCTATCTCAGCCCTAAATTCTCCCTCCTTGCCAAAAGCAGACAAAACAGGTGTGTCACCCACCCCCACCCACATTGTCTAACTCATCACTAAAAATGCACAAAACGGGATAGGTGTGATACATGCCTGTAATCCCAGCACCAGGAAGGGTAAAACAGGAGGATCTGGAGTTCTAAGCCAGGCTGGACTACATAATGAAACTATCTTTAAAAAAAAAGAAAAAAAGGAAAAAGAAAGAGACCAAATACATTTCAGCATTTCAGATACGTTGTTACAACTGTAGCTGATAGAAAGAATCACTGCCTGCTAGTGAAGAAACACAGCCCCTGGTATCTACTTCTAAACGATAACCCTAGCCCCTGAACATACTTTTTAGTCAGACATTGTCCCTTATCACCTGAACTCATCTTCCTATATGAAATGCAGAAACAAAATACCTTCAGATAACTTAGTATTTTTCACTGTCTGAATGCCTGGAAGTCTTCATCTCTCATAACTTTCCTACCAAATAACATCTGAGTTGGTGGTAGATCTGTATAAATGTTTTGGATAAATAAAATGGGTCTGGCATTCCTTATTCAGACTCACTGTTCTACGAGACTAAAACACTAACCTCTTGCTATTCTCCCTGTTCATCTTTAAAATAAAGGGTTCGGACACCAGAGAAATCTCATTTTATTGTTACTACTGGCTGAGCCTGAATTTTTCTTTGTGTTTTTTTTCCACAACAGTAGGGATGAAACTCAGGGCCTTATCCAGCTATATCTCTAGCCCATTTTGTTTATTATTTCTGTATTCTTGGGACAAGATCTCACAATATATACTCTTTAGATCGGGGTGGCCTCAAACTCAAGAGATCTGCCCGTCTGTTTCCCCCGTCTGTGCTGGGATTAAAGGAATGCACTCCCACCACCTGGTTTGTCTACCCACTTTTTTTTTCCTTGGGCTCTTTTTCTTCTGTTGGTCTGCTTTGTCCAACCTCAATGTGATGTTGTTGTTGTTATTTTATCTTATTATATTTTATTGTGTCAAAAAATAGAAAAGTATTCTGGGGAAAAAATGATGTGCCTTGCCAGGCATGGTAGCATACACCTTTAGTCCTAGCACTGAGGAGGCAGAGGCAGATGGATGGCTGTAAGTCTGAGGCCAGCCTGGTCTATATAGTGAGTTCCAGGTGAGCTAGGACTACACAGTGAGACCCTGCCAAATAAATACATACATACATACATACATACATACATAGTGGGTCTTGCTATTCCCTGGGCTGAACAAGGACCTCTGGGCTCAAGTGAAGTGACCCTCCCACATTTCTTTCTTTCTTTCTTTCTTTCTTTCTTTCTTTCTTTTTTTTTTTTGAGACAGGGTCTCCCTGTGTAGCCTTGGCTGTCCTGGACTCGATTTGTAAACCAGGCCGTCCTCAAATTCGCAGAGATCCACCTGCCTCTGCCTCCCCAAGTGCTGGAATCACAGGTGTGTACCACCCTGCCCGGCTCATTTGCTTCTTGAGTAGCTAGAGATACAGGCTCATGGCACTGCCAGGCTGAATAGGCCTGATGCTACTATTCGGCAACAGCCACTGCCTATGCCCCTACATACAACACACTCACACAGACACCCCTATGGATGGGATGGATTTAGCACCAAAATGTTCACTGAAAACTTCATGAGAGAAAAAGATAAACCCCTTCTCTCATCTCATCTCTACAGAGTCTGTGACCTAGAATCCTTTTGTTTGTTTGTTTGTTTGGTCTTGTCACTCAAGAAAAAAGCAGAAATCATACCCCCAGGATCAAAATCAGGGGAAGTAGATAAAAATACTTCAAAGATTTATACATACCCTGTGTCTCTAAAACTAGTATGTTTTTCAACCTCCATACCTCCCACACCCAACATGGGACAGGCCCCAATAAAGAAAGGCTGGAAACATGATCCAGACCTCTCAGACTCCCAGAGTCAGTGAATAATTTAGGGTGTTCTTTCACATTTGGGGAGAGCAGGGGACGTAGGAACATTTCCATGTACTCCTGGGGCAATAACAGAAATGCAAGCCCCACGTGAGATCACTAGGATAGAGATGGGGGAGGGGAAATCACATACAAAAACTCCATCTGCCACAAGGAGGTTACAAGCCTACTTGCTCCTGTTAAAACAGTATAAGGAACATACTATAGGAGCCCTGGAAACAACAGAGCCTTCAAGTTTTGAGGCAAGGTATAACGAAATTCAAAGCACAAAAAGGATGGGTGTTAGGAAGGAGAAAGGACTGAACAAGTTGGAATGTTACAATAACAAGTAAAACAGGGGGTCTGGTTTGGGGGTGGAATGGGAGGTTAGGACAAGAATGAGTGCAAGGTACAAAGCAGAAAAAGTCACTATAGGATGGAAATCAAGAGGCAGAGCAAGAGCTATGTATGGTGGGATACACCTTTAACCCCAGCACTCTGGAGGTGTAGACAGAATGATCACAAGTTCTAGGCCAGCCTGGGCTACATAGTAATACCCTTTCTAAAAACAAAGGGTAGGCATGGAGGTGATATATACTTATAATCCCAGCCCTCAGGAGGCAGATGTAAGAGGATCACATCACAAATTTGAGGCTATAGCAAGTTCCAGGACAGTCAAGGCTACACAAACAAATCCTATGTAAAAAGAATAATAAAACCATGGAAATATGCTGGAAAGAAGACTAAGATTGTGAAGAGCAGAAAAAAATACAAAGAGTCAAACAGTATAGAACAATAGCTAGAAGACAGGACTGGGATAAGCCAAACCAGTGACCAAGGGAGGGAAAGAGGGAGGTTCAGGTGGAAGTCAGAAACTGGAAAAGACCAGACCGGGGGCAGAATGAAGACAGGAATTGTGTGGTAATGAGAGAGAAAGGGGAGACACTGAGGGACACAGAAAGGGATGTCTAAATGTAGTGAGCCATGACAGAGATCAGGAGTGGGGAGGGGGGTATAGTAGAGGAGGGTACAAAGTCAGCGGTCAAGAATCAGGATAGAAGTGAACAAATTAGGGTTACACAGTCATAACATTTACTTGGAAGAGATCCAGAGCCTGGATACGCATTTTAAGAACAGTGTGATCAAGCATCAGATCAGAATCAGAGTTAGTGGTGGGCATCGAAACAAGGGCTTCAGATAGGATAGGGTCAAACAAGGATCAGGACCAAAGATAAACCTGGATAGAGTTGGGGATCAGAACTGGGCTTGGCGGACAAAGAAGGGGTTCAAGACCACACCACGCCAAAATATAGTTAGGACATGGGTAGGGCTGAAGGTTCTGGGCCAAGGTTGCCAGGACTTTGGGGTTTAAAAGGGATGTCGTCAAGTCAGACAGGGGTTAGGGATGGGGGCACTGGGTCAGAGGGTGAAGGTGCGCGCGCAGGTCCATCCTAGTGGGCGTTTCCAGGCCTTGTCCCGCCCTGTCCCCACCCTTCTCCTGGCAAAAACGGTTACTCACCAAAGGTCCTCAAAATGCCCCGCAGGTGGGGTTGGTAGAGGCCAACAGGAACCTAGTGGGCGCGCCTTCCCTCTCAGCCCCCCTTTCATCCCTGGGCGCGCGCCCTACTCGTCTTGTGCTCCCTACCTCTGGGCCGCGTTCGATCACACGCACAACCGTTAGCCTTCAGGAGCAGATGGGGGACCCCCGGATGGTGGGAGAGGTGTGGCGGTTCTGCAGGGTGCAGCGGCCCCTCGCCCCTCACCTTTAACTCAGGGCATTTGTTCGTGGCTACACAGCTATCTCCGCCGCTGAGCGTGGACCTAGGGGGCTGGCGGACGAGGGGGCGGGGCGCGGGACCACAGCAGTGGCAGACACAAAGTGCGCAGGCGCCTTTTGAGTCTTAGATTTTTTTTTTTTTTTCCCCTGCTGTGGGAGCGCCAGGAACGAAGAAGCGCGGAGCGCGTGCGCAAGCGCTTTTTTGGGCGGCAGAGCCTAAGCCATGCCCCCTAGGTGAGCTGTCCAGATCCCCTGACTCCAAGTCACTCTTCTCCAAGACAGTATCCCAAATGCTATCCATAAGCCTTTATCATACGCCTCTAAAGTACCCCCAACGACTTCTATTGCTGTCTCCTAGATGCTTCCCCAAACGACCTTCCACTATCCTCCAAATTATTTCTCCATAGTATATCTCCAATTGTCTTTGACTTCAAGCAGTACCTCTAGGCCATTCTCTGCTGTCACTGATCTGCACCAATACACAGCTCTATCGAGCATGTAGAAATCATTTGTTGACCCTAGGCTGGACCGGCAAGTTACCCTCCAATTGATGTCAAAATTGCATGCTCAATTTTTTTTCCTAGCACACCCTTGGAGTGTGTGCTTCAACCTACACTCCACAAGCCTCCAAATTACTCTTTACACCTGAATTACACGCCCCCCCCAAATAACTTCCCATCGTTATCCCAACTGTTAAGCTCAAGTAGTACCTCCAATCCACCCTTCATCAATACTCAGTCTGCACCAATAAGCTGCCTTCCATTAATGGTTAATGGTTTAACCATGGGAGGGAGATGGTTATTCTCCCTTCACCATCTTCAATTGACCAGACCCTTGAAGCCAATAACTTCTAAATAGCATTTATATTATTCATTAATTTATTTGCAGTACCAGGGATTTCCGGAGCCTGGAACTTCATATATAATACACAAGTGCTCTATCAATGAGAAAAATGCCAAACTCCAAATATCACTCCTAAATCCTAAATTCACTGTGCATGGGATAACCTTCTGTTGACCCTAAAAGTATATGATCTCCACATTGACCTTTGTGGATTCCCTGTGGGCTGTCCAGCATCCTGCAACAGCACCCCAAAGATTACCAATGATGTTCAACATAGGCTCCACCTGCACCTCAAATCGCTTCCAACTGTCACCTGTTTAACTGCAAACTGTCCTCCATGGACACTCAGCAAAACAAACACCCTTCCACAAACATGCCATCTTATCTCTACAAAACTTCCTTTGTTGGGCTGAGATGGCTCAGTGGTTAAGAGCACTGTCTGTTCTTCCAGGGGTTATGAGTTTAATTCCCAGCAACCACATGGTGGCTCACAACCATCTCAAATGTAATCTAATCCCCTCTTCTAGCAAGCAGGTGTACATGCAGATAAAGCACTCATATACATAAAATAAATAAACTTTAAAAAGGAAAAAAAAAACTTCCTTCATTGTTCTTTGTTGGTTTAGAGGACAGGGTCCTATGAGGTACAGGCTGACCCCCAACTCTAAGTAGTCAAAGATAGTCTTGAACTTCTGATCCTCCTCCTATACCTCCTGACATATATTCCTAGCCTTTCCCCCATTTTTTGAAACAGTGGCTGCTTTCTATTTTTTTTAAGATTCATTTTTTATTTACTATGTATATAGTGTTCTGCCTAGAGGCCAGAATGGGGCACCAGATCTCATTATAGGTGGTTGTGAGCTACCATGTGGTTGCTGGGAATTGAACTCAGGAACTCTGGAAGAGCAGTCAGTGCTCTTAACCTGTGAGCCATCTCTCCTTTCTAAGAGGACCTGACTTTGATTCCCAGCACTCATATGGTGGTCCATGGAAGCAGTGCTCACACATTTTGCTTATTTATTTTATTTTATTTTTGAGACAGGGTTTCTCTGTGTAGCCTTACCTGTCCTGGACTCCCTTTGTAGACCAGGCGGGCCTCAAACTCACATAGATATGCCTGCCTCTGCCTCCCAGAGTGCTGGGATTACAGGCATGTGCCACTATACCCTGGTGCTTACACATACAAGCAGGCAAAATTCTCGTACATGTAAAACCAAAAGAAAAATAAATATAAATCAACTCCTGAGCCCCTTGTCTGCACCACCCTGATAAGGTCTATATATTTCCTTTATCCTCGACATTTAAATGTAATATGTAGATTTAAAAAAAAGTATGTGTATGAGTGTTTTGCCTGCATGTATGTATATATGGGTACCAAATTCATTCAGTGCCTGTGGAAGCCAGAAGAGGGCACCAGCTTCCTTAGAATTGGAGCTACAAATGGCTATGAGCCACCATGTGGATCTTTTACAAGAATAGCTCTTAACTGTGGAGTCATCTCTCCAGCTCCAATATGTAGATGTTTTGTTTCGTATTTGTTTGTTTGCTTGCTTGCTTGCTTTGTTTTTTGAGACAGTGTTTCTCTGTGTAGCCCTGACTGTCCTGGAATTCACTCTGTAGACCAGCTGGCCTCCAATTTAGAGATCCACTTGCTTTTACCTCCCAAGTGCTAGGATTAAAAGCATGTGCTGCTACCCCACTCCTACCCCAACCCTCCCTGGAGGATATTTTGGGGGTGGGCTTTGGAGACAGGGTTTCTCTTTGTAGCCCCAGTTGTCCTGGAACTCACTTTGTAGACCAAGCTGGCCTCGAAATCAGAGATCCATCCACTTCTGCCTTCCAAGTGCCAGGATTAAAGGTGTGCATCACATGCCTGGCGTCTGTAGATGGTTTCATTTTTCTTTTGCTTTTGTTTTTTTTTTGGGGGGGGAGGGCAGGGCTTCTCTGTGTAGCCTTGGCTGTCCTGGACTTCCTTTGTAGACCAGGCTGGCCTCAAACTCAGAGAGATCTGCCTACCTCTGCCTCCCTGAATGCTGGGATTACAAGAATGCTTTACCAAAGCAGAGGTTTTAAAGGTTTAGACATATTGTAGCATGTGAAAAGTAGTCTCTTTTTACTTTTATTACTGAAGATTAGCCTAGTCAGCAATCTATTAATTGTTCCCCAAATCACTATTAACTTCCACCAGAAGAGACCCCTGAAATCTAAACTTTAAAACAGGTTCCTGTATAACACCCCCAAACCATACTCATCAGCCTTCAGTTATACCAACCAACTCCATTAATTTTCAGTCATTATTAAACTACCCTCCTACAGCCTCATCTTTACTCCCAAACTACCTCCAATGGCCCACTGCACACTTAAACTTCCCTTTATCAACTCATATGAAAGCAATACACAGTATAGGGCACTCATAAATACTTAAGATCCTTAAGCCCAGGAGTTTGAGGCCAGCCTGGGAAAGGCAGTAAGACTTTTATTTTGTATATATTTATGGGTTTTTTTTTGGAACAGGGTTTCTCTGTGTAGCCTTGGTTGTCCTACCTCTGCCTCCCTGAGTGCTGGGATTACAGGCATGCACCACTGAACCTGGCTGGCAATGAGACTCTTACCCCCTTTTTAAAGAGTGGAGCATAGCAAAACATAACTGCAATGCCAACATTTGGCAGGCAGAGGCAGGGGGGTTCCTGCTATGTAGCAACTTTGAGACAGCCTAGGCAAATGAGACCTTGTCCTAAAACAGTGGTTCTCAACTTGTGGGTCTTGACTCCTTTGGGGGTCATATATCAGATATCTCCCATATCAGATATTTATATTACAATCCATAACAGTACCAGCCTGATCTACAAAGTGAGCATAGGACAGCCAAAGCTATACAGAGAAACCCTGTCTCAAAAACAAACAAAAACAATTCATAACAGTAGCATAATTACAGTTATGAAGTAGCAACAGAATAATGTTCTGGTTGCCGGTCACTACAATATGAGGAACCATGTTAAAGGGTCTCAGCATTAAGAAGGCTGAGAACTACTGTCCAGAGTTAGTGAGATGGTTCAGAAAGTGAAAACACTTGCCACCAATCCTGATTTGTGTACTATTTCTGGAACTCACATGATAGAAAGAAAACCAACTACATTCCACAGACTTTCATCTGAACTCTACCCTCTCACACACACAGTTTTTAATGTTAAAAACAAACCTAAAGATAAATACAAAAACAAAAGGAAAAACTTCCAAAAATATCCTCCATATACCCTTTGACAATACTTAACATCATTGATTCCAAAGTATATTTGTTTTTGTTGTTTTTTTTTTTGTATTATTTTGTTTTTGGTTTGGTTTTTCAAGACAGGGTTTCTCTGTGTAGCCATGGCTGTCCTGGACTCACTTTGTAGACCAGGCTGGCCTCAAACTCACAGAGATCCACCCACCTCTGCCTTCCAAGTGCTGGGGTTAAAGGCATGTGCCAACACTACACAGCTCAAACTACTTTTCAGTAATTGTAAATCTCACCTCTAAAATTCCCCAAGAGTCCCAACTCTGCCTATAAATACTCCCTCATTCCCTTTTGTTAGTCTCACAACTATACCCACAAACTGTAAACCTGTAATCACAAATTACAGTACTTTTTAATGATTTTCATGCCTAACTTGCCTGTCTCAATCTCTCTCTCCTCTCTCTGTCTCTCTTTCTCTGTGTGTGTGTCCCCTGTCTCCGTGTGCTTTATTTCTGACATTCCTGACTTTTTTTCTTCTTTCTTTCTTTCTTTCCTTTTCTTTTTTGTTTTTGTTTTGGAGACAGGGTCTCTCTACATAACATTGGCTGTCTTGGAACTATGTACATTCTGACTTCTGCCTCACAGTGCTGGAATTAAAGGTATGCACCATATCTTCCTGTCCTCTTCTTCCTCTGTTTCTTTGTCTCTCTTTGTGTCTCTGTCTGTCTCTTTGTCTCTCTTCTTTTGTGATAGAGTCTCATGTAGGTCAAGCTTGTCTCCAACTTACCATGTAGCCAAAGAATACCTTAAACTGATCCTGCTGGTTCTCTATCCACTTCCTAAGGGATTACAGACATTCAACACTCTACAGACTGGAAGCTTACTGGCTACCTATCTGAAAGATAGAGCAGTCACAGGAAGAAGAGAGATCCTCCCTCAACAGTGGAAGAAAAGCACTGACTCCAGACATTATTCTCCGACTTTTGTACTTTTCTTTTTGCACACAGACACACACACACATTTTAAACCCTAAAACCATTTTTTTCAACTGTACCATCTACGTCATGCTCCAAGATTTCGCAACTATGCCCTAAAATTGCCACTCAAAATCCTCTAATGCTTCTTGCAATCATTGACAGTCCCAATCTCCCAACTATACTCGAACCATTCTCCAGTGACTCCAAACAACCCTTTGATGTGTCTAACAACATCCACGTACTTTCCAGTTGTCCCCAGTTACGTCCTTAAATTTCTGTCAGTAATTTCCAAGCATTTCTAACTGCCCCACAATAACGTCCAACTCCACCCTCAAGACTTCAGTATAGCTTCTTGTGACTGTTGTAATTCATCATCATTAACTTGGTGGCTTAAGACAACAGAAATTTGGAAATTTGTTCTTTCACAGTTCTGAGAACAAGAAGTCTAAAACCAAGGTCACTGAGCCAAAATCAAGGTATCACCAAAGTTGTTCTCCTGGGCTCTCTAAGAAAAAAGTCTCTTCCACCTTCTGGTGGCTTCTGGCATTCCTTGGCTTGTAGCCCTACCACCACAATCTGTGTCCCTACTCCCACATCACTTCCTACCTGTCAGTCGGCCATGCTTCAGCTACCTTTCATAAGAACATTTGTGGTTACAATTAAGGTCTATCCAGAATAATCTCCCCTTTTCAAAACCCTTCATTTAGAGGCTAGGAGTGCTGATGCATGCCTTTAATCCTAGAGACCCAGCAGACTGATGTTATAGATCACTTAAGCACAGGAGTTGAAGCCACCCGTGGTAACATAGCAAGACCCTGATTTCTCTAAACCAGATATGGTACTGCATACCTTCAATGCCAGCACTGGAGAGGCAGAGGTAAGTGGATCTCTGTAGTATGAGGCTATCCTGCTCTACACAGTGTGTTCTAGCTGGCACTATACAGTGAAACCCTGTCTCAAACAAACAAACAAATTAAGTAAACAAACAAAGGGACCGACCCTCTGATTTAGTCACATCCTTCCCAAGCTTTCCTTTCCACTCTTGATCTTGATTTCACTCTTGCACTATCACTTGGTATATAACCACTCATGGACTGGAGAGATGGCTCAGTGGCTAAGAACATTGCCTGCTCTTCCAGAGGTTCTGAGTTCAGTTCCCACCTAACCACATGGTGGCTCATAACCATGTATACTGGGATCTGATGCTCCCCTTCCAGCAAGCAGGTGTATATGCAGATAGAACATAATATACATAAGATGAATAAATAAATATTAAAAAAAAACACTCATGAGGGCCAGGGGGATGACTCAGTGAGTTAACAGTCCTTGCCACCAAGTTTGAACCCACATAAAGGTAGGAGAGAACTGACTCCTTCAAGCTCTCCTCTGAAATCAATATGCTGCATATACAAACAAACAAACACACACTAAATAAAAATAAATAAATATCTAGATAAGTAAACAAACATTTTTTTTCAAAAACTGCAAAGTTTGAGGCCAGCCAGGTATAGATAGTGAGAACCCAGCTCAGAAACAGAAAACAAAGAAACAAACAGAAAATGGAGAGAGATATAGATAAAGGAAGGAAGGAAAGAAAATAAAGAGAACATTCATGGGTTAGGTAAGACAAGGCTAATTTTGGGAGGGCAGTTCAATGATCTTACAACTCTACCATAAATACTTACTGTCATCTTGTCATGCCCTGTTCTCCGAAACATTTTTCCAATTCTGCACCCATGGGTCACCCCCTCATCCTGAACTGGCTCTGCCAGCATCCCCCTTTCTCCCTTACAGGATCCTTCAGTTAAATGGTGGCTTGTCAGAGACCTCACCTACCCTTGAGCACAAGGTTGTTTATATACCCCTAAACACCTTCTATCTTATCTTCCAACTATCTTCCCTCCATAGCTCCCTTTCACTGGGCCCAAGTTGTTTGACAATGAAACCCCTGCTACATCAGAGGGGAAAGGAGATGGAGGCTGCTGTCGAGGTTGAGCAATTAAGAATCTGAGAAAAAAGGTAGTAGATATATTGTGCAAGGTATGCCTCAGGCAAACACCATTTGAGACAGGTATATGAAGCTGGTACTTGTAACACTGGGGTGTGTGAAAGATTAATTAAACTGTAAATAGTTGGTTTCAGTCTGCTGCAAGTTGTTTTTTGTTTTTTCATGCCATTGGATCTTTTCATCAGATCATATTTTCATTTTTTTGTTTGCTCTTTTGGCTTTTTTTTTTTTGAAAGAGAGTCTCTCTTTAGAGCCCTGGTCCATCCTGAAACTCACTATGTAAACCAGGCTGGTGCAGAAAAATTAGAGATTCACCTGCCTCTGCCTTCCAAGCCCTGGCTATTCTGGACTCACTTTGCAGATCAGGGTGGCCTTGAACTCAGAGATCCGCTTGGGTCTGCCTCCCAACTGCTGAGATTAAAGGTGTGCACCACTGTTGCCTGGCCCGTTCATTTGTTTGTTTGTTTAGGATTTATTTGTTTATATGAGTGTTCTTTTGTTGTGCACACCAGAAGAAGGAATCAGATTCCATTACAGATGGTTGTGAGTCACCATGTGGTTGCTGGGAATTGAACTCAGGACTTCTGGAAGAGCAGTCAGTGCTCTTAACCGCTGAACCATCTCTCCAGCCCCCCAATTATTTATTCTTAAGATGAAGTTTTGACTGTGCTGCCCAGGCTAAACCCATACTCTTGACCTCAAGCAATCCTTCTGCCGACGCCTTCTGAATAGTTGGGGCTACAGGAATGCATCACTTTTCCTGGGCCAGACTCTAGCTTTCCATCTGAGAGACCTGTGGGAAGACCAGAAGACATGGCAGGGGACACATATTCAAATCCCAGCTTTGCTAAACTGGGTAACCAGAGAGCAAGTGACCTCACCTTATGTACCTTTGTTTTCTTATCTATAGGCTAAGATAATAAACCCTCCTCAGAATTCTATTGTAAGGATAAAAATAATTAATACAGGGAAAGTACCAAGAAAAGAACCAATCAATGTTGAATCTTGCTGCTTTTCTTTAAAACTTTTTCTTCTGATGTTATGCTTCCTTTTTTCTTTCTTTTTTGTTTGTTTGTTTTATTTGTTTGGTTTTTTTTGAAACAGTTTCACAATTTGTCTGTGTAGGCCTGGCTGTCCTGGAACTTGCTCTGTGGACCAGGCTGGTCTCTAACTCAGAGATCTGCCTGCCTCTCCCTCCCAAGTGCTAGGATTAAAGGTGTGCACCTGCCACCACCCAATTCATTTTTCTTTTTCCAGACTAGATGTGAGACTTATTACTGAACACGATTCTGTGAGTTGTAGGAGAGCACAATGGAAACCCTTAGGAGTGCAGGGCTCTTCACTTGTCCAGGGGACCATGATTGGGAGTGTATGTGACCTCGTAGCTATTAGGGATGAGCCACTTCTCAGATACCATGTCTTCAAATTCATATTCATTATTACGTAGGGTGCTGTACATGGACATGATGACTTGGCCAACATGAACCCTGGCCTCTGTGTCCTGGGGTTTCCCAAAGGCATCCACATACCTGCCTGGAGCCTAGACTGGGGGCAGACATTGAAATCAGAAATATAAATATACATGGAAAATTGTCTCTGAGGTCCCTTAGGGCAACCTATATAGGTTACATGCCCGTGCAGCCCAAGAAGGCTGCCATTTGCAGCCATTGCACACAAGGTCCCATGTTACTTTTTTTTCAAGACAGCGTTTCTCTGTGTGGCCTTGGCTGTCCTGGATTCGCTTTGTAGACCAGGCTGGCCACAAACTCACAGAGATCCACCTGCCTCTGCCTCCCTAGGTGCTGGGATTACAGGAATGCTCCACCACACTTGGCATTTTACTTTTTTTTTTTTAAGATACATTTATTATGTATAGTGTTCTGCCTGCATGTACACCTGCATGCCAGAAGAGGGTACCAGATCACATTGTAGATGGTTGCGAGTCATGTGGTTGCTGGGGTTGTCAGGACCTCTGGAAGAACAGCCAGTGCTCTTAACAGTTGAGCCAACTCTCCGACCACCCATGTTACTTTTTTCTACTGAAAGATTTAAACATATTCTTCAAGACTACCCTAAAGAGGCATAGTGGCACAGACCTTTGATCTTAGCACTGAGAAGGCCAGCCTGGCTTAAACACAAGTTCTACGACAGCCAGAGCTATGTAGTGAGACCTTCTCTCTACTCTTTCTCTCACTCCTCCTAAAATTGTGCCCTAATATTATTTAAGAAAATAAAAGATGTGGAGAGCTGCTTGTTTGTCAGGCCACTTTGTTACTGACTTCTCAGCAAAAAGTATGTTTTCACCCTGGCCTTCACCTGGAGACAGGGATAGACAGGATGTTTTGCCAATTTCACATCCTTTTGTTTGTGTGAGGATCACACAGACAGGTGGTCAAGGTAAACAAGTTTGACTTCTCAATGAACCCCTTCATTGTATCGAGGTGCTTTGTTCTGACTATGAAAAGGAATTGTGGAATAAACTGTGTGTGTGACAGGTTCTACTAGCAGCTCTCTCGAACTGATCTCATGTGTAGTGTATCATTTTTTAATTTTCTTTCAATCTTCACTCCCCAGTCAGGAACTGTTCAACTCTGCCAGCAGGCTCCTGTAAAAAGAGATGTATAATGCTTTTTATTATTAGTTGTACTTTCTGTGTATGGGTGTTTTGCCTGCATATATGTCCACTAAGGCTAACAGAGGGAACTCTTGGAATCAGAGTTACAAATCCTAGAGAGCCACCATGTGTGTTTTGGGAACTGAACAAGTGCTCTTAAGCACCGAGCCAGCCCTCAAGGCCCTTACAGTTTATTTTTGAGACAGGATACTGTTAGGCAACCTAGGCTGACTTCAAACTTGTGTTCTTACTGCCTCATCCTCCTGAGTGCTGAGATTATAGAAGCTCACCAGTATGCCTGGTGTAAGGATTTTACCCTTAGACCATTCCAATAGACTGCTTCAAGACATAAATATACAAAGCAAAATTGGTCAGATTATATAGCGTTCTCAAGAAAAAAATGTTTATAAAAGAATTTAAAATTTTTTACAGTGGTGCTGGGCAGTGGTGGCACATGCCTTTAATCCCAGCACTCAGGAGGCAGAGGAAAGTGGATCTCTTGAGTTTGAAGTCAGCTTAGTCTACAGAGTAAGTTTCAGGACAGCCAGGGCTACACAGAGAAACTCTGTCTCAAAAAACCAAGCACACAAAAATTACAATGTGTCTTCTTGAGAACTCGGTTGGTCTTCCAGAGGACCTAAGTTCTAGCACCAGGCATGGACGAGCTGAACATACCCATGCGCAGGGAAGATACTCAGACATGTAAATTATATCTAAGGGAATAATAATAAAAGAAGAAATCAACCAATGGTTAGGAGCATTTGTTGCTGTTGTAGAAGACCGAGGTTCTGATTCCCAGTATCCACCTGAAAGTTTACAGCCACCTGCAACTCCAGTTTCAGGGCATCCAGTGACCTCTTTTGATCTCCACTGGCATGCACATGGTACACACATCCCCAAAAAGTAAACAAATACATAGATATAAAAAAAATAGTAGCCTGGAGTAGTGGTGGTGGGCACGCCCTTCAATCCTAGCTATAGGGAAGGAGGGGCAAGCAGATCAGTGAATTCACGGCCAATGTGGTTTTATATAGTGACTTCCAGACCAGCTAGGGCTACGAAAGTGGCTACTGTCTCAAACAAAATGAAACAAAATCTTCAAAATAACAAGACAATACTCTTTCTTCTGTAGAGGGTCCCCATTGTGTGATGGTTACTGTGTGTGCAGAAATGTGTAAGTTTACAAAACCAAGTGAAGCACCTGGGAAGTGACATTACCAATATTACCAATTTCAAGCTCAGTGAGCTTTTGTTTTTCTTTGAGGATTGCTTGTATCTCAGACCATTCTGTAACCCACAGTGCAGCTAAGGATGATCTTAAGCATCCAATTCTTACGACTGGCTTTCACTTCTCTTGGACTGTGATTACAGTCTTATCTCACCTTACTCCCACACCCACTTTAATGAAGTTTCTTATAATCCAACTGAAGGTCCTGCGACGTCAGAAAGTGGTGGCTCAAAGGTATTGTGTGCTCTGTGTACCGGAAGGTGTAGATGGATGGAACTACTGTGTCCATGCCGCCTTGCATTTTGTCTGCCACATATAGGCACCTCCTAAATGTTGAATCAAGTGAACAAGTGAGCAAATCAATTAATTTTGGGGGGAGGGAATTTATTATATGCAAAACACATGCGTAGATTTTTTTCTCATTCTTTACTTCTAATCCTCACAACACACACATGATGGCTCCCATTTGACAGAACAGGAAAGTGGGGGCGTAGAGTGGAACAGGTCCCCTGCATTATTCAAATAGTTCGTTATGATTACAGAAGTCATTCACTGGAAACCAGATCTAATTACCATCCGTCTGTCAAAAGATTCATTAACCATCCATTGCGTAGTACAATGATCATAGTACAATAAATATTTTAGATAACTAAACAGGCTGAGCTCTCTCAGGAAGACCAGCTCCGTGGCTGGACTGAGGGCACCGAAAGCGCAGGGTTTCAGCACCACCCTCTAGGAATGTTGTTGCTTCTGCCTCAGTCACAGCGTGGCTTGAGAAGACACAGGTACTGAGAAGTTGGGAGTGTGGTCTAGGATGACCCAGGGCTAAGAGCCAGCACGATTCCGCTAAAAACTTGGTATGGAGAGTTTCCAAGCAGGCTCCGACAACCCAAGACTCTGCTTAATAGCTTGCTGGGGGTGGGGAGATTGGGCTGGGGATATAAGGATGGTGTGGATAATTTGAGGAGAGGGGGTGTGGCTCAGGAAGCTACGCAAAGATAAAGGCGTGGCTCAACCATATCACTGCTAGCTTATTTGTTTCCGCCACCCGGGGCGTGGCCAAAGGGCTCCCTTCCCAAATGGGCTGGCCAAACCCGGTGTTCCCTACGCCTCAAAGTCGTGGCTTAGGGCGGGCCCTCGAATCTCCTAGCAGCAATTGGCTGCCATGCTCAGGAGGTATGGCCCAACCAGACTGCCATCCCCAGTGTGGTCACTTCCTGTGGAGTTTCCCCAGCCCAAGGAGGAGGGGGAAGAGGACAAGGGGGAGGCGAGCGATCTTTCGGGGTTAGGTTTGGGGGTTGTCGGTCCGTTCAGGGCGGGTGATGACTCACGGCCCATCCCATCTTCCCGACGCCGCCCGCCCGCGCAGAGCTAGTTCCATGGCTTAACGGAGGAAGCAGTGGAGAGCGGGGGGGGGGGGGACTCTTATTTTGTTAGGGGGACCGGGCCAAGGCCCGACCGGCCTGGCAGGGCTCGCCCGGGGCCGGGCGTCATGTCTCATGCTGCCGAGCCAGCTCGGGACGGCGTAGAGGCCAGCGAGGAGGGCCCTCGAGCTGTGTTCGTCCTGTTGGAAGAGCGCAGGCCAGCCGACTCGGCCCAGCTGCTCAGGTGCGGTGCCACCTGGGGCCGGGAGTGACAACTGAGGTTCCCCAGGGACTCATCTCAGGACATTGGGGTCCCTGGACTAGGATCCGAGATTTTTGGCCTAGGCTTGAAGGACGTCGGGGTGCCCATCTTGGGTGGGCACCTCAGTTATCTGGTAGTGACCCGCTTAGACTGAAGCTTAAAGGTGTAGTGGGAGCGTGTGGAAGGCAGAGTCATACTTGGGGGTCTCTTTACTGTGTCCGGTGAGCCAGATTGTAGAGTATACGGAAACTGGTCTGAGGTAGTTTAACTTGACAAACTGATTAGAAGCTGAATTTGGGATTTTTGAGTCGGTCGCAGAGATTGTTGAGTCGGTCGCAGAGAGATGGATTTGACTGTTAGGCGAGGCACTGATTTTAAGAAAATCCTGGGATCCCTCCCCACCCCCGCTTCAGTGTGGGAAGAGGATCCTGGGAGGCAGAGGTGCTAGTTGGGGCACCAAGTGACTCCAGTCACCGGTGCAATGTTCGGGGATAACACGTATATGGAGGGGTTAAGGGGAGGTCTCAGATATGCCGTGAGTGTGTGAATAACCGAGTGAAGCATCTTGATGGGCTTGATCGTTTGACTGTTGCTACCCTTGCCCCGTGTCTGCTTAGAAATGCTGGGATAGTGGAAACCCCTCTTGCCTTGTCGAGTAGGTGCTTAAACGTGAGGCAGCGGACCAAACTGGAAAGATACAGTTCACTTTTAGCTACTGGGGGGGGGGGGGAGGCCTCAAACCTTATTTGGGAACTCAGGGGAGGGTCTTGTTTCTGCTGCTACTCACCCTAGCTTGTCAGCCAGCCCAGCCCACCCACTCCCTACCCACACACTCCCTCTTCCTTTTATTTCACCCTCCCAGCCTGTCCCTCAGTTCCCGGGTGTAATCTTGAATCAGTCTGTAGAGCTCGAGTGAGTACCGATTGCACCATTCCTCTCTGGGTGGGTCTTCCGTCTCTCATCATGCTCTCACTTCCATCAGCCTTGCTTTGAAGCTTCAGCCCTTGTTTGCCCATACCCCTGCCTTCCTCAACACCCATCTTTTCCACTTAATGTGCAGTGGTGTGTGAACTTGGGAGGGGTCTGCCTCCTTTCTGCTTGGGATTGTGCGTAACTCAGCTACTCTCCGAGCTTCCTCTTCCCAACTTCCTGGGTGGTTTTAGAGCCCCATCTGTGGGCAAGGAGAGGAAGGAGGATCATCGTTGGGGCGGGGAGTGAGTTTACCAAGCGTAGTCACAAGGTTTGTGGAGTCTAAACTTGACTGAATTCGAGGATACATATTATTTGAGGATGCGGTGTGTGGAACCCAGGGCTTCACACTTGCTAGGCAGGTGCGGTACCACTGAGCCGTGCATCTCCAGCAAGGATGCATATTCATCCTAGTGTGTCTATTTTGTCTGGACACTAGGGTCCTTTATACCTAACAGGAAGGACGGAGCAGAACTATTATAACAGCCTAGATCATCACAGTAAGTGGGCAGTTGGGGGTGTGTGTGTATATTGTTTTGTTGTAGTGCAAGCTCTAGGTCCTTTGGGGCTTTTTGTTTGTTTGTTTTTTGAGATGAAGTCTTCCGTTGTAGTCTACACTGACCTAGCCGCCTTTCTTCATCAGAGTTATGGCTTGTTTTGTGTGCCAGTGGATGTTGATACTGAAAACAGGTGTGTGTGTGTTTTGATCTATCTAAAAAGTAGGAGGAGGCTGGGCAGTTTCTTCTAGCTAGGAAAGATGTGCTTCCTGCAAGGCAGATCTTGCCCTCAGATTCTCTTAAAGATGCTCAGTGGTGGAGTGAGGAGAACTTTCTTTTTTTCCATTCTTATATTTGGGTGGGTATCAAAACTCCGGCTGAGCCTGCAAGAACTCATTCGAAAAGTGCTAACTCCTGAGGCAAAGTGAACTAGGAAGCCCAGGTCTCTTTGTGATGCATTCGGTTTGTGTTAAAAGGGAGTGAGGGGTTCCCCAACTTGATCTGTGTACAAATGTATACCCTTAGGCAAAACAGTAGGGGGTGTGGGGGCTGGGCGAACTCTGAATGCAAAGCCTGGAATCCTTATACAAAGTGAATTGTCATTCCCAAAGTCCTTTTGCCGCCCCCTCCCTTCTTTAAACCGAAGTTTTTGTGATTGTTCCAGGGAGGGAGTTGGGATCTACTCATTTTTATTGTTTGGACCCTTATGGGGCTGTGGGTTGCAGTATGGGAGAGGAAGAGGGAAAGGACATGGGGCTTCTTCGTGGCTGTGCCCTTCTGTGTCAGAGCCCGCCTCAGTGTCTGGGGAAGGGAGGGTATTAGGAGCTCCCAGCAGCCACTGATCACCACTCCTTCCTCCCTCCCACCCTCAGCTTGAATTCTTTGCTTCCGGAATCCGGGATTGTTGCTGACATCGAATTAGAAAACATCCTAGATCCTGACAGCTTCTACGAGCTCAAAAGCCAACCCCTACCCCTTCGCTCCAGGTAGGACTAGCCTAACTGAACCTTCTCCCAGTGCTTCCCACCTGATGGCCAGGGGCCCTCTGAGCCCATCCAACTCATTCTCCCTTTCTCAGTAGCCTGTATTTTCCCACTGCTGAAATCAGAGGCAAGAAGGAGGAAGGCGTGTGGACAAGTCAGTGCGGTTCTGGCCTGCCCTTGCCCTCCCCTGCCATATCTTCCCTACTTGAATTCACACACAGATTTTCTTGGAAACCTGGCTACTGTGAAAGGCGTGGCCTTCCTAAATGCCCGCCCGCCTGTGGGTGGGGCTGAGCAGCCCCTGTCCAGCCCTCTGCACACCTGGCAGACCCACCCTTCCTCTGTTTTTGAGCGGCCCGGCTAGTGGGTAGAGGCCTAAATGTGCTGAGTCATCGGCCTGGGCTCTAAGAGAGGGGAGGGGACCTGGAAGAGGGGCAGGAAGAGAGGATTGTGAAACCTCTGAGCTTTTCAAGACTAACTAGCTTCTGGCAGCAGAACCCTGGGCAGGGAGGAAATGGAGTTTGGGCCTCCTCTGGAGCCTGATTCCCACTTCCAGGAGCTCCAGATCAGGCCTGGCAACCCTCTGAGTTCACACTTCACCCTTCAGTCTCAGTTCCACCTGAGCTCACCTTTTTGTCAGAAAAACTGCTCTTATTGGAGCCCAGAAGCTGCGCTCACTCTATGAACCAAGGCTTTGCCATTAAGGCTGAGAACTACTGTCTATTTCCCCTTGAGGAACTGAGCAGACTATGATCTCTGAGTGATGGGACGCTCTCTGCTCCTGTTATGCCTAGATCATGAGACCCCCCCCTCCCAAGAGACCACCAGGAACATGAGTCCTATGCAAAACATACAAGGGTCTTTATTCAAGCTCAAGCTTGGGTGGTAGTCTCTCCTGACATAGCAGATTGGGAGAGCAGCCCTGAGGTCTGGGGAGACAGGGTTTTTAAAGGGAAAAACTGCAAGCAGGGACCTCCAAGCCTTGGCGTTACCTGATTGGACAAAAGGTAAAGAATGAAATGCACTTTGACTTAGTTGGTTAACAGCATCTGGCCAAAACCACAAAGAGGAACAGCTTGCCAAGAGGAGCACTGAGACCCTGGAAACAGCTTAGGTTTTCTTAACTGGCCCCGTCTTCATCAGTCTGCCTCAGTTGCTGTATCTAGCTGCAAGCTGCTGAGAACATGCTGTGGTTCTTTCTTACAACTTAAGAGTGGGAACCAAGGTACTCCAGAGACAAGCTAACCTTGGATGGAGACTGAGAAACAACATAGAGTTAGTTCTGCTAATTTAACCCATTCACTCTCAGCATCTCCTGAGGCCCACATCCAGGCCAGGTACTTCTGTCTCACACTCACACATTGTGTTCTCAGAACATAACTCTTGATCTCATCCAGCACACACTGACCCTTAGGCTTGGAATGAGACTTCTAGCTTACCTGTGGCCCCATATTTCCCATTCCACAGCCTCCCAATATCACTGCAGGCCACACCAACCACCCCAGCTACACTCTCTGCATCGTCTTCTGCAGGGGGCTCCAGGACCCCTGCCATGTCATCGTCGTCGTCATCGCGTGTTTTGCTGCGTCAGCAGCTTATGAGGGCCCAGGCCCAGGAACAGGAGAGGCGTGAGCGACGGGAACAGGCGGCAGCTGCACCTTTTCCCAGTCCTGCACCTGCCTCACCAGCCATCTCCGTGGTTGGTGTGTCTGCTGGGGGCCATACATTGAGCCGTCCATCCCCTACTCAGGTGCCCAGGGAGGTGCTCAAGGTAAGTACAGACCCAGAAGCTCTGGCAGCTACGGCTGAGAAATAGTTCTAGGAGCTAAGGGTTGGCTTGGGATCCCTGTGGGTCTGAGGACACGCAGTTCCTGATAGTGTTTAATGGTCCGTGGATATGCCTTTTTTTTTTTCGTCTGTACCTGTGAGGGGTATTTTGGCCATTGGGATGACTAGGGAATGTGTATGTGGTTTTAGTTCCTGGTTCTGTGGGTGATATCAGATACTTTTTAGGGACTAAGTCTCTGGAGGCTCAGACAAGGTGATTGGATTTTAGAGGCTCTAAAGGTTTTTTGGGGAAAGAGGTTTGGGGTCTTGGGAAGACAGACTAATATTTTTTAGATGTTCTCATATTCCAGCCACCATTTGTCCACATGAGCCTAAAAATAGTTGCATTACGGGCTGGTGCTCAGAGTTACTCCTCTGAGTTCTTTTGTGCCTTAGCTCCCTCCCCACTGAATTTTATTTCACAGGTTCAGACCCACTTAGAGAATCCTACGCGCTACCACCTACAGCAAGCTCGCCGGCAGCAGGTGAAACAGTACTTGTCTACCACACTTGGGCCCAAACTGGCTTCCCAGGCCCTCACCCCACCACCAGGGCCTGCCAGTGCCCAGCCACTTCCTGCCCCTGAAACTGCCCATGCCACTGGCCCTACAGGCAGTGCTCCTAACAGCCCCATGGCTCTGCTCACCATTGGTTCCAGCTCAGAGAAGGAGGTAAGAGGCTGTAGATAACCTTCCCTTATACCCTTTGTCCAGCTGTTTTATTGTCATTTTGTTTGCATGTGTGTGTGAATGCCTGTGGTGCTGGGACTAGAACCTAGGGCCTTGCACATGCTAGGCCAGCACTCTACCATGAAGCTACTTCTATCCCAGCCTCCCCTTCCAGTTCTTCTAATCCTGTACAGTGTTTACTTCTTCCCCCAGATTGATGATGTCATTGATGAGATCATCAGCCTGGAGTCCAGTTACAACGATGAGATGCTCAGCTATCTTCCTGGAGGCACTGCAGGGCTACAACTCCCGAGCACGGTGAGGCCCTAAGGGAGGTGGTCTGAAAGTTATGGCATTCTTCTGTCACTAAGACCACACCTACACTGGCTGTGTGTATATGAGCAATCCTTGCCATACATTGCACTAAGATAGAGCCAGGCATGGTGGTGCATGCCTTTAATTCCAGCACATGGGGAGGCAGAGGCAGGTGGATCACTGTGAGTTCAAGGCCAGCCTGGTCTACAAAGCCAGTCCAGAACAGCCAAAGCTACGCAGAGAAACCCTGTCTCAAAAAACCAAAGTGTGGGGATGGGGGAGAAAGTGAGAAAGGCCATGTTAAGAATGGAGCTTAGGCCACCGCTGCCACTAGGCCTTTGTTAGACTTCACGGGAAGGTGGCCCTGGCTTATGTATGTATAATATGGTGAGTTTGTAGACATACTATTACCTTTGCACTTGGGATATGCTCTGCCAAGTACCAAGCAGTGAAAGTCATGTAGCAGTTTGAACATCCCAAGAGATTCAGGTAGTAGCTGGGACCAAAAAAGGCATGGGTTTTATAACAAGTGGTCAGAATGTACCAAGGCCCTTGCAATGAATTGTGCTAAAAGTCTGCATCCTTATAAAAATGGCAATAACTTCTCAGAGCAAGAGATCTGCCATTATAACAGTCTGATTCTGGAACATTCAAAGACTCACATAGTTTTTCCCAGCATACCAAAACGATAGAAGCTGGTATGAAAATGGTTATAGTCTGGGGCCAGGGGTGTAGCTGAGTAGAGTGCCTAGCATTTGTGAAGTCCTAGGCTCTGTCCTCAGTGCCACACACACACGCACAATTTTGCCTTATCATAACTCTTCACTGGTTTGTACACAAGTAGAAGTTATGAGACAGATCTGAAAGCCTCAAGGGTTAGGACTGGGTGCACTTTTATCCAAGTGTGTTGTACCAGACTGTACCTAGGATAGTTAGAGAGACCAAAACTAGGCTGGTATAAAAGCAGCACTTGCTGTGAAGTAGACTAGAGCTCCTGAGACAGCAGACTGTGTGGGTAGGCAGACATAAAGTCAAAGACCTTGGTAAATGACCAGTAGGAGCTCATAGTTTTTAAAGTAGGGAACACACTTAAGGCTGAGGATTAGGCTGGAACTCTCTAGAAGGCCAGATTTTGGATGGCATATTGCCAGGATAATTTACCAAGGTCTGAAAAGATTGAGTTGGGTGTTTGGAGAATGCTGGTTTGGAATGCTGTGCTGGAAGCAGTTAATGGCCTGGAATGTCAGATCTGACGAGAGCTGAGAACTGTGATTTTCCAGCATTCTTGTTCTCAGAGCCAGCCTTGGAGTTTCAGAGAAAGAGAAGGGCTTCAGAGGCTACGGAGATATTTGAGTGGCTAGGTGGGTGGACCCCCAGTGTCCACAAACCAAGGAACATTAACTTGGTTCTGTTCCTGCTGTTAAGTACCATGTGAAACTTCCCTAAAGGAAAAGGAATGGCCTGGAATCCTCAGGCATTGCATTGGATGGCACTGGCTTTTAATATGTGAGGGTCAGGAGCCTGGATCTGAGGAAGCTGTTCTGTGCCTTTGCTGTCCACAGCTACCTGTGTCAGGAAACCTGCTTGATGTATACAGCAATCAGGGAGTGACCACACCAGCCATCACTGTCAGCAACTCCTGTCCAGCTGAGCTGCCCAACATCAAACGGGAGATCTCCGGTAAGTGCCAGGGTCTTTGCCCTGAACCCCAACCTGTCTCTTGAACTAAGCTCTGTCACTACCAGGTCTGACATTAGACCTAGTTATAGGGAAATGGTTTGAGCTCTTCAGAAACAGGTTGAGGGTGGGGCTGGGAAGGTATCTTAGCATCTGCAAGACCCTAAGTTCCATCCTGAGCACTTCAGAGAAGAGAAGCAAAGCCAACTGCTTTTTTTTTTTTTTCTCATATGGCTCTTGGTCCTACTTTTACTGTGTTTTCTCTGTCTTCCTTTTACCTTGGGTGGAATGGAAGGCCTGTGCCACCATACTTTCATTAAAAAAAAAAAAATGTAGCAAAGAGACATTTTTTTTGAGACACAGTTTCACTCTGTAGCCTAGGCTGACTTCCAATTCCCAGCAGCCCTCTTGCCTCGGCCTCCCAAGTGCTGAAATTATAGAGCTGTGCCCAAATACCCAGCTCTAAAACTCCCTGTGTAGCCCAGGCTGGCATTGAACTTGGAGCACTGAACTTCCTGCCTCTCCTTCACAATGCTGGGAATATATGCATGAACTACCATGCCTGACTCAAGACATCTTTTAAAACAGTTAACAGGTATGGTAGTGCATGATTGTGGTCTCAGCAACTGGAAGGTTTAAGGCCAGTATGGGCTACATATTGTGGCCCTGTCTTTAAAAAAAAGAGAGAGGGGTGGGGGAGCTGGAGAGATGGCTCAGAGGTTGAGAGCACTGACTGTTCTTTCAAAGGTCCTGAGTTCAATTCCCAGCAACCACATGGTGGCTCACAACCATCTATAATATGATCTGGTGCCCTCTTCTGGCATGCAGGCAGAAAACTGTACAAATAATAAATCTTAAAAAAAAAAGGAGGCGAAGAAAAGGAGGAAGTGGAAGAAGAAGAAGAGGAGGAGGAGGAAAGAAGCACCAGCCACAGCAGAAGAAGACAATGACAGCAACAATGACAGTGGGGCTGGAGAGAAGGCTCAGAGGTTAAGAGCACTGGCTGCTCTTTCAGAGGTCCTGAGTTCAGTTCCCAGCAACCACATGATGGCTCACAAGTATCTGTAATTCAATTTCCAGGGGATTCCGTGCCCTCTTCTGAGTTCTTTGGGTGCACGTGGTGTGCATTCACACATGAAGGCAAAATATCTATACACAGAAAATAAAAATCTTTTTTTTTAATCACTCCAAGTCTGGCTCCATGGCCAAATTTTGTAGTTGAAGCTAATTTGGAAACAGAAGGCTTAAGTCAGGTGTTCAAGGCCAGCCTGGACAATAAAGCAAGAGCCCATCTCTAAAAAAGTTGCACCTTCTGTCCCTCTCCCACCAGCCCCTACCTCTGCAGGGACTCTGCTTCCTCCACCAGAAGCCCTGATATTCACCCTCACTCTCTTCCAGAAACCGAGGCAAAGGCCCTTTTGAAGGAGCGACAGAAGAAAGACAATCACAACCTAAGTAAGCCCAAGAGCAGGTGCACTTGCCCACCTGCCACACAGCCCTGCCGTGCTCCTTGCTTCAAGGGCCACCTTCCATGGGGAGCCTCCCAGCACCCCTGTTCTTCTTTTTCTTTCTTCACCCATTGATGACTCTTTCCTACTCTTTCTTTTTCTCCCCGTCTCTTGAAAGTTGAACGGCGCAGGCGATTCAACATTAACGATAGGATCAAAGAGCTGGGCACCCTCATCCCCAAGTCCAATGATCCGTGAGTCTGGGCTGGGGACCCCAGGCCAATGGGAGGTGGAACAAGCACCCTGGACTAGGAAAGTTGTTCCTTGGTGTGTCTGCGATGTAGTCTTACCCAGACAAAAGTTCTCTGAGCCAAATGCTGAAGCTCATAACCTGTAATCCCAGCACTGGGGAGGCTGGGGCAAGAGGATTGCCATGAGTTCAAGACCAGCCTGGGCTACAGAGTGAGACTCTGCATCAAAAAAAAAAAAAAACTCCCCTACAAAGGACTGTCTTTTCTTAGTTGGAGGACTGTAGACCCTCAGCCTTTGACTATGCGATGTTAATTTGTCCTATCTGCACCCTGTGGAACATAAAATTCTGTTCACTTAGCACTTCTTTTGTTTACTCAGGGCTTAGTGGTTGGGCCTTTGCTTTGTACCACATACTCTGCTAGGCTCTGAGGGTACCAGAGAGAACAAAAAAGAAAAACAGCCTTATACTCTTACACCTGATGCTTTAGTTGGGGCAGGTAGAAAGTTAAGACAAAAGAAAGTCCATGATAAACCTTCTAATGAAGGTTTCGGAACCCTCACAGAACAGAAGGGAACTGGGCATGGTGGTGTATGTCTGTCATCCCAGCACTCAGCAGTCTGAGGCAGGAGGAACTAGAGTTTGAGGCCCTCCTCAAAACAAGAACGAAAAGAACATAGGGGAACTGAAGAGGTGGCTCAGCCATTGAGAGCATTGACTGCTTTTCCAGGAGACCCGGGTTTGATTCCAGTGTCTGTGACTCCAGTTTCAGGGGATCTGATACCCTTTTCTGACCTCCGTGGGCATCAGGCAGGCACTATTGGTGCACACACATGTTCAAGCAAAGCAGCCCCACATATGAAAGGAAAAACAAAACAACAAGGAGGATGCCAGGATGTTGGAGTGGTGAAGAGAGCTGAGTACAGGGCTTGCCCACCATGTGCAAAGCCCTGTGTTCATCCCCAGCACAGAGCAGGAATGAACAAGATTAAGGAGGCCACATGTTGGAGGGAGTGTGCTCTAAGGTGCAGGGTTGTATCCAAGTACAGGAACAGAGATGAAATAGTTTTCCCATGTTAAAACTGAGAGGCCAGAAGGGGTCAAGAGGGCTTTCAGGTTTGGGAGTATAATGGCCACCACTGGAAGGTTGTAAGCATAGTGGTTTTTTGTTTGTTTGTTTTGTTTTTTTAAGCATTCTAACCATTTGATTTACCTCAAGTTCTGACATGTGGTCAGGTTTTCCATCTACCTGGTACAATCCTCCTCCCCCTGAGAGACTTCATATACAGCACTCTGTCTTTCCTCCCTCTTGGGCTCCACAGGGAGATGCGCTGGAACAAGGGCACCATCCTGAAGGCATCTGTGGATTATATCCGCAAATTGCAGAAGGAACAGCAGCGCTCCAAAGACCTGGAGAGTCGCCAGCGATCCCTGGAGCAAGCCAACCGAAGCCTGCAGCTCCGAATTCAGGTGTGTGGGGAAATGGTGATGGTGACTGGAACTTACTGCAGGTGCAGGCAGAGAGAGAACTGTCCAGTTTTCCATTTAGGCAGCTGGACTCAAACAGTGGTGGAGATGAAAAGTAATTAGCACACCATGAACAAAGATATAAGGACACCTGGCATGCTGGTCTGTCTGCCTTGCCTTTAATTCTACCATTTAGGAGGCAGAGGCAGGTGGATCTCAGGGCCAGGGCTAGGGCCCGACTCTGCCTTTAAAACTAAGTAACAAGAAAGAGATGGGTTAGTGGCTTACTGGCTGCTCTTCCAGAGGACTAGGGGTTTTTGTCGCTTTGTTTTGAGCACCTACAACACTGTGTAACTCCAGTTGTAGGAGATCTTACGCCCTATTCTGGCATCTATAGGCACTGCACACATGTATACGTGCAGGCAAAACACCCATACCTACAAAAATCTCATCACAAAAGAGAGAGAGTCTCATCTGGGCACGGGAGCACGTGCCTTTCATCCCAGGGAGGAAAGATCTCCGAGGAAGATCTGCCATCCCAGAGGAAGGCAGATCTCTGAGTTTAAGGCCAGCCTGGTCTACAGAGTGAGATGTCAATGGGGTGGGGGTAGACAGTCTCGAAATAATTAATTAAAATTTAATTATACTCTAAATAATTTAAAAAATAAGTATGAATATTTGCTAGTGTGCATGGCATTTATCTTGTCTTGTGTACTGTAACGAGAGCTGTGTACCTGCTGACTCCTTTAATTCCCAGAAACAGCCAAGTGAGATAACCCACCATTATTGTACCATTTCACAGACTGGGTTTCTGGAGCTCAGAGACTAAGCCTGAAAATTTGCAAGTAGTGAGGGCCAGTGGCTGGATTGGAACCGAGTAACCTGTCCTTTTAATGTGTACACATGTCTACCTAGGACAGAATTTGAACCCCATCTTACTTTGTACTTAACCACTTCCTTTTTGCAGGAGCTAGAACTGCAGGCCCAGATCCATGGTCTGCCAGTACCTCCTACCCCAGGACTGCTCTCCCTAGCCACTAGTTCCATCTCTGACAGCCTCAAGGCAGAGCAGCTGGACATTGAGGAGGAGGGCAGGCCAAGCACGACAGCATTTCATGTATCAGGGGGACATACCCAGAAGAATGCTCCTCAGCAGCCTCCTGCACCACCCTCAGATGCCCTTCTAGACCTGCACTTTCCCAGCGACCACTTGGGGGATCTGGGGGACCCATTCCACCTGGGGCTAGAGGACATTCTGATGGAGGAGGAAGGGGTGGTGGGAGGACTGTCAGGGGGAGCCCTGTCCCCACTGCGGGCTGCCTCTGACCCCCTGCTTTCTTCAGTATCTCCGGCCGTCTCCAAGGCCAGCAGCCGTCGCAGCAGCTTCAGCATGGAGGAGGAGTCCTGATTAGGACTCACTCCTCCCCTTGGACTTCCCCATCCAGGGAAGGAGTAACAAGCCTGGATGAGACCCTGCCTTTTTCCCTACCCTCCTGTGAGACTGCGCAGTCCAGGAAATCTGGGGGAAGAGGAGTTGCAATCAGGCCACACCCCTGTAATAGGCAAGGAGGAGGAATCAGGTGAGGCCCCGCCCCTTTTCCAAAGGAACTGCCCTGCACGGGTATTTCTGAGGGGGAAGGCAGTAGAGAGCTATGAAAGCTCAGTTCACTCTTGAGCGTTCACGGTCATGCCCCTGGTCACTAGGGACCCTTATAAACAGGTCTCCCAAGGAAAAGAGATGCTAGGAAGCTACTCCATTCCTTCTCTGCCAATTGCCAGTCTAGCTTTTCTTGGCACTGAAGAAGACAGATAAAATCGATGGTGTCCCAACCCTGTCCCTTCCTTATTCCCTGCCTTGCTGTAACAAAGAACAGAAGTAAGGGTGTGATCCAGCCTGTTCCTCTGAGACCCATCCCTTTTCTGTAGGAAAAGCCCAGCACAGGTATTTCAGGCATGGAGAAATCCCTAAGCTGGATTGCCTGTTCAGAGCGCCCAAGCCCTGGCCTTTAGCAACATCCCATGCAAGCATTCCTTTGACCAGGAAGGAGCAGTTCCTAAGCTCCCTGCCTTAACCTGGGACCAACCTTGGACCTGACCTATGAGAGCCCTGTGCTGACCTCCTTGGGAAGGGAGTAGATTTTGGATTGACTTTGTAGACTTAGATCAAGTGAGACGTAGATCCTCACCCTTGGGAAGATCTTGCATTTTCTGCCTTGAGGGGTAGTTTGGGGAGATGAGAGGGATTCGTGTGGACTCAGTCTAGGCACCCCAAAATACCACCCCAATCCTCCTCTTCAATTTGTACAAAATGGCAAAGGAAGGGTGTTTTCCAGCCCAGGGAAAAACAGAAATCTCCCTAAAAAGTCAGGGGCTTGGAGGAAAGATGGCAAAAAATAGGTTTTTCAACACAGGGCTTCTCTGTGTAGCCTTGGCTGTCCTGGACTCCCTTTGTAGACCAGGCTGGTCTTGAACTCACAGAGATCTGCCTGCCTTTGCCTCCCAGAATGCTGGGATTAAAGGTGTGCACCTGCCTCCTCAGAAGCTAGGTCAATTGAGACCTCTGCCCCATCCACGCAGTTCTCTATTTGGGGCCCAGCCCTGTTTCAGAGCCAGTCCTCACGTAGTCCCATCCTGACCCCCCTACACCCAGGGTCTCCAGCTTTTAAGGCTGGGGCCAGGCCCCAGGGAGGGTTTACTGAGGGGTCTGTAGGTTTGTGACTAAAATAATAAATGCTAGGCGTGTTTGATGCGCTTTTAACTTTGGCATTGAGTCTCTTGTTCCTGTTTTTGACTGCAGTGAACATTGCCCCTGAAGGCCAGGAGGAATAACAATTCTAGAAGAAACAACAGATTTCAGAGGGCTAAACAGAATTTTTAGATCGAATTAGAGCCTGGAGGGAAACCACCTGCAAGCAAAAGCAATGAACCTTCCTAAGGGCCTGCCACGGATCAGCTGAATCGCTGTGCTTGCCCCGGATTGATTTCCCTGGGAGCCGGGGTGGTGGTGGTGGGGGTGGGGAAGCATTGCTCTGTGTGCTGCTGCACCTTCCCATTTGCTGTTCAGAGAAGCCAGGAGGAGGATCAGTAACTTCTGCAGAGTGCGCCAAGCCTGAATGCTATGTGTGGTGATGAGGGAGAAAGGAGATTTTTTTTTCTTTTTCCTTGCAGGGCTGGACATGAAACCCAGCCAGCCCTCCATCACCCAGCCACATCTCCAGCTGGAGGCTCACTGATAGAGTATGTGAGGTATTCAACAAAGGTATTCATTATGGTGACCAAAGACAAGGGGGGTGCAGGTATTGCCATCATGTTTGGAACTCGAACACTGGGGACACTGAAGTAAGAGACTTTGCAAGTTTCAAGACAGCCTAGGCTACGTAGACACTATCTCAACAACAAAAGGCAAAAATAGGGAAGCACATTGCTTTGACATTTTGGGGCACTGAAGGTAAGTACACAAATGTAAGCCTCTATAATTTTTAAGACAAGGTCTCAGATAGTCCAAGCTGGCTTAGAACTCTGAATCCTCTGCCTCCTGAGAAGTGGAATCACATGCCTGCCTCACCACTTCAAAGCTGGGAGAAACATTTTCCTCATGATTCTCCAACCAGACTGATAACAGGACAAGCATGACTTAGTCCTTAACCTCATACCAGACTGGGCCCTATCAATGACCAGTCTCCGTTACTGCATCCCCACCCCCACATTAGAGTAAAGCCAGTGCTTAGAAGGCTGAAGCAGGAATAGTAAGAGTCGCATACCACATGAGGTGTGCTCCAGCATGTTCAGCAGTCCTGAGGTTGAGGCAAGAGGGTGGTCATGGGTTCAAGGTTATGCTGTTTCTCTATTGTGAGATTTTTGTCTCAAGGCTCCAATGGGCATGTGACAGCACAGTGGGAAAAGCACTTGTAACCAAACCAAACCTGACCATCGGATTTCCAGCCTTTGAACTCACATCAAGGTGGAAGTAGAGAGCCAACTCCGCATAGCTGTCCTCCGACTGCCAATGCATGTGGGCCATGACACGTGTTCTCATATAACCCATGCACAGTAACTAAAACAACAAAAATAGCCGGCTGGGGAAAACACAGAGATGATCTCAGGACTTGGAAGGTAAAGGAAAGGCAGAAGGTCAAGATCAACCTCTAGTACATTGCGAGCTTGAGCTATGTGAGCTCTTGTCTCAAAAAACTGAGTTACGGAAATAAAATGGGTAAAGAATACTGGCTATTCTTCATGGAACTCAGGTTCAATTCCCAGGACCTCATGATGGCTCATGAGAATCTGGAACTCTAGTCCCAGGGGATTTGATGCCCTCTTCTGGTCTTCCAGAAGTCTGGGCACTGCATGCACATGGTGTACTGACATACAGATAAAACATCTGTACCTTAAAAAATTAAAAAACATAGTTCTAAAGAACAAAGGCATGATGGTATACTTTCATCCCAATGCTTGGGAAATACAGGCAGGTAAGTTTCTTGTGAGTTTGAGGCCAGCACACACACACACACACAAAAAGAGTAGCTACAAAAAAAAGGGAGGAGGACGTGGGGTAGCACATATCTGTAGGCGCTGGTGGAGAAGCAGGAGGAGGATCACCACAGCTTTGAGGTGAGCATGTTCAACACAGCCACTTCCAGGTCCTACCTCTACACTATTACACAGCAAGACCTTGTCTCAAAAAACCCTAAAACAACTAATTAATAAACATGTACAAGAATACATTTCGAGATACAAACTTAGGCTGGAGGGATGGCTCCTAAACCATCCCTGGTTGCTCTTCCAGAGGACCTGAGCTAAATTCCCAGTAACCACAAGGTGGCGCTCAAACATCTGTAATGAGATCTGCTGCCCTCTTACAGTATGTAAGCGCATATTCAGGCAGAATATTGTATACATAATAAATCTTAGAAAAGGTAAAAGAACTTAGGCTGAAGAGATAACTCATCTGTTAAAGGCTACAGCTCACAACCAAAACAAACCACAGGACATAAGTGATCCCTGGCAGATGAGAAACAAACATAGTGGTTGCCCTGCTTCCTGCCAGGTGATAGGATGTAGACCCAGGACATACCTTGTATAGTTTATATGAGTTGTCTAGAATTTGCAATTTACAGAGATTAAAAACTATAATACAGGCTATCAGAGGCTGGGAAGTGTATTGTTTTAAGGTTACAGTTTCAGCTGGTGCTGCTGATGCACACCTTTAATCCCACCACTCAGGAAGCAGAGGCAGGCGGATTAATGTGAGTTCGAGGCTAGGCTGATCTACAAAGTGAGCCCAGGACAGCCAAGGCTACACAGAGAAACCCTTCTCAAAAAATAAAAAGGGTCCACTGTTTGGGATAATGAAAGAAAGTTCCGCAGATATATAGTAGAGATGGCTAAGCATCGCAAATGTACTTAATGCCCCCGAATTTCAATTCAGGGACTAAAGAGTTGGCTCAGTTGTTAAGAGCACTCACCACTCTTCTGAAGACCCTGAGTTCAGTTCTCAGTACTCACATGGCAGCTCACACCCCTCTGATACAGTAGTCTGATGTGCAGATGGACATGCAAACAAAAGTATCCATATACATAAATAAATCTTCAGGGCTGGAAAGATGGCTTAATGATCAAGAGCACTGACTGCATTACCAGAGGACCTGGTAAATTCCTCACATGGCAGCTCACAACTTTTAACTCCAAGATCTGACAGTCTTACACAGACATATATGCAGGTAAAATACCAATGCACATAAAAACTTTTTTTAATATGAAAAATAATAAAATGGTAATTTTTTTGAGACAGGGTGTCATTCTGTAGTCCTGACTGGCCTAGAATTTCCTGTGTAGATCAAGCTGGCCTCAGACTCTCAGATCTCCCTGCCTCTACCTTCTGAGTACTGGATTAAAGATATGCTGCCACACAGGGCTCTTTGTTTTGTGTGTATGAAAATTTTTTTTGCATTTATGGATGTACACCATAATCATGCCTGGTGCCCTTTGGGGTCAGAACAGCATTAGATCCTCTGGGACTGGAGTTATAGTTGTGAACTGACATGTAGGTGTTGGGAATAAATCCTGGGTTTCTCTGTGTAGCCTAGGCTGTCCTGGAACTCCCTCTGTAGAGGTGGCTGGCCTCGAACTCACAGAGATCCATCTGCCTCTGTCTCCTGAGTGCTGGGATTAAAGGAGTGTGCCACCTGGCTAACACAACACAACACACACACACAGACTGAAAGAGTTTTAAAAAGGATAGAAGAGGCTAGGTCTGGTGGCTTTCATCTGTAGACACTCGATACTTGGGAGGCTAGATTAAAAAGACCTCTTGAGGTCTGAGGTTAACGATGGCTTCAGAGTAAAGCCCTGGGTCACAACTTTTCCTAAACCCTGAGGATTTATAGGCAGTTAACTGTTGCTAGTGGGGGAAGGGCTCATGAGCATAAGTCTCTACCTCTACCTCTAACTGATTTGGACAGTTAATGATTGATAGAAGGAGGGAGAAACATGTTCTTCAGTGGTGACCACTGATAAGGGGCTCATGCCCCTGTTAAAATAACCCTTCACCCATACTAATTCATTGGATCACAAAACATACTTGAAAGTTAGAAGGGACTGCTTGGGGAGAGGAATGGAAGAGGGGGACAAGAGCGGATAATGGAGGTGAATATTATCAAAATAAGACATGTGCATGAAAATGTCTTAATGAGGGCTGGAGAGATGGCTCAGAGGTTAAGAACACTAGCTGTTATTCCTAAAGTCCTGAGTTCAATTCCCAGCAACCACATGGTGGCTCATAACCCTGTATAGTTAGATCTGGTGCCCTCTTCTGGTGTGCAGTCAGAATTCTGTATAAATAATAAATCTCTTTAAAAAAAAAGAAAATGTCTTAATGAAACCCATTATTACGTATAATTAATACATGCTAGCCTATAAAGGGAGGATAACTGTTTTGAATAACATTATGCCCAAAATTCTGATAGCAAATTCTTTAAAAGACAAAGTACCAATGGGAAGAAGGGGGCATGGGCAGAGAATTCTACCATATACTTAAGGAAAACAGAATTCTGTACAAAGTCTTCCAGAAAATGCTCGTCCTGAAATGAGCATTAATCTGTTCCAAGCCCACAGATCCAAAATGTGTGTGTGTGTGTTGCATGTGTGCATGTACATTAAGAATTGAACCCAGCGACCTGGTATATACTAGGCAAACATGATATCACGAGGCTATTTTAAAATAATTTTAGACTCGTAAAAAAGCCACTAAACAATCTCTATTGGCTGTTGCAGTTGCTAATATCCCTTCACTTACTTTTCTCTGTGACTTTCTTTGTATCTGTATTTGTCTTGAGGATCTCCAAGACCACCATCAGTTTTGGTGATAGGGCCATGATTCTTTACATGAAAGGATGGAACATGGGACCAAAAAAAAGCAAAAAGGCACTGTTGGTTTGATCTGAGAGTTCTACTCACAGGCCCACTTATACTCTGTACTCACCGTAAGGGAAAGAAAAAAGGGAATACCTTACAGTCCAGATGAAACAGGCACAGGCCTCCTTCCAAGTGTCTTCTCCCAGAGGAGGCTCAATTCATTCTACAGCAATGAGCTTTCTGCACTGTCCAGATAGGGGAGTTAAAGAGAGATGTCTTGGGAAGCATTACCCTTGCATCTTTCAAGTCCTTGGTGGTGGCCCTAATTTTGCAATTCCTCCAGGGATGCAATATTGGTTTCGATTCACTATTTTCCCTGGTATAGGCAACTCCAATGGCTTCCATTTAGCCTTTCCAACCATAATAGCCCTCAGTCCATAGGTTGAGGAACCAATGTGGGAATTCTGCCAACCTCTAAGTATATCTACCCCAATGATACGAGATTGGGGAAATAACCACAGGATGAGGTTGGGGACCCACTGGACTTCAGTGAACTTTGGCCCAAACCCCATTAATTCCCTGACCTCCATGAGCCCCTACTTGAACTGGAAGGGTGCAGTGTTGCTTTCTCCTGGAGTCATCAATTAAGAACCAGTATTCAATAGACCCCCGAAAGACTGTTTCCTTTCCCTCATTGTACAGTTACTCTTATAAAAGTTTGTAGGTCCCTCTGGGGAAAGACTAGAAAATGGCTAATAGTAAAATTCTTTGGTATTTTATCAAGATCCTTCCTTAGGGGAACCTGGCTATCCCTTCATTCAAGGGGTTGTGAGTCTGCCAACTGGCTCAAGCCTGCAGATTGGTTCATAGGCCAAGATCCCCTTTTGCCATTATTTAACCTTTCTTACATTAATGTAGCCTTTCTTACATTAGTTTGAGAATGTTTCCACTTATACAGATCAGATGCAATAGGCTTCTTATATGAAAATTCAATAAGCTTCTTATCTATTTCATGGCATGATTGATTAGTCAGTGCCAAAGGTCCCTATGAGTCATGCCACCATGAAATTTGCTTTGCCTGTACTGATCATTACGGGTTAGGCCATTATGAACATTATTTTGTCCACACTGTCCATTATAATAAGATCACCTTGTCTCTGTCAATTCAGCACTGCCACCTGGCTCCTGCTACTTCAGGGCCCAGTTAAACCCATTCCATTTCATTTATCCAAATGAGCAGCAGTATCTTGACCCCAATGACTGACACAAAGAAATGGGATGTGTCTTCAAATGTACTGGTGCCCATCTTACCATTTTGTGTCATATAGAATTAATGAAAGGCATGTCATCTGGGCTTTCCCATTGTGGAGGATTAGGTTTCACACAGAGTATCCACTCTAGCAAAGCAATTTCACTGAGTCTTAAAATCCATTCCTCATTCATCGACACTAAGCCAAGGGATATTAGGCATCTCCAACTCCCTGTCAGTAGGCTATCTTTTTGTTGTTATTGTTTTGTTGTTCTGGACAGGATTTGTTTGTGTAGCCATGGCTGTCATGGAACTCATTCTGTATACCGACAGGCTGGCCTTGAATTTACAGAGACCCACCTGCCTCTGTCTTCCAAGTGCTGGGATTAAAGGCATGTCCTATCACACCCTGATAAATCTGTTTCTCAATGAACTCCAATTTGGCTAGGCTGTGGTTGTACATGTCTTTAATCCCAGCACTCAGGAAGCATAGACAGGCAGATATCTTTAAGTTTGATGCCAGCCTGGTCTACAAAGAGAGTCCAGGACAGCCAGGGCTGCATAGAGAAACCCTGTCTTGAAAAAACCTAAGTAAATACATACATACATAAACTACAACTTTGCTTCAAAATAGGATATTGATGGCTAGAGCTAAAGCTCAGAAATAGAACACTTGCCTCGAAAGCAAGGCAAGAGTCTTGGGTTAATCCACAGCAACACACACACGATATTAAAAACGTTCCTTAAACACATGAAAATATAATCATTTTGATTCATAATAAAATAAAAATTAAGCAACACTAAAATAATGGACAAGCAAGTCTCGGCATATGCATACTAGAAAATTCTGCCCACTAACAATCTGATAACACAACTTGGATGAATCACAAAAGCCAAAAGTGAGAAACAAAAGGAGTACATAGTATCTCATTGTATTTGTGTGAAATTCTGCAACAGACAATATACTCTACAAGGCAGAAATGTTAACAAGGTTTCTCTGGCTGTAGGAGGAGGGGAGTGAGGTAGAGCTTAGCACAAAAGAACCATTAAATTGTGACGGAAGTGTTCTCCTTGCATTGTGATGACATAGGCGTCTCAAAAGTCATAGGATAGTAGCCTTTAAATGACTGCATTTATACATGGAGATAGACATCGTATATCAATAAAGTCCTTCAAATTAGAAAAGTCCTAGCTGGGCAGTGGTGGCGCACACCCTTAATCCCAGCATTTGGGAGGCAGAGGCAGGTGGATTTCTGAGTTTAAGGTCAGCCTGGTCTACAAAGTGAGTCCAGCACAGCCAAGGCTACACAGAGAAACACTGTATCAAAAAAAAAAAAAAACAAACAAACAAAACAAAATCACAGGAGTCCTGTTTCCCACAGCAGGAAAATAATTTGTAAAATAAAGCAATAGAAATATGTTGAGTGACCTTTTCTTTCAGATCCGAGATGGTTAGGACGCATTTAAATACATGTTTCTGGTGTTTTTGTTTTGGTTTCGGTGTTGGGGATCACAATCAGAACCTTGCACATGCTACCAACTTCTCTTCTGTGGAGCTGGTTTCTGTTTTTATTTTTAACGGAGTTTTCTGGTTTTTTTTTTTTTAATTCACTGCTTATCAATGACTAGATCTTTTCACTAACATGATATACAACACTGTGCTAATAAAATCATTGTCAGATCTTTTTAAAAAATGAGTGGTGGGTGGTCAAGGACTTAATGTGAGGCGGGATTCCCCTTTGGGGTCACCCGGATGAGGGCCGGGACAAAACCAGAAGAAGCTTCCGCTTTCGTTTTCCATGGTTATTAAGTCACTTTCTCTTTAAAGGAGCATCGCGGAAGGGTAATTTTTTGTCGGTGGACTACTTCCCTACCGACGGGTCCACCCATGATGCAGGGATATCGTAACGTTGTATAGCAATGGTTAATCTATAAATGTTCAAAAGCCATACCAGATGATCTGCAATTTGGTAGAAGGATAAAGTAAAATTTTGTCTGACCTTTATGCATTATTATCTTCTCTCCGTCTCTAAAACGCTGAACATTTGAATTAGGTTTCTGCCCCTCCATTCCCGGTCAGTGGTTCGCTCCGACCTGAGCACTGACAGGCTGCACAAGCTGCACCCGCGCACAAAGCTTGCCGGGGGTGGGGGGAGGAATATGGCGCAAGCTCTGTCTGAAGAGGAGTTTCAACGGATGCAGGTGCCGTTCGACGTGGGGAAGACCACCGATCTAGGCGACTGGGGGGCGGGGTAGAGACAGGTCGTGTCATTGGCTCTGAGGATTTGGTTGGGATGGGCCTTGAGTATGAGGGAGGGAAGGGAGAAGGGAAACCGAGGTTCTGAGTGGCGACCCTATTGATTTCAAAGATTCTATGTGGGTTCTGAAGGTTGGATTCTGTTAGCCTTGTGGGGAAGGTAGAACGTCTTTAAGTAGGTGATACCTTTCTCAGTTCAGGGACAGCGCGAGACCTTTCAGCCCATGTGTAGGGCATAACATTAATTGGTGATGATATTAGACTTTAAAGGATGGAGATCCTGTGGAAGGAGAAACTATTTTGTCTGGAGAAAAGAACTAGGCATCTGGCCATTTGTGTCAAGGGGGGCAGGGGTGGCAAGGAGCTGTTTGGTGATTTGACAGGACAAGACCACGAATTTGGTGGGAGGTGGAAAGTTTGTGGGAGATACCACTAGGCCAGGGGAACAGGGAAAGACCGTGGATCTATTCCCTAGAGTTTCTGCGCTATTGATGCTAAAGGATTCAAAGAGGGAGGGGTTTAATTGCACGGATCGTGGTGATTCCTTTAGAACTGGGGTGAAGTAAACATTCAGAGTGGATAATATCATTAACTCATATTAGAGGAAGAACCCAAGGATATAAAAAGAGTGATACTTTGGGACTTCAGGGGAAGGGACAGCACTGGGTTTGGAGGAGTAGCCTGGCCTACTCAGACCTGTTGATTCTTTTCAAAGGCATACTGAGGGGTAATGAGTGAAATAGGGAAACCTTAGAGACCTGTAGGTTGGAAGCAGAACTCTTGAGGAAATAGAAGCTAGTTGGCCTAGCTCACTGGAGTGAGCTCACTGGACCAAAAATGGGGTAGACCACTGTAAATCACAGATGATTCTGATTCCAAGTTCAGCTGGCCCACCCAAGGGTATTTGAGAGACCCTGAAGGACATGGTGTCACCCCAGTTGGATTATGCTTGAAGACACCTTGTAAAGAGTGGGTAGATACTAGAGCAAGGAAGATTTATTCCATTAGGCCTTGTGAAGGAAAGCCATTGAGCTCTTTTGGAGAGAGCCTCGAAGGTTGGTAGTTGGCCTTGGATTAGGAAAGATGATATCTGGGTCCTAGGGAGAACAGGGCAAGAGAGATCCTATGCAAGCTAAGCCTTGTGTTCTGGAGCAAACCATTGTGAGAGAGGTAGAAGCTGGTGCTTTGAGAGAGAGAAAAAGGTAGGGGACAGTGGGTGGTTCTGGGAAGAATCAGATCCAGATTGTTTGGAGTGATCCATGCTGCACTTTCCCTTAATTCTTGATGTCCGAGGACTCTGGCATGCTTTGAAACCCTTGGGAGTTCTAAAGGACTTTGAGGAACATCCCCTGACTCATGGAAGTTGGGAAGGAGAAAGACTGGATTCTCTTTCCTTGGGAAAGAATTTGGAAGGCCCCTGCCAAAGGGGCCTCCTCCATCTCAGGCCAGTGTTCAGGGTATAAAGAGGTCAGCCAGGATGAGTTTATCCTGCATGTATAGAGTCACAGGAACACATATGAACAGGAGCCTAACTATTCTAATACCATTCCGGTATGCTAATACCCTTCAGTGGCCCAGATGTGGATTAGTAAGGAAAAATGGACTGGTGAGGCTGGCTCAGTTGTAAATGGAGCTGGACAAGGTGATGCTGGGGCTCAGGGCTTGGCTGCCCATTTTAAGAATACAGTACACAAGCTGGGTGAGGTGGCACATGCCTTTATTCCCAGCACTCAGGAGCAGAGGCAGGTGGGTGGATGTGAGTTAGAGGCCAGCCTGGTCTACAAAGTGGCGAAACAGCCAGGGCTACATAGAGAAACATTGTCTCAAAAAACAGAAACAAACAAACTAAAACAAAGAATACAATATATACAGATCTTACTGGACAACTAAGGAAGTACCTAGGGGTACCAATCCAGTCTTTAGGGCTTAGAGGCTTGTCTGCCTCACCTAGGGGTAGGAATGCTTTCCTGATAAATCTTTTTGTTTCTTGGCTTCTCCCAAAGACTCAGCTCCTGGAACTCCGGACAAATAATTATCAGCTTTCAGATGAACTTCGGAAGAATGGTGTTGGTGAGCCAAGGGAGTCTCATTAGATTGGGTGGTTTGGGGGGAGTAGAGGCAAAGGTTTTCCAATAGAGGCCTGATAAGATGACCCTTCAGTTCTTTGTTACCGCCTGAGGCTGAGATTCCCTGCTTTCCCTGCAACAGAACTTGCCAGTCTTCGACAGAAGGTTGCTTACCTGGATAAAGAATTCAGTAAAGCTCAAAAGGTACCTCCCTCCACCTACCCCATCCACCCACCTCTTGCTTCCCTCTATACATCTGACTCATTTACCTCCCAGTGAACACCTACACCAGGCCTAATGTTACATGCTGTTTTCTTATAGTGATTTGAAAAGATTTTCACAGAAGTCTCTTCAGTTGGCTAATTTGAACCAATTTTCATCTTGCTTAATTAATTTTTTGTGTGTTTGTTTTCAGACAGGATCTTGCTATTAGCCCTCACTGCCCTTGAACTCTTGATCATCCTGCATCAGCCTCCCGAGTGCTGGGGTTATATATGTGTGCTGACATGCCTGGCTTTGCTTAATTTATTGATATATTTTAATTTATGCTAATATCAATTGCTTATTCATTTTCATTCACTATTTTTTTTGTGGTGGTATAGATCAAACTTAGGACTTAGTGCATGCTAGACAAACTGTTTATATTTGATCTTAACCAAGAGACTAAAAAGTGATCTTTTTGTTGTTTACAAGACAGGGTGTCTTGAAGCCTAGGCTGGCCTTGTGCTTACTATGTAGTTGAAGATGGCCTTGAACTTCTCATCCTCCATTCCTCATTCTCCTTCCTCCAACCCCCAAGTACTGGGATTGCAGGAGTTTGCCACCACACCTGGCTTTAAGCTGTCTCTACCCCTGTGCTGCATCTCCAGCCCTCATTCACTAACTTTGTCTTAGCTGTGTTTCCCAGGATGGTCCCAAATTCATGGCCTCAAATTGCCCTCTTTCCTCAGTCTCTTCAATAGCTGCATCTATAGGCATGTATACCATGTATAGCTTCATTCATTAACTTTAAATTAGTCAAGTCTATCAGTAAATCTGCCTTGAGTCTGCTTCGTGTCTTCCACTCAGACTGCTTCCTTATGCTTCTACCTGTCTTGGTCCTGTTGGTGACATGAAACCAAACCCACCTTTCAGATCTTTTAAAGATAAGGTAGAATATCGCCTATCGTGGCTCTTTAAGATAGTTTTGATCCTTATTTTTATCTTTCTTCATTGCTGTGGCCTCATGTGTAGTACAATGCTGCATATAGTACATGCTGAATAAATACTTTTCGGATGAGGGTCTGGAGCTCATTGTTAAGAGCACAATCCGAGTTCCATCCCCATGGAATGAACCCACATGGAAGCTCATAAACTGACTATAATTCCAGTTCCAGGGGTATATGATGGCCTTTTCTGGTTTCCAAGAGCACTGCATGCATGCATACCCACAAAATAACAACTTATTTTTTTTTAAAAAGTGAAAGGGGAACTGACACCATGAAATTGTCCTCTGATCTCCATGTGTAAGCTGTGACATGTGTGCAAGTGTGCATAGACTCACACAAAAGTAATGAATAAATAAAAATTTAAAAGTACTTGTTGGATGAATGAATATGGAATTCAGAAAATCTGGCAGTCAGGAAACTGGAGTTTTTGATAGGGTGTTGATTTTCAAAGCCTGGCAATATCCTTGGCTGCCAAGCAGAGGGGTAGAAGTTGCTATGTTACATGAGAGGTAAACACTTTGATATGTTTGAACAGATGGAGTGATGAATCCACAGTTTACTACCTTGGAGATACAGAATGAAAGAGGTTAAATTCTATGACACAATTTCCCCCTCTCCCTGAAGCCCTCAAGAGCACAGAAAAAAGGCAACAGCATTCACAACCACACTTCCTTCATCTCTTCCGTTATTACTATGGGCTTCCAATTGTTATGAGAGTTCTGTGTCTAAACATGTTTTCATCCCACAGCCTGTCATTGCCCTCACTTCCCACCTGCCACGATAGTCTCCATGTCCCACAGGGGGCTCCATTACTGTTCACTTTAGCTCTCTTCCACCCTTCCTTTTAGGCACTAAGCAAGAGCAAGAAAGCTCAGGTAAGGGGACCTTTGGTGGGTGAATATGTGTCAAGAGTGTCATAGTGGGGATATTTCCGTTTGGTGGCACTGTAGTGGCCTTTATCTATGTATGCCCATGTATCTGCAACTTCCTCACTGCTGTGTGTTTCTATGTCTGTCTTTGTTTTCCTGTGTGTCTTGCACTCTTTGCATCTCTTTATTTTTCTTTATCCTCACTGAATCTGTGTCTGCCTTCCTGTTTCCCTTTTGTTTCTTTCCATTTGTCTCTCTTCCACTGGTTTCTGCCTCTTTCATTTCTCTTTTCTGGTTTTTCTTTCTCTGTCTGACTTCTTGTTTCTCTTTATCCCATTCCTCTTATCTCCGTTACTCATTGCCTTTCCTAACCTCCTCCCTTTTTCTTTCTGCTATATTCTTTCCCTGTTGATACCTCTTGGTTCCTGTCTTCCTGCCTTTTCTTTTTCCTGATTTTCCTCTCATCCCATATCTTCTCATCTCCCTGTCATTATTTCTCTTTTCCCTCATTCTCTCATCTATATCTCCCTTCCCATCTCTTCTCCCTACATCCCATGTCTCTTTTGCTCTCTGTCTCTATCTATTTTCCATATGTATCTTTTCCTATATATTGCCTCATTCTTTTTACCTTATATGCATCCTACCCAATGCCATTTTTTTCCTTCTCTCTCCTTTATCTACGTCCCCATCCTTTCTATCCCTGTTGGAGTCCTGGCCCATGTCTGTCACTGCAGGAAATGGAGGTACTGCTGAATGAAAATGAGATGCTACAAGCAAAGCTGCACAGCCAAGAGGAGGACTTCCGTTTGCAGAACAGTACACTTATGGCTGAGTTCAGCAAGGTGCTGGTGCCTGGGATAGCTGGGGGGAGGCGGGGATGGGAATGGTGTGCCTGTGTTTGCATGGAAAAGAGCAGGCTGAAAACTCAGAAGTAGAGGGTGGATAGGGTCTGGCGCTGAACACTGTCCATGGTGCTGAAACAGGCCTTAGTCTGTTGCTGGGGGCAGTAATTTCACAGGTAGGGCCAAACACTTTGATGAAATCAGATCCTTTGAGCTCTGAGTTTATTTGGTTCCCAAGTCACTCCTTTTATTTAGTTTAAGCCTCCACTTGTATAATTTTGAGCTGGCACTATGGAGCCCCAGTGTATTCTCAGGCTTTATGTCAAGTTCTTATTGCTTAATATGAATGGAAAGAGTGTTTGAATTGCTTGTATTTTCTTTTTCTTTCCTTCATCTGACATGAGTCTGGGGTCCCACTTCTTCCAGGTAATTCATCCTGGATTGGCTAACTCTATCTCCTTACTGATTTTAATCTCCTGGCTTTTTCTAACCCTACTGGGCAATTGGAGATCCTGTTTTATTCTTCTACTAGTCTTTTGTATCCATGGTTGATCAGTTTGCGAGTTTTCAGCATGTTTTAAGGAAAAAAAATATTCTGTAGAAAAAAAGAATGTTATTTTTCAAGGATCTAGGCTGATGGGGATATAGTGCTTTAAAAAAGTAAGTCAAGAGGAATGTGATCATAATACATGTATACAATAAGAAATTATCAAAAATAACAACAAAACCACCCAGGGGCTTGGGATATCACTTAATTGGTAGAGTGGCTGAGTCATATGAATGAGATCCTGGGCTCGATCCCCAGCATTGCACAAACTGTGGTGGTGGCACATGCCTGTTATCTCAGCACTTGGGTAGTAGAGGCAAAAGAATCAGAAGTTTAAGGTCGTCGTTGGCTATATAGTGAGTTCCAGGCCAGCCTGGGCTCCATGACATATCGAAGAATAAAGAAAAAAATATTTTAAAGGTCAAAAATTAAAAAACAAAATACAACAGAAAACAATCTTAAGCAGTTACAATGCCAGGAGATGTCGTTTAACAGTCAGTAATTCTAAGGAGTTATTCTGGAACCAGAAGGCCTAGATCTTGGCTGTACATTTCACTAGCTAAAATGTACTTTACTTAGCCTCCTGTTTCTTGATTCCCAAATGTTTATAAATGGAAATGGTGATGCTAGAAATACCTGCCTTACAGGGCTTTTGTGAGGATGAGGTGTGGAAATCTATGTAAGTCCCTTAAAAGCTTCCTACATACCAATCAAAGTGTTCACTAATGACATTAATCTTATCAGTTTATTTTCCCCTCTAAACTATATCTTGATTTGTTTGTGGTGATGAAGATCCAATCCAAGAATCATGCATGCTAAGCAGGTGTTCTATCTACTGTGCCATAACTCTATCCCTTTTCATACTTAAAGATAAAGATATATTATTCCAGTGGACTGGGAAGAGTAAGAGAAGGTAAAGGAGACAGCAGAGTTTTATGTCTGGGAACATGGAATGTTGGCTTAGCGGAAGAACATTTGCTTAGTGGGAAACATGTTTGTATTGTACGTTTTTTACCTGCCTCAGCATGACAGCATCTCCACTGTGCTTCTACAGCCTCCTGGTAGTCTCACTTCTGGTTTTCTCTGTTGGCCACTCTACTACTCCACAGAAGTTATTCTGACTTCGATCTTATCACCCCATTTCTTTATCAATGCCTTCTGGTATGAAGCCCTTTCCCCAGACCCTGGAGCTTTCTGGTGCTCTCCTAACTGGGAGTGCTTTTCGGCACCACTCTGTGCTCCTTCACAATCCCCTTCCCACTCCTCTCAAGCCCAAGAGTACTTAAAGGAAAACCTGATTCGAGAGCCTACCAAGATGTTCCATCAACTTAGTTGTTTCTTTGACAGATAGTTAAGTGGACCTGCTATGTATTCTGCATTCTAGAAATAAAGTTGTGAGCTGCACAGGATGGTTCTGACTCTTGGGTAACTTACTCTTATGGCTGACTTTCAATTGCTGTAATAAAACACTGACCAATACACAACCAGGGGAGGAAAGAGTATATCTAGCCATCATTTGTGGGAAGCAAATTCAGGAACTGAGGGCAGGACTGAAGCAGAGGCCCTAGAGGAATGCTGCTTATTAGCTTATTTCCTGTGGATCACTTAACCTGCTTGCTTATATCACCTTTGTCTACTAAGCCAGGAATGGTACCACTCACGGTGGACTGGGTCCTCCCATATCAATCATGAATCAAGAGAATGTCCAACAGACTCAACTACATGCCAAGCTGATACAAGCTGACGAGGTTTTCTCTTCCCACATGACCTTAGCTTGTGGGAAGTTGACCTCCCCCCCGCAAAAAAAAAAAAAACGACTAGAAGACATATTTTGTGGGTGGTATAGGGAGAAATAATAGTAGTGACAGCTTACTAATGTGATTTCTTCTATACCTATTCCCATTTGAATTGCTCTGCATTATTCATTTAATTCTTGCAGTACAATTATGAGATATTTTTAGTGTCCCCTTTTAATGGATGAGAAAAACTGAGCCCCAGGGAAGTGAAGTAATTTGTCCCAAGATCTCCCAGTTGATAAACAGTTCAGTCATGCCCAAACAATCTAGTTTCAGACTCTGTTTTGTGATTACATGTTTGAAAACAAAACTAGCCAGGCATGGTGGTGGTGTCTGTAATCCCAGCATTTAAAAGAAGATAAATGAGGTAAGAAGATTTTGGTTTCAGCACAAGCCTGGGCTACCTGTTGAGATTCTGTCTTACAACAAAACAACAACAAAACCCCCAAACCTAGGCAAACCAACCAATCAACCAACCAACCAAAAAAAAACTCCACCAAAAACCCTCCAAACCAAAATAAATAAATAAATAAAACAAAAACAAAACAAAACACCCACACAAATCCATAAATAAAAAAATTAAAAACCAACAAGTAAGAAAATTTAATTGTGGTTGATACTATGTTAAAAATAAGTGAACGGGGGGGGGGCTGGAGAGATGGCTCAAAGGTTACACTGGCTGTTCTTCCAAAGGTTCTAAGTTCAATTCCCAGCAACCACATGGTGGCTCACAACCATCTGTAATGAGATCTGATGCCCTCTTCTGGCCTGCTGGCACACAAGCAGGCAAAAATCTGTATAAATAATAAATAAGTGGGTAAAAAAAAATAAGTGAAAGGAGAATGCCTTGGTAAAATCTGGAATTTTTGTGATGGCTAATCCTACTTTTAAAAGGCATCTGATTAGACTGCGAAAGGATGTATAGAAGTCAGTCAGGTGAAAAATAATTGAAAGAAATGATGCTGCATCCTAGGCAATAAAATATATATATATATATTTTTTTGTGGGCCTCAGTAGTCTGATCTGAAAGTTAACTCAGGGGACTGTCTTGCAAACTGTTGTTTTAACCAGGAGATGAATGAACAGTGGAGCCTGTTGAATTTTATTTTCATGGAGTATCTCTTCAAAGCTAAAAACTGGAAGTCTAAGAACTGTAAGCTGTGTTTATTTTAGAAATGTCTTGCAAGCTGTCTCTGATACCTGGGTCGAGAGGTGTTGTCCTTGGACCCAGGGATCTAAGACATTTTTCCACAGCTGGAGACCAGTGTGGTTTTGGCTCCGTTGGGGCTGTTCATGGTGCTAACAGCTTCCACAGCCTCCTGAGGCCTTTGTATCTCAGAGGTTGGGAGTCATCACACCATTTTTGACTTTGCTACTTAACAGATATGTAAATTGGAAATTGTTTAATATTTCTGTGTCTCAGTGTCTTCATCCAAAAGTATAAGAGCAACTACATTATGGGATTCTTCTAGGAATTTAATGAATTCTATACTGAATAGCCAAGTGTTGTTTGTGTTTTGGTGGATATTGTTCTGACTTGCTATTTCTCTTTCATCTCTCTCCTCCTGCTCAGCTCTGCAGCCAGCTGGAGCAGCTGGAGCTGGAGAACCAGCAACTGAAGAAAGGGGCTACTGGAGAGGGGGCTATTCAAGCTGGACCACGTGTGGATGGAGAGCTGCTGCAGCTGCAGGCAGAGAACACAGCCTTGCAGAAGAACATGGCAGGTGCATAGAGGCCTTCCTGAGACATAGAGACCTCAGGTCTTGAGAAAAGCTGAGATGGGGATAGACCTCTTATGGGAGAGAGAAGAAATTTCAAAGTGAGACTTGGCCTTGCCTGAACTAGTGTGTGATTTTGGATTTTGCTGGGTGCGGTGGCTGGATTTTGGAAGGAATTTTACCTCTCTGAGTCTAAACTTTCTCATCTATACAGTACACCAGACTATCTATGCCAAGAAGATGGAGCAATTATAGAGGTTCCATTCTGCATCAGTTTAGTGTCTTGTGTATAGCAAGTGATAGAGAACAACAGAATGAGTGTTGAAAAGGAGAACTAGAACATTAGGAAGATTGTGAGCTCAGATTGTAAATAGGGTCTGGGATGAAAGCAGAAAGACATCTTGGTAGAGTGTGAAAGGCCCTGGCACATAGGCTTTGGTGAGTAGCTGGGGCTTATGTGGTCGTAGATGCTAGTACTGTGGTCAGGACTGAGGCCGGGTACAGTTTGAGTAGCAATTAGTTTATATATGTAAACATGGTATTGGACATGGTAGATAGGATTTTTAAGGTTGGTGGGGCTGAACCATTATTTATGACATGCCTGAATGAGGCTTCATTTGGGGTACGGTCCTATGCAACCTGAGAGGCTGAAGTTTTGATAGTTCTCCCTGTATTTGAGACATGACAGGGGACTTCAGAGATGATGTTATTCATCATACATTCTTGTTCTACTCAACAGCGTTGCAGGAACGCTACAGGAAAGAGGCTATGAGGCTCTCTGCTATCAGTGAAGGCCAAGGGGATCCCCCAGGAGATGTGCTCCCTGATGCCCTGGCCCCCATGCCATTGGCAGAAGTGGAGCTGAAATGGGAAATTGAGAAAGAAGAAAAGAAGTTGCTCTGGGAGCAGCTGCAAGGCTTAGAGGTAAACCTGGGTCTCTTGGGACTAGAATGCTGGTCGACAGCAGGCGCCCTACTGCTTATGGACCCATGGAGATGTCTGTGACATCACTATCTCCTGGGTAAAGGGAGGCGGAACAGGCAAAATTAGAGGCCTTCTTCCATCCTTACTGATACCAACTCCACCTCTTCTCTCCTCCCCCCACCACATGCAGAGCGCAAAGCAAGCCGAAACCTCCAGACTACAAGATGAACTTGCTAAGGTGGGGTTTACTGCCACCTGGCTTTAGTCCTGTCAGCAGAGGAGACTTCTCAGAGCTTCAATTTCATCACGTGTGAAATAGAGGCTCCCAAATCTCAGAGTTGTTTTCATTGTGGAAAGCAATGTGGTCCTATTCTACCTTGTGCATGGCAGGCCCCATCCCTTCTGTTTCCTTGAAGCTTTGCCAATTCATCCATATAAGAATGCCTTTAGAACCCGGGGACCCAGTGTTGAGACAACCAATCAGGATCCTACTTTTCAGGCCTGCCAGCCTATCCATTCTGTACTGTGACCATTGACACTGCTTTGGGAGCATAAATAATGGTCTTTGGGAGTCCAAGGGAGTTAGATGGAGATGATATTGCTGCTGCTGACAACTGAGCCATCAAATTGCTTAACCCTTTTGAGACTCAGTTTACCCCTCATAAAATCATTAGTTCTCACTTCTCAAGAATGTTTTGAGAATTCTACAAAAAAATGATAAGTAAAACCTGACTTGTAGGAAGGAGTCAGTATGAAGTATCTATAAATGTTGTTATTGTTTATTTTGTTTTGTCAGTATTCTCATTGTTATTATTTGTCTGTACTCCTTTCCCTTTCTCCCTCAGCTCTCTGAGAAATTGAAAAAGAAACAAGAAAGGTATACATTTTTTTCAGGGGTATTGGGGACCTAAAGAGAGGGGGATTGGCTTGTGGAAATGACGTATCTATGTCTGTCTTTCTGTGCCCAGTTTTTGCCATCTGCAGACAGAGAAGGAAACACTGTTTAATGAAACCAGGTGTCTACTGGGGTTTTCAGTAGTGGAAAAACAGGGACCATGCCCAGCCAAATTAACCAAAGACCACAGGGGCAGAGATGGGAGTGTAGGCCTCTAGCCATGCCTAATGTACTCTATCCGTATCACCCCTAGAAACAAAATTGAAGAATTACAACAGCAAAAAGAAGCTGATCTGAAAGCCCAGTTGGCTCTCACACAAAAGCTGCAGCAGGAGCTTGAGGCTGCCAATCAGGTGATGGGGGCTGGTTCCCAAGATCCCTGCAGTGGAAAACCAGGTCTGGGGAGGTATAAGGTCTTTAGAGACTCGTTGGGATTTTTGAGATTTGTAAATACAGCAACCTGACAGGTGTGTGTATACTCTCTAGGAGCTAGAAAAATGGGAACTAAGAAACCCAAGAGCCCTAAAAGTTGGGTTAGGAGTTTACATGAATCAGAGACTCTGGTGGGAGTCTAAAGGCTCTGGTTGTGTACCACTGGTTTGTATGAATCAGAACTCTCATTGACATCTGGGACCAGGAGTTACGGTGAATCTGAGCTGTGGAACTTTCCTGTTAGAAACTGGGTGATTCAGCCAGGTGGTAGTGGTGCAGTGGTGCTGCGTGCCTTTAACCCCAGCACTCGAGAAGCAGAGGCAGGCAGATCTCTGTGAGTTCAAGGCCAGCCTAGTCTATAGAGCAAGTTCCTAGACAGCAAGGGGTGTTGCACAGAGAAACTGTGGGGGCGGGGGAGAAGCTGGATGAGTCTGAGACCTTTAAAAGCTGCCATATCAGTTGAATATAGTGGCACATAGCTTTAGTCCCAACACTTAGGAGGCAGAGGCAGATGAATCTCTGTGAGTTTGAGGCCAGCTGGAGATACATAATGAGAACTTATTTCAATAATAATAATAATATGTTAAAAGGCTGTGTTATTGGTACATTTGAGTCTCCTAGGGGTCAAAGACTTGGGGATTGGGTAGATATTGGGCTTTCAAGTATCGGGCAGTTGAGGCTGGAGGCAGGGAACAATTGAGATCTTTAAGGTCTGGAAAGTTGTTTTGGTTCTGTGATGTTGAGGAAGTGAGTTCATGTGAGATGAGTTTTCCTGAGGTCTTTGGTTGTAGTGACAAGATGGAACAAAAACTACATGAGTATGCAGTCAGGGCTGGATGACTTCAAAGCCCCTGGGTTTCCCCCTGAGAGGAAGCCATTCTGTGGTTTCTCACAATAGAGAATATGGTAGCTTGTGGGAGCAGTGACCCTGGAAGGAGAGATTCTGGGTAAAAGCCTCAGGAGTTTTTAGTGATCTAGGTCTAATGATTCCCAGAGATGGGAATCCAGAGTGGCAGTGGAGATGGGTCAGTCTGAGGTTTCTTCAAGAGCTGGAAACTAGGAATTTGAGATCTCTCAGGTATGGGGCTAGGAGTTTGTATGAACTGAGGCTTCTGAGCTTGGGACATGGTGGTGGGGGGAGGGGTTAAGCATGTCAACAACTCCTAGTGGTTAGGGTTTGGAGATGGGTAAAGTTACAGTCCCTGGGAACTGAAAATCCTGGGTCTCCCAGGCTTGAATCTGGGTGAGTAGGAGTACCTCAGAAGTTAGGTTCAGGAATTTACCTGTGTCTGAAATTTTACTCGAAAGCTGGGAAAGAGGGAGTGAAAGTGTTTGAGAGCCCTTTGTGGAATTGCTTGGAGTCCTGGTGACCCTGAAAGCACTGACAGCTAATCTAAGACTTACAGATGCTGAGAATATGCTTCTAGGTGGTCACAGAGTGAGGTTGTATATCTGTGTACACCCAGGGAAAGCTGAGTTTTGGAATGGGGTTACCTGACTTCCCTGTTCCCACAGAGCTTGGTGGAGCTAAGAGATCGACAGCAGGGGGAACGCCTGGAGCATGCAGCAGCTTTGCGGGCCCTACAAAATCGGGTACATGGTCCTTGGTGGGCTTGGGAGCTGGGGCTGAGGGTGACCACAGGCTGAGTTGGTATTTTCCAGGCAAACACGGCCTAAGGGGTCTTGATTTTCCTAGTCTCGGTCTTGGTGTCTTGCTTTCTTGGCTGCGGGTAGGTCCCGCCGCTGTGTTCTGGGCCTTCTCTCACCCGTTGGTGGGGTGGGGTCAGGTGTCTGTCCAGAGTGCAGATGCGCAGGAACAAATGGAAGGGCTGTTGGCGGAGAACAATGCCTTGAGGACCAGCCTGGCTGCTCTGGAGCAGGTACAGGACACCCGGGGGCCCTTGCTAATCCTTCCGTCTCCATTTCCCTCCTCTCTCTTTGCTTTTGGCCTAGATCTGGCTGGGGTGGTCTGGACAGATCCCTGTCCTGTGACCTCCCATGTCTGTTTCTCCTTTCTGTCGACTTGCAGCCTTCTTCGTCAGCCATTCCTGCTTTTCTGGCATTCTAGTTTCTCTGTGATTAAGTGCATGAAATGTAATAATCTTCAGTGTCTGCTCAGTGAACTGAATGTATCCATCTGTATCCATGTTCCTTTATCCATGTAGCCTCCTTCCAGAAAAAGATACAGAACATTTCTCAGTATGTTAGAAGATCCTGTTACCATTCCAGTCAGCATATCCTTGGAAGTAACCAGTATTCTGACCTTTAGCAACATAGATTCAAGTTGCTTGTTTCAATTTTTTTTAATTTTTAAGATTATTTATTGCATATACAGTGTTCTGCTGCATGTGTGCCTATATGCCAGAAGAGGGCCCCAGATCTCATTACGGATGGTTGTGAGCCACCATATGGCTGCTGGGAATTAAACTCAGGACCTCTGGAAAAGCAACCAATGCTCTTAAGCTCTGAGCCATCTCTCTAGCCCCTTTTGTTTGTCCTTTAACTCCATATAAATGGAATCAATGCTCTTCTGTCCTTGCTTGCTTTCTGGTACCTCTATGTCTGTGAGCTTTACCCATATGTTTCCAGAGTTCTTTTATCATTGCATAATATTTTATTTTATCCCTGCTCTTCTGTTTTAAATTTTCCCTTTTTCTATCTTCCTTCATTCCTCTCTCCCTATCTTCCTGGCACTGGGAGGTTCAAGGGTTCCTAGGCTTTTGGGCTCCCTGCATTCTTTTGCCCAGCATCACCACTTTGTCCAGATTCAGACAGCAAGAACACAAGAACTGAATATGCTTCGGGAACAGACCACGGAATTAACAGCTGAGCTACACCATCGGCAGGATGAATATGAAGATCTTATGGGACAGAAAGATGACCTTAACTCCCAGCTCCAGGTGAAGCTTCTTCTGATTTGTCTTGTAGTTTCTTGGTACTAATTGCAGTGAATTACCCTTGAGGAATTGACAAGAAGATTTTGGAGTCAGGGAGAGCTGGATTCCTGGCTGGCTTCTTAACATCCTACTACCTATATTTTCTGACAATAGCGCTCCTGCATTTTTTTTTGAGACAAATAGAGCTCTTTATGTAACCCTTGTTGTCTTGATATTTGCTATGTAGTCCAGGCTGGCTGAGCTTAAAGGTGTGCCACCATACCTGGCACTTATGCAGTTTGAAAGTGACCCATCTTTGCTGGTCAGGTATGGAATTCCCATATGTGGTATTATGTGCATACTCAAGCATTTCAAACTTTAAGCCAGATATATTGGTGTGTGCCTATAATCCTAGCACTCAGGTAGCTGAGGCAGGAAGATTCCCATATGCTTTAGTCCAGTCTTGGTTGCATAGTGACTACTAGGGCCATCCAAGGCTACATAGTAAGATCTCGTCTTAAAAAACAAAACAAAACAAAACAAAAAAAATTCAGGCATTGGTTTTTAGGATGAAGGATGCTTAGCCAGGAGAAAATAGAATAAATCTAGATTAAGAAAGAAAATTGGGGGCTGGAGAGATGGCTTAGTGGTTAAGAGCACTGCCTTTTCTTCCCAAGGACCTGGGTTCAATCCCCAGCACCCACATGGCAGCTCACAACTGCCTGTAACGCCAAGTGTCTGACACCCTCACACCAGTGCACATAAAAAATAAAATTAAATAAATTATTAAAAAAAAAGAAAGAAAGAACATTGGGGGCCTGGAGAGATGGCTCAGTGGTTAAGAGCACTGGCTGCTCTTCCAAAGGACCTAGGTTCAATTCCCAGCATCCAAACAGCTCACAACTGTTTGTACCGATAGGCAAATCTCTGAGTTCAAGGCCAGCCTGGCCTACAAAGTGAGTTCCAGGATAGTCAGAGCTACATAGTGAGACCTTGTCTCAAAAAAAACAAAAAACAAAAAACAAAAAAAAACCCACCCCAAAACAAAACAAAAAATGTTTAAGGCTGATGATTAGCTTAGTTAACAGAGTACTTTTATAGCATGCCCTGGGGTCAGTCCACAGCACTGCATAAACCAGCCTTTGTGATGTCCACTTGTGATCTCATTTTTTAGGAAGTAGAGCTGGGTGTGGGGGGGATTCAGGAGCTCAATGTCATTCTAGCTATGTAGCAAGCTTGATGCCAGCCTGGGCTACATGAGGAGACTTTGAACGAAGGGTGCAGGCAGCTGAAGAGATGGTTCAGTGAGCAAGAATACTTAGTACTAAGAGCAAGCATGAAACTCTGAGTTCATTTCCCAGTACCGTGTAAAAAGTGTGCCTATGATTCCAGCGCTGGGAGATGGGGTGCTGAGGTCAGAAGGATTGCTGGGTCTTGCTGGCTAGCCATATTAACCAAAAGCTGTGAGCAAAAACTATGATTTAGTGAGAGACCTTGGCTCAAGGAAATAAGGTTAAAAGAGAGAGGAAGATGGTCTGGAGAAATGGCTCAGAGGTTAAGAGCATTGGCTGTCCTTCCAAGGGTCCTGAGTTCAATTCCTAGCAGCCATATGGAAATTGGTTTTGGGAACCTCATACCCATCTATAATGAGATCTGGTGCACTCTTCTGGTGTGCAGGCATATAGGAAGTCAGAATAATGTATAAATAGTAAATTGATTAAATTTTAAAAATTTTTAAAAAGAAAAAAAGAGAGGAAGATACTCAGTGTCCCCCTTTGGTCTTTGCATAAAAACATGTACCCATGCACACAAATGCTTCATAAATATACACACACACACAGTCACACATGTTTCATTTCCTTCATGGTGGTACTTAGTAGTCTGAGGCAGGAAGATTGCTATGAGTTTAAGGCCACCATAGGCTATAGAGTGAGTCCTTGTCTCAAAAAGAAAAACAAGTAGGTTGTTCAGAGATGAATGATAACAATGATGGTGGGTTCTTTTTATTGTTGTTTATTTTGTTTGAGACAGCCAAGTTTAGTCCAGGAGAGCCAAGACTACACAGAGAAACCCTGTCTGAAACAAACAAAGAAAAAGAAAACAAGCTTTCTCTATCTCAACTATTTTGGCAGCTGCTCTTGGTTAAGGGCCGTCCTGCCCTTTAGGCAGAACATTGGCGGCTGCAAAGATGATGAAAAAGTCTCTGGAATCAATCAATTCTAGTCTCCAGTTTTCTATGAAAAGTGCATGCTGGGATTCAAGCAAACTCTGAAGATGATCAAATGGGGAAAACCAAAATTGGTATTCTTGCCAGTGTACCCAGTTTGGAGGCAATCTGAAATAGAATACCATTAATCCAAAACTGTTTTCTGTCACTACGGTAGCACAGCATGTGGAAAATATCACAGAGTCTGTGCACTGGCTTCACTGACCCAGGCGATTCTCATATTAGAAGCATGCCAGAACAGACTAATGAAAAGTAAACCAGGAAGCTGGGCATGGTGCTGCATGCCTGTAATTCTAGCACTCAGGGTGGCAGAGACAGGTGCATCTCTGTGAGTTCAAAGCCAGCCTGGGAGAAACCCTGTATCAAAAAACCAAAAAAAAAAAAAAAAAGAAAAGAAAATTAAACTAGGAAATTTTTTTTCTTTAATAAAACTTGTCAGAGCTTGTTAATGAAGAAGAAGTAGTGGAAGAAAAAGGCCAGTTGGTGGTGGTGCATGTCTATAGTCCCAGCATTTGGGAGGCAGGGACAGTTAGTTCTCTTAAGTTTGAGGCCAACCTGTTCTACAGAGTGAGTTGTAAGACAGAGTCACACAGATAAACCCAGTCTCAAAACAAAACAAAAAAGAAGAAAGAAAAAGAAAACAAACCCAGGCATAGTATCTACTGCCTATAATCTTAACATTTCAGCTGTAGAGGCAGGATTAGGAGGCCAGGTTCATTGCTGACTAACTACATAGCAAGTTTGATATGAGGTCCTATCTTAAGAAAGAGACTTTTGAAGATCTTGTTTTTCATCTCCCCTTCCCCCCCAAAATGAATGTAGCCCGGCATGGCTGAATATGTCTTTGATCCTAGGACTCCAGAGGCAGAGGCAGGTGATGTCCAGCCCAACCTTATCTACATAGAGATTTCCAGGCAAGCCAGGGTTGCATAGTGAGACCCTGTCTCAACAAAAGAAAAGACTACAAAGAATCAAGAAATGAATCACATTGCCCTACCTGTCTGTAAGAGGAGAGAGAAATACTTTAGACTCTTACATTCCTGACTGAAAAGTCTGTTGCTAAGGGAGTAGGGTAGACTGAATATTGGGAAGCAAGCAGCAGTGTCTGTCATGAGAGGAATGTCTGCCAGAAGTGTTCTAAGTTGCTGGGTACTGGTGGTGCACACCTTTGATCCCAGCACTCAGGGGGCAGAATCAGTCAGATCTCTGTGAGTTCGAGGCCAGCCTGGCCTACAGAGTGAGTTTCAGGACAGTGAGAGCTGTTAACACAGAGAAAGCCTGTCTCACACACACAAAAAAAGTGTTCTGGGTTATCGGTACCTACTAGGGACTCTTCTCAAACTTCCCCCTTTTTTCCTGAATTAGGAATCACTAAGGGCCAATAACCGGCTGCTGGAACAACTTCAAGAAATAGGGCAGGAGAAGGAACAGTTGACCCACGATCTCCAGGAAGCTCAGAAGGTGGGGCACCATGGGAAGAGGGAAAAAGATGGTGCAGTTCATGGGGGTAGGAACTATTATGGCCACATCATGGTCAAATCTTGGGAATTGAAAGAGGAAAAAAAAAAACAATCATTTCCTCAAGGATTGGTGAATGACTCAGCCAATTTGAAGGGCCAGGGAAGAGGTGGAGTCTGGGTAGTAGGCATGGAACAGAATAGTGGTCATTTTGTGGTGTTGGGAGATGAAGTTAATTGCCACTCTCTTGGCTTACTCCTCTGGTCCCCAGAGCGCTGAGAAAAGGAAGGTCATGCTGGATGAGCTGGCAATGGAGACGCTGCAGGAGAAGTCGCAGCACAAGGAAGAACTGGGAGCTGTCCGATTACGACATGAAAAGGAGATGCTGGGTGTACGAGCCCGTTATGAGCGTGAGCTTCGAGAGCTGCATGAGGACAAGAAACGGCAGGAGGAGGAGCTCCGGGGACAGATTCGGGAGGAGAAGGTGGGTGGGATAACAATACACCTCCGCCTCTACTAGCTGAAAACCATGGCGCTGCAGGTGACATGCAAGGTGTGCCCAGTCCCCTGCTGGCCAGTTCCTGACTGTGTTCTGCCTCCAGGCCCGAACACGGGAATTGGAAAACCTTCAGCACACCGTGGAAGAACTTCAGGCTAAGGTACACTCCATGGATGGAGCTAAGGGCTGGTTTGAACGGCGCTTGAAGGAGACCGAGGTAAGTTGGTGGTGCCTGATAAAGGTGCAAAGCTGGTTAAGGGCACCCATGCTCTGCCTCTGTGTAGATATGAAGAGGCTTTTCTTCCTACCGGATTGTTCCTCTGCCAAAAAGTTGTAATGCAGTGTTTGGTAATCCATGACAATAACAAGAGGCAGCATCCTGTAGCAGAGAAAAGCACACAGTGGGGCCAGGTGCTTCCTTAACTTTGAATGCTGACTGGGGCACTTCCTAGAGGTATGGTCTTATCAATGTATTTCATGCCTGGCACAGAGGGGATAGGAGGGACAGAGGGGAGTGTAGCTCATTGGTTAGACCACATGGTTAGCATGGATGAGGCCTCAGCTTCAATTCCCAGCAGCAAAAATATTAGTGATCAGACATGGTGGCACACGCCACCACACACTCAGGAGGTAGAGGCAGGCTGATCTCTTTATGAGTTCGAGCCCAGCCTGGTCTACAGAGTGAATTCTAGGACAGTCAGGGATGTTACATAGAGAAACAGAGGAACCCTGTCTCGAAAACTAACAAGAATTAATGATGAAAAATAATGCCTTACTGTCCAAGGTAATTTAGGAAGGTTATAGAAAATGACCTAATATATGTGCAACCACTCAGTACTGCGTACCACTGGTCTGCAGTGTTCTTTTATTAAATAAAGTAGAAATGCAAATTACTTGATCTACTATGTGAATGATGTAGGCTTTGACTTCATATTTCTGCCTAAAGGTACATGCTGTTTCCTACAAGATATTCTCTGCCTGGAATGGCAGTGAGTTATCTGTAAATCCCAGCACTTCAGGCTGAGGCAGGATTGGGAGTTCAAGGCCAGTACAAGCTGTACTGAAGGTAAAGAGGTGTTTTCATCATACCCCCGAAAATGGGACTCTTCTTATAGGAATCCTTGCAGCAGCAGCAGCAGGAGCAAGAGGAAACCCTCAAGCAATGCCGGGAGGAGCACGCTGCTGAACTGAAGGTGCTTCCCGCATGGTGATGTTGTTGTCTCTGGGTACAGGCTACTCCTGCAGGAGAACAGGGACTTTTCATGCAGTGGCCCAAGTTGTAGTTTGCTCCGCAGGGCAAGGAGGAAGAACTTGAGAGTGTGCGGGATCAGCTCCAGCAGGCCCAGGAGGAGCGAGATGGCTATTTGAAGACCATCAGCAGCCTGAAGCAGGTCTGTGGTATCTCTGTGGTCCCAGGCAAAGCCATGTCCTAAGCTTGCAGAATGGGACGGAGTGGGGGTGGGGGGAACAGACTGCAGACAGCTGTGCCTTCTCTAACCACAGGAGGTAAAGGACACAGTGGACGGACAGCGGATCCTGGAAAAGAAGGGCAGTGCTGTGGTAAGCTGGTGGGGCCTGTGACCTCCTCTCCCCTCCTGTATAGGCACCCTGGACTACAGCTCGCAATCCCTTCCCTCACCTTTAGCTCAAAGACCTTAAGCGGCAGCTGCACTTGGAGCGGAAACGGGCTGACAAACTGCAGGAGCGGCTGCAGGACATCCTCACCAATAGCAAGAGCCGCTCAGGTAAAAGGGCAGGACAGTTGGAAGCTGCACCTTTGGCCTGCCTCCCAGACCTCCCTGAACTCTGCTCCAGCCCTTTGTCTTGCTTGAACTTTATCTGTCTTTTTTCTATCTTCACTGTCTGCTGTGTGTGTGTCTGTCTTCCCCCTGCCTTCTTTGTTTCTCTCTCTGCCTATGTTCTTTGCTCTGTATCTGCCTTTATTTCTCTGCTTTCTCTACTCTTTCCATTTTTGTATTCTAGAAATCCTCCTGTAGTTCTAGGATCTGTGATACAAGCCCTATCCCAAGCCCCCAGTCATTCCCCTCCAGGAACTCACACTGCATCAAGGGAGACAGATTTCCATAGGAACAGCACTACACTCAAAACTGTACTCTTCATTATTGTCATCACTGTTATTCTTATCGTTTTGTTTTTCTATTTTAAAAAAAAAAGCATCACTTTGTAGCACGTGCTGATTTCAAACTCATGGTGCACTGCCTTACCTTCCTAGGAGTTCGGTTACAGACATAAGCCACTACTCTTTGGCTTGTTCTGTTTTCAATATACAGCTAACTCAACCCAAGGCACTTCTTCCAATGAAAGCAGAAGACATGCCCACACAAAAGGGGAACTGTTTCTACCTTTTCTTGGTTGGGAGTAGCTGTGAATACATTAAAAGAACTCAGTAATGGCTCTAGGGCTTCTCTTAAATCACAGGCAGACATCGAGAAGTTTGACTGTCATCGGAACTGCTGGTGGAACCTCACTCAGGCATTGCACCCTTCCAGAGATCCCTTTAGAGTATGGGAGTGCCTGTAAGGGCACTGTCACCAACCCAGTCCCAGTGTTTTCTGGTTTTGTTTGGGTGACAGGGTTTTCCTGTGTTTCCCAGAACTCCTGAGCTCAAATAATCTACCCATAGGCATGCACCACCGTGCTCAACAAGTGTTCAAGTGACATGGCAAAACATGTATTTCTCACCAAACCAATATCCCATTCAGACTCCAGGAATAACCTTTCATTTTAATAGAAGTGTTTTGTTTTAGATTAATTTAAGAAGTGAGGTATAGATTAGAATTTTGTTTATTTGCTTATGATTTATTGTTGTTGTTGTTTTTATTTTTGTTTTCCTAGACAGGGTTTCTCTTTGTAGCCCTGGCTGTCATGGACTCACTTTGTAGAGCAGGCTGGCCTTGAACTCACAGAGATCCACCTGTCTCTTCCTTCCTGAGTGCTGGGATTACAGGTGTGCACCACTGCACCCCGATGTTTGCTTGTTTTTGTTTTTTTTTCAAGACAGGGTTTTACTGTGTATCCCTGACTGTCCTGGAGCTCACTCCATAGACCAAGTTGGCCTTGAACTCAGAGATCCGCCTGCTTCTACCTTCAGAGTATTGGGATTAAAGGTGTGCACTACAACCACCTGTCCTAGACTTTCATATTGTCCATCTTTTTTATCCACTAGATGGGCCTGAGGTCTAGGTAAATGGCTACAAGTCTGTCTCCATCTTTGTTTTGTCTTTCTCTGTGGTTTTTGTTGGTCCCCGTCACATGCTGGCTTCCTGTTTCTGGGCACGTGTGTGCTGAAACATACTCTCAGTGCTCCGCCTTTTTTCTGCATCTAACTCTGAATGCTTATGCCACTGGAATCTTGTATCTACTCACTTCCTTTTCTTTCACTGGATATCTTTACCAACAGTGATGACTCCTTGTTTGTGTCTGTTCCAGTCCTTGGAGTTTTCTTGCCTGAGTTGTATCTTTTCTCTCTCTCTATCTCTCTCTCTCTCTCTCTCTCTCTCTCTCTCTCTCTCTCTCTCTCTCTCTGGAAAATATGTTTCTGCCTCTTCCTGCTGATTGCTGTCCTAAGATTCCAAGGGATCCAAACTCAGGTTTCTTTTTCTTTCACACTCAGGCCTTGAGGAGCTGGTTCTCTCTGAGATGAATTCACCAAGCAGGACCCAGACAGGGGACAGCAGTAGCGTCTCCTCCTTCAGCTACCGGGAGATTTTGAAGGAGAAAGAGAGTTCAGCCATGCCAGCCAGGGTAAGGGGCAAGTTTTACCTACTAGGAAATAAGTCTGGAGTTACTCCTCACTTGAAATTGTCAACACTGACCTTTGGGCAAGCATTTCTTCTCTGCCTCTTTATGTGTGTTTTTCTTTTTTCTTTTTCTCTCTGTATGTATGTGTCTCTTTGTCGGTCTTTGTGTCTCTCGGGCTGAGGATTTAACCTGGTAACTTAACACATACACATACATACAAATACAATATTTACTGTTCTACTAAGCTGCAACCTCAGCCCCTGACAAAAGCACTGTCAATGCCCCAAACTCAAATACTAATATATGAGAGACAGGCCTGCCATTCTCTCTGCCCCTCTATTTCATCATGTGTAGGTTAATCCCACCATTCCTAGTGCTGTAAAGTACAAGCATTGTGGGAAGTGAACTACTCGTGTAGGGGGTCCATTTTTTCAGCTTACTGTTATTTTCTAGAGACACTATCTTGCTTTGTAGCCCTGGTTGACCTGCAACATCCTACGTAGATAATATAGCCCTCAATTTCTTGGAAGAACTATGCCTTGTCTGCCTATTGAGTGATGGGATTAAAGGTGTGTGCCACCATGTCTGGGCAGTTGCTGCTTTTTTCAAAATAAATTTTTTGAGACAGGGTCTCTCTACATAGCCCTGAGTGTCCTGGAACTCACTATGTAGACCAGGCTGGCCTTAACCTTCCGGGATCTGCCTGGTTTGCCTCCAAAGTGCTGGGATTAAAGACATGTGCCAACATGCTTGGTCCTAAATAATTTTTGATTTTTATCTTCTTATTTTATGAGAATGGTGTGTGTTTTACACCACATGCATGCAGTACCTTGAGCGGCCAGAAGAGGATGGAAGATTGCCCTGCAGCTGGAGTTACAACACCTAGTTGTGGGCTGTCATGTAGCTGTTGGAAATTGAACCCCAGTCCTCTGGAAGAATAAGCAAGTGCTCTTAACTCTTGAGCCATCTCTCCAGCCCCTATTTATTGTGTCCTCTCCCCTTTTTTAATATTAGATTCTTGATATGTAGCACAGGCTGGTCTTGAATTCATAAGCATCTTGAATCAGTCTCCAAAATGCTGAGATTAAGCATGAGCCACTATGGCTGGTTCCCTTCAACAACTTGTAATTATTATTATTGCCATCTGGCTGCTCTTCCAGAGGTCCTGAGTTCAGTTGCCAGCAACCACATGGTGGCTCACAACCATCAATAATGAGATCTGATGCCTTCTTCTGGCATACAGATGTATATGCAGACAGAACACTGTATACATAATAAATAAATAAATCTTAAAAAACAAAACTAGGAGGCTAGAAAGGTGGCTCAGCAGTTAAGAGCGTTGATTGTTCTTCTAAAGGACCCAAGTTTAATTCCCACTACGCATACCCCATCAGGTAGTTCAGAACTGCTTGTCACCCCAGTTCCAGGGATCCCACCTTTGCTTCTGACTTCCTTGGTCACTGGCACACATGTGGCATACATTCAAGTATTTCTAGTGAGCTTTTAAAGTGTCTTTTCTTTGTAAAAGCTAGAATTCACTTTCAGAGTATACCATTCCCTGTCATCTGGGAATTAGGTGTCATTTGCTACTATCCTTAATCCTCTCAGAAACATTTCTGTTGTGGTAGTAACACTGTCTGGCTCTGTTTTACACCAAAGAAAATATGAAGTATCTCGGAATGCCAAATGTGGCTGGTAGCTCCAGCCTCAGAGCGGATACTCTCCCACTTGTTCCCAGCTCCTAACTCAGACCGGATGTGTTCTGCGGAGAATGGCTAGATTTCCTCTCTCTCTCTTGTAGCCTATGCTCTCCCAGCTCCTAACTCAGACTGGATGTGTTCTGTGGAGAATGGCTAGATTTCCTCTCTCTCTCTCTCTTATAGTCTTTATCCAGCAGTCCCCAGGCCCAGCCCCCTCGGCCAGCAGAACTGTCAGACGAAGAAGTGGCTGAGCTGTTTCAGAGGCTGGCTGAGACACAGCAGGAGAAGTGGATGCTAGAGGAGAAGGTGCTATGTATCTGCTTGCTAGTTCCCAAATGAAGTACCCTCGGATGGGGTTGTGGATGGGAAGGGGGTCTGCCCGGGTCCCTCCTCATGGGAAATCATAGTAAGTCGAGGGGTCTGAGATGGGACCATCTTACAGGTGAAACACCTGGAGGTGAGCAGCGCCTCTATGGCAGAGGACCTCTGCCGGAAAAGCGCCATCATTGAGACCTACGTCATGGACAGCCGGATTGGTCAGTGCCCAACTTCAGTCCTCACCTACAGTGCAACCTTCACCTGCCCCCTCCTTTTCCATAGTTTTATGCTTCCTGAAACTCAGCGAAACTATTGACATGATCATGACCCACGGAGAGGAGAGCAGGGAAGCTTTGCATTTTTACTTGGCCTCCTCTTTGTATGCATCATTTCTACCTCCTCCATTCTCTACTGGTTTTCCTTGGACTTTTCTGTTTCTTTTCTTCTGTATTATTCTTTTTCACCTGCCTTCTATTTCTCTATGCATTTTTTCTGTTCTCCTACTTCATCTTCTCTTAGTAGCGCTATTGTTCTATTTCCATTTTTGTTTGTTTGCTTGTTCTATGAAGCTGGATTTTTCTATGTAGCCTTTTCTGGCCTCATATTTGCTTCATAGCACAGGCTGGCCTCAAACTCTCAGCAATCCGGCCCTAACCTTCCAGGTACTAGGATTACAAGTATGCATGACTACCCAGCCATGCATCTTCAGTGACTGTACATTCATCCCTGTTGTCTTCTCTGAATTTCATAGCGATTGCTTCCTTTCCCATCTGATTCTCTCTCATCCTATCTTCTTTCTTCTCTATTTTATTCATTGCTTTCAAATCTTCTGCCACTTCCTGGTTTTTCTTAATTAGTAATAGCCGCTGACATGCTCTGAGGGTTTACTGTGTGCCCTGTGTGTCACATGCAGTCACATACATGTTTGCAGAACCATGAGTTATGAATTATCCCTATTTTTCAGGGTCACATAACTAATAACAGCTGGGTTTCACATGGCAAAGCCTCTGCCCCAACATAACATTTCCTTTCTCCCTCCCTTCTTGCCTGCTCTTTGTTTTCCTCCTTTCTCTCTTGGCTCCACCCACTCCCCTGCCCACCTGTCCCGGCTCTGCCGAGTGGGTGGTGCTCAGCCTGGACCCTTGCAGATGTGTCTGTGGCAGCAGGCCACACAGACCGAAGTGGGCTGGGCAGTGTCCTGAGAGACCTAGTGAAGCCCGGCGATGAGAACCTTCGGGAAATGAACAAGAAGCTGCAGAACATGTTGGAGGAGCAACTCACCAAGAATATGCACTTGCACAAGGCGAGTGTGGACTCTCAGGCTGCCCATCCATCTCTCCAACCACTTGCCTCCCTACCCACACAGTCCCTGGCTGTGTCTTTCCAACTGGCCTTTGTTCTCCCAGCTACCACCTTCCAGTCATCTACCACCCTTTTGTGTCCCCCTCTTCTACCCTCCAGTCAACTCTACCAGTTTAGCTCATCGCTCTTCTATCTGTCCTTCCACCCACTCATTCATTCATATATGCATTCACTCACCATTTACCCATGTACCTAGCTATCTGCCTATTTGTCAGACTGCTGGCTCCAAGTCTTCCATCCATTTCCTGATACCTCATTCTTTCATCCAGTCATCAGTCACCCTTTTACCTACCTACCTTTTTGGCCTCTACAAAGTTCATTTGTGAGCCTATTTGTCTACCGTAGATCCCTGCCATAGATCCACCCACACGTTAATTCCTCCACCCCAAACCTTAATTGCTAAGGGAGTCAATCCCAGGTCTTGCCTTGGAGAAGCATCCACCTAAGGCCTGATACCACTGGGCACTGATGAACCCATCAGTCCCTCTAACTACATATAACACCTCATATTTGCTAAAAGAACTGCCCTTTTCCTCCCCTTCTCTTGCTCCTGATAGCTCATTTGTTTCTTAGGATATGGAAGTTCTATCCCAGGAAATTGTTCGGCTCAGCAAGGAATGTGTGGGGTCCCCAGACCCAGACCTAGAACCTGGAGAAGCCAACTAAAGACCTACAGGCTACACCTATTCCCATCCCCTTCCAGAATGCCACTCTCTCCCTTGGGCTGTGGTGGGAAGATATGGAGGCTGTCACCAAATGTCATAGTTTGGGAGATAGACATTAAAGGGGCTAGAGGCCTATCTATGGCTGGTGTTGATGACCCTGATAATGTGGCAAAGGCCGTTGGGGAGAAGGGATCCTGAGGGAAGGGCAGGGAGTTTTTCATCTTGGCTCTGGCTCCCAGGGTCACCTGCCTTCAACTCTGCATGAGCTCTCTCTCCCTCCCAGAGACCAAATCTTTTTTCATTTTATTTTATTTTTTAATTTATATCTGGAAGCCTGGCTACTCTGCATTTGGGCCCGGGGATGTTGGGTGGGGGTGCAGTCCATGCTCAATGTTCTAGCAATGTGTGTATGTGTGTGAGTGTGTGTGTGTAAAGGCTATGCAGCCAAAATACCATCTGGCCAGACGGGCCCACCCACTGAGTGTCTGGTCTCATTCTTTTCTATCAAGAGGGATGTGCTGGGAGGCGGGGGGTGGTCACTGCACTGGAATTGGGAAGGTGACCTCTGGTTGTTGCCTTTCTTCTACCCTCACCTCACCTGTTTCCTGACAGAATCTACTCTCTCAAAGAGTAGAACAGAAATATCTACAGATATGTGGGTGGGTGGATGTGTATAAAATTGAGGGTGTAGATGAATGAGCAGATGGAAGGGTGGGTAAGTGGTTAGATGGGCTGAGGAATAAGTGGTTGTACAGCTGGAAAATAAATGCATAGGTAGATGGATGAAATATCTACAGATATGTGGGTGGGTGGATGTGTATAAAATTGAGGGTGTAAATGAATGAGCAGATGGAAGGGTGGGTAAGTGGTTAGATGGGCTGAGGAATAAGTGGTTGTACAGCTGGAAAATAAATGCATAGGTAGATGGATGCGTAGCTGGATGAATAAATGAGCAGATGAATCAGTAATTGGCTAGAGTATGGAGAAATGGAGATATAAATGGACAGATGGATATTTAGAGGGGTGGACAAATGGATAAGTGCCTGAATTAACTATATGGGTAGATGTATGGACTTATGGATAGGTTGGAAGTAAACTGAAAATGTCTAGAGAGGAATTATGGCTGTATAAGTGAACCAAGGGGGGGGTAAAGTCAGATGCATACATGATAGTTGAAGCTATGGAGTGGTTGGGAGATGGAGGGTCGATACATACGGATAGGGTGGCAAAGGGTCAGAAGATGAGTGGGTGGGTGACTAAATAGACAGGTGGGTATTTAGAGGGATTGGTAGAAGCCTTGGTTATGTGGGTAGAAGGATGGGTGCATGAAAGAATGGATTATGGAAAGCAAGCAAGTGAATAACACGTATGCATAAATGGCTCAAAAGGCTAGGCAGTTCTATCTTACTGCACCATCGTCACACGTTTACTTAAGACTAGGCATTCTGCCAGGCCTTACCTGTGCCAACCACATATCACTTCAGTTAATGCACTAAAGGACACTATCAAATTGGGATAAGCCTATGTGACAACTGGGGAAACAAGTCACCTGATCAAGGGCACAGTAAGTCTGGCAAAACTGGGATTAGAACTCAGAGACTTATCCCAGAGGCAACCAGTACTCAGAAGCAGACCCCACTATGGAGAAGTGTGACTTAAGGGCATTGGATGGAGACAGATGAGAAGCCTGCTCTTTTTGGTAAGGGGCCTGCTGGTAGGGGATGGTATCTGGATTGACCCCATCTGCATTCCCCTTGGCCCTCATTTTGTATCCCAAAGTGGGAAATGTATACTGGAGCCCCTCAAGGAAAGTCTGGCTTAGAAGTTGGTCTCTGACCTATGCCCTCCTTCCAGAGTAGACTTGGGAGGCTTGGTCAGCTAAAGAAGCGTCCCCACCAGTGCCTCCTTCCCCGACATCTCCCCGCCCTGCCACAGCCTGGGGGCAGGGAGGGGACACAACACTGCATCATTCCGTGGCACTCCGCTCTGGGGCCATTAACAGACGCCTCCCCATCGATTGGTTCTGCTAAGTGCTGCTGATTCAGACGGGTGGGGGTGAGGGCCCCTGGGGGCAGTGGGGGTAAGAGCTGGGCAGAAAGAAGGGGGAGTCCAGGAAGTAGGAGGTGGGGAGAACTGGCAAAGTTCCCTGCCACCCCCATTTTCCAGATGACGCGACTGAGGCCCAACCAGCTTTGTAAGGAGGCGGAGTTTCCCCAGGGTCCCTCTCAAGCTGTCCTAGGGGAGGGGGCTCTGGGAACCACGTGGCCCCTCCCTGCCTCTCACTTCATCTCCCGACAAGCTCCAGAGGGGCGGGGAGAGAACAGTGAAGGAGGAGGAGGAACTCGGGCAGCTCTGCAGAAGGGGCCAAGAGCTCCGGTGTTTGGTACCCCCAGCCTCAACGCTGTTGTTGCTGCAGCGAGGACACAGGTGAGGTCAGCCCTGTGCAGAGTGGGAGGAGACCATCAATATCTCCGTCTTTATCTTTTCCTGGTCCCGTCCCCATTCCATAATCCATCCTTGAACAGTCTCCAGGGGTCCCCCTGGACCTTGTCCTTCTAGAGCCTGCTTCCGAGGACCCAGCCTCCTCCCCCTATCTCCTACCCTGCTCCCGCTTGTACCACCTTTCCCTCCTAGGCCTGGCTGTGGCTGCTCTCCTCCTCCTCCTCCTGCTGCTGTTGCTGCTGCTGTTTCCACTGCTGCTACTGCTGTTGCTGGGCACATGCCACCAGCTCTTCGGGGTGTGTTTTCCTCAGACCTGCCCACAACGGTGGGACCAAGCCTTCTCCTGGTCTCCGCTTCCAGCTTCCCGCAAGGATTCTGCAGCCCCTCTTCCAGAAGACACACCCAACTTTCTTCCAGTACCCCGCCCCCTCTCCAACCTATTTTGAGGGAATCCCCTTCCTCTTAGCACAGTGTAAGAGTCTGAGTTTCCCTTGAGTGTTTAGGGGGCTATAGCCAACTTTGGCACAGTTAAGTATCGGCCCTTTGGGATTCCCCAGACCTCCCTCTTTCTCACACAGAGCTCTTCAGATATGGACCAGGCTTCCTAAGCCCATCCAGGTAACCTCTTTGCCAAATATCTCCTAGCCTCTTAAAAAGTAATCCAGTCCCATATACCACTTTAGCTATCCCCTTTCTCAGTCCTCATTAGTGGGCCTTCACCTCTTCTACCTTCTCTTGTAGATTGTAGAAAACATTCTCCAGGCTATCCTTGGCAGCGCTAGTCACTCCTGAGGTACATTTTAGCATCTCTACAACCTCCTGGCTTTTTAGCTATCCACCATTGAGATGCTCCAGTCCCCTTTCCTGATCTACAGGGGGGATCCAACCCGGGGATATTTTCCTGTAAGTCCTCTGGGTGTGGACAGCCCTTTGGCCTCTTTTAAACAGCTCTGGTCCCATCTCCGTCTCTCTGAGTGCTCCTATTTGTCTCCTCTCCAACCCAACTGAGGGATTATAGGCTCTCCTTTACTGGAAACTCTTGAGCGTGAACAACTCCCAACCTATTTCTTGGTCCCTCTGAACACCCTCAGACATCTCACAAGAATGTGTTGACTCCTCTAGAATCATCTCAGTCTTTCTAGACCAGAGGATCCTTCTTGGTTCCTATAGCACTTCTACCCCTTCTCAGTTCCTTAGAAAAAATCCCAAATACCCACCAAGGTCCTGTCTGTGTCTCTAGTTCCTTCTCCTGCTTCCTCTTGGTCTCTCTAAACATACACTCATCACACACACACACACACACACACACACACACACACACACACACACACACACACACACTGGTTTCCCTTATCTGGGTAGCCCAAGGTCTCTCCAAGCCTCCACCATCCTGGAGATAGCCACATTCTCCTAAACACCACACCCCCCAACTCTCCGTGGGCCTGGGGAGCTGCAGGATGGCGGCAGGTGTGGCCACATGGCTACCATTTGCAAGGGCCGCAGCAGTGGGCTGGCTACCCTTAGCCCAGCAGCCCCTACCCCCTGCACCGGAGGTGAAGGCATCCCGAGGGGATGAGGTTCTGGTGGTGAATGTGAGTGGTCGACGTTTTGAGACCTGGAAAAACACGCTGGATCGCTACCCAGACACATTGCTCGGCAGCTCAGAGAAGGAATTCTTCTATGATGCCGAATCAGGCGAGTACTTCTTTGATCGTGACCCAGACATGTTTCGACACGTGCTGAACTTCTATCGCACAGGCCGGCTGCACTGTCCCAGGCAGGAGTGCATCCAGGCCTTTGACGAGGAACTGGCCTTCTATGGCTTAGTCCCAGAACTTGTGGGTGACTGCTGTCTTGAAGAGTACAGGGACCGCAAGAAGGAAAATGCAGAACGCCTGGCAGAAGATGAGGAGGCAGAGCAGGCTGGGGAAGGTCCAGCCCTTCCGTCAGGCAGCTCCCTGCGACAGCGACTCTGGAGGGCCTTTGAAAACCCACACACAAGCACTGCAGCACTCGTTTTCTATTACGTGACTGGTTTTTTCATAGCTGTGTCAGTCATTGCTAATGTAGTGGAGACCATCCCATGCCGTAGCCCTGCACTGCGGCCGACTACGGAGCAGCCCTGTGGCGAACGCTTCCCGGTGGCCTTTTTCTGTATGGACACAGCTTGTGTCCTCATATTCACCGGGGAATACCTTCTGCGGCTCTTTGCCGCTCCCAGCCGCTGCCGCTTCCTGCGCAGCGTGATGAGCCTCATCGATGTGGTGGCCATCTTGCCCTACTACATCGGGCTTTTTGTGCCCAAGAATGATGATGTCTCTGGTGCCTTTGTCACCCTACGTGTGTTCCGGGTCTTCCGAATCTTCAAGTTCTCCAGGCACTCGCAGGGCTTGAGGATTCTGGGTTACACCCTCAAGAGCTGTGCCTCGGAGCTGGGCTTTCTTCTCTTCTCCCTCACCATGGCTATCATCATCTTTGCCACTGTCATGTTCTATGCTGAGAAAGGAACAAGCAAGACTAACTTTACAAGCATCCCTGCTGCCTTCTGGTATACCATTGTCACCATGACCACACTTGGGTAAGTATAGACTTTGAATCGGGAGCCTTTCTGAAACATTAGGAAGGTTAGAACATGATCTCTATGCCTCTATGGTGTTGAGTATGAAACTCAGAATCTCACATGGAGGCTTCACACATGCAAAATACATGCTCTGCCTCTCTCTGACACCCCCCCCCCCGCCTTTTGAGACAAGTTTGTTGTACTGTGTATAGCCCAGGCTAGGTTCAAACACATTATCTTTCTGCCTCTACTTCCCCAGTACTGGGATTACAGATATACATCAGCATGCTTGGCCCCTTTACCTCCTTTTGAGCTCCAGTTTGTTAATCTGTACAAATTCAGAGAGCTGGGACTAGAGAAATGGCTCACTAGTTAAGAGTATAATACTGCTGCAGAGGATCAAAGTTTGGTTCCCAGCACCCAGGTTGGATGGCTCACAACTGCTTGTAATTTTAGTTCCAGAGGATCTGATGCCTTTGGCCTCCTGGGCATTTGCACACTTGTGCACACACCTGCACACAGATGTACAATATATATAATTAAAAATAATAAGAATATTTTTGTGTTTTTTTGAGATAGAATTTCACTATGTAACCTTGGCTGGCTTAGGACTTGTTAAGTAGACCAGGTTGGCCTTGAACTCTTAGAAATCTGCCTGTCTCTACTTCCAAAGTGCTGGGATTAAAGGTATGTGCCCCTATTCCTCTTAGAATAAAATCTAAATTAAATCTCTTAAAATAAAATTTAGGACCTATGAAATGGCTCACTGGTTAAGAGCACTGGCTGCTCTTGCAGAGGACCCAGGTTTGGTTCCCAGCACCCACATGGCAACTAACAACTATCTGAAATTGCAGTTTCAGAGGATTCAATGCCATCTTCTGGCCTCCTTGGGTACTGAATACATGTGGTGCACAAATGTACACGCAGGCAAAACACAGGTATAAAGTAAAATAAATTAGCATAAAAAATAAAATTTAGCTTGGTTGATGGGGCACACCTTTAATCCCACCATCCTAGAAGCAGAGGCAGATGGATCTCTGCGAGTTCAAGGCTAACCTGGTCTACATAGTGAGTTACAGGCCAGCAAGAGCTACACAGCAAGACCTTGTCTAAAAAACTTAGAGAATCCAGGTGTGATGGCTTTTTGTTTTCTAGGCAGGGTTCCTCTGGGTAGCCTTGGCTCTCCTGGACTGGCTTTGTAGACCTGCCTGACCTTGAACTCACAGTAATCCACCTGCCTCTGCCTTCCAGTGATAACATGTCTTTAATCTCATCATTTAAGAGGCAGAGGCTGGCAGAGCTCTGTCAATTTGAGGCCATCCTGGACTACATAGCCCAGTATGGGAGTTCCAGCCCAATGAGGGTACATAGCATGACCCTATCTTTAAAAATATGTAGAGATTCATGCTTAAAATTTGTTTCTTTCTCTTTTCTTTCTTTCTTTTTTTTTTTTGAGACAGGGTTTCTCTGTGTATATAGTCTTGGCCTTGGCTGTCCTTGGGTTCACTTTGTAGACCAGGTTGGCTTCAAACTTACAGAAATCCATCTGCCTCTGCCTCCCCGAGTGCTGGGATTACAGGCATGCGGGTACCTGGTACACTTAAATTTTCTAATCCCTCTCACCTCTAGCATACCTTAACTTTTCTGGGTTAGATTTCAAGAATTGTCTTTGTTGTGCTCTCTCTTTATACTTTTTCAGGGTTCTTCTCTTTGAGACAGTGTTACACTATGTAGTCTGGACTCACTGTATAGTCCAAGGTGGTCTTAGACTCAAAAGCAACCTTCCTTACCTCAGCCTCCTAACTACTTGAATTATGGGCATGATGTTTATCAGTTTCCCTCTTTGTAAGGGGGGAAATGATCACTTTAAGAGAATTCAGTGATACCATGTGAGATCTCTGAATGCTCTTGACACAGGATACATAGGTACTGGCTTCCTTTTGTACATTTTGATGATTCATGACATATCTCTCAACCTTCTAGAGTTGTCTGTTGTGTGGGCACTGCCTCTGGTACTTTGTGAGTCCCTGATGTTTTCCAGAAGATATTTTCAGCATTTCTTTTTTTTTGAGAGAGAGAGAGTTTTTTGATTTTTGTTTTTTAGATTTTATTTATTGTTTATATAGTATTCTGCCTGAATGTGTGCCTACACACCAGAAGATGGTACCAGATCTCATTTTAGATGGTTATGAGCCACCAAAAATGGTTGCTGGTAATTGAACTCGGGACCTTTGAAAAAACAGCCAGTGCTCTTAACCTCTGAGCCATCTCTCTATCCCCAAAGATAGATTCTTACTAAGATGGCCTTGAACTTACCATCCTCCTCCCTCAGCTTTCTGAGTGCTGAAACTCTAGGCCTATGGCACCCACCTGGTTATACCTGAGAGGAAACAGTTGAGAGAGATGCAGAAATGGAATCACCAAGTTCTTGATGCTCTTTTCTTTTCTTTTTTAAAAAATTTATCTTTACATTTATTCTGTTTATAAAAATTTAATCCACTCAGTCACATTTTGTATTTTATTAGACAGTTAGGCTACAGTGGCAGAATGGAATGATTACAGCAGAGGACACACGCTCTGAAAAATATTTCTGTACTCTTACAGAAGAAAAAGTTTCCTGATTCCTGGTAACAAAGTTTATCTGCTCCTGCTGAATAAAAGATGCCTCTTGTTCTTCTGTGTGAGCTACCTATTAAACACACAATAATATTCCAAGACATTGACCTTTGTTTTACTTTTATTCTATACAATCTATCAAGAAAATAATCATTTATCAAATCTATTGTTATTGTTCTCATATAGGACAAAAAAGTAGTAAGCTCTCACAATCACTTTTTTCTATTTTTTATATTAAAATTTCTATTTTTTTATATTAGTTACAGTTTATTAACTTTGTATCCCAGCTGTAAAAGGTGTCTGGAGAGACAGCTGCGGGTGCTGGGAGATGCTTTCTTCTTGTTGGAGAAGGAATATTATTGGGGATTGAACCCAAAGTCTCACCACAGTGTCCACAGGCTCTGCTCCAGCTCTCATAGTGTTTTCTTTTGGGGCAGAATCTCAATTTGTTCACCAAGCTGGCCTTACATTTATAGTATACCCTTTTTTTTGCCTTTCTCTTTCAAATGCTGAGAGTATAGGCTTGTGCCACAAGCTGCAGGTTCCTCTTTGTCTCTTTCTTCATAGTGTGTGTGCTTTGTATATATTTTAAAATTATTATTGTATATGTGTATGGTGTCTGAGTGTCAATTTGTGCCTGTAACAGCATGCATAGGGAGGTTAGAGGACAACTTGGAAGAGTTGGTTCTCTCCTTCTACCTTTACCTGGATTCCAAGGATTTAATTCAGGTCATCAATCTTGCATGGCAAGCTCTTTGCCGCTGGGACATCTTGTTGTCCCTTGTCATGTGCATTTCTTACACAAGCTCTCACTGTGTAGCTCTGACTGTCCTAGAACTTGCTACTTAGACCATGCTGGTCTTGAACTCACAGAGATCCACATGCCTCTGCCTAAGTGCTTGGATTAAAGGTGTGGTCCACCACATACTCACTGAGCCAGAAGCACATCCATTCATCTCCTTTAGCTGATCAGTGAGCTTCACAGCTTACACCTATCTCTGCCCTCCACGGCTGGGATTATAGGCACATGCTACTGGTTCAGCTTTTTACATGGATTCTGGAGATTCAAACTCAGGTACTCATGCTTGCATCCACAGTAGGTGTTTTACTGACTGAGCCATCTCCCCATCCCCTTACAGTGTTTTTAAAGACATTGTGCTGTGATGCTTGTCTAAATTTCCATCACTAGAATTAGGTAGACTGTTGCTATTCTGTATCCGTAGAATGAATGGCTGAATTTGTTCAGTGCCTTAGTAGAAGTACGAAAGTTTCTAAGAAGTAGAGATTAATTCTGGTCAGAAGTTCATGATTGGATCAAATCAATAACTTATTGAGTGCTAGCAGTGAGTTGGCAGTAGATAGCTCAATACCTTTTGCCATGTACAGTCCTCAGAACAACTGTGACAGTAGGTGCTCCTGCCTCAGAAGTGTGACATAGTCTGAGGTGACTTACTACATAGCTAGCAATGGACAAGTTACAGAAGTTGTGGAGCAGAGTCCTTAGAATGCTTAGATCAAATGAAAAGGCCGGAAGCAAAGCTCAACTGATGGAGTGCTTGCCTAGCATCCATTGAGTTCTGAGTTCAATCTTCAGCTCTACACAATGGAGCAGGGTTGTAGGTGCATAAAATTCCTGTACCTGGGAGGTGGAAACAAGAGGATCAGAAGTTCAAGGTCATCCTCAGATACATGGTAATAGTAAATTTGAGGTTTGCCTGGGATGCATGAGACCCTGTCTCACCAAAGTAAAACACTAGCAACAGCACTACAACTCACAGGGATAAGAAACCGCCATTTTAGGGTACAATCTAAGCAAAAGCCTAGAAGGTGAAGATTGCAGGGGCTGAATTTCTCAAAGGAGTTTGAAATGGTCTTGTGGTTAGAAGAAAAAAGTGTGCTTTACGTTCGTGGGCAAATCAACTATGGTGATGAACTTTGTTTCCCTCCTTTGAGAAACAAGCCAGTAGTCGGTTCTGTTTCATCTCTGTGGGAGAGGGGTGGCTTGGAAAAGGCAGGGTAGTTTTGAGGCTTCTTATGCTTTATAGGAGGACACTTTCAAGGCTTCTTCTGGGGGGAATCAAAAGGGGTCCTTCCTAGAGAATAAAGAGAAGCCAGCAAAATCAATAGAATACTCTTGGAATACAGAGCCTCTCATGTGACCTGTAGTGTTGGGACTCCCCCAGGAGCCTATATTTATTCCTTGTTTTTCTTTCTGCGTGGTATTAGATGTCCAGCTGATAGTGGTGCCCAGTGTGTAGCTTAGATGGGGACAGCAGATGTAGAAACTGAGGGCTGCCCCATCTCTCACTTGAACCCTAAGCTGGGGGCCAGAGAGGTCATTTTCCACATTTTATCTTTTGTTTTGAAGACAGAAGACAGGGTTTTTCTGTGTAGCCCTCACTGTCTGAGAACTTTCTCTGTAGATCACACTGGCTTCAAACTCGAAGATCCACTTACTTGTGCCTCCGAAGAGCTGGTCTTAAAGGCAGATGCCAGCCGCCATGGCTGGCCATTTTCCACAGTTTGAAGATTTATTTATTTTTCATACTTTTCAAATGATATGTGTAGTGCCTGGTGTATTGTGTGTATTGTGTATGGGAATGTGCATGTGAGTGCAGGTCATGGATTCTTTTCAGAAAAAAGTGTTTGATCCTCTGGAGCTGGAGTCTAATAGTAGTGAGTCTCTAATAGTAGTGAGCTGATTGATATGGGTGCTAAACTTGGGTCCTCTGGAAGTCCTAAAAATGGAGCCATTTCTCTAGCCCCATTCTCCAAACGTTTAAGCGTAAGGAACTGGAGCTGGGGCTAGAGAACTGGCTCCGTGGGTAAGAGCATTTGCTGCTTTGGGGAACTTGGGTTCAGTTTCCAGCACTTCCACGTGGTATGTCACAACTGCCTGTCACTCCAGTTCCAGGGGCTATGACACCCTCTTCTGGCCTCCATGGGCATTTACTGCTCTCACAAAGGACCCAGATTTCCCTTCTAGTGCCCACATGGTGGCTTACAACCACCCTCACTCAACTCCAGTTGCTGTGGATCTGACACCCTCTTTTGACCTATACTCATGCACATGAAATAGCTGAAGGAACGAAGTAGTTAGGAAGGAAGGAAGAAAAATACTGGAGCCTGAAATGAAAAAAGAAAGCGAGAAAGAAAGAAAAAGAAAGGAAGGAAGGAAGAAAAAAAAAAAAAAGCCGGGCATGGTGGTGAATGCCTTTAATCCTAGCAGAGGCAGAGGCAGACGCATCTGTGAGTTTGAGGCCAGCCTGGTCTAAAAAGCAAGTCCAGGACAGCCAAGACTACACAAAGAGAAACCCTGCCTCGAAAACAAAACAAAACAAAACTACAAACAAAAAACAAAAACAATACAGGAAGAAAGAAACTGAAGCTTAGAAGTTCCATGTGTTTAGCCATGTTTGCAGAGCTCATGAGGAGTGGGTGAATGGAGTGAGGGTAGTAAACACCTCTTCTAACCTTGACCTGCTTTCTGTCTTTCCCAGGTATGGAGACATGGTGCCTAGCACCATTGCTGGCAAAATTTTTGGGTCCATCTGCTCACTTAGTGGTGTCTTGGTCATTGCTTTGCCTGTGCCAGTCATTGTGTCCAACTTTAGCCGCATTTACCACCAGAACCAGCGTGCTGACAAGCGCCGTGCACAGCAGGTAACCTCACTTCTCTTATGAGCCCTGGCATTAATTCCATCCTAAGCCTTCCTGCACTTGGGTTCAACTCTCTAATGTTTTGTCTCTTCTGTGTAGAAGGTGCGCTTGGCAAGAATCCGATTGGCAAAGAGCGGTACCACCAATGCCTTCCTGCAGTATAAGCAAAATGGGGGCCTTGAGGTGGGGAGGGGCCTTCATTGGGGTTGAGGGTGAGTGGGGTTGGGGAGGGGGAGGAGTGGAAAGTGCTCATTGCCTGTTTTCTGCTCTGTCTGTTCCAGGACAGTGGCAGTGGGGAGGGACAGGCACTGTGTCTTAGGAGCCATTCTGCTTTTGAGCAGCAGCACCACCATCTGCTGCACTGTCTAGAAAAGACTACGGTGAGGCCAAACAAAATGCTGCCTTGGCAGGAGGGGGGAGGTCTTCCCCTCACTGAGAAATCACATGATACTTGGTTTTGGTTTTTGGTTTTTGGAGACAGAGTTTCTCTGTTTAGAGTTTCTCTTGGCCACAGAGATCTGCCTCCTTGAGTGCTGGGACTATATGCATGGGCCACCATGCTCAGCTACATGAAACTTTTTTTTTTTAAAGAGGCTGTCTTGTGGCAGAGGCAGGTGATCTTTATATCTCTATGAGTTCCAGCCTGGTCTACATAGTGAATTTCAGGCCAGCTAAGGCTATATAGCCCTCACTTTGTGTCAAAAGAGAAGAAAACAAAACAAAACAAAAAGGCTTCTAGGATGAGCAAGGAAAGGGGAGGGAGAGTGAGCTTGTTGAAGTTGTACTCCTTTCTCTGGCTTGGGGTAGCCTGTGACCCTGCTTCCCTCCTGCCTACAGTGTCATGAGTTCACTGATGAGCTGACCTTCAGCGAGGCCCTTGGAGCCCTCTCACTGGGTGGCCGTACCACCCGGAGTACCTCAGTATCTTCCCAGCCAATGGGGTCCAGCAGCCTTCTAGCCTGCTGCCCCAGAAGGGCCAAGCGCCGAGCCATCCGCCTCGCCAACTCCACTGCCTCTGTCAGCCGAGGCAGCATGCAGGAGCTCGACACTCTAGCAGGGCTTCCAAGGAGCCCTGCCCCTCAGAGGTAAGGCCCTAGCTCACCTGTTTGACCCCGGTTGGAAAGTGCAGAATTTGCACCATGGGTTTGAGATTTCAGAACTGGAGGCCTAGCAAGTCAAGCCCAACCCCAAATTCCTCTGCACAAGGAAGGGCCTTGAGTTTGTCTTGGAAACTCTTCATTTTTCAAAAATTTAAGATAGGGTCTTGCTTTGTTTATAGGCCAAGTTGGCCTCAAACTCCTCATAGTTCTGCCTTGGTCATCAAGTACTAGAGTGAATACATTGTACTCTGTTCTTCATTCTTTCAGATACTAAGTATCATTAGTAGCATTTTCCTATAGCCCTAGCTGTTCAGGAAGTTAAGGCAGAAGGAATCACTTGAGCTGAGGATGTCACTCAATGATGAAACATTTGGTTAGTATGCAGGAAGCATTACATCCCACTCCACACCACACACACACACACAGGGGCTTGGGGTTAGGGGTATGGATCTTTGTGTTTCAAAACTTCCATTCTAATAGGAAAAGATAATTGATGAAGAGACAAATACACAGACTACATGTTGGGTCACACATTTGGGTTTTTTCGTTGGTTGATTGGTTGGTTGGTTGGTTAGTTGGTTGGTTGGATGTTCTTTTCAGATTGGGCATGGTGGTGCAGGCCTTTAGTCCCAGCATTCAGTAGGCAGAGGCAACTCAATCTCTGTGAGTTCAAGGTCAGCCTGGCCTACATAGTGAGTTTCAGGCCAGCCAGAGCTATATAGTGAGGCCATGTCTGAAAAAGTAAATAAAGGGGCTGGGTAATGGCTCAGAGGTTAAGACACTTGCTGTTCTTCCAAACATCCTGAGTTCAATTCCCAGCAACCACATGGTGGCTTATAACTATCTATAGTAAGATTTGGTATGCAGGAAAAATGTTGTATAAATAAATCTTTTTTAAAAAGTAGACAGAAACATCTTTTTTATGACTGGGAATGGAGCCTAGGGTCTAACAAATGTTAGTTAAATTCTGTACAACTGAGCTATGTACAGTCAGATGCAGTTTTAGTAGTGTGGTCAAGAAAAGCTTTTCTGGGACTGGAGAGATGGCTCAGTGGCTAAGAGGACTTGTTACTCTTGAAGAGGTCCTGAATTTGGTTCCCAGAACCCATATATGGTGGTCCTCAACCTCCAGTTCCATGGAACCTGATGCCCTCTTCTGACCTTCATAGGCACCGGGCATGCATATGGTGCATACATACATGCCGACAAAGCACATAAAATGAAAGAAAATAATTGCAAAAAAAACTTTTTTAAAGAAATGAAAAGCTTTTCTGAGATGGTTTCTGAGTTCAGGTCTGAAGGAGGCAGGGAAGTAAGCTGTACATGTAACCTCAGGAAGAACTTTTCAGGCAGTTTTCAGTCCATACAAATGCTGTGAGGTATCTTTATATTGGAGGTCTGGCCTGGCAAGTAAACTGCTCTGGGCAGAGGAGAAAGTCAGGGACAAACAAGGTAGACAATCAGAAAGGAATGAGGACTCAGTTTTCTCAGTTTTATTCCTACTGTTGGCCTTTTTTTCCCCTTTTAAGTGGGGTTTCTCTGTGTAGCCCTGGCTGTCCTGGAACTTACTCTGTAGACCAGTCTTGCCTCTGCCTCCCAAGTACTGGGATTAAAGGTGTGTGCCACTACTGCCTGGCTAGTGTAGACTTTTTAATTTTTTGTCTGTTCAGTTTGGTTTTGATATAGGTTATCAATAGGCTGGCCTCAGATTCAGCACCTGCCTCAAAAACAACAAAACAAAATAAAACAAGTGCTTATTGCTCTCGCCAAGCATCTGGGTTCAATTCCCAACACCCACAACCACCCATAACTTTAGTTTTAGGTGATGATATGCACGGTTCTGGTATCCTTGAGCATGTGGTACACAAACAAACATGACAAGTCTCTGGATTCAATCTCCAGCATCACACAAAAATATTTGAGTGAGTGAGTATGTGTGTGGGGGGGGGCGTGTGCTACGTTCAGGTACTTTGTATCAACCCGATGAGGTAAGGAATACTTTTGTTTCCATGTTACAAATAAAAGGGTTTTAGTGTGGTAAAAATGTGATTATGATTTGAGCCTAAGACAAGCTGACTCCAGAATGTGCCTCCTTTGCCAAAATTGAGTATATAGGGAGAGCTTATAGAATACTACAAGGGACCCAGTAGGTGCTTAATTAATGTGAAGATTGGTATGGCAATTATCAAGATGACTTTTTAAGAGTATTCCTTCTTTCCCTTCCCGGTTCACAGCCGCTCAAGCCTCAATGCCAAGCCCCATGACAGCCTTGACCTGAACTGTGACAGCCGGGACTTCGTGGCTGCCATCATCAGTATCCCCACTCCTCCTGCCAATACGCCAGATGAGAGTCAACCTTCCTCCCCTGGTGGTAGCGGTGGAAGTGGTGGTAGAACCAACACTACCCTCAGGAACTCCAGCTTGGGTACCACCTGCCTCCTCCCTGAGACTGTCAAGATCTCTTCCCTGTGAGGAGTGGGCCTGCCCATTCAGAGGGCCTTCTTTATTCTTGGGAACTCCTTTCCAAAGCCATATTTTGGGGAGGCAGCGAGGGGCAGACCTGGGGACCCCTTATGCCCCCTGCCAGGAACTATGCAATGGAGTTTCATGGAATGGCCTATCTGGTAGGGAAGTAGCTAGGGAATGGAAAATTTCCCTCCATCCAGACAGTTTTCCTAGTGGGAGTTGAAACGCTGAGACTCCATAGGCCCCTTGCCTCCTTGCCCCAGCATTCTGGGACTGGCTTATCTCTCCTAGCTGGCCTCTTGCATGCTTCTCCCCTTGAGCCCTCAGAGACAGGTTAAAGCTTTTTGTAGCCTAACATTTGAGAGCAACTCTCTTCTCTTTGGTTGTGCAAGTTTGGGGGGTCAGAGAAGAGAACCCTCAATTCTCCTTTAGCCTCTAGTGGGCAAGGCCTTTGCCCTTCAACAGGCCCAGCAATCCGCAGATTTGGAAGCTTGGAATGCAACCATGAGCTGACTTAATGGCCTGTGGCCTCTGTGGTAACCTATTACCATCCAGCTTTGGCTGAGGGGTCAGGCTGCTTCTCCTAACACAGAGATAGCCCAAACACCACCACCTCCTTCCTTGGCTGCTAGAAGTGAGTTCCTGCCACCTGTCCTCTGCTGGGCTGCCAGCAAATTTTAGCAATTGCAGCTGTTGCCATATCAGTACACAAAGCTTCAGACCAATTTGCTACAGCATATACATCTGTTCTGACCAGATGGGTTACATCTAACACTCTCTTTTCTGGTGTGCTTTGTGGGTTGGTCTGGAGTCTGGACCTGCTGAGATAAGGGACTAGCATCTTACAAGGGCTGGGCTGGGTGTTGATATCATAGGCTGATTTCATATTCTTGGGCAGGAGTCCAGAAGTGTTATGGGCAGATACCTGGGTTGTTCCTGAACCCTGGTTGAACCCTGGTTCTTGATTGCCTCCTTCTCCCCTGTAACTCCTTTCCACATTGTCTTCTCCTCCTTTGTGGGTCACCTTCTGGATCTGTGTGCTCAGACCGAAATCTCTCATTATCTCAGGTTCCCTGTATCCAGCTCTGTCCCTCTGAAGCTGGCAATTGACAAAGATAAAGTTTTCATCAGTCAATAAAACCTAAGAGGAGAGATGTGGACTGAGACTCTACTGACTCTGGATTGACTTCAAGGGCTGGGTTCAACTGAGGGGTTAAGAAGACTCTTTCAACAGTGAAGGGACTGGTGTGGGTACAGGTATGGGAGGTGGATGGCTAGCAATGTATTCTTTTTTTTTTTATTCTCTCGAGACAGGGTTTCTCTATGTAGCCTTGGCTATCCTGGCACTTACTCTGTAGACCAGGCTGGCTTTGAACTCAGAGATCCACCTGCCTCTGCCTCACAAGTGCTGGGATCAAAGGTGTGCGCCACTACCATCCAGTGTGATGTATTCTTGAATATGAGAAATAAAAGAGGGTGGATTGAAGAGTAGGTTTCTGTAGGCCATGAAGCAGACCAGAGGGTACTAAGATTGATGTACCTTGGATATTAATCTGTTCCAGGTCCTTCATTCACAGATGGAGAAGCCAAGATCTAGAGCAGCATGTAGTTAATTTAAGGAGAAACTTAAGCCCATGCTTCCTGATAGCAAGTCCCTATAAATTTAACCTTAATAAAATTATTTCTGAGTCTGGTATATCCCCCTTCATCATGGATATCCCTGCATTCTCTTCTGGATATTGGCTACACCAGCCTTGTATGTGTGTGTGTGACTGGGCTCTGTAGAGAGCACCGAGAAGACAAATCTTGGATACAAATTGATACATTTCAGTCCTTGGGTTACAGAATCACCTTCTTTTATGTCAAGTTGCTAATTTGAAATAGAGACTACTTTTTTTTATTCATCAAATACTTGTTAACTTCCCATTGTGTACTAGCAGTAAGGTACAATGATGAGCAAAGTGGCATTATTATATGTAATGTACAGAGGCAGACAAGCAATTATAATAGTGTGGTAGAACTAATATTGATGAATTATAAAAACAAATAGATAGCAACCGAAGAAGCATATAGTTGGTAACCTAAACTGACCAGTACACAAAGAAAGAGTTGGAGTTCATCGGGAAAGAAGCGGAAATGGGTGGAGGGCTCAATGTGTACAATGATCTGGAGGTTAGGGAGTGGGCTTAAGGCTTTTGGGGAACAGAAAGCAGTTTAGTCTAGATGGAAAGGAGAATGCAAGGCTAAAGGGAGGGATGTAGATAATACAGTTTGCAAAGTTTGGAAGCTGGGAGATGGATTTGGGGTATAAGTGGGAACCACTGAAGATTCGGAAACAGGCATGTCATTAAGCTTGCATTTCAGAAGGATAATTGTGGTTATGGGGGGAAAGTCTCACAAAAAGGAGGATCAGTCAAGGGTTTTTGTGGTAGTCCACTTGGTAGGGGATGTTGGGTTGGCTAGATTGATAGCAGTAGAATTGGAGACTCATGAAATTCCAGAGACAGAATGAGCAGGACTTGGAATTGACAGACAGGTGGAGATGGAGAAGAAGAAGCAGTCAATTTGACTCTTAGGCTTCTTGTTTAGGCAATGACTGGCTGGGGGTGGGTGTCTTTTGCTGTTGAAGGAAACATCAAAGCTATTACTACAGTGCCATGTATATAGTTAAGTATGGGGGGGACAAGCTAAGGCTAGTCGTAGATATTATGAATTCAGTTTTAGATGGGCAGTGCTGAGAAGATAACCAGTAGGGGATGGGATATATGAGTCTGAAGACAACCATAAGATGATTCAGTAGGCATTTGAGAGAAATTGCTGATTACAGAAGTCCCAGTAGATATGAGTCCTTTCTTCCTGTGAAGTCTCAGGAACAGAAAACATTGCTACCCCCCATATTTACCCATACATTACTGATGTCTGTTTTCCCCAAAATATCTTTTGTTGGAGACAGTTCCAACATGTAGTCCTAGCTAATCTTGGAACTCTTTTAAAAATTATTTTATGTGTATAAGGGTTTTTTCTGCATGTATGTATTTTTCATCATATGCATGCCTAGTGCAGGCTGAGGCCAGAACACGGTGTCAGATCCCTGGGACTGGAGTTACAGATGGTTGTGAGCCACCATGTGAGTGCCAGAAACTGAACCTGGGTCCTCTGGAAGAGCAAATACTGTAACTACCCAGGCTTCAGCCCCTGGCTTTTAGGTCTTGATCCTACTGCCTGGGCCTTCAGAGCAATGATAATGCCACACTTTTTTTTCTTCTTCTTAAGACAAGGTTTCCCTGTGTGACCTTGGCTGGACTCAATATGTAGACCAGGCTGGCTTTAAACTCACAGAGATCCACCTGCCTCTGCCTCCCTGATTACAGGAGTGTGCCACCACTGCTCGGCATAACCCCAGTTTTGATATTGCACCTTTTTTTCCCCCCAGAGCTGAGGACTGAACTTAGAACCTTCTCTGCCACTGAGCTAAATCCCCAACCTCTTAATATTGCACTTTTGATAGGCAATCTCAAAAGAGACAATGATTTTCATGAGGTGATATGGTTCATAATGATCCATGTATGCCTAATCTGATGGCTTCCTTATAAGGAATTAAAGTCCGGGATCCTTCTACACTAACATAGGTTCTAATTTATATAGCACTTACTATGTGCCATGCATAGAACCAGACCATTTACTGGCATTAATTTCTAACACATAGAAATTATTGCTAATTTATAGAGAAGTAGAGAGGCTCGAACAGGTAACTGACTTGTTCCAAACACTCAGACATGAAGGGCTAATCTAATTAGCTAGTAGCATCCTAACTCCGTAATGTCAAGGATTTTGACAACACCACTGGAGACACCAGCTGGTTAATAAACATTCTCTTCCTGAATAAACTAAGGGTTTTTCTTTGGGGTAGGGGGAATAAAGACTGTACTGCGCCTGTGCAATAGGCTTGAGGTCAAAGTGAGGGTAAGAGGGTGGCGGTGACAGAGAAGGCGTGTCTTTCCGACACTCACTACCCATATGGCTCATGTCTGTTTGTCTAGCAGTTGGCCTACCTGAAGTGATGGGCAGTACGGTTGAACCAATCACCGCAAGATTACGTTTGTTGCAAGAGTGAAGTAGGGTCTGTCCTTTCGGGTCTGCAGCTGAATGGAACCGGAAGTGACGCCATAGAGGACAGATGCTGTGGGAATGATCTCTTCCAGTGAGTCTGAGTTTCAGATGGAATCCTTGAGAAGCCTACCTTTGTTGTGCACAAGACAAACCATTTTGTTTGTTCACAGTACCGATGCCTGTGGGTCAGAAGCTTGGGGAAGGTAAAGAATAGAATGGAACGAAGAGAAAGGCTGAGAACAAGGCTGCACTTTGAAATTTGAGTCTGAGGACAGAAGAGGGAGCGCTTACCCTTGATTGGCTAGCGGGTGTTGTCAAGCTTTTACACTGCTTCTGCAATTGGTTGGTGTCTACATCTGCGACCGCAGCGATGATTTTGCTCACGTCCTTCCGTACGAGAGGCGGATCTGTGTCTTGTTACGCGTGCGCATAGCTCGGGAGGCCCCACCCTATAGTTCAAGAACCTGCGAAAGGGGCGGGACGAAGAGGTGCTTGTTTTGGTTGTGTTTCCTTTGAAGCCCAGTCCCGGAACAAGATAGCTATAAGCTTGGCTGGACTTGGAGAGAGAAAAGGCTACGACAAATTCGTCTTTGTACCATCCTAGTGGACTTCACATCCGGGATCTCCTCAGGGCGTGACCTGCGTACTGCCTGTGGTTCTCGAACCGGGTACCCAGGCCTCGCTGTACCCATCGTGCTCCGCGCACAACAGTAGCCCCCTCATCCGGGTTCTCTCCCGGCGTTCTTCGCGTCTGGTTTGCTGTGGGGTACTTGGCGGTGCCGCCATGACTATTCTCCCCAAAAAAAAGCCGCCACCTCCCGACGCCGACCCGGCCAACGAACCGCCGCCGCCCGGGCCACTGCCCCCTGCGCCTCGGCGCGGTGGGGGTGTGGGCGTGGGCGGCGGCGGCACGGGCGTGGGTGGAGGAGAGCGCGATCGTGACTCCGGAGTCGTGGGGACCCGTCCCCGGGCTTCACCACCACCTCAGGGCCCGCTACCGGGGCCGCCTGGTGCTCTACATCGTTGGGCACTAGCCGTGCCTCCTGGCGCAGTGGCGGGCCCTCGGCCACAGCAGGCTTCTCCACCTCCTTGTGGGGGCCCTGGTGGCCCCGGCGGCGGTCCTGGTGACGCTCTTGGTGCGGCAACTGCGGGGGTGGGCGCGGCAGGGGTGGTGGTGGGAGTGGGTGGTGCCGTGGGCGTGGGTGGCTGCTGCTCGGGGCCGGGGCACAGCAAGCGGCGGCGTCAAGCTCCCGGCGTTGGCGCAGTTGGCGGGGGCAGTCCGGAGCGCGAAGAGGTCGGAGCAGGCTACAACAGTGAAGATGAATATGAAGCTGCTGCTGCACGAATCGAGGCCATGGATCCTGCCACTGTAGAACAGGTAAGGGCTGGAAGGTGAGGGGCAGGAAGAAACAGCGAGTCAGTCCACCAGACTGAGAACGGACCCAAAGAAATGTTTGAGATTGGTCTAAGAAACCTAGGTCTTGTTGCTGGGCATGACATTCTTTTCTGGTGGTGGAGGCATGATGAAACCCTCATTTCCCTGAAGGGCTTAGTGTTATGAGCCCTAAGTAAGCTAAGATACTTCAAGATGAGATGTGGGAGCTCTCTTGCAGCTCATATTTGTCAGCCCTGGTCCTGAGGTCTCATCTGTATGACTGACTTTGGGAATTCCCCAGGAGTCACAGGTAGGTTGGAGCCCTTCCTAAGAGGAAGATCTCAGGTCTGTCTGAGGGACTTTGGATCAGTGACTTTAGCGCTCTTTTTAAATTAATTAATTAATTTTTAAATGTTAGAACAAGTCTTAGATTTCTTCTCCAAAGAACGTAACTAATGTAATGTCCTCAGAGATAGGGTCTAAGCATACCCAAGAAACGTAAACCAAAGAATCAGACTTTCTTCATGAAGGAAGGGCCCTTCTGTCCATTGCTGAGTTGACAGGTCCGTTTACCAGTCATGCCTGTAGTGTCTTTGGGAGTCCTAAGCCTGTATTTGGAGATCTAGACCTCCTTGTAGAATGGAGGGTTTAGAGTACACCCACATACTCTTTAGATAGTGAATTCCAAAGCATCCCTCCAGCGATGTGAAACTTTTTTTCTGGGCAATAAATCCTGTACCTCTTAGGGACAAATACCAAAGCCAGTACCAAGGTCTAGAGGCTGCGTGTCTCCTTCTGAGTGGCATTAGTTTCTGTTTTCTGTCGGTGGCCTAAGATCTGTGTCCTTGGACATCAGGGATCCTGGGTTTCTCCTCAGAGATGGGTTCTTTGCCTCCACCCCTACCATTCTGTCGGGGACCTGAGCCTTTTGTAAATGAGTGAGACTCAGAACTGTGGGTCCCGGTTGATGTTGATGTAAAGACCTTTTTGCTTTGGACTGGACTTTTCTAGACTGGGCCTGTGGCCTCTTTAGGAGTATGCCACTTTTAGATATTTAAGTCAAGAGTTCTTCAGGACACTTTCCTTCACAGACTGCTGACTGTGCTCATGGGCTTCGTAAATTCCCCTGAAGATATATGTCTTACCAATTGAAACTCACTTCAGGGACTCCACATCCCATTTTTTCCCCTTCAGTGCCTCTGGACTTTTCTAATTCCCAAGACCTAAGTTGTTAGTCTCACAGGAAAAGAACTCTCAAGTCACTAAACACAAATTAAGTTCTTTACAAAAACCTGAGACTCTCAGGAAGAGCTCCATCTCTTTTAGAGAACTCTTACCTATTGACTTTGCAGAGGAAGTCCCAGAGTCCGGCTTGAAAACTATAGGCCCTGTCCAATCCCTGCCTTGGAAACTCCAGCCTTGGAACACGAGCAAAATGGAGACCCAGAGGTGATGTCAGTCAGAGGTCTCCCTCTAAACTTGCCTTCAGGGGCCTGAGACTCTGTTCTGTGAAGGACATGAGGTTTTCCTTAGGAACAGGAGCCCCATACATGGCCAGTAAAGACTGTTTCTCAAAGTAAAAGTTTCTGAAGTTTCTCATCAAGGAACTTAAGGTGTTCTGATAGGACTGAGTCCTGGCACCTTTCAATATCATATCAGTTGTTTGAGGGATTTTTCTGCCCCTTAGGATCTAAGACCTGAATCTTTTGGGGGTTGTCACCTTAGGACAACATAAGTACCCCATTCATAGTCTTTTAGGAACATAAATCTCTTTGGGGGGGGGGCTTTTGCACCTTAGAGATATGGTCAGGATTCAATTTTGAGGAAAATAGTTTGGTCCTCTTTGGGGTGGGGTCTGAAACATCACGAGATCTTTGTCTTGGAGACTGGGGCCTGAGTCCTTACTTAGGTATGCAACTCTCTTCCTACCACACCAGGTGATTCTTTCTCACCAGGGAGAGGACATGAAGTCATCTTCAGTATGGCCAGAGGCTTCTTTCTTTGGACAGAGAACCTGGGTGTTCTGGTATAATACTTCCTTACCCTCAGGTCAAAGCCAAGAAGGTTGTCAGGTCCTGGGACCAGAAGCCTGAGGCATCCCTTGAACTCGTAGATGTTCTGACCATATTTGAGTTGTTGTTTCCTACTTCTAGGGTTCTGGAAATTTCTCTCACATCCCATTTCCTTTTGTCTCAAAATTTTCTATTTTACAGGGGCCAGAGTGTGGTCTCAAATCTACTGTTGTTGTTCCTTTCCTATCATTTCTGACATATATCAAGTCCAGGAGTTACTTTTCTCTCTTTATTTCCTGCAAGACAAGGTTTATCTGTGTAAAAGCCTTGGCTGTCCCGGAACTCACTCTGTAGACCAGACTGGCTTCAAACTCGCAGCCTGCCTCTGCCTCCCAAGTGCCGGGATTAAAGAACTGTGCCACCACTGCCTGGCCAGGTCCAGGAGTTATGAATCTGTGCTTTTTGTAAAGTTTCTTTGCCCCTTACAGAGCTATACATGCCTTGTCCCAGGGAAAAAGAAAGTATGCTGTTCGTGGAAATGCAAAAGGCCACATTCTTATTGCAGTTCTGTTTTTATATTTGTCTTCCTAAGAACTTGGAAGTAAGATCTGATGGACTTATGAAACCTGTTCTTCCCCATGATGGGGGAGGTTTTATGGTCTACTGTGGGGACAGAAGGAAGAAGAAGCTACTCTTATTCTCCCTGTCTCAGCTGCCCCAACTTTGAACCCTTTGAGGATGAGAAGAATGGAGATTGGTCCTGCTATCCCAATCTTGGTCCACAACTATTGCTGAAGATGTTTATAACGTAGAGGCTAGTTTAATACTGACTGAGGGATGATGGTTACTCTGAATGGCAAATCTGGTTCCAGTTCTATGAATATGTACTCCTGTTCTCTTTATGATTCTCTAGGTACCTTGGGTCGGGGTCCTGTGGAAATTATTTCAGAGGGTTCCTTTTTTAGACATGGTCACCTTACTGAGAGTCTATCCACTGAAAACAATGGCTTATAAGCATCCTGAACTAGGAGAACTCTCAGAGATCTTGGAGAAAGGGGCATGAGTGCTGAGATAGTGGAAGATGCTAGGCTTAGCAGTGCAGTCAGTGTGTCTGGATTCTACCTCTCTGTCACATTTTGCAGAATGAACTAGTATAGCTTCTGCTCTCTGTTCCTCACTTTCCTTACTCTCTTAATAACTGACGAGTTGTCAGTTAGCTTTGTTCCTTAGGGATTTCAAAGCTCCCTATACCTAAGGTTGATAGTGAATAGTGGGTATCTTTTGAAGAGGAACTGGGTTCTGTCTCTTTCTTCTGTGCATCTTTCCCAGCCATAGAGGATTGATGGGCCGGACAAAGCCTGTTGCATAGAAGGTTTAAGAATGACGGGCGGCAGTATTGTGCCCAGCTATTAAGATCTATGGTTATGTATGCAAAGAATTTGGGATTTGGAACTGGCCAGGCTGGAATTCAAACTTCAGTATTAACTGTTGAACTGTTTTATGATTGTAGAGTTCTCATTTTAGGGCAAAACTTCATGAGGGTTATATTAGAGTGTAAATATCTAGCTATGCCCACCATGTCTAGTTCTTTTTGTTCAGGATGGGTAATTTGTCCCAGGATCATCTTATTTTCTTCCTAAGAGGCTTTGTCCATCCATAGTAACCATCACTTGGCATCTAGAAGCTTGCACATCTGGAATTGGATGATTGGCTGAAAAGGAAACAGCATATGGTCCCTGCCCTGACAACATGGATCTGAGTACTTTTTCTATAGTAAACCTGTGGTCTTTGGTCTCTTCCTTTTTCTGGGTCTTTGATTTTGATTTTGTTTGTTTAGTTGGTTGTTGTTGTTGTTTTTGAGACAGGGTTCTCTGTGTAGCTCTGGCTGTCCTGGAACTCACTCTGTAGACAATATTGCACTCGGAACTCAGAGATCTGCCTGCCTCTGCCTCCAAGTGCTGGGATTAAAGGTGTGCAGTACCACACCCCATTTGGGTATTGATTTTTCTGCCTGTTAAATGCGTAGTGGTGAAGAGGGTGGCTGGACTCATTGCCTTGAAGAAAGGTGTAATCTTGTCTTTAATTTTTTGTTTAACATTCTTTTTACCCTTTATGGAATTTTATGTGGGATCCTTCATTCTAGGGATGTTTCCTTCTCCTCCTTTTTTTTTTTTTTTTTTTTTTTTTTGAGACAGGGTTACTCTACGTAATAGTCCTGGCTGTCCTGGAACTTACTCCGTAGACCATTCTAAACTCAAACTCAGGTCTGCCAGCCTCTGCCTCCTGAGTGCTGGGATTAAAGGCATGTGCGGTTACTACCTAGTTAGAATGTTACCTTTTAGAAGATGTGCTAAACTGTATCAGCCAATGTTGCACTTCTTTCTTCCTGGGAGATGCTGTAGGTTCTCTGGTGGTTTCATGTTTAACAGTTTCATTGTGATGAAACTAAGTACACAATTATATGGGTATGACGGCTCGCCATATAATCCCATCATTTAGGAGGTTGAGGCAAGCGGATTGCCGAAAATTTTAGGCCAGTGTGGGCTGTATTGTTGAGACTCTCTAAAATAACCAAAATCAAAAGTGTACAATTTGGTGGCTTTCATGGAATTGTACTTCTGTGGTCAGTCAGTTTTGCAATATTTTTTTCAGCATCTTAGAAAGAAGCCTTTATACCTTTTAACACCCTCCATTCCTTCATCCCTTTCCAGCCCCTGGCACCCCACTAATTTGTCTGGATTCAAGTATTCTGAAATAAGTGGAATCACATAATACCGTGGTCCTTTGCTTTTTTTGATTAGCATGTGTTCAGAGCACATGCATGGTATAGCATATATCAGTACTTTATTTGTTTTTATTACCAAATAATAAGATCTTGGGCCCAGAAATAGATTTTTGAGGGTTGGCTCTTGCTTCTTTCTCCTCTGTTATGGTAGGTTTGTGTGGGTCCTTAGAGAAGCAGTATGTCTGTGTTTCTCATTGGAACGATTGCCCGTGTTTATTATCTCTGGAGCAGAGCCAGTGTTCCTGGGTGTTTTGGGTGAGGGGGTGGTGTTGGCTCCAGGCTTCTGGGACAAAGCTGTGAGGCCTAGAATACTAAACACCTCTTGGCCATGGGCTCTGAGAAGACATCTGTCCAATGCTGTTGCCATCCTTCCCTGCACCCTTCCCCCTTTATCGGCAGCTCTTTTACCCGCAGGCTAGGTCAACAACTTCCCAGGCTGAGAGGGAGGATTCTAGGCCCCCACTGCCTTTTAATTCTAGCCTTCTCTCTAGGGAAGTGCATCGTACAGAATGGGAGCCAGGCTGTGTGTTTCATGGCCTCAAAGCCCTAGAGCGCCCATATCAAAGGAGTGCTACAAGGGATATGATAATTTCCTGTGGCTGTGGCGACAAACAACCATGGAATGTTTGGCTTAGAATAACAGATACATTCTGTTTCAGTTTTGGTGGTCAGAAGTTCAAAATGGTTTTCGCTAGGGCCAAAATCAAGGTGGTAGAACCTACTGGAAATCCTCTAGGGGCCTAGGAAGAAAAATCAGCTTCTGGTGGCTGCATCACTCCAATCTCTGCCTCTGTCTTCATGTTGGCTTTCACTATGTGTATGTGTATGGTTTTCTTTTTTGTATAAAATCTTCTGTGTGAAGACAGTTGTATTAGTTACTTTTCTTGTGACAAAAACTACATTTGGAAGGGAAGGGTTTATTATTACTTACAGTTTGAGGGGATACAGTCCATCATGGTGAAGAAGTCTTGTGGCAGAAGTGTAAAGCAGATATTCCCATTATGTCTGCTGTCAGGAAACAGAGAGATGGATGTTGGAACTCAGTTCACTTTCTCCTCTCCTTTTATTCAGTACAGGACTCCAAAAGCCATGGAGTAATGTTGCACTTAAGATGGGTCTTCACTCATGCCTTAATGCTCTTGAAACTCCCTAAAAGGCACATCAAAATGTGTGTTTCCTATTGTTCAAATCCAGTTGAGTTGACAGTGAGGATTAACCATCACAAGTCTACCCATTCTTAACTTGGCAACCAAATCTATTACATTTAAATATTAACATTTTACTCATGGTCCTCAACATCTCATAGCAATCTCAAGGTAGGTAACACATTTAGTTCATCCGTAAGAGTAGTCAAATTCTTAGCAGTTCTAACATTGTTCAGAAATCTAAATTCAAGGCCTGGTGAGGTGGTATACACCATTAATCCCAGTACCTGGGAGGTAGAGGCAGGTAGATCTCTGAGTTCTAGACCAGTCCGGGGTTACATTGTAACACTTAACTGTGAGCCACTGTAACATTAACAAACAAAACATGTTGCATTGTACAATGGCACTGAGCAGACATTCCCATCCCAGAAGACAGGAATGAGGACATTAGCAAAGAAAGATTAAATGAAAACAAGACTGAAAGCCAGCAAGGAAAACACTAAACCCTGCAGCTCATGTCCAACACCTGGGCATTTGATGTCATGATTTGTGTTCGAACAAGCTTGGGTACCTCTCAGCTCTGTTGCTTTGAGCATATATGTAGCCTCTATCCTGAGTCAGCTTCATGAAGTACCTAAAAGAGAGAGTCTCAACCTGTGAGCTGAACCCTTTCACAGAATTACCCAAGACCATCTGAAACACAGTTATTTACATTCTGATTCATAACAGTTGCCAAATTACAGCTATGAAGTAGTAACCAAAGTAATTTTACGGTTGGGGGTCACCACCACATAAGGAATTCTATTAAAGGGTCCCAGCATTAAGGAGGTTGAGAACCCCTGGCCAAAACCTTTCTTTGCCATATGTTTCTGACATCTCCAATACTCTTGAGGTCACCATTGCAAAAGGGCATCACCTTTAGAGCTTCCTAAAACGGTCTCTTAGGGCCTTATTGCAGGGACTCTGACCCTGCTGCACATTCTGTGGTCTCAATAGCTTTCTGAAACCTTGGTGCAAGGCTGTATGGTCACCTTATTGTCGAATTCTGTATGTATGAAAAAAACATGATATGGATAATGTCAGGTGATGCTTCCAGCTCAAGATGTAGCCTGCTGCCCTTAAGCCACAGGTGCCGTGGTCTCTGTGCACCTTTTTGACTGGAAACTGAGGAGAACACTTTTTAAGAGTGTTTTCTGCATTTTACTGTAGAGGCTCTGCTTCCGTAGGCTGGGTTTTTCAGCTGAGCTGTCGCTTTTATTGCCTGGATCCTTTCCTGGGTAGGGTCTTGCCTTCGTGGTAATAATATATATATATATATATATATATATATATATATATATATATATATATATATATATATATATATATAGTTTGGGGGATATTCTTGCTATATTTATTTATTTGTAATATATATATATATATATGAGTGCTCTATCTGCATGTATACCTGATGCCAGGGCATCAGATTCCAGTATAGAAGGCTGTGAGCCACCATGTGGTTGCCAAGGATTGAACTCAGAACCTCTGGAAGACCAGACAGTACTCTTATCTTCTGAGCCATCTCTCCAGCCCCTAGGGTTTTTCTTAATTGCACAAATTTCATTACACTTCTAGCTGCTTTATCTAAATCAGACTGCCTTCATCTTTAAGGCAGTCAAGCTCCATTTCTTGTCAAATTGCATATTTCTGTCTATAAAGCTTTTCATTTTTGAGTTAGGATCCCATGTAGTCCATCTCTATGTTGCTGAGGCTGACTGTGAGTTCCTGATCCTCTTGTCTCTACCTCCAAAGTATTAGGATTAAAAATATAACCACTACAGCCAGTTAAAAGTTAAGCATAGTTGATGGTCTTTTCTTCACCAAACTCTACATTTTCCACATCTTGTATGTTTTGTGTGCTCTCAGTGGATTAACTCAGTAAGTAATAACCACAGTAATAATTATACTAAGGCCTAGAGGTTATACTGACTTGAAATTTTGTACAAGCAACTTAGTCCATTACTTTTGAATTAAGGCCTCATTCTAGTGATCAGGTGGACAGACATGAGCTTGATTATTTTACCAGTCTATAAAACAAATGGCATCTAGTCCTTGTACCTAGCTGAGATCTCCTTAACAAGGACTTTCTTGTTCACATTTCTGTCTGTATTCTGTTATTCTATATTGCTACCAGAATAAACTGTTAAGCCCTACTTTAACATTCTTCTCTGGCCCACAGAAACAATCCATTTCAAATTCTCCAAGCAAACCACGTCCAAATGACAGAAAATTGTGTAATCAGGTATTCCCAGCAGTGACCCCACTTCTGGATACCAACTTTATCACTTTTCTCTTATTGCTGTAACAGAATACTTGATGAAAGCAACTCGAGATATGTATTTGGGGGATACAGTCCTTTGCAGTGGGCAAGGCACGGCAGTGGGCATGTGAGCCAGCTGCTCATGTTGCATCAGGGAAGATGGGAAGAACACTGACGTGCAACTTGCTTCTTCCTTTTCCTGTTTTTATTGAGCCTGAGACCCCCAGCCTATGAGATGGTGTCACCCACATTCAGGTGATTAGTTAGACCTACTTGGAAACTCCCTAAAGGACACATGTATTTCCATGTCCAGTCAAGTTGAAAGAAATTTAGCTCCACTCATGTCATTGCACACTTGTCATTGTCATTGTGTAGGTCCCACCCAATGTTCTAGTGTGACTCCCCCATCTCAAGATTTTCAACATAATCACTTCTGCAAATACCCTTTAAAAAATTTCACGTACAGGTTCTAGGCATTAGGTCTGGTATTTTCAGGTAGACATTATTCAGCCTAGTCCAGATCAGGGAGAGGATGGGAACTCATTAAGAGATCTCCTACTGCAGGGTGCGGTGCCATACACTGGTCTCACCATGCTTTCCACAGACCTGAAGCAGTTGGCTTGATAGCACTCTGGAAAGACAGTTATAGCCAACCATGGTGGTAACTCCAGTACTCTAGAGGCAGGCAGATCTAGAACTGTAGAGGCAGTTTGAGGCCAGCCTGGTCTATATAATGAGTTTGAGGACAGCCAGGGTCATATAGACCTTCTCTCACCCCTCCCCTCCAATCTCCTGGCCAAAGTATTGCCTAATGTCCCACTTACTAGGAAACTTGTATTCCCGTTTCACAGATTGGAATACTGTGGCTCAATGCAGTGTGTTCATTTGGCTTTTATTTGGTGGAGCTGCATTGCAACCTAAATCAATTGGGTTCGCTTCAGCTTTTAAACCTGTAGATTGCAGGGTCCTGTCTCAGTTCCTGGGATTTGATACCATGGTGTCAAAGAGTTTTGTCCAGTCCTTTTACAAAGGCTTAGAGTGTGGCTGAGACTCTACTCCAGGCTTGACCTTGAACTTGTAAAGTTCAGGGCAGAGCCTTGATCTTTTTGTATCAGGAAACTAATACAGAATAAAACTGTAGATTCCTGGACTGTTCTCCAGCCTTTCAGCACTTCCCAAAGTGGGAGAGGGAGAGAGAGGAAGAAGCTAGAGCCCTAGCTTTTCAAACTGGGATGCCATGGCCAGTAGATATTTAGTGACCCATCCTCTAGATGCAGTTAGATGCTACTCAGTTACCGTAGGACCCACACCCTATTTGTGTAAAAGGTCTGTTTATTCAGACTTTATTTTTAGGACAAGCCAGAATGTCCCGAGGACTTGCTGCCAGGTATGTGCCCCTGCTCATGGCACATTGTGTGTTGCTTCTGTACTGCTAGGCTTTGCTAGCACCCAAACTGCAGCTCCTTTCTGCCTTTGTAGAATGGGAATGATGCTTCCTGCCACTTGGTTTGCGGTGAGGACTTAAAATGAGGTCACTTTTCTATCTGGCACCCGGCATCAGACATCCCTAGTTCTGAACTTATCCATCCTTAGCTGCCTAGTCTTCCTTGTATCTTTGTTCTACCGTACACATTGCCAGGCCCTGAGCATCTCTGGTACTTAGTGACAGAAATGACTTTGTTTCTCATTCGGTTCTAGAATAAGTGTTGGTGTCTTAATCCTTTGCTCAGGTGCCAGCCTTAATGTCAGAGTAAGCTCTCTTCCTGATTCACAAAAGCCAGGGAACATTTATCTGTTTTGCAGCACCCCCACCCCCGTCCTTATTTTATATGCTCACTGCCTATTTCTGCACCCTTCCTCTAGAAGTTTATCAGGGTAGAGACCACGTGTGATTGATTTTGCTGTCTTCATTGTCCAACCCAGGATGACTCATTTTGGGAGATGATCAGTTAGGAGCCCCCCTTTCTCTTCTCATCCCTTCTATGTTCCTCCTATCCATGGGAGAATGCTGTTCTCTCTTAACTTTCCCTTTTGTCAGGTGTGTGATTATAGTTAAAAGTTTCATTTTAGACACCCCCTTGATGGGCTAGGCCTTGTGGTTCTGGGAGATGGCTGATGGTGTGGGCAAGGATGAACTTGGAGTAAGTAGCTGGTGTGCTGGTATACAGCCTCCAGGGCAGGAGGAAGCACCTGTGCTGCTGGAAGCTTGTGTTTGTGCTGCCCGGAGAAGCACCTTAAAGGCTTACAGGTATGTTTATCATCTCTGCAACCTAAGCCACACCTTCTTGGTGTGGTGGGCCCTGAGGGTTGGGCTGGCTAAGTTTTCCCATGTCCCTCTTGAAACTTTAGCCACTCACCTACGACTTTCTGAGGGTATCACCATTGAATCTCCTTTTTTTTTTTTTTTTTTGTGATGTTGGGAGCTGCTCTTTTCTCTGCCTCTGGAGTTCTGGGTTTAAAGGTATGCACTACCACACCTGGCTTGTACATCTGTGTATGCCTGCCTTTTATGTTTAGTGACCACCTCATCAGTATATGGTATTAGAGAGCCTCTTTAGGTCCTGACTGAATTCCTGAGCTCTTTGCAGATGTGTCAAGTAGACGAAATCCTTCCCATTTTTGTAACTGGTATGTGGTGAGTTTAGGCTGCTTACCTACAACCAGGAAACAAATGCAGTAATAGAGCTAGCTAGCTGGGTTGAAAACCAAGGATTTAGACCTCCAGACACTATGCCCACTGCTAGAGATCTCTCATGGTTTTCCAAGGACATGGGTTTTACTCATTTCCTTTAGTGGGGTACAAAAGTGACTATCTTTAGCCGGGAGCCTGTAAGTTCCTAGGTAGGGTAATGTCCCCTAGGAACAGTCTTCCTGTTTTGTGGTATACAGCCTCGTTGCTGGGTCAAGCTGTCTGCTTCTGGCAGCCAGTAGAGGGCGAAAGGGGCCTGAGAAAGATCTGCTTCTGCTTCGTTTTGAAACGGAAATGTCTTAAACTGTCAAGGTCGTTATTATTCTTTTTATTTTAATCTGGAAGTATGAGTTCATATAGGTTCACTCAACCAACCTTTTGGAATCAAATACGATTTGAAATTTAGAAACTGCTCAGCATTGAAAAGTTCCCCGGTGTTTCTACTTTGTATTATATAACGCTTTAGCTGAGGCTGGAGTGGCACCTCGTGATCAAGTGCCTAAATGTTCCTGCATGAAAATGTTTGAGTCTTCATTTTCAAGTAGTGTATTTTGATATGTTCTGTTCAGGTTATGATGGGACATGAATTAGATTAAGACTTTGGGTATTCTGTATTTTTTTTCAAGTTTCTTAATGTTCAGAACGTTTAGGGATTTAGAATTTTAGATAAAGAATTGTATGTCTTTGTTGGGAAAGAAGGTTAAGAAAAATCTGTAGCTGTTGTGCTATATATATGTTTGCATACATATGTAGAGACTTGTTTAAATATATAAATGTATTTGAAATATTTATTCATTTTATATATGAGTGTTCTATCTTCACACACCGGAAGAGGGCATCAGATCCTATTACAGGTAGTCATAAGCCACCATGTGGTTGCTGGGAATTGAACTTGAGACCTGGAAGAGCAGTCAATGCTCTTAACTGCTGAGCCATTTCTCCAGCCACCCCCTTTTTTCTTTCTTTCTCTTTCTTTCCTTCCTTCCTTCCTTCTTTCTTTTTTCCAAAACAGGGTTTCCTAGTGTAGCTTTGGCTGTCCTGAAACTCACTTTGTAGATCAGGCTGGCCCTGAACTCAGTGGTCCACCTGCCTCTGCCTCTCTGAGTGCTGGGATTAAAGCATGGGCCACCACACCCAGCGGTGTTTGGACATCCTTAAGATCATACTTGGCTCATTTTCCATCTTACACAATATATCTTAAAATTTCCCAGATGTATATAGGATCAAGATCTGGGCTCTAGCCAGTTACTCTCTTCAGCATCTTCCTTTGATAGAGAACGCATTTTCCATTTAGGCATTTACACGGTCTAGGCCTCTGGCTGCCTTGAGAGTTGGGATCTGAAAGCAGATTAAGTTACTGTTTTCAGGGATCTGGTGCCTCTCTGGGATTAAGTCTTGTTCTGGTCCATTGACGGGAGTCTCCCGCTTTGTAGCCAGAGTAGTTAAGGGCTGTGAATTTCCTAGAATCCTTTTGGCCAATCACCTGGTCCTCCCAGGAACTTGAGGGCAGGACCCGGGGGAGGGGGTACAGGCTTCCCTGTTGCTGATCCCTGCACTCTTTCCTCCAGCAGGAACACTGGTTTGAAAAGGCCTTACGGGACAAGAAAGGCTTCATCATCAAGCAGATGAAGGAGGATGGTGCCTGTCTATTCCGGGCTGTAGGTGAGTCTCTCTGCATTGGTTATGAGAGTTAAAGGGCTAAAGGCTTCTGAGCTGTGTCCCAGTAGTTAGTAGTAGCTCTTGAGACAGGATTGATGCAGAGGTTGATCTTTTTTTTTTTTTTTTTTTTTAGGATATCTAGGTATGGACCTTCACAAAAAGTATGTGGTAGTCAGGATTTTGTATATGGGTTAACCATATCAAATTGTCACTTTTGGTATGTAAGAGTTTTTACCCAGAGTTTTCTCTGTTGTGATGTATTGGAGAAGATCTCTAGTTCATGCCTGTGTGTGTGCCTATGTATGTGAAAAGGGGTTGGTGAAACACACCTTTAATTCAAGCATTCAGGAGGCAGAAACAGGTTGGTTCTCTAGAGTTCATGGACAGCCGGCCTACATAGCAGGTTCCATGACAACCAAGGCTATATTTGTCTTGTCCTAAAACAAACAAACAAAGAAACAAACTAAAACCCTAGATTTTTACAAGTTTCTATATTAGGGTTTTTAAAAGTTTGTTTGTTTTGTTTTGTTTTTTGTTTTTGCTTGGGTAAAAGTGGAGAAAATAGTGAATCCTTTTAGACTCTAATCTAGCTTCAAAAAAAGTAATTAACACATGGATAGCCTTACTTTATAAACCACCCTGCCCATACTTTATCACTCCTGAAAGGATATTTTTATAGTACAAATTTTGACCCTGGATCATTTCTTTCATAAACATTTCTGTAGGTTTCTTTAAGTAAAGTGCTTTTGTCATACCTAGCAAAATTAGTTTCTTTTCTGAGAAAGTCTCATTCTCTAGCCCAGGCTAGCCTGGGACTTGGAATAATCCTGCTTCAGCCTCCTAAGAGCTGAAATTATAAGTGTCAGCAAGTATGCACAACAAAGAATTAGTAAAAATTAGTACTAGCTGGTCTGGAACTTTCTGTATAAACCAGGTTGGCTTCATACTCTCAGAGATCCATCTGCCTCTGTCTCCTGAGTGCTGGGATTAAAGGTGTGTGTTATCGTGCCATGCTAGAATTAGTAATTTCTTTTTTTTTTAATTAGTAATTTCTTAATACTGTCTATTAAGCCTAAGCTACATCTTCAAGTCCCTTGTGGCTATGAATCTTTGACCAAACAAGTAGTTGTGAAATCCCATACTGATGTGAAAGAAGACAAGAGTGTAGCCTGTTCTCCTCCCATACCAGTGGTTCTGCTGTCTTCCAAAGAAAATTGTTCCCTGACATCTTTGAGCTGGGAGTCAGATCATCTGGCTTTCGGTGCTGGCCCCAGTTTATAACTGCTATGTGGCTCTTGGGCTATTCGTCATCTGTGAAATGGTGGTGTTCCCCGGGTTCCATTATTCTTTCTAGGTTTGTTCTTAGTTTCTCGGTGATCCCCATGTCTGTTATAAGCTGGATTGGTTCAGGTAGCACTCTTAAGTAAGTGACTGTTTTTCTGGATCCTCTTTCACTAGTTGAAGAATGGGTTAAAGGACTCGACTTTCTTGAGGTTTTGTTAATGGTTTATTTGGTAAATCCCTTCAATGCTTGATACTTAGTAGGTCATCATGGAACAGTTGCGCTGGAAAAGCCTGGCTGCTTTTCTTGGTTGTGCCTCACATGCAGAAATGTTTGTGGAATGGGCAAGCAAATATTCACTTACCCCTTCTACCAAGCAGAAGCTATTCAGGTAATGGTTCCTGTTTGTTTAGAGAAAACTCCCAACCCTTCTACCCATCTGGCTTGGAGTCAAGTTCTCTCTGGGGTTTTTAAGAGAAAGAACTGGGTTTGGAGGTACCTTGGGGATAAATGGAAAGCAGAGAATGAAAAGGTGAGGACCTATTAGTTTCTGGTCTCTGTAATAACTAACCTCAGGCTGGATGTAGAAGAAGCAACACTGCTATTGGGCATCTGGACTTGGATGTTTACCGAGGCAGCTTGGAACTGTTGAGGACCTTGTATGAATAATAACCCACATCAAGAGCAGTTTTTGTATGTGTGTGTCTATTTAGCTACCCCCCCCCCCATTGGGACCTTCCAGTAAGGGGCCCGAGCATACAGGAAGAGCTGACCACAGCAGGTTTAAGGCCTTTCCTTATCAGCATATGGCTACACATTTCCCCTGACTGGGCTGCCCTCAGCTTTTCTCTGTAAAACCTCAGAAGTCCTATGGCCTCTCTGATGTACATGGCCCCTGGTCTCTAGGCCGCCTCTAGAGGTTTCCCTGGTGCAGAGTACACAATACATGTGCTGGGGAAGGGGACTTTGTCCCCGGGCTTTCTGTTGTCCCCTGGTTTCTAACCTAGCTTGTACAGGGACAGATGGCCATCACCTTAGACTTTCTACAAAGGTAGAAAGCTTTAACTACCTACCATGTATTATTAAATAGTAGAGGGAATATGCAACTGAGAGCTGGAATTGAGTGGGTTGTACAGATATATCCAACTTCATTATTTTTCTGACCCTACTGTGTGCCACATATTTAGCTGGGTGCTTTAGACCCTCCTGAAAATTTTGGATCATTATCTCATGAAATAGAATTAATTGAAGCTCTGAAAAAGAAGGGCAGAAGGTATAGCTTAATAGTGGAACTCTTGTCTAGCATTCAGGAGACCCTGAATTTGATGCCCAGCATTGCCAAAGATGGAAAGGGAAATGACAGTGGTAGAATTTGCGTGGAAACACTTATTAGATGTCCAAACAATGATCCTAGGAACTCCTAGCTGAGTGAGTAGTTCTCAACCTGTGGGTTGCAACCCCTGTGGAGTCAAATGACCATTTCACAGGAGTCACTTAACACTGTCGGAAAACATATTTATAACAGTAGCAAAATTATAGTTATAAAGTAACAACGAAAATAATTTTATTGTTGGGGGTTGCCACTACCTGAGGAAATGTATTAAAAGGTTGCAACATTAGAATCACTGTCCTAGCTTCTTAGTTTGTCTGTTCTTTGACCTCTCTGGACCTTCCTTTTTTTAGCTAGAAACATTTATTCTTTCATTGTTGAGAATCCTTCTCAGGTGATTTTCTGTCTTTTGTTTGGCCTCTGACACCTGGGCAGCACTTTTGATTCAGTATCAATTGCTTGTACGCATTTCTCCCTGGCATCTCCTCCTAGATATTTATGACCATCACTGAACTCTTGGGTGGAAGTGGGTATCCTGTGGTCCATCCTGCCACTGCTGTGCTCAGATAACCTCCTCCTAGAAGCAGGAGCCTCATTCCCTTTCACTCCATTTGGCTTTGACTCAGCAGAAATGTCTAGCTCTGGCCATGGCAGTGCGCTGGCCTTTGGGCCAAGTGGAAGCCACATTGATGTGTCTGCATGGGCTTCAGAAGAGAATAGCTGGGGCTGTGTGTTATAGCCCAGAAGTATTAACGAGGCCAGTGTCTCTAGTTGTTTTGGTCTTGGAACACGGATCATCAGCACTGGGAAAAAGAGTTCTTAGATCATTTTTGAAATTTTACTTTTTATTGTTATTTTTAGTGACAGGGTCTCAGTCAAGCCCAGTCTATCCTGGAATTCTCTAGGTAGATCAAGTGCCCTTGGTCCTTGAACTTGTGACACTCTTCATGTCTCAACCTTCTGCGTATTGGGATTACAGACATATTGCCACCATGCATTCACAGATTGTTTTTTCTTTGTTGTTGTTTGGTTTTTGTTTTGAGAGAGGGTTTCTTTGTGTAGCTCTGGCTGTTCTAGTACTTGCTCTGTAGAGCTTGCTTTCTAGACCAGGCTGGCTTCCAACTCAGAGATCTTCTTGTCTCTTTCTCCCAAATGCTGGGATTAAAGGTATGCACAACCAACCTTACTTAGTTTTGATAGCTTTATAAAATGAGAAACTGAGGCCTCAAGAGAAATTCAGGGTCCTGTCTTCTCTAAGTCATTCAGCCGATGTCAGAACAGCATTGTTTGAGATTGTATGAAGACATGGGAGATTTCCACATGCTGTTTTCTTTATACCTGCCTCCTTTGGCTTTTCTCTGCATGGCGCCATTGTGTTTCCCTAGTTCTGCTATAGGAATCCTCGAGCAGAAAAAGCATATACCTCAGATTGGTGGGGGGTAGGGGTGGCATGGCAGGGGCTTCCCAGAAGTCTGAGGTCAGTTATCTTGCCCATAGTTTGTGCCTCAGTGGGATAGGAGGGTGTGCATACCGTCATACCATGGCTGCTTGATAGGTGGGTGGGACCTTTTCCTGGCTTCCTTTTCCTCAGTGAGGCTGGGGTTCCCACAGGAGCAGGTGAGTAGTGGATAGCAGACTAGGTTGTGGTTTGTTTTTAGGTTCTCCATAAAAGCCAAGCTTCCTTTCTTAAACTTGTGTTTGTGTGTGTGTACACGTGTACATATATACCACAGTATGCGTATGTGGAGGTCAGAGAAAAACTTGTAGCAGTCTGTTCTCTCTTTCCTTCCACTGTATTTGGTCCTAGGGATCGAACTCTGCCTTGTCAGTCTTGGCAGCAGGTGCCTTGACCTTGAGCCATCTGCATAGCCCCCAAGTTTCCTTTTCTGTTTTAGCAGAACTTAGTGGTAGGGAAACAGTCAGGCAGCAACCTGAGGAGTAGGTGCTTCCTAAGTCCTTCCAAAGCATGGGAGGGCCTTGTATTTATAGCCCTTTAGAATGAGTATGGACTTGGTTCAGCCTGTAAGGGTGCTTGTTTCTGAGCCTGGCAACCTGAGTTCAATCCTTAGGACTCAAGAGATGGCAGGAGAGAACAGACTCTCACAGCTTGTCCTGTGACACATGTGCTGGAGCATACAGATGTGCAAAATAGATAAATGTAATAATAAAATAGTAATACAAAAAGAAGTGGGGCTGGAAAGATGGCTCAGTGGTTAAGAGCACTTGCTGCTCTTGCAGACGACCGAGGTTGGATTCCCAGTATTCACAATGCGCCTCACAGCTTTCCTTAACATTAATTCCAGAAGATCCAGTGCCCTTTTCTGTTTGTGGGCATCGGGTATGCATGCAGCACACAGCTACATGCAGGCAAAACTCATAAACATACAGTAAATTGATTTTTGTAGAGGGGAAAGGAAAAAAAAGTAATCTATGTCTTGCTTCTTCAAGTGTGGACAAATGCAGATTTGATTTTTAGGTAGCCTGAGAAGGAAGGACTTTCCCAGGCAGCAGAGGAGAAGGATGAAACAAGTTTGTTAAAGGTGCTGCTCATTCCTCTCCCACATATCCCTAGCAAAAGCTGGGAAAGAAGTAGCATGTTCCTAGGTATGCACAGTCTCACTTCTTCTCTAGTTTTCAGTCTTTCCTGATTGGTGACAAGGACATGTACTTAACCTTATGCTGTGGTTCTGTGTTGTGGAGCAGAGTGGGTCTTGTGGGTATTTAGTCTCAAAGGTTTTGATCTTTTGTAGGCCCTGCTGGCTGCATGTGAGTATCTTTTGTTGTTGTTGTTTGGTTTTTGGTTTTTATTTACTTTATTTTATTTTGTTTTTTATTTTTGGTTTTTCAAGATAGCGTTTCTTTCTCTGTAACAAGAGGCCTGCATGTCCTGGATACACTTTGTAGACCAGGCTGTCCTTGAACTCGGAGATCTGTCTGCTTCTGCCTCCCACCTTGCCTGGCTGTGAGTATTTTTGTATGTTAAGGAAAAGCAAAGTAGCATGGGGGATGGGGAAGAAGGCAAGTGCAGCCCCTGACACTTGTTATCTCTGCTTAGTCCCAGGCCTTTCCCATGTTCCAGCTAATTGCTTGTGCTACTTGGGAAACTGAAATAGATAGGACCAGGCCTAGCCTTAGGAAAATAAGGTGACTGTAGGGGATAAGGTGGAATGGGGGAATGTCATTTAGGACCAGCTATTAACCCCTTTTTACTTTTGGCGCCAAATATGCCAAGTATGTGATTCTGAGCCAGCTGTGCTATTTCCGTATTAGCCCTTCCCCCCCCTCCCCAACTCCCAACTTTTGTTGTTGTTTGGTGAGGATCAAATGAGATGTTTCAAAAGTCCTTAGTAAAACTAATGATAGTACTATGCTGAGAATTTGTGAGCCCTACTTAGAAAGGGAACAGAGGTGGAATACAGTGGGGGATCCCCTTCCAGCTGGACCATGGAAGAAAACAGGTGCATATGGCCAAGTGCAATGTTAGCTAGAAGAGTTTCAGTTTCCTTCAAAACATTTTCTCTGAATTCCCCCTGCATTTGTGGGTCTAGTGGGCCACTCTTCCTCCCACCTTGACCCCCACAGGGAAGTACATGCATCCCAGTCCCCACATGCTAATTTGGGAGGAGGATTCTCCCAAGGACAGAATTGGCAGGGCTAGGAAAGTTAGAAAAGCTAATTCATATTAAGTTATGATGTGCTTTGCCTGAAACCTTGAAGCTTTTCCCTCTCCTGGTGGGGAAATATTGTTTGTATTTCCAGTCTAGAGATGGCATATTTTGTGTTACATTATTATTACTACTTTGGCTTTTTGAGACAGGGTTTCTCTGTTTCTGTGTTTTTCTTGGCTGTCCTGGAACTCACTTTATAGACCAGGATGGCTTCAAACTCACAGATCCACCTATCTCTGCCTCCTGAGTGATAGGATTAAAAGTATGCTTCACCATTGCCCAGCTGAGATTTGTGTTTTGTTTTGTTTTGGTTTGGGTTTTGGTGTTTTTGTTTGTTTATATTTTGGTTTTTGAAACAGGGTTTCTTGGTATAGCTTTGGCTGCCCTGGTCTCGCTTCATAGACCAGGCTCTCCTCCAACTCACAGAGATCCACCTGTTTCTGCCTCCCTGAGTGCTGGGATTACAGGCGTGTGCCACCATGCCTGGCTGTGATTCATTTTTCTTCCATGCTAATGACTACAAAATTAAGGTATAAGCTTAGTATGGTGTTGTATACCTGTAATCCCAGCACTTGAGAGGCTAAAGGAGGAGGATTGGATTGTTGTGAGGTTGAGGCCAGCCTGGGCTACATAGAGAGTAGTATTCCAACCAAATGTCTAAAATAAAAAAAAGGAAGAGCTTATAATCAGTGCAAGGCTGTTACAGAAGATGAATGAACCTATATGTACTGTAACATGCCTGTCCCTAAGGACCCTATACAGAAAGCCAGTATTACTACTTTGATAGGAGTTTGGTTGTCAAAGTTTTAAACAAAACAAAGGCACAGAAGGTCAGCCTTTGGACCTTTGAATTCTGTAAAGAGAGCTAACAGTGCTTGTAATAGGAGGAATAGCCCTCCTTTCTTCATTTGGGGCTTTTCTCTGGTGGAGGAAGTACAACAGAAATGAGGAAGGGCTTAATAAACAGTGTTCTCAGCATTTTGGCGAGTGGTGGTGGGTAGCTAGCAATATGATATGAGTTGCTGTCCTCATGAAAAATGGAGTGCCTGGTTTGGTGTTGTTTGTTTTTGAGACAGGGTCTCTATATAGCTCTAGCTGTCCCAGAACTCTCTCTATAGCCCAGGCTGGTCTCGATCTCACAGAAATCCACCTTCCTCTGCATCCTGAGTTGCAGCATTATCTGGCCTGGAGTGCATGTTTTTGACTAGTGTGTATGCTTTACGTACTTGAGAAGCTTTCTCTTGTAGTCACATCCCATACTGAATATTGAACCTAGCACCCACAGAGGTAGATTCCCAGCTCTCCTCTGTAGTCTTTACAAGATCATTTTAAGTGGAAGAAGAGTTACTGTCCCCCAATTCTGGATGAAACAAAGGCCTGGTCCAGTTCCACACAGCTAAGAGGCATGGACTTTCTGCCAGACAAAGGCAAGATCCTGTCTTCCCCTTTGCCCTGGCATCTAGCTCTGGCAAATAGAAATCCCAAGTCTGTAAGTTACCTTCTGTAGGAGGTAAATGTTTCCTCTCCTCTCAGTCTAGCTCACTGAGTCTGACCTGCCCCTATTTAACCCTTTTGCTCCCATCTTGGTTCCTGTTTATGGCAGCTGCAGACTGCACTGCCGCCAAGCTCAGCTTACCGAAATAGCTCCTCCAGCAGCCTCTGCAGCCACAGCAGCCTCTGTGGTCCTGGCTTCTAAGAAAGGCAGCAGCAGCCCCCAACCCCACCCCCAGCTTTTATGCGGGACATGTGACTTACTGGAAGTGCTTAGAGGGGGAGTGTGGCCACAGAAGCCACATCCTTGTTTACATGGTGAAGGGGCTACCCCTTCCTGCCTTCACAGTCACTTCTCCTCCCACCCTTCAGGTATCTTCACCTCTAGGATGACTTGAGGCTGTAGCTGCCCACTTTGTATCTCAGTGCAGCCTTTGTTTCCTATATCATACAGAACTCTCATGGAGGGAATCAGAGCTTCTGGCAAGTCTTCAGAGAAGTAGACTGGCAGGCCTGGCTGGTGGGCATGTTTCCATTCATACTATCTCCTGCCCCTGTGCCCCAGTGGGATCCCATCAGAGCAGTGAACCTCAGGGGAAACACAGGGAAATTCCCTTTTCAAGGCAGCCAGTGAAAGTCAGGCTTGCCTAATCTTCAAGCCCACGATAATTAAGGGAGAAGAGACTCCTGCTTCCGTGCCTCAGCCCATATGACTGTTTAGCATATACTCAATGTCTTTTGCTATATCAATCAGGTCCTGAGCTAGTGGTGGGCTTAGGTGTGAGCTGCCCTTTGTATTCAGTGGAGGGCTTATTTAATAGTCTGTGCACACCTTTGGTAAATTGGATGATAGAGGGGTTTTACCACCTTACACACACTGTCCAAAAGAAACCTGCCAGGTTATACCTGTCTGGTTTCTATTTTACAAAGGAGGCATAGGAGGCCCAGAGAGTCACTTGTCTCTTGGTTACTTACCTCACTAGTTACTATTTGACAGAACTTAAAGTGTTTTCCTTCCTTTCCTTCTGTTTAAGATTTTAATCATAGCTGGGTGTGGTGGTGTACCTCTTTAATCCCAGCACTGGGAGGCAGAGACAGGTGGATCTCTGAGTTTAAGGTTAGCCTTGTCTGCAGAGCAAGTTCCAGGATAGCCAGGGCTATACATGGAAACCCTGTCTCAAAACAAAAACATTCTAATCATGGTACATGGTGGCAAATGCTTTAATCCCATCACTCAGAAGGCAGAGGTAGATACAGCTCTGTGATTTTGAGGCCATCCTGGTCTACATAGCAAGTTACCAGACCACCCAGAGCTACCTACTGAGACCCTGTCTCAAAAAAAAAAATAACAAAGGTTCTAATCTTTTTTGGTGATGGGGGTGGTAGACATTGAGTTGGGTTTGTTTTGGTTTGAAACTAAGTCTCACTATGTGATCTAGGCTGTCTTTGAACTTGGCAATTCTCTTGACTCAGCCTTGGTCATAGGTATATACTAGCCTCTTTTTTTTTTTTAAACTCTGAGACAGGGTTTCAAGAGTACTAGAACTTAATCTATAGCGCAGGCTGGCCACAAATTCACAGATATCCACCTGCCTCTGCTTCCTCAGTGCTAGGATTAAAGGCATGTGCCTCTGTGTCCAGCTTTAAAACTTTCTGGTCAGAGGTCCAACTTAAGGGAGGGAGTTAGTTCTCTCCTTTAACCATGTAAATCTTGGGAATTGAACTGTGGGCATCAGGCTTGGCGGGAAGTGCCTTTTCCACTGAGCCATATTACTGGCCTTTTACTATACTACCCCTACCTGTACACCCCTCTACTGTCTCATTCTTCAAGATTGTCTCACCTTGCTACCTTTGTTTGTTTTTTTTTTGTTGTTGTTTTTGTTTTTTTTTGAGAGAGGGTCTCCTGTAGTAGGCTGGCCTTGAACTCACTGTAGCTGAATCTAGAGGAACATAATCTTCTGATCATCCCACTTCTATATCTTGAGGGTTGGTATGACAGGCATGCATCATTATACCTGTCAAGGGTGTGCATGTTCAGCACATCTTCAGCCCTTGATTGCTATTTACCACCACCCAGTACAACACACAAATGAAAGAAGTCTCTGGGCCTTGTCACAGAAAAGGGAGGTTCCCTAGTCCTTCAGCCCATCTTCCCCCTAATGAATGATGTTCTGTGACTCAGAACTCTTGTGGTGACAGGTCTGACCCCATCCTCTCTTTTCTTTTGTCCCCACACTCCCAGCTGACCAGGTGTATGGAGACCAGGACATGCATGAGGTTGTGCGAAAGCATTGCATGGACTATCTGGTGAGATCCTGAGGAGGCCCTGGGGCAGCAGGAGGGTAGAGGGATCTCCTTTGCACACAACCTTAATTTTCCAATCTGTTCCACAGATGAAGAATGCAGACTACTTCTCCAACTATGTAACAGAAGACTTCACCACCTATATCAATCGGAAGCGGAAAAACAATTGCCATGGCAACCACATTGAGATGCAGGCTATGGCAGAGATGTACAACCGTCCTGTGGAGGTGTATCAGTATAGCACAGGTACTTCTGTAGTGGGTAGGTAGGGACTAATGGTGCCTCATCAGAGCCAACCATACTGGGCCCCTGTGGATGCTCCCTCTTTCTCTTTCTCCACAGAACCTATCAACACATTCCATGGGATACATCAAAATGAAGATGAACCCATCCGTGTCAGCTATCACAGGAATATCCACTATAATTCAGTGGTGAATCCTAACAAGGCTACTATTGGTGTGGGGCTGGGCCTACCATCATTTAAACCAGGGGTAAGTGGGTCCCTGTGCCAAGGGTATTTTCTAGATATGGAACATTGGCTTTTCTCTTAACCCCACGAAATGTCCTCTCTGTTCTTTGAGTGTCTCCTGAAGCCTCACTTGTATTTAAAATTAGTGAGTTACTTGTGATCAGAACTCATTCTGTGGTTTTGATTTGCCTGTCTCACTCATCTTATGTTTTTTGAGAGAGACCGTAAAATACAGAGTTCAATTTGAAACAGGGAGCCAGGCCTTGGACTGGATATTCAGGCTCCCACATGGATCTTCTCCAACTTCACAGCAGTTACAGTTGGGGTCACACACTTGGAATGTAGTTAGTCCAGACCCCACAGCTCACCAGAAGGGACCCTAGGGGATGATTGTATAGGTTGGCCCTATACCGGAAGCACTTCCCACAGGCCCAAGGCATAGTAGGTGTCAGACGATTGCAGTTTATTTTCCCATCATCTGCTGGTAGATAATCATTAATTTTCATAGTCTCTGTCCTCTCATCTTCCCTACTCAGTCCTCTATCCTTTTATCAGCTACCTGATCCTCCCTTTTCCCTTCCTCCCCTTGGAGGCTGCTTTCACTACCCCTTATCCCCTTTCCTTTCCTCCCCACCCGCTCTCCTCACTCTTTATCTTCCCTTCACCCCCTCCTGGGGATTTTGAAATTTTCTATTCAGGTTCCACTTCCTAGGAACAGAAGGTGGTCCTGCCTTCTTAAGAAACGTGCTAACCCCAACTTACCCCCAACCTGGGGAGGGGCTTTTTTTTAATTAAACTTTAGAAAAGTTTTAGATTTGCAGAATGCTTGTGAAAGTATTAGCATTTCCATATGCCTGACTATGATTAACATTAATATAATACATTTGTTGTCATTAATAAATCCGTATTGATACATGAAGAACATATTTCCTCAGTTTCTCTTGGTGAACTTTTTGTGTTCCAGGATCCTATCTAGGATGCTGTCTCACATTTAATTGTCCCCTTTGACTTCTTGTTTTAAGGGCCTCAAGAATTTTAAGGCATGCCATTCAGAAGTTTTTCAGGGAAATTCTCTTTCTCAGTGTTGTTTTCTCATGATTTAAATCTGGATTTGGGGTTTGGAAGGGAGAGTACAGAGATTAAGTGCTACTCTGGGCACATTATATGGAGAGTATGTATTAGGAATATAATCATGACTGTTGATGTGGACTTTGATCATCTGGCAGAAGTGGGAAGTTTCACACCTTTTGAATGCTCTACTTTTAGAAAGGAAGTCACACTTAAGGAAAGGGGATTCTAGCTGTCTCCCTGAATTTATGTCAACATAAACACAGAGATATTGCTGATATTTCCAATTAAAATCCCCTGACCACTTGTCTCATTCTTGTCTCCTTTACCATTTCATGAGTAAATTCTCACTTTAGAGTTGAGAAAATTTTCCCCACCATATTTACCTGACTGTTATTTACATATAGATGTATAAGCTGGGGGCAGACTCTTTAAACTGGACTCCCTGGAGTCCAGGGAGATAAATAGTTCTTCTTACCATTGTATTTATTTCCGAGAGTGCCTGAGGCCACCACCTGCTGGTCCTTGCATACATTTGTAAATCATTTAGGTGGTTTTTCCATGGGAGCATTACTTCTCAACTGATCTTTCAAAAGCGATTAGCATACATTAAGGATTAGTCTTTGTTTTGTAAAGTTCCTTGGGTTTTGACAGATGCATAACAACAACGTGCACCTAATGGTTCTGATGATTTCAGCCCCTGAAGGTTCCCCACACTTTGTCCTGCCACCACTGATCCTTTATTGACTGTTTTTGCCTACTTCAGAAAGTCACGTAGTTGAAATCATAGTAAGAAGGCTTTTTAAAATGCTGCTGTCAGGTAGCAATATGCATTAAGGTTCTTCCATGTTTTTTCATGGCTTGTTAGCCATTCTCTTATCACTTATCACTGTTCCATTTGTGCAGGCACAGTGTTTGTTTAATCATTCACCTATTGCAAGATAGCCTTGGTTGCTTCCAGGTTTTGATGATTATGAATAAAGCTTCTGTAAACTGCTGTGTTCAGGTTTTTGTAGGAACTTAAATTTTATGCTTAGTTGTGTTAATATCTGGAAGCAAGATTGTGGGGATTATAAAACCATGCTGTGATTTGTAAATAACTGCCAGACTAGTATGAAGTGGCCTGATGCCCTCTCATTCTCCCCACTCCCATCACAATGAATGAAAGTTCCACTTATTTCCTAGCAATTTATCTCCCTACTGTTTTGTATTTTAGCTATTCTCAGTGGTTTTCTTTAAGTATACTTGATTGATAACAATGTGTCAAGCATTATTTTAAATGTTCTACCACTGAGCTACATCCCCAGCCTGAGTATCTTTTACATATGTCCATTTACCATCTCTGTATCTTTACTTATGTGGTGAGATTGCTTTCTTTTATTTTTGTCACTTTGCAGTACTGGGAATTGAACCTATGTTTTTATGTATGCTTAGTTTTAAATTGGCTTGATCTAACGTTTTTATACATTTCCCCTGGTATGCTCCATGATAGAAAATTATGTTGTATATCATTACTTAGCACACATGTATTTATGTATGTTATATATGTGTATGTGAAAATGTTGTTAATTTGCTGGGGTCATGGTGGTACATGCCTGTAATCCTAGTATTCTGGAGGCAGAGGAAAGAGAGTTGTAAGTTCAAAGTTAACCTGGACTGCATATCACTCCATTGTTTGCTTGTTTGTTTACTTATTTATTTACCTTTATGTGCATTGGTGTTTTTCCTGCATGTATGTCTGTGGGTATCAGATCTTGGTGTTACAGATGTAAGCTGCCATGTGGTTGCTAGGATTTGAACCCAGGTCCACTGGAAGAGCAGTTAGTGCCCTTAAGCATTGAGCCATCTCTTTAGCCTCCATACCATTGTTTTTGAAAAACAAAACAAAAAAATAACCAAACTTTTATGAAGCGATATTTGCATTTAATCCCTGAATATACTTTGATGTTCTCTATTATTTCCTTTGTGTCATATATCTGGATGTGGTGGTTCACGCCTGTAACCCCAGCACTTTAGATGCTAAAGCAGAAAGGTTACCATGAATTCTGGGCCAGCTTGGCCTACATAGTGAGTTCCAGATTAGACTGGGGCATGATCCTGTTTCAGAAAACAAATAAAAAAATGCTGTAGTATCTTACCACTTCCCATGAAGTTCTCTCATGCAGTGTTCTAGCATCCACACCATACCAATACTGACCCTTCATTCCCGCATATTGCTACACCCAGCCTCAGATATGCTTGACTCCTGCCTCAACTCCATGTCTATGCAGTTTGCTTCTCTGTCCATCTTTTTCCTTTGCCCTATCTGGGAATATATGAGAAAGGCTTCATCATTGTGAAATTTAATCATTACTAGATGGAGCTTCTTTAAATTTAGGCCTAGACTAAAGAGCCACCCATTTGTCCAGACTTAAGTCTTCACTTGTGTTTTGAGTTTGGGCCAGTGTTTAGGACCATAGGAATTCAGAATGCTGGGTCTTGTAAACTAGGCCTGCTTTCTTCCAGCTATGGATCTATCTATACACAATCTGCTGAGGAGTGCTTTGTAAGAATAACTACCTGTGTTTCTGCTAAGGCCTGTAGGCCTGCCTTCCTGAGCCCATTCAGGTTCTTGCCCAGGTTCAGAGCATCACGGCACATCCCTGTTCCTCTCCCCCTGGCAGTTTGCAGAGCAGTCCCTGATGAAGAATGCCATAAAGACATCAGAGGAATCATGGATTGAACAGCAAATGTTGGAGGACAAGAAACGAGCCACAGACTGGGAGGCCACAAATGAGGCCATAGAAGAGCAGGTGGCTCGAGAATCCTACCTGCAGTGGCTGAGGGATCAGGAGAAACAGGCCCGCCAGGTCCGGGGACCCAGCCAGGTGGGTCATGGACTCAGTCACTGACCTCAGCAAGACCTGTTACTTCTTATCTTTTGGCCCTTAATGAACAGGTATAAAATAATGGGATTTTGACGTCTGGGAGAGAGGGAAGCTCCCAGCCCCATCTATAAGTCATCTCGTCTGTAGTCCTGTCATCGTACCTTGGAACTCTCAACACTTGCTTTTAAGAAGTGAAGGAGAGCAGCTTTTAAGAAATGGAGAACAGTCACCATTGCTTGTGGCACAAAGGAACAATGGATAGCTACAAAGAGACAAGTTTTTTTTGTTGTTTTGTTTTGTTTTTTTAATCCCTATGCATGTTGCAATCTGTACTGAGGATATAAAGCCTTTCCTTCACTATCTTCAGTGATCCTGTCTGTTAAGGGGACAAGGCAATGGTGGGGCCTGTGACCCTGGCTGTGCAAGACCAGCAGGGGTTGGGGGTGCCAGTCGATTGCATCTTTAGGGTACAGAGGTGGGAGACAGGCCTCTGGAGAGTCACAAAGGAGTTTGTTCAGCAATTACTTATTGTAGCCCTGTGGCAGGAAGCAGGAGATCCTAATTGCTAGTGTAGAGGGGTACATCTGTTAACCTCACAGGCCAAAACCCCTGTTCTTATGCTACTAACAGTTTTGCAAAGTGAAATAAAATAATCATAATGAATAAATTAGTTGGAGGTATGGTGGCTAAAAAATGGACAGTTTGTACAGGGAATGGAAGAGACTGAGTGTGGATAGTATGAGTTCACAGTATTAAGCAGTCATCAGGGTAGGCCTCAGCAGATAACATAAAGCTCATAGAAAGGGGCTATGTTAGCTGAGTACATGAGCAGAGCAAGGCCCGGGATGAGGGCGGCGTTCTTGATATACCTCAGGCATAGTCTGTAGCTGAACAGAAAGTGGTGGGTGAGGTCAGGGTAGTGGGGCTTGGTTAGGTAGTGGCTTGAATTGAACTCTGGAGAGGATTTTGGTTTTGCTCTGAATTAGACAAACACCGGGACGGCTGTGAACAGAAAAAGGATGTGAGTTAGGCCTTAACAGGATCACCCTGACTGTAGAAAGCAAGTGTTGAAGTCAAGGATCAGTATGGAGGAGGCTGCCACGGAACACCCAGTGGCAGGTGAAGGTACTATGGTTGTGGTGTGGAGTCAGGATCTCTTGAAAGAATAACAGGACTTTGTATCAGTTGCCTTCTAGGATCTGAGAGTGGTTAAGAATCTTCCCCTGTCTCCATTGTGACATAGCAAAGCTGTACAATAGCCAGGATTCTGGACAGGGCATAAGTCCTCCGACACAAGGAGGGTCATAGCTGGTGTGTAGGTCCTTATCACTTTTTCCTTCCCTACTGCAGCCTCGGAAAGCCAGTGCCACATGCAGTTCAGCCACAGCAGCAGCCTCCAGTGGCCTGGAGGAGTGGACTAGTCGGTCCCCACGGCAACGAAGTTCAGCCTCGTCACCTGAGCACCCTGAACTGCATGCCGAGCTAGGCATTAAGCCCCCTTCCCCAGGCACTGTGTTAGCCCTTGCCAAACCTCCTTCACCCTGTGCACCAGGTCAGTGGCTTGCTTTCAGGGTGCCGGCTTGGGCTACGAGGCTCTGCTTGGTGGGCCCTACCTCTGACTGTCCATCTGCCTCAGGTACAAGCAGTCAGTTCTCGGCAGGGGCTGACCGGTCCACCTCTCCTCTTGTGTCCCTCTACCCTGCTCTGGAGTGCCGGGCCCTCATCCAGCAGATGTCCCCCTCTGCCTTTGGTAAGCCTCCATAAGGGATGGGCCAGCTGCAAGTTGGGAGAGCCTGGAGGATCTTGGAAGCTCCTGGCCATCTCTCCAAGTCAGAGGTGTGAGGGAAATTTTCAGTCCCAAAAGATTTTCCCTATAAGAGGTCTAGTGGGAGTTAAGGGAGCCAATGTGTGATTGGGACCTGGATGGATAGTTTTCTGAGCCAGGGATCAGATAGAAATGAGGGCAAGTGGGCCAAGGACCCCCATCATCATTTTCCTCTTCTCTCTCCTGCCCAGCAGGTCTGAATGATTGGGATGATGATGAAATCCTAGCATCGGTGCTGGCAGTGTCCCAACAGGAATACCTAGACAGTATGAAGAAAAACAAAGTGCTCAGAGACCCACCCCCAGACAAGAGTTGATGGAGACCCAGGGACTGGACACCATCCCCCGACCCCTAACTCCTGCCCTTTGATGCCACCCAACCTCCTTTGGCTTTCTTCCCTCTTGGCTTCCTTTCTTTGTTTCCTCTTTTTCCTTCTTTTCCACTTCCCTCTGGCTGGCCCATCAATGCTCTCCATCCATCTCATCCCTGATGCCACCATTGGTCTCCACCAGCTGATGTGCCCTATTGACCCCTGCACAGCACCATCTCAGCATTCCATGGGGGACTCTGGAAAGGGTGCCGAAGATAGGCGGGAGGCACACAGAGGCAGATCATCTGGCAGCCAGGCAGCCTCAGAAGAGAGACACTCAGACAAAGGAAGTCTTCTGCTCACTCCTTCTTACAGATATATTAACTCATCACCCCTCCCCTACAATGATGACAGGAAAGGTGGAAATGAGAAATTTTCCTTCTTAGTACCCTAAGAATCTGAGCCTTCAATGTTAACCTTTTCTTTATTAAAACGTACTTTTATCAAGTCAAAAAAACAAAATCAGCATACATGGCAACATTGGCTCTGAGGATGGCATCTCTGGTTTGGAGACAGGCAGGCTGGCCATGTGGTATAAAGGACAAGCAAAGAGATGGATTTCTGCTGTTTTCTGGCCTCCAGCCCCTTGGAGAGGCCGAGGATATGAGCCAGAGGGAGGTGGCAGGGGTTGCAGGTGACAACCTGGCTTTGGACAATGAGACCCTGACCTTGCTGCATTCCTTTTGCTTCCACCACCACTGGTCTGTTTGAAATCTTGAGGTGGCTCTGTCTTTGGAGATCATGGCCGATACCCAAGATTTGAGTTTAGGGAGTGGGAGCAGCCTCGGCAGATGGGGCACCCGTGCCCTGCAGGTGTTGACAAGATCCACCATCTGTAATGTCCTTGGCACAATAAAACCAAATGTCAGTTTCCCTGAGCAACTCTGTTCTGTGTGGGGCAGGGGTGGATGGGCATTTGGGAAGCACAGAATTTGGCTTTACCTGAGTTCTTGTTTTCCAGTAGGTGCTGTCTGTAAGGTGGGGTTTGTCTTTGATCTTCTGTTTTATTAACTTCTTACTGGGTGCAGAGTAGGTAGTCTTGAGACTGAGGGCAAAGATTCTCTAGAGCCCAAGGAGGTTGAGACTAATGTGGGCCATGTAACCAAGATTCTGTTTCTTAAAAGAACAAAACCACCACCAACAAAACTCTTCTAGAACTAGGTTATGCCCTTGATCCCAGCACTGGGAAGAGCAGGTGGATGTCTTGAATTTCAGGCCAGCCTGGTCTATATAGTGAGTTCCAGACCATCCCGGCTACACAATGAGACGCTTCTCAAAAATCTTGACAGATTTCTTCAGTACCAAATCTACTTCCGCCTGAAACCCGCACTCCCATCTATCTTATTTCCATTCAGGAGCCTAGGGAAAACTAAGGACTGAGCCAGAGGCCGCCGTTGAGTTTGGTCGGAATTTCCACTCTCAACCTTAATGTTCATTCATTTTCATGATAATCTGATGATGAAAAATATAATTGATAATTAGATACATGAGTTTAGTGAAAGTGATCAGAGGTGACCCCTGCCTGCCTGGGTTTTAAAAGCTGGAGACTGAAATGGCTAAATCCTTTTGACTTCTTTATTTCTAAGTTCTGTTGACACCTACGTCCATACCCCTCCTAGGGTTTGTAAAGCCCATGTTGAGAAGGCTGGCTGGCCCTCAGCTTTTCTCAGAACAGTATTACCCTTCCCCGATGCCTCAGTGGGATCCTTTCAGAAGGTTTCTCTTGTGGACCTACAGCAGGTTGAGGGTATGGTTAGCCCAGTGGGTGGCTTCAGGGTATCTGAAATGGTCAAGCATGAGCACGCCAAGAGGGTTGATTTAAAATCTATCTGCGTTTTCTAGCAGTGTGGCTTTGGGCTCTCTTTGAGTTTAAAGTGTCCCATCTGCAACAACAGGGGTGACTAATGTCTGCTACCTCATGCTCTCTGATTTGTTAAGTATTGACAGAGAATGTGTATGGTTACTAATGTACTACTGGGAACAGTACCTGGTACATTCTTAGAGCACAAATGTTGGGGTTATTACCAGACTTAGGGGCGGGAGTCTTACCGTATTTTGTAAATTTGTACCATTTGGCCTCAGCCTGCCTCTTGCTACTCTTGGCCTTTACTTGCAACTTGCCCTAACTCTATCTTCAGCTACCATCCTTGTCTTTTAAGACAGAGGGGTCACCTGAGAACACCTTGTGTGATCCCATTCACATTCTGACTTCTGTCTACAACTATCCCCAATAACTGTACTATAAATAAACTTCTGGGCTGGGGCTGTGATGCTTACTTAATCTTGTCTGTGCCTGTCTGAAGACCCACCCCTTCACCAATGACTCTCCGGCTCATACTAAGACACCTAGCAATGTTGGATGAATAAGGGAGATTATGTGTAACTGTCCTGGTTTGTGTGTATTGTTTGTGCATGAGACTACTACAGTGCGTCTACCAGTTTCTCTGAATTCCTGTGTCTCTGGTTGAATGTGCATGTGTCTGCGTCCGATGAGGGCTTATTTCTAGGTGTGTCAGATGGTGAGTGACTGTGGAACTCTGCCTGTGACAGTTTGTGTCTGAGAGAAGTGCATGTTTGCGTGGGTCTGTCAGTGACAGTGCATCTGTAGTTGGATACTTTCAGTGATAAAGCTGCATGTCTGATGGCATGCATGTGTGTGTGTGTGAGAGAGAGAGATTGGGTCTGCTTTTGTCGAATGGCTTCTATTCGGTGCTCTCAGATTACTACATACCTGCTTTGGAGAAGTACATGTGTATGTGTGGAACATCTGTGTCTATTCTTGTGATGGAGTCTGGGTCCCTCATTTCTGGGACAGAACAAATTTGTAAATATGCATATATGGTGTGCTTGTGACAAGTTTGTCAGTATCTGGTGGGAACATAAGGTGTTAAATGGCCCCATGGGACAGTACAAAAGTTATCACTGAATGTTTCTGGGATATTATTTTACGAGTGTATCTTCATGTCCATCTAGGCAGGACAAGTCTATCTGAATGTATCTGTTTCTTTCATGGTAGTCCTCTCTCCCTTGGTGTCTGTGTGTGTGTGTGTGTGTGTGTGTGTGTGTGTGTGTGTGTGTGTGACTTTCACACATGATTGGAGGTCAGAAAACAACTTGTGGAGGTCATTTCTTTCCTTTCACTTGGGGTTCTGAGGAGTGAATTCAGCTACCAAGTGGACAGACTTGGTAGCAAATACCCTTATCCTCTCACTTGCAGTGTTTTTGTCTTAAAGACACATTCTGTCTGTATTCCCAGTCTGCCCTTGGGTTCACGAAGGTCCTCCTGACTCGGCATATAGGTACTTGGATTTCACATGTACTCTGCAAAGCCTAGCTTTCTATGTGTGGCTGTCTATGAGTTGTATGGCTGTCTTCCTGGACACTGGCCCTCTGGATATTTGTAGACATGGCTGAGGCAGTTTGACCACTTCTTCAGCCTTTCTGTTTCCAGTTCTTTTACAGGGAAGCTGTAAAACCAAGTCCTTCCATTATAGATTCTAGACGCAGTGGGTACACATTTAAGTCTAGCCAGATTTGTGTGGGATAATAGCAACAACAACAAAACACCCTACAGGTGCCTAACTGCCATTGACCTGTCTGCTTCCCTTCTTGTCATGGTGGTGGCAAATAATGTTATCCTTCCCTGAAGAGTGGACCAGCTCTATACGGGTGTGATTACAGTTTTGAAGCAAAGGCCGCAGGTAGACAATCCTGGGTGAGGAACACCCATGACAGGATCCTGTCTAGCTCCAGGCTCTGATTCTAAAAAGCTGTCTTGGCGATGTCTCCTTACCTATCCCAAGGCAGCAAAGGTGATGGCGGCAACAAACCTGAGTCTTAGGAAAGGAGGCTGCACTTTTTTTAAAAGTGTGTACACACACCCTCATCACACCAACAACCAAAACAAACGCGGTTGTCTCAAAGGGATTCCTAAAACCTGTTTGAGCGTGCGCGCGCGAGCGCGCGGCCTCCCCTATATTTGCATACAGGCCCTGCCTCCGCAGAAGAACCTGGCATGTATTTGCATAAGGAGCACTTGAAGCATTGATGGTGGCTTGCAAATAAGGACTGGCTCCGATTGGCCGGGGTACAGCAGGTGCCGCGTCTGGATTGATCAAAGCCAGGTGGGCGGGCCTGTCGCGCAGGGAGACTCTCCCGGGAGGCGCGTGCCCCGGCTCAGTAGCGTTGGGGCTGGCGCGCGCGACGAATCTTAACGCCGCGCCGTCTGCAGGCGCTTCCGGGCCACCAGATTCCCTGCTTTCCACCCTGGCGCCCCCAAGCCCTGGCTCTCCGGCCGCTTTGCCCCGGGCATCCACGCCCTGCGGGCTCAGCGGATTCAGCGGGCTCAATCTACGCAGCTCCTCCTCCATGTTGACCAAACCTCTGCAGGGGCTTCCTTCGCCCCCTATGACCCCCACGCAGCCTCCAGGTGAGCGCAGCCTCCCGTTACAAGCAGGTTGGGTTGACTGGAATGATGGGTGCTGATGGTGGGGGTGAGAGAGTCACGGCTGGGATCAGAGTATACCACCACCCTGACTTCCTTGCCTCCGCTTGCGTAGGAGGCAAGGATCGGGCAGCTTTCGAGGCCGAATACCGACTTGGCCCCCTCCTGGGTAAGGGAGGCTTTGGCACTGTCTTCGCGGGACACCGCGTCACGGATAGACGTCAGGTATCCTCTAAAAGGGGTTTTGGGTGGGGAGGGTCAGGTGTTTTGGCGAGGCGTGGTGATGGGGTCCCGGGGACTGGGATGCCCGTTGGTCCATTGGGGAGTCTGCAAATGTGTAGTAGAATCATAAGAAGCCTGGTTGCTGTGAGTGTGCGTGTGCGTGCGTGTCTGCAGTCCAGGTGGGTATGGGGGTGGGCAGGAATTTTGGAAGGCTGGGAATTTCTACTTGGGAGGAGGCAGATCTTCGGGACTCGACCCCACGATCCACGGAATTTGCGTGCGTGCGTGAGTGTGAGTGTATCCGAGAAAGTGGGTTTTTTTAAAGTAGGTGTTAAGTATGTTTTTGTGAGAAGAATAATCTAGGTAAGAGTTGTGTCCTGGAGATTGGTAGGATGGTGGAGGAGGGCTTGCGATGTCAAACAACTTAGAATTAGAATCTGGGGATATGGGCCAATGGTAGATCATTTGTCCACCATTCACAAGCACTGAGTTCAATACCCAACATCGGAGGGTGCGGGGAAGAGACAGTGGAAGACAGAGAAAAACAAAAGGAAAAAAATATCAACTCCACTCTGGATTTCAGGGGGTCTTGATGCTTTCCTGACAAGAGCCCAAGCGTAGATGTTAGGTGGCTGGAGTGAACTTGCTTCTGGGGACTTGAGTGCTGGAGAGGAATCCATCCAAGCTCCAATGGGTGTGATATGTATGGGAACTAGAAGTACTCGAGTGGAGAGACTGGAATTGAGCAGAGGGTCTAGATTTGGAAGTGTCTGGCATCTTAACTCAGCCTTTTTTCTAGGTGGCCATCAAAGTAATCTCCCGGAACCGTGTGCTAGGCTGGTCCACCGTGGTGAGTGTCTTTGGTGTACGTCATGACCCGTGGACTCCATGACCGAACTCACACCGTGTTTTTTTCTAGGGGATGTATGACTCCCTGGGCCCTGAAACCGTGAGAACCCCATACCAAGCTGTTTACTGCCTTCATGCCATAGTTCTGATTTCACAATTCCCCCAGAGCCTTGGATTCTCCTCTCTTTCACATCCTTCCAAACACTGCTTAGGGGGCTGTTCACAGGACATGCTGGTGGGGAAGGAGGGGCCTAGGTCACCGGTTGTCATGGTGATGCTGGCTGCTTCTCTTCTGCCCCTGGGAGAACGCTAACGGACATCAGGGCGGGTCTGGGCAAATTGTAGGTAAGAGTGCTCCCCCTGGCGGGCGTTTCAGATAGTCTGTACCGGCCCTAGGACGGAGAAGGAGGGCGAGCTTGCGCAGTAGCCTCATTTGCGTCTCAGAAAACCTGTGTGGGTCTGTGCGAGTTAATGGGCCTGTAAAGGGCCCACTTGAGGTAACAAGACTCGTGGCAGTCGCTCGTTCAGGTCTGGGTCGGGGATATTATTGTGTTGAGCCGGTTGATTAGTGAGGCTGACAAAACATCGTATTCATTAAATGTTTACTCTGTGCCAGGTCCTTTGCAATTAATCACTGTAAGCTGTTTTTAACAAATGAAAGCCAGAATTGGTGGTGCACACCTGTAATCCCAACAATCTAGAGTCTGGGACACTAGGATTTTGGTGAATTTGAGGCTAGTTTGGGCTACCATGGCAAGATCCTGTCTCAAAAATGAGACAAAATTTTAAAACCACGGGACACCTATGCAGTGTCTTAATTATAGACACTTGATAAAATACATCATTTCTTAGAGTTACTTATGTGCTAGATCCTTTCTACTAACTGCTCTCTGTCTAACATACTGAGTACTACTCTGTTAACTGGGCATTGCTGGTCCTTAAGATAAGCTAGAGACAAAACTGACAACACTTATACAATAATAGTATTTGATTTATTAATAGTATTTATTTAGTTCAGTGCTATCCCCTCTTTGCTGTAAATTACTTCCATTTACAAACATTTATGGAGTATCTAGTGTGCATAAAAGCTGTCCTGATCTGGATGTTGGTTAACAAGACAGGTAAATATATCTCATGATAATGATTATGCAGAGGGACTTCAGTTAGAAAACACTTTGAAAGGCAAGCATGGTGGTGTACACTTTAATCCCAGCACTTTGGAAGTAGAGGTAAGTGGATCTCATTGAGCTCCAGGCCAGCCTGGTCTATCTAGAGATCCTGTCTCAAACTCTCTCCCCCTCAAAACAAACAAAAACATGCTTCAGTTTATCCAGATATTTACTGAACTACTTCATGCCAGCTGAGTATGGTCTCTGCTCTTGTCACTCTCCAATGGACATAAGCCTTTAAAAGGCTACTGGGGTCTAGGAAGGGAAGTGGCTTGCTAAAGGCCAAAATCAGTGCTTTGAAAATAAACTGGCCAGGTATGGTGGCAAACATGCCTGTAATCCCAGCACTCAAGAAGGAGTCAAAGGCAGGTGGGTCTCTGAGTTTGCAGCCAGCCTGGTCTTCAAAGTGAGACCAGGAGAGCCAAGGCTACACAGAGAAACCCTGTCTTGGAAAAAAAAAAACAAAAACGAAGTAAATAAACTTTGATATTGACAATAGGGCCACAGACTTATTATCTTCCTTCTTTTCTCTTTTCACGTCCCACACCAGTCGGACTCAGTGACTTGCCCACTTGAGGTAGCATTGCTATGGAAGGTGGGCGAAGGCAATGGCCATCCAGGTGTGATACGCCTGCTTGACTGGTTTGAGACCCCAGAAGGCTTCATGCTGGTCCTTGAGCGGCCTATGCCTGCCCAAGATCTTTTTGACTACATCACAGAGAAGGGCCCACTAGGGGAAAGCCGTAGCCGAAGCTTCTTTACCCAAGTAGTGGCCGCTGTCCAGCACTGCCATGCTCGTGGAGTCGTCCATCGTGATATCAAGGATGAGAACATCCTGATAGACCTCTGCCGGGGTTGTATTAAACTCATTGATTTTGGTTCTGGTGCCCTGCTTCATGATGAACCGTACACGGACTTTGATGGTAAGGATTTTTCCTTACAGTTTATGGTGGGAGGGGCTGCTTTTAATCTTTAATTCTTCTGGCTTTTGAGCTTTAGTATTGCATTATCTTTGTTGTAGGGATCTTGATTTCTAACACTAGATTCTCAAGCCTCAATCCTTGATAAAGTTCTTCTTCTAAGAGTATGTTTACCTTCTGGGCTCTTTATCTTATTTTTTAAAAAGATTCATTTATTATGTATGCAGTGTTCTGCCTACATGCCAGAAGATTATAGAACAGATCTCATTATAGATGGTTGTGAGCCACCATGTGGTTGCTGGGAATTGAACTCAGGACCTCTGGAAAAGCAGCCAGAACTCTTAACCTCTGAGCCATATCTCGAGTCCTGGGCTCTTATGTTTTAGTGTGGGGAGTCTTGTTAGTATTGGGTTTTGTTGCTGGGTTTTTGTTTTGCTTTTGGTAAGATGATCTGTTAACTTTGAAGGCATCTTTTAAAGCTATTTTGCTGCTGAAAGGACTCTGCTATGGATACCATCCTTTTGATTTACAGTTCATACTTCTAGGGACTTGGGTTAAGGGAGGGCATCATCAGAAGGATCTAATCCTTGGCTTGTGTGCAGGGACAAGGGTGTATAGCCCTCCAGAATGGATCTCTCGACACCAGTACCATGCCCTCCCAGCTACAGTCTGGTCACTAGGTGTCCTCCTCTATGACATGGTCTGTGGAGACATTCCCTTTGAGAGGGACCAGGAGATTCTGGAAGCTGAGCTCCACTTCCCTGCTCATGTCTCCCCAGGTAAAGCTATCACTCACCTGAGCCCAACATGCTTCATTCTCCCAGGACTGGGTACCTCTTGCTGACTGCTAATATCCTCTGTGCTTCCTGACCCTGCAGATTGCTGTGCCCTAATCCGCCGGTGCCTGGCCCCTAAACCCTGCTCCCGACCATCACTGGAGGAGATTCTGCTGGACCCGTGGATGAAGACACCAGCTGAAGAAGCACCCATTAACCCCTCCAAAGGAAGCCCTACCCCCTTGCCTTGGTCCCTGCTTCCCTAGACCCAGCCAAGCCCTCTGGTTGGAATCCCATGGTCATGCTACAGGGATAGATGGACATCTGTTGACCTGGTTATACAGGTTGTTAAAAATCCAGTATTACTAAGGTCAGGGATTAGGGATCAGGGGACAGAAGATAGCCAAATCTGCCCAGTTCTTATCCCAATCCTGTGAAAGAGCTCTCCTCCCAGAACCTGTGGTCCCTAATTTGGGAGGGGGGAGTTATTTGTTTCTTGTTCTGTTAAGGATGTTTATTTGGTTGGATTCCTCCCCAGCTGGTCCTAAGATTCTTATTCTGACATTGTAGTCCCTACACTGGCACCTCCTAGACTACTACCACAAACTTAGACACTTAGTTCAAATGCTCTCACTTGGGCAAGGGTGCTTTCCTTAAAATACCCATCCCCCCTCAGCAGCTCTTTAGTAAATGGGCCCTTACCCTGGTATCTCAGTCAGTTGTTGCTTGCCCGCCTTAGCCCAGAAATGATTATTCTGGGGGAGGTAATGCCCTATTAATGATTAGTATCCCCGTGCTTTTTTTTCCTTTTTTTTCTTTCCTTTTTTATTTTTGGTGAGGGGACCCTACTGTTATCCCAAGTGCTCTTATTCTGGTGAGAAGAACCTTACTTCCATAATTTGGGAAGGAATGGGAGATAAACATCACCGGCCACCACCAGAGATTAGGATGGGATGGATGGTTTTGGGGGGATGAGATGGAGGAAATAAGTCTTACTGTTTGTTCTCCTGGGGTCCCCCCTCTCCAACTTTTGCTGCCTCCTCCTGTGCCAGGATTGTCCAGTGGCTAAAATGTAAATAATTATGTACCTGGAGGTGGGGAGAGCTGCAAGTGTGCCCACCTGTCCCTTCTCCCCCTGCCTGGATTATTTAAAAAGCCATGTGTGGAAACCTATTTAATAAATAATGAAGTCACAAGAGTGAATGGCCGTTTATAGGGGCAGACACGAGTGGAGCATCTACTGTGTGTTGAGTTTAGGAGACGGATGGAGAAAAATCTTTGTTTGAGAAAAACCCAGTCTGACTGGGGCCAGTCTGACAGCTTGTTTTGTTTTTAATGCGGGGTCTTTTCAAGCCCAAGCGAACCTCAAACTTGGAGTATTGAGATTTGCTTGCACAGAAATACCGAGCTAAATCCCAGGCTTCAAGTGGAATCTTTCTAGCACTTTCTGCTTAGCTCTAACCATTTAAATCTTAATTTTGTCTCTACCTTTTATGCTCCTCCTTTCCATCTTCCTTAACTCCCTTTGGTTTCCCTGATTCTGACAAATTATCCCACTTTGTCTGCTGTAGTGACTATTCCTGTCTACGCTACTTCTACAGCGGGTTCCCTGAATCTTGCTGTGAGCCTATGGTTCACTTGTCCCGCCTTCTCTAAAGTCCTGTTCCTCCCAGTTGGCCTCAGCCCTTAGAGGGCGGGACCTGGCTGCAGAAAGGACTAGAATCGATTCTGATGAGAGAATTCTGAGTGTTCCAATAAAAAGCCGAGATGGCAGAGCAATGGAACCACGGGAAGGTTTTGGCAAGTGGTTTGGACAGTCGGGGTCTGTGAGGCCGGCGAAGGGGGAGGTGGGGGCTGGGTCTAGGGTCACAAGCATGCTAACAGCTGTGCAAAGGCTGCAGAAGACTGGGTCTGTGGCTCCCTGGGTATCCAGTTTTGGAATTTGGGAACCCGAAACCACCATTTCAGAGTCAAACTTGGAATGGGTTAACAACACCATCACCCGATTCCCATCCAATGCCCCGCCCTCCACTTCCGCGGTCCGGAAGCGGACGTGATGGATACGGAAGTAGCCTACTGTTGCCGAGGGGACGGGACGGGCAGATGCCAACATGGCAGCGGTTGGGGTTGGCGCATCTACCGCGGCGGCCGGGCCAGGGGCCGTGTCCGCGGGAGCACTGGAGTCTGGGTCTGCCACAGCGGGTGAGATGGCCTGAAGCAGAGTAATTGGCAGGGTGGAGGTCGGGATCATCAGGGGTGGAATGATCCTTGACTTGAAGTGACAGCGGTGTCTTGTGTAAATGGACCTACGTGTGTGTTGTGGGAAAAAGGGAGGAGAGAATAGATCATTGTATGTTGCGATGAGGGCAGGAATCGGTAGTTCCGTGGGTGATTATGCGGGTCCTGGATTTGGAAATAAAGACTATTGTGAATGTGTAGTGAATTTCCTTTCGAGGCTAAAACCATTGAGAATGTTCTGGGGTGGGGGATCCTTAATTGTGCAAAGGAGAGACGATCCTGAGGGTGGGAATTTTTCCTTATAGAAGGGATAGACTATTCTTACTTAGGGAGGTGGCTTCTTCCTTATAAAGGGACCTTATAAATTGTCAGGGTGGGGCATATGCTTCCTTGTATGACTAGTGGATCCATTTTGAGCATGAAGCTGTCCTTCATTACATGGAGAGAATGTTCTGTGGATGCCCCTTCCAAATGGAGATAATTCTATTTAGGTTGAGGTGGGAGGGTTTCTTCCTTATCGGTCAGAGAAAGAACATTCTGAGATTGCTCAGTGCTTCTGTATAGCAGAGAGAGCTCATTGTGAGTGTGGGTAGAACAAAGAATTATTCATTGGCTAGGAGGAGGGTGTATAGCGGAGGGAGTGTGGACCATATGGACTAGGGAAGTATTTCCTTATGTGATTAAGGTAGTCAGACTATTGGGGTAGCCATTATATGAGATGGAAAATAGAACAACCCTTAGGAGGTGAACATCTTAAACAATGTCTCAATTCATTATATTGAGATATTGTTTAGTTTATGGGACAGTCCTGCAAGGAGAAGCACTACTTCATAGCAATCCTAATTTGCTCATCCACAAAATGGATTTTTTTCATAGTACCTTCAGAGATCTAGTGATGTGAATCCCTTAGTCCAGTGATAGGCATACTGTAAGCATTCCCTAAATATTGGGAATGCTGTCTGAGAAAGAGATCCTTCCCAGGGGAGGGAGAAGGCACAAATATGTGTTTCCAGGGCCTGCCCTCATCATTTCCTCACACCTTACAAGGATTTCAGATTAAGAGTGGAGTCCACTTCTCCCTGTCTTGACACCTTTTGCCAATAGCTAAGGGTGTGGAAACAGGTAGGGATCAGACCCTCATTGAGTCAGGAGGAGTAGGCAGAGGAAGATCAAGTGGCTGGGAGGAAAGAGGGGTGCAGTGGGTGGCCATATCATAATAGGTTTTGACCCCATCCTTCTCCTATGTTCCTTCCACTCCCTGCAGCTCACCGGCGCCTCAAGTACATATCCTTAGCTGTGCTGGTGGTCCAGAATGCCTCCCTCATCCTTAGCATCCGCTATGCTCGCACACTGCCTGGGGACCGCTTCTTTACCACCACTGCTGTGGTCATGGCTGAAGTGCTCAAAGGTCTCACCTGTCTCCTGCTGCTCTTCGCACAAAAGAGGGGTATGAGCCAGGGACGGGGTTGGTTGGTGGGGCCGTCTAAGTTGAGTATGTGAGCATACCTGGAGAGTATACTAGTGCATCTGAAACTGCTTGGGGAGTATGTAAGTACATCTAAGCTTGCCTGCCACTGCAGCTGTGTGAAGTTGCATCTCAGCCTGCATATTCCTTAGGCCTGGAAACCCCAGTAGTGAGAAAGTCTACCCACAAGCCAACGGAACACTCAGCACTTGGAAGGAGGATGTAGGGAGAGCAGGAAGTCATGATAACATGGCAAGTTCAAGGCTAACCTAGGCTCTATGTGAGTCTATGTCAAAAACAAAAGGAAGAAAGAAAAACTTTGTAACACAGAGAATTCTATCACACACATACATACACAATCAGAAAGAATAATAAAATAGTAAAAATATACTTTTCTGAATTATGCAGGTTCACAATTAATCAACTTTTGGCCACACTGTCATGAAGCAGCATCAGTGGGTAGCTGCTCACTGCTAATCTGGGTATCTTTTACAGATCTGCACCTTTATAGTACCAGCTGGGTGTAGTGTCATACACTTGGGTGGTTTGTTTGTTTGCTTTGTTTTTTGGGTTTTGTTTTGTTTTTCAAGACAGGGTTTCTCTGTGTAGCCCTGGCTATCCTGGAACTCAGGCTTAGTGGCACACACTAAGCCTGGCTATGTCATTCACTTGTAACCACAGCTGTATTGAGACAGGGGATCAGTTAATTCTATGAACTCAAGGCTATCTTGAGTAACATTTGATGTTCCATTTCAAGACAAGAAAGAAAAAAAAGCAATAAGTAAATGAAAGTATAATACCTAAAGTTGGGGGTATAGCTTAGTTGATAGAATACTTGGCTACCATATAAAGCTGTGGGTTTGATATCCAGCACCACATAAGCCAGTTTTGACAAATGCCTATAATCTGAGGCAATAGGGTCAGAGATTCAAGGTCACCATTGGCTACATAGTAAGTTTACGGACAGCCTGAACTATTGGAAATTCTATCTCAGTAAAAAGCAAGTATGACAAAAATCATACATGGAAAAAAATAGACAACAAAGTTGGGTGTGGTGGTTCAAACCTGTACACCCAGAATGTAGAAGGCAGGAGGATCTTAAGTTTCAAGCCTTCATGGGCTGAAGCTACAGTGTCTCAAAACAAGCAAAAAAAAAACAAAAACAAAAACAAAAAAACTCCAAACCACCAAAAAACACAAAAAGGAAAGCCAATCCTGTAGTACTGTAATCTCAGGTCCCTGAGAAGCTGAGACAGGAAGATCATAAGTTCATCACTAGCCTAGCCAACTTTGTAAGACCTCGTCTCAAAACATAGGATGGGCAGGGCCGCTTAGCAGGTAAAAGCTCTAGCTATGTAGTCCAGACAACTGAGCTCGGTCACAACCAGTGATGGAAGGTGAGAAATGACTTCAGCCTCTAAGTTGTCCTTTCACTTCCACCCTTGCACCATGGAATATGCATGCTCTCACTTGCATACATATGTCACAGGCAATACAAATAAAGTGCTGGGAATGTAGCTTAGCTGTAGAGCACTTGCCTAGCTTGTTCAGGGTTGTAGGTTCAATACCCAGCACACACACACACACACACACACACACACACACACACACACACGTGCGCGTGAAAGAAAACAGTAGGGGCCCGGAACAATGGGTACAATGCTGTGCAAGAATGAAGACGTACTTTCAGCTCCAGAACCCCCATCAAAACCAGGTATGGTGGCATGCATCTAATCTCTGTGAGTTCAGGGACAGATGTAGGGGACAGGCAGGAGGTTGGAGGTTGCCAATCCCATAGGTTCCCTGACTAGCCAGTCTAATTCTGGCCTCCTTGGTCAAAGCACACATGTAGTACACACTCACACATGCAGGCATATGTACACATACATACATGTACAACATTCATATGCCTAAAATAAAAATAAGCCTTAAAATAAGGTGGAGAGTGATAGAAGGAGACACATACCCATCATCAGTTGCTGTCTTCCATGTGTGCCAGCCCAGGCTCCACAGAGAGATGCTTTGGAGAAGAATGAGAAGCCATTATTTATCCATAGGGCAGGGTCAGCTTCTTAATGTGTCTAGGGCTTAGAAAAAGATTTATTTGGACAGGAAATGGACTCTGTCCTCTAGTGGCTCATGAACCATGGAGTTAGGATGTCTAAAAGTCTTAATGATGGATATGCAGCTCAGTGGTGTGTGAGGTCCTAGGTACCATCACAAAACAAAAAAGTCTAAAACTTCCCTTCTGAAAGATAGTCATATACATCAACTCGGGAACAAAGAACCTCTATGTCACATGCTTCTAGGTACTTGTAATTATGTCATTGTGCAGACATGGTGAATGCTCACCCTGAATGGGCTTATGCCAGGGGAGGCAGATCTCAGGTGGGTGAAATTTGCTTGATTAGCAGGCATAGTGGAATGGATAATAGTTTTGTGACTATTATTTGTCTTTTCTTACAGTGTTGGGGTAGAACCTGGGGACACATCTACTGACTATATCCCCATTCATTTATGCAGCCATTAAGTTGAGTATCAGAAAGGCTTTTTTTTTTTTTCTTTTAAAGACAGGGTCTCACTGTCTCCCTGGCTATCCTGGAATTCAGTATGTACACGAGGGTGGCCTCAAACTAAAATCTGCTTGCCTCTGCTGGAATAAAAGGCGTGCACCACCATGCCCAGCTCAGCAAAGGCTCTTATTGGCATTATTGTATTGGAGAAGAAACTGCATGAGAGCAGGCAGGAGGGGAGTAGTTTTGTGATGGTGGAAGGCAAGACTAGGAGGTAGAGAGTGGAGCCCAGCCTAGTTGAATCCTTCAGCAGCCCTTTCTCCCCCATAGGTAATGTGAAGCACCTGGTTCTCTTCCTCCACGAGGCTGTCCTGGTGCAATATGTGGACACACTTAAGCTTGCGGTTCCCTCTCTCATCTATACCTTGCAGAATAACCTTCAGTATGTAGCCATCACCAACCTGCCAGCTGCCACTTTCCAGGTAAGTCCCCAGCCCAGCATAGTCCCCAGGGAACTAGGAGGGAGATCTAGATGGAAGGGGAGAGATGACATGCAAAGAGCAAAAATGATCTTACTTTCAGAGAACTCCCTTAACTTTGGTTTCCTCATGCGTCAAAATTGGGAACAGGAGAAATGCTTGGATAGCTGAAAATATACCTGGGCCTGGACATGTTGTCATACACCTGCAAAGCCAGCACTCAGGAGGCTGAAGCAGGAGGATTACTTCAAGAACAGATTGGACTACATAAAGAAACTATTTCTTGGGGCTGGAGCAGTTAAGAACACTGGCTGCACTTCTATGGGACCTGGGACCTGGGTTTGATTCTCAGCAGCCATGCGACTGCTCACAACCGTCTATAGCTCCATTTTCAGAGGATCTGATGCCCTCTTCGACTCCAAAAGCACTAGGCATACATGTGCTGTGCAGACATACATGTAGGCAGAACACAGACTGGCAGTAGTGGCACACACCTGTGATCCCAGCACTTAGAGAGGCAGAGGTATTGGATCTCTGAGTTTGAGGCCAGCCCAGTCTACAAAGTGAGTCCAGGGCAGCCAGGGCTATATAGAGAAACCCCGTCTTGAAAAACAGTGAACGAATGAATGAATACAATCCTAAATGCTACAGCAACGTTGCCTGGGTTCAAATCCCAGTGCTACTGCTTTCTAGGTACGTGATTTGGGGGGTGGGGACAGTCACTTACCTTTCTGTGCCTTTATTTGCCCATCATTTTATTATTTCATTTGTTTTCTTTGACACGGTCTCATGTAGCCCCATCTGACCCTGAACTCATTTTGTAACAGATCCTCCTGTGATCCTCCTGCCTCAACCACTCAAGTGTTGGGATTATAGATGTGTGACACTGTGCCTTGTTTATGAGGTGCTAGGGACGTTCTGAACCTAGCATTTTGCACATGCTGAGCAAAACTACTAGCTAAGCTGTATCTTCAGCTTTTACTCTTTGGTTCTTGAGACAGGGTCTTGCAGTGCAGGCCAGTCTGGCCTTAAACTCGTGATTCCTATTCTAACTCCTAAGTTGCTATGATTTCAGTCATGTGCCACCATGCCCAGTTTTCTCATAATTAAATTGAAGGTTATAGTGGTATCTAGTTCCATGGTAGTTGTGAAGATTAAATAATAAATTCTTATACAGTACACAGATGCACACTGGACACATACATAGGAATCTATACAAGTTTTCTGGCTTTGTTGCGGCTGATTCATTTGTATGAAGACTTACCTTATAACAAAGCTTTCTACGTATTCATCACCTACTTGAAGGTTCTTATATATTTTGTTGTTTTACGAGACAGGGTTTCTCTGTGTGGCCCTGGCTGTCCTGGAATTCTCTCTGTAGATCAGACTGGCCTTGAACTCACAGAGATCTGCCTGCCTCTGCCTCCTGAAGTGCTGGGATTAAAGGCATATGCCATCACACCTGCCTTGGAGGTGTTTCATATACATCAGCCTTATTTTACAGAGATGATGCTAGGTCTCAGAAAGGACAAGTGATTTGTCCCTACCATAGGTAGGAAAATGGGATTTGATTGTAGATTTGGGTGTGGCTTGGGACTTCTTGGCACAGGTACCCTTTTGTAACTCACTGGGAAGTTGTTTTTGAGATGATTTCTAGCCCAGTTTAGCCTCTAATTCTACACAGCCAATGATTACTGTCCATTTCGCAAGTGCTGGGCTTACGGGTGTTTGCTTCTGCACCTGGTTCATATGGTGCTAGAGATGGAATCCAGCAGTCTGTGTATGCTAGGTGAGCTCTTTACTGGTTGAACTACATCCCTTAGTCATCTGGGAGGGTCTTTGGTAACTTCTTAGCCACAGGTTAGTCAGTGGTCAACGGCTGGTTAGTTTTATTGCCATATGCCATACCTTATCCTTTTCATTGTGCCCAGAGGCCTACAGTGGGCACTGTCCCTCCACCCCTTGCACTTTCTGAGAGTTGGGACCAGCCCTCAGTGCCTTCCACATGCAACTTGCAGGTGACGTATCAGTTGAAGATCCTGACAACAGCCTTGTTCTCCGTGCTCATGTTGAACCGCAGTCTCTCCCGCCTGCAGTGGGGCTCCCTAGTGCTGCTCTTCACTGGTGTTGCCATTGTCCAGGCACAGCAAGCTGGTGGGGGTGGCCCACGGCCACTGGATCAGAACCCCGGGGCAGGCCTAGCGGCTGTTGTGGCCTCCTGTCTCTCCTCGGGCTTTGCAGGTGTCTACTTTGAGAATATCCTCAAAGGCAGCTCAGGCTCTGTGTGGCTGCGTAACTTACAGCTTGGCCTCTTTGGCACAGCTCTGGGCCTGGTGGGGCTCTGGTGGGCTGAGGGCACTGCTGTGGCCCATCAAGGCTTCTTCTTTGGGTACACACCTGCTGTCTGGGGTGTGGTACTAAACCAAGCCTTTGGTGGGCTCCTGGTAGCTGTCGTTGTCAAGTATGCTGACAATATCCTCAAGGGCTTTGCCACCTCCCTGTCCATCGTGCTGTCCACTGTTGCCTCCATTCGCCTCTTTGGCTTCCACCTGGACCCATTATTTGCCCTGGGCGCTGGGCTCGTCATTGGTGCCGTCTACCTCTACAGCCTTCCCCGAGGTGCAGTCAAAGCCATAGCTTCTACTTCTGCCTCTGGGCCCTGCCTTCACCAGCAGCCTCCTGGGCAGCCACCCCCACCGAAGCTGTCTTCTCGAGGAGACCTCACCACGGAGCCCTTTCTGCCAAAGTCAGTGCTGGTAAAATGAGAGCTGGTGGTTGTTGGGGGACACAGGGCAGGGGGTGGGGTTGGAGGGGTTGGGCTTCTGCAGGTCCAAAGCTGTTGCCAGGGCCTGATTCTTATGGGGTTGGAGGATTTTGTTTTGTTTTTTTTTTTTTTTTTGTCCTTTTTGTCCCGTACTTCTAGAGGGATATGGAACTAGGGCTGAATGTCCCATGTCCACTTCCTCGTAGATGGACTCTCCTCCACAGGAGGAGCTTTTTAGAACTGCTTCCTGTACCCCAGGCTAACCTCTTTAGGAAGAGGGTTGGCATACTGCTCTTCAAGGCTTTTCCCTATCACTCTGCTGGAGATGGCCTGTCTCATGCCTGAGAGAGTCCATTCCAGCCATCCTGCAGACTGGACAAAAGCCCTGCAGTTCTTGAGTAACAACTAGTGACTACTCGTGGCGTTCCATTTCCTATTGTATGAGGCTTTCTCTCCTGCACCATCACCCTGGATCATGTCAACAGCTTGGTCTCTGATGTGGCTTTGGGCCAGTTTCCCTGGTACAGAGACTGTTGAAGATTGGCCTGTTGTAAGTGCCTGGAGTAAGGAGAGGCACAAGCTGAAAATTTTGCATCATTTCATATTGGGGAGGGTGCAGTAACTGCTATTTGCCTTTCAATAGTTTAGGGATTTGTGAAATAATCAGCTCAATGATCCAGAGTGTTTGGAAAATGGGGAGGGGAAGTCCTTGAAGTGGCTGAATCCTGGGTAACTGAAGAGACAGAGGTGAAAGATTATCTTCTGAAACAGCCAGAGAGGAAAAATTAAGCTACCCATCCCATTTTTGCAACCCAATTAGCTGTTTAAAACACCCTTTATGGTGGGTGTTAGAACTGATGAATCATGGAACCTGTACCCCTGCTTTTCCCAAAGCTTATTAACTCCCTAACTGTATCTCAGATGTGTGTGTGTGCGCGCGCGCGTGCGTGTATGTGTGTATGTATGTGCATGCGAGCATAAAGTGCACGCATGGAAGGTGCCTGGGCTGTCTTTGCTATATGTAAATAGGGCCATTGGATCTTTATTTTTGATTAATTTGTTCTGATTTTTTGTTTTCTAAATAACTGTAATGAACAAATGTCAGTATACCCAATGCCAAATAAAGATGTTGTATTTATTTAGTCCATGTGTAGCTTTCTGGTGTAGGGGACTACTCTTTCCACATAAGCACCATCATTAACCCCAGGATTACTAGCTCACTACCACCACCCTCACTTGCTCAGGATACCCACCTGCCAGCCCACCCCAGCTTTCTGTGTTTCTCTTTCCTTCCCATTTTCACCACAGGTTGCTCACCAAGGTGAAGGGTTCGTAGCTGCTGGAACTGAAGACACTGGCCTGGCCTTCGTTCTCCCTTCTTGCCCTGGTCCAGCTGAGACTAAACTCTTATCAGTATTAGGGGTGGGGTGAGGGAGGCACGGAACCTCCCTGTCCCCACCAGCCCTGCCCCACATAGGGCTGTTATGACTAACCTGTTAATGGGCCCACCTCAACTCCTGCTACCTTTGCAGTATTTCTTAGGTGAGTTTCTGCAAATAAAATGTGTTTTGCATCTTGTCAACTTGCATTGGAAAGAATGAACAAAGGAAGCACTCAAACCTCATGGATATGATCCACAAAAAAAGCTATTAGAAATAATAAGGGGGCTGGGAGTGTAGCTCACTGGTAGAATAATTCAGCATGTGCAAAACTATGGGTTCTATCCCCAGAGCCACAAGGAAGAAAGAGAAAAGCTGCTAAAGCTATAGGGAACACAGGCTCAGTCCTGCTGTTTGGTTCGGGAAGCCTCGGCATTGGCGCGGAGCACAGCCCCCGGGGAAGGGTATGGTCGCTGTTGGAAGAGGGGCCCAGCTGCTGTTGTGTCAGCCCCCGTCTTGGCCTCGTTCCTCTTGGGTAGTCCTGTTGACCATGTGCCCCTGGGGATAAGAGAGAATTAGAGGACAGGAAGCGGGTGGAGTGGGCATCCCTTAGCTGCTCAAGATTAAAGAATGGGAAGGAAGAGACAAGAGAAGGGTACAGTTTACAAAAGGATCGACGAAAGGGTTTCACTTACCGGGGTGCATCTGAGTATGAGCTGGGGTCCATGGGGTCTAATTCTTCATCTTTCCGGCTCACTGCTATAGAAACAAGTACCAGTGCAAGTTCTTCACTTGAGACCCAAGGAGTCCCTGGTCACCGAGCCCCTTCTCCCAAGAAAAAGGATGGCTATCATGGCTCACAACACCCCACAGAAGCCCAGGTCTAGGCATGCACACCATACATTCTGTGCCCTGGTTCCTCACTTGACTCCTCCAAATCCTAACATGATCTGCTTACCCTTCTTGCTTTTGGGGTAAGGAGCCAGCTCCTCTCTGCGATGGTGGCGCCTATCTTTGCCCTCTTCGCGATCTGCCTTCTCATACCCCCGATCACGTTCCCTGTCCCTCTCTCTCTCTCTGTCCACTTTGTCGTAAGTCCGCTCTCGTTCTCGCTCAGGCTTCTCTTGGTTTCGGTCTGCCTTGTCATGGCTCCTATCTGGCTTCTCATGACTCCGATCTGACTTCTCATGATTTCTGTCCAGCTTCTCATGACTCCGGTCCAACTTCTCCTCAGCATCTATGGTAACGGAGAAATGCTGAAGACCCTCTCTTCCACAATATGGGCTCCTCAGCCCCTCTCTGAGACTGCAAGAATCACTGACACATCCCTGTCTTTGCCAACTCACCTGAATTACTGTTCCTGAGTTTCTTGGCAGATTTGGTGACGACAAAGTTGGGGTCATGTGGTGAGAGCCAGGACACAAGGTCTGTCTCCACATTCCAGTAGTAAGGGAGTCCACTGTAGGCAGTGAAAGAGAATTTTAACACAGATGTTCCCTTATACCAACTGTCTGCCCAACCTCTGCCTAGATCTGCCCCATGCCTCTATATGTACATCTCTTCCCTATCAACCCCACAATAAGGGATAACACAGGAAGGGCAAGGCCAGCTGTCCCTCCCACCTATATGATGATAGGCTCACCAAGAAGAGTCAAACACCTTGTACCAGCTTGGTGGCAGGCCCTCTAACCGGGTGGCCTCATAATCAACAGGATCATCATCATAGTCCTCAGCAATAATCTCTTCCTCTGGCTCTGAAAGCATGGGGAAGGAGAAAGGCAGTTTAAAAACCTGGTGTGAAGCCAGCAATTGGGAGACAGAGGCAGGTAGATCTCTGTGAATTCAAGGCTAGCCTGGTCTAGAGTGAGTCCAGGACAGCCAAGACTAAACAGAGAAATCCTGTCTCAAAAGAAAAAAATCTGGTATGTGTGTGTTCTCCTACTATACTCAGGGCCTGGGGGCAAGCCACTCACATCACTATAAATGGAACACACAGATAGAGGCATGTGCTCAGCGTTGATAGAGAATATTTGGACACTTGACATCCAATCAATTCCTGGCTTCAGATCCCATGTGGCACTGTATTATTCAAACCTACTTAAATCAAATGGGTTTGAACAGCAGGGGAGTTACCTAAAATAACAGCTAACTGGTTCACCTTCTGAACTGTGATGGAACTAATTGAAACATTGTTCTGAATCTATTCTTTTTTTTTTTTAAAAAAGATTTATTTATTATATATACAACATTCTGCCTGTACATCAGATCTTACTATAGATGGTTATGAGCCACCATGTGGTTGCTAGGAATTAAACTCAGGACCTTTGTAAGAATAGTAAGTATTCTTAACCTCTGAGCCATCTCTCCAGACCCCTGAATCTATTCTTAAAGGCTGATATATAACAAGCCTGCAGCAGATGTTTGGTGATAATAGAATAAAAATGCTATTAAACCAAGCATGATGGCACATGCTTGTTATCCTGGCACTCAGGGAAACAGAGGCAGGCAGATCACTGTGAGTTTGAGGCCAGCTTAGTCTACATAGTGAGTCCAGGACAGCCAAGGCTATAACAGAGAAAACCTGTCAGGGAATACCAATCAACCAACCAACCAACCAACCAACCAATCAATAAGCAAGCAAGCAAGCACTCTCAGTAGTGGGCTTAGGACTCAAAAGATTTAAAAGAAACATGGATGACACAGGGTTTGCCTGAAATCCTGGACTGATATCCCAGCACCACCAAGAAAAATATATCAATGTTTATTATTACCGCCATTAGGCACAAAGTGTATATCTGGCCCGAAGTCATAGATGTCAGTTATCCATACAATAATATGATGCACTTTCTAGTGCCTGACACACCATATAGGTCAAAAATGCATGCCACATTTATTATTGTTGGCAATCATGTCCAATTTTCAGCCAGTAATACAGTAAATGTAACTGACGGGTAATCATTTTTGACTGTTGGCATACCATGTGTATCAGGCACTTAGGCAGCCCAAAGAAATGTTAGCAAGTTATCATCCCTATCACCACAGTACTTCTGCTGAGTTAAACCATACAGCACTGGGGCTAGAGAGATGGCTCAGTGCTTAAGAGCAATGTCTGCTCTTCCAGAGGACCTGAGTTCATTCCCAACAACCACATGATGGCTCAAAACCATCTATACTGGGATCTGATGCCCTCTTCTGGCATGCAGATGTACATGCTGGTAAAACACTCATACTCGTAAAATAAATAAATCTTAAAAATCCCAACCAAAAAACCATACAGCGCCAACATTTTGCCACTGTATCTGGCACATAGGAGACTACAGGATATATCACATGTCATTTTTATTAAATAAATACTGGCCCAGTGTGACAGTAGACACCTTTAATCCTAGCCTTAGGGAAGTGGAGATAGGCAGGTCTCTGTGAAATCAAAGCCAGACCGAAATACTAATGAATTCCGGGCCTGCCAGAAGTACAAAGTGAGGCCGTGTCTCAAACATTAATTAATTAATTAATTATTAATTAAGCACCATGTAGTCACTCCTGTCACCTGTGATCCTGCTGCCTCTGTCTGCATTGCTGGGATGACAGGAGCATGCCATCACACTTAGCTTTATTTTTCAAAGCTTGGCGTTTTGCAAAATTGCTATGTCTTGCCTTGATCTCCTGGGCTCAAGCCATCTTGTATCTCTGCCTCTTTAGTAGCTGAGTACATGCCACTGCACGCACTTGATTCAAAAATTAAACTCTATCTTATCTTTCCAACCTTAGACTTCACATAGTACTTACCATGCAGTACTAATGGTTATCAGAAAATGACATTGACAAAGCGAGACCTGCCAGACCATGCAAGGTATCTAGTATGAAAAACAAATTGCCTGTCACACAGAGAAACCCTGTCTTGAAAACAACAAAAAACAAAAACAAAAACTAACGGTCAAGGAGATGTACCTAAATAGTAGAGGTCATCCAAGAGCTTTGGTTTGACCTCAGCAACACACGGGGAAAAAAACGTGTGAGCTTTTTGGGTCAGGGATGATGGTAGAGCACTTCCTTAGTGTGCACCTGGGTTCAACTGGATATGGGCGGGTGGAAGCGGGGGTGGAGGAGAAGAGGCAAAAGAGAGAATAGAATACATAACAGAACAGTCTGCTAACACTGGCACATGGTAGATCCATCTAGTTTTAGCTTTCTCACCAGGCTCCAGATGTTTGAGGATGCCCCTCTTCGCCAAGCGGGTCTGCAGTGCAACAGGGAGCGGCATAGTGGGTTGCTGACCAGACCTAAACAAGACAGACAGTTCTGAAGGGCCAATCCAATGAACATTTCAATCTGTATATCCAGTAACCATGTACCACCCTTCTGCATGTGCTCATTCGATCCCCACGTACCTAACTGCACCAGTGGCTAGAAGGACAGAACGAAAATGGGTGCTAAAAGATGAGAGAGATTTGTAGCAGTAGGGCCAGAACTAGAACCACACCAGAAGTGTAACTCCGGCAATGGAGACCGGATGTACCGAAGACCATTTCCTCTCCAGGCCAAGACTCCACCTATCGCCTAGGGGATCAAGTGTAGCACACCCACGACCCAGAAATGGGATCACCCAACGTTTCTTCAAGTCCGCACCATGGAAGGAACCAAGGTGCTAGGATGGGGGTGCGAAATGCTATCATCCTCTTTAGCTTTAAAAGAAGGCTTCCACCCCAGCATTACCATAGCCAAAGTCTGTCACCCTACCCCCCTCTCCCTCGTTGTCACTATGCTTACCAATATCGAAGGACTCTTCTTTTAAACCTCGAGAATGCTCCTCACCCTCCAAAGCTGCAGTTAACCGTTCGACTTCAAGGCTGGCAGAGAACGGATGTGGGCAGCCTGGCTGGCCAATAAGAGTGCGCCTTTGGCCTTACGTCAACAAGGAAAGCCAATTGTTTCCTTGGCCTACGTGCGACGCCTTCGCGCTGGTGAGCGGGGAGAGGGGAGTGGCTCGCTAGTGAGAACGACTGTTCCAGGCCAAAGGCTGGCGCCATGGAAGAGTATGCTCGCGAACCTTGGTACGGCCATGGCACAGGCTTCGGGACAGTCCCTGCGACGCCCAGGCCAATCGCGGGAGGCGGGCGGGGAAGGCAACGGTTACCCTGCCAAGTCCCTGACGAGGGAGGCTTAGAAACTTGACTGTCTCAGCGCGTCCGGTGGGGGCGGGGATCCTCCCCCTCAGACTTCGTTAAAAAAACCGCCACAGTGGAGCGTCCCAGTAGGTGTGGTGTGGGACAGACTAACCCACTGTTCCCCTGAATGTTCTTCTAGACCCTTTTTGTGAGCCAAAAGAGAAACTCTGGGCCGATCCATTCTGGCGGCGGGCGAGGAGAAGCTTGGAGCCAAAACGCACTGGGCTGCCTCTTCTGGCTTTTCCCAAGCTGGTTTTTGACCCAGGACAGGGCATGTGTGAACCCACTGTGGGCTAAGAAATGAGGCCTGGCTCTTCCTCACGGTCTTTTGATTTTTTTCTGTTTTAGGGTTTAAAAGGACATAAAGCACATGGCTTTCTTGGACGTGCTTTTTTTTTTCTTTTCTTTACTTAAATAACTTTAACTACTTAACACTATTGAAACGTTGCCAACCCTTTGTACTGACCAATCCATTTGATTTTTTTTTTACTTTTTAATTCATTTTGTTTATACATTGTTTCTCTTTTTTATTTTTTGTATTGATTACAGTTTATTCACTTTGTATCCCAGCTGCAGTCCCCTCCCTCCCTCATCTCCTCCTATGCTCCTCTCCAAGGCCACAGATAGGGGAGATCCTTCTCCCTTCCATCTGACCCATTTGATTTTCAATACTAACAAAACAGTTTGATTGATGCTTGGTTGTAATCAAGAGTAGTATTCTGCCAGTAATAAGCCCAACATTTGGAAGGCTATGTAATGAGACAACTGCCTCCCCCATTTCAAAAAAAAAGAATAAAAGAAAAATATTTTTTCACTTTTGCTCCACAGATATTATATATATATAATTGTATATATAATATACAATATATAATTAATATATATATATATACATATATATATGTCTCACTTTACAGAGCCCTGGCTAGATCTACTTTCCTCTGCCTCCAGAGTGCTGGAATTAAAGACATGTGCCACCACACCCAGCACAAACTTTTTTGGCTGTAATAGAGTCTCCATTTATAGCTTAGGTTGGACTCAAATTCATGATCCTCCTGTCTCAGCCTCCCAAGTGTTGTGATTTACACAGGTATGCAGAACCATGTCAGGCTTTCCTGTCAGGCAGGTAACAACTGATAAAAGTTTTATCAGTCATGAGCATGCCATTTTGGCATCCAGTCATGGCAGGGTCTCACATTAACCCAGTCTTTTCCTTCCTGCTTGCAGCCCATGGCGAATTGTGGATGATTGCGGTGGAGCCTTCACTATGGGTGTCATTGGTGGTGGAGTCTTCCAGGCTGTCAAGGGCTTTCGCAATGCCCCTGTTGTGAGTCGGGCCTTCCCCCAGTGGTGTGGGAGTCTGTAGTCTTCCTGAGATAGAATACTGCTCTGAGCATACTTACTTATTCTGTTGCTTATTCACCTACTGTTTGCTGGGCCTGGCTCCTGGATCTAGGATTTGAGAGCCTCTGTTCTTCAACTATCCAGCTGGAGCTCTGTGGAAATATTGTACTGTCAGAAATAGTAGTAGGGCCAGGTAGTATATAGCTCAGTGGTAGATCAGTTGATTAAGCAAGAGAGTTCCTAGGTTCCATTCTCAGCATCGGAATAAGAATAAGAAAAAAAGGTTAGCATTGAATCTTTTTTTAAAAGTTTTATTTATTATGTATATAATATTCTATCTGCATGTAAACCTACACACCAGAAGAGGGCACCAGATCTCATTATAGATGGTTATGAGCCACCATGTGGTTGCTGGGAATTGAACTCAGGTCCTCTGGAAGAGCAGTCAGTGCTCTTAACCTCTGAGCCCCCAGCATTGAATCTTAAATGTGTATGCGCCATTACATTTTACCTCAAGACAGACTCTGGGTTAAAAATCCTCTTTATATGGGCAGTGGTGGCACACGGTTTTAAGCCCCACAATTGGGAGGCAGAGGCAAGTGGATCTCGGTGAGTTTGAGGCCATCCTGGTCTACAAAGTGAGTGCAGGACAGTCAAAGCTACACAGAGAAACCCTGTCTCAGGGGCAAAATCCTCTGTCTAGGAAAATGACAGGAGTTTGATAGAGCAGCTTTTAAATTGAAAGAGGAAACTATAACCCCCCCCCCAGCTCCCTACCCCTGAAGGGCTATGGTTCAGTGCATAAGAGAACTTGTTTTTGCAAGCCTGAGAACCTGAGTTTGCTTGCACAACACCTATGTAAAAAGCCAGGCATGCCTGTGTGGTTATAAACAATGATGAAAACTCCAACAGTTCTTATTTTACCAATAAGAAGTCAGGAGCCAGATGCTGGGGGAAAAACCTGGTAGCTCAGAGAGGCAGAGAAAGCACTCAGCTGATCTTCCTTCTCAGCTCAGGTCCAGATGGAAAAAACCCAAAAAGCTTACTAGCTCAACTGACAGCCCAGGAGGAAAAGACCAAAAAACCCAAGGCCGAAGGCTTGCTAGTTCAAAGCTCAAAAAGCCAAGGAGTTGAGGAGCTGAAGCCTAAGCTAAAGCCAGAGCTTGAGCTAAAAGTTCTTCTTTTCTATGCTGTCTTAAATACCCTTCAACTCAAATTCCCTCCTATTCTTTAATCCCCGTCAACTGGTTTCTTGCTCTGCCTCTTGACCTAGGGTTAACTTTATTAGATCTGGTATACAAAGAGCTCATGAATTAAAGCTGTGTGCAAGGGCTGGGTGAACCACACCATAATCACCTGTTTACAATAAACAGGGTTTTATAGTTCACAGTTTTGGGGTTCACAGTGGGGTCAAATATACTGCACCATGCCTGCCTATGCTTACAACTCCAGTATTGGAAGGGGTGAGACACAAGACAGGCATATCCCAAACCCTTGCTGGCTAGTCAGCTTAGCCTAAAGTTGGTTCAGTAAGATACTTTGTGTCAAGGCAAAAAGCAGAAGTTCCCCTAAGATGCTGCTCTGACATCGATGATCACAGACTCCCACATTCATATGTACATACCACACATACACACAGCAGTTTTTTGTTTTTGTTGTTGTTTTTTTTTTTTTTTTTTTTATGTAGCACAGGTTGGCACAGAACTTCACATCCTCCTGTCTCCGCATTCCAGGTGCTGGGATTACAGGCATCTGCCGACATGCTTGGATTCTGCAACTTTTTGTCTGTCTGTGAGTTGTCCTCTCAGTTCATGAAACTCTCTTTACTAGATCTTGGTCCATAGTTCTCATTCTTGCGGGTCTTCACACATATCATGCCCTCAGTTTTTCTTTTTTACTATAAGGAATAGAACCAGGTGCCACCATCTTGCTGGCCTGCAAGCTAAAAATGCACTCTTAATTATTCTGTTTCCTCGAGAGCAGTGGATCTCAACCATCCTTTTCCCTACTTTATTTATTTACTTGCATTTTTAAATTAAATTTTTATTTTTTATATCAATTACAATTTATTTACTTTGTATCCCAGCTATAGCCCCCTCCCTCCTCTCCTTCCAACCCCTCTGTCCCTCCCTCCCTCATCTCCTCCCTGCCCCTCTCTAAGTTCACTGATTAGGGAGGTCCTCCTCTCCTTCCATCTGACCCTAGCTTACCAGGTCTTATTAGGACTGGCTGCATTATCCTCCTCTGTGGCCTAGCAAGACTGCTCCTCCCTCTTGGGGTTGGGAGGAGGTCAAAGAGCCAGCCATTGAGTTCATGTCAGAGATAGTCCCTGTTCCCCTTACTAGGGAACCCACTTGGATACTGAGCTACCATGGGCTATGTCTGAGCAGAGGTTCTCAGTTATATCCATGCATGGTCCTTGGTTGGAGAATCAGTCTCAGAAAAGACCCCTGTGCCCAGATATATTTGGTCTTATGGAGCTCCTGTCCTCTCCCGGTCTTACTAACTCCCTCTTCATTCATATGATTCCCTGTACTCTGCCCAAGGTTTGGTTATGAGTCTCAGGATTTATAAGTGAATATTAGACCCATAAGATAGGATAAACATACTAAAATCTGTACACCTAAAGAAGCTAAACGAGGAGGACCTGGGGTAAGATGATCAATCCTCACTTAGAAAGACAAATGGGATGAATGTTGGACATAGGAGAAAACAAGAAACAGTACAGGAACCTACCACAGAGGGCCTCAGAAGGATTCTACCTACCAATGTATCAAAGCAGATACTTGCAATTTTTTGATACAAGAGTTTCTCTGTGTAGCTCTGACTGTCCTGGGACTAGCTCTGTAGACCAGACTGGCGTCAAACTCACAGAGATTTTCTGCCTTTGCCTCCCAAGTACTTGGATTAAAGACATGTGCCACCACCACTCAGTGGTTCTTAGCCTAACTAAACGGTCCTAATGCTGTGACCCTTTAATGCAGTTCTTCATGGTATGGTGACTCCAACCATAAAGTTATTTCATTGCTACTTCATAACTGTAATTTTGTTACTGTTGTGAATCACAATGTAAATACCTGTGTTTAACAAAGGCCTTAGGCAACCCTTGTGAAAAGGTCACTTGGCTAAAAGGGGTTGTGACCCACATGGACCCACATGTCTCTAGATTGCATTTTGGTGTCTGAAGCTGTAATGAATGAATAAGTGAACAAATTAATGTAATTAACAACTTCTAAGACTATTTTTGTTGGATTTACTCCTCATTTTCCTGGTTCTTTGGCTGCTGCTATGCATTTAACAGCTTTCTCGTGCCTTCTCTCTTTGTTGCAGTTCTGGGAGTAGAAGAACCATGGGCCTTGCTCATTCTAAGCATGCACTCACAAAGTGCCCCTTTATAAAGCCTAGGGATGCTGCCTGCCGGTGATCTTACCCCCCTGACACCTTTCCTTGCTTTCTCCAGGGAGTTCCACACCGGTTCAGAGGTAGTATCAATGCTATAAGGATCCGGGCACCCCAGATTGGAGGTGAGGAGCATGGGGGAACATAAACTGTGAGAGCAACTTTGAGGGGAGCTGGTCCTTTAAGGCTGGACTGTTAAAGTCTGACCAGAACTTCCTGGCTTGGTGACATTTCCCAACATTTTAATGTGAAAGGGCAAGACTGTAAATTCTGCAGTTTCTTTGGAGATGGGGTCTCTCTATGTAGCCCTGGCTGTCTAGGAACTCACTCTATAAATCAGGCTGTCCTCACAGAGATTCTACCTCTGCCTCTTACCTCTTCCTGCCAAATGTCAGGATTAAAGATGTGTACCAACAAGCCTCAAGTATTCAGCAGATTAAATCTAGGTCCTGGTTCTTCCCTGTTAGGTGACCTTATGCCAGCAGCATTCTTTCTCCAAACCTTGTGTGATGATAACATTGACTGGCCAATTGATAGTTTAAAAATTAATCCAGAGTACTTTCTAAGTGCTAGTTACTATGCTGAGCCCTTTGATCATGTTAACTAATTTAAAGTTGCAGAAGTCAGCTAGCACAAAGTACCTCAAATAAGTACTAGGGCATAGTCGGCCCTCAATAAACATCTTAACTGCAGGTTGAGTATTCCTATCCAAAATGCTTAAGACCAGAAGTGTTCCACATGTCAGAGGCTTTTGGATTTTACAGTATTTTAAAGTATGTATCTGTATAATGAGAATAGTTTAAGATCCAAGTCTAAACACAGAATTCACTTGTGTTTTGTATACAGATTTTTAAAAAAGATTTATTTATTTTACAGATGAGTGCTCTATTTTCATGTATACCTGCATGCCAGAAGGGGGCATCAGATCCTAGTATGGATGGTTGTGAGCCACCATGTAGTAGCAGGGAATTGAACTCAGGACCTCTGGAAGAGCAGACAGTGGTTTTAACTGTTGAGACATCTCTCCAGCCCTGTATTGATTATTTACATATCTTGGATATTTTTTTAAACAGGTCCCACTATAGCCCTGGCTGGCCTTAAAAGCAAAGTAATCCCGCCTCAGCTTCTCAAGTACTAAGATTACAGATATGAACCATGCCCAACTCTTTTAAAAAATTATTTTATTTTGAGATAGTGAGGATTAAATCTCCAACATGTTAGGTAAGCACTCTAACACCAGTTTTGTATCTTTTGTACATTATACACACACACGTATATGAATTTTGTTTTTTGTAGTAGGGATGGAACGAACATGTGCTCTGTCACTGAAACAAATTCCCAACACTGTATATTTCATTTTTTATTAAGAGACCACTTACCTAGCAGCACGAAGTCCTGGGTTCAATGCCTAGCAGTGCATAAAAACTGGGTATGATAGTGCCCACTTGTAATTTTTGCATTTGAAAGGTGGAGGCAGATGGATCCGAACTTCAAGATTATCTTTGGCTACATAGCAAGTTTGAAGCCAGCCTTGGCTACATGAGATACTGTGTCAAAAAAGAGGGAGGGAGAGATGGAGGTCTCAGAACTGAGGATGTAGCCCAGTGGTAAAGTACTTGGCTAATATGTGTGAAACCCCGAGGTCCATCCCCACCACCAACAAGACAAAACAAAAGTAACAAATAGAGAGATCTCTCTATGGTGCCCAGGCTGGTCTCACACCCTTAGGCTCCAGCCATCTGCCTTGTGTGGCTCTGCAGCCTCCCACCACAGCAGCTAATTTTATAATGTCATGTTTAATTCTCCTGCATTTTTACTGTTTTATGTTGCATGAGGTCACCTATGAAAATTTCTGTTTCTGATATCATGACCATGCTCAAAAGGTTGTAGATTTTGAAGTTTTTTTGGGTGTCTATAGTATGAGTGTTTAGTAATATACATTGTATTCTGGTTTTCCTAATCTGTTTTCCTTCCTCTTAAAATGAAAACCAGAATTCCAAATCTATGTAGTATTTATTTAGTTAGTTTTTTTAGGGCAGAGTTTCTTTGTGTAGCCTTGGCTACTCTGGCCTTTGTAGAGCAGGCTGACTTGGAACTCACAGAGATCCACCTGCCTCCACCTCCCTGAGTGCTGGGATTACAGGTGTGCACCAGTGAGCTAGCTCCACATGGAATTTAAAGGGTGGAAATTGCTTCATTGAAAGCTGTATGGAAGGTCAATCTGCTTCTATCCATCTAACAAATAAAAGTGAAAGTATTTTGATGATTACTAGAGCATCAATCAAATGGGGACTATTCACAGTAAGAAAGATGGGGTGTTCTGTAGAATACCTGCCTAAATGCCTGGACATTATTCCCTCTCCTATTTGGTGTTGAGCTTGTAACCCATAGCTTTCTATAAGCTAGGTTACTCTTGAACCCACTACGTCTCCCCCCGGCCCCCAGACAAGGTTTCTTTTTGTAGCCCTAGCTACCAAGGAATCGCTTTGTAGACCAGGCTAGCCTCGAGCTCACAGAGATCCGCCTGCCTGTGTTTCCTTCACTCTATAGTTGTCTAACTTTTTGTAGTTCTCGTACCTGCACCTTCCAGGTTCTGGGATTATAGCATACCTTAGTCTTTTTTGTTTGTTTATTGATTTCTTTATTTATACTGTATGGTTATGTAGCTGACGATTTTATTAGTTTAGTGTGTGCCTGCATGCTTGCTTTGCAGGGAATCCTAAGAACCCTAAGGCAGGCTCTCTACCACTGAGCCCTATCTCCAGTCCTAGCAGTCTCAGCCTCTCTCCCTCACCAGTCTCCGACCTTCAAAGTTCCCAGCTGTTGATATACGTGGATTGTCGGAATTTCTGGGAATTACTGATCAGCATCCTATCCCTCTACAGGTAGCTTTGCCGTGTGGGGAGGCCTGTTTTCCACCATTGACTGTGGCCTTGTGCAGCTTCGGGGCAAGGAAGACCCCTGGAACTCCATCAGCAGCGGGGCGCTGACTGGAGCTGTGCTGGCCGCACGCAGTGAGTGCCCTCGCCCCAATCCCAGTCCTTTCCCTGTGCTCCTTGCCCTTCCTCAGTTCTAGCTCTCTCTGCCTCCAGGTGGTCCGCTGGCCATGGTGGGCTCTGCGATGATGGGGGGCATCCTGTTGGCCCTCATTGAGGGTGTCGGCATCCTTCTCACTCGCTATACTGCTCAGCAGTTCCGCAATGGTGAGGACCTGGTGGGCAATGGTCAGGGAGAGCCAGGGAGCACTGTCAGCCTTCTTCACCCTTCCTCGCTTCATGACCTCTTTCTTCCCTCTCCAGCACCCCCATTCCTGGAGGACCCCAACCAGCTAACACCTAAAGAGGGAGCTTCAGCCACAAGTTATCCCAACTACCAACAGTACCACTAAGGAAGCCGCTGCCTGCCCCTGCCGCTGTGGGAGCTGCTCCTCAGTTCCCTCCTGGATGATCTACCTCCAAGGGAGGACTGGCTCCTACATAGCCCTGAGACCTTCAGAGAGGGGCTCTACTCTCTTGTTCTGTGGTAGGGGTGGGGGCACCCCAGCAGCTTTGTCATATAAGTCCCCCCCTTTGTTTTTTGTCTCTCAGGGTACCTCAGCCTCACCCATGTAACAGTGTCTTACCTGGATCCTTCATGTGGCACCCTGATGAATGTTTAAAGCCAGTTTTGAAATGTCTGTGTATGTACTCCTTCAGTCACCTACACAACCCTCTCCTCAGAAGAAGGAGATTGGAAGTCTGGGTCTTGGGATTCCAAAGTGAATGGGTTCTACTAAGGATGTTTTGTGGGTGAAAGAAGCAAGGTCTCACTATGTTGCCCAAGTTGGACTATACCCAGCCTCTAGTAAAGGTTCACAGAATGAATGAGCAAGGGAGGTAAGAGATACAAATGAGTTAGGCACATGATTAAATGTGGTTAGGGACCTAGAGCTACATCAGACAAACAGGTACAGGCTTGAAAGAAGCACAGGACCTCCAAGAATTGCTGGGTGCATATGTATGCTGTGTACATGTACTCCAGACTGCTACCCTCCTTGCACAAGCTCCCCTTGTACAGACTAGGAAATTATTCCTTTGAAAAATAGCCTTTTCCCTGGTTATGGTGGCACACGCCGTTATGCCCAGTACTTGGGACAGATCTCTGTGAGTTCAAGGCCAGCCTGGTCTACAGAGCAAGTTCCTGGATGGCCAAGGCTACACAGAGAAACTCTGTCTCAAAAAACCAAAAGTCTTCTTAATACCAGGTATTCTGTTTTTAAAAGTTTCATTTATCAAAAAACCTGATCCATGTGGCCCTAAACAACTCTGGAGTGGAGGTCCAGGGATCAGGGGTTCTGATTTCTCAAAAAAAAAGTACCCTGTATCTATTTCCTGTCACTTTCTTGTGCTTAGTGGTATCTAGATTTCTTTACACTTGCTGTTTTTTGTTACTGTTTCATTTATTTATTTATTTGGATTCTCAAGACAGGGTTTCTCTGTGTTGCGTTGGCTGTCCTGGACTCATATTGTAGACCGGGCTGGCCTCTAACTCATAAAGATCCACCTGCCTCTGCTGGGACTACAGGCTTGAGCCACTGCACCCAACAAAAATTTATGTGCTCTATCTGCATGTATGCCTGCATGCCAGAAGAGGGCATCAGATACCACTATAGATGTTTTTGAGCCACCATGTGGTTGGTGGGAATTGAACTAAGAATTGAACTAAGAGCCAGTGCTCTTAAGTGTTGAGCCATCTCTCCAGCTCATTTAATCATTTAAATTTTTTTTCATATATTTTGAAAGTATTTTCTCCCTTCTCTAACTTTTTCTAGATCTTCTCCACCTCCTTATCCACTTTATGTTCTTTTGTTTTTTGAGACAGGCTCTCACTATGTAGACCTACTTGTCCTGGAACTCACAATGTAGTCCAGATTGGCCTTGAACTCAGAAATCATCCTGTCTTCTGCCTCCAGAGTGCTAGGGTTAAAAGGATGTGCTTCCAAACCTTGTTTGCTGGGTTTTTGTTGTTGTTGTTTTGTTTTTTGTTTTTTTTCTTCCAAGACAGGGTCTCAAGGAGTCCAGGCTGGCCCAACTTGCTATGCTAACTGGCTTGTCTGTAAGCTGCTCCTGCCTTAGCTTCCTAAATGCTGTAGGGCACCAGTTTTATTATAGTATAGACTGACCTTGAACTCTTGAGCCTTCTGCCTCCCAAGTGCTAGAATTACAGATTTTTGGTTTTGTTCTTTTATTTTTCAAGATAGAGTTTTTCTGTAGCCCTGACCTCCTGGGACTTACTCTGTAGGACAGCCTTGAACTCAGAGATCCGTATGTCTCCCAAGTACTGGAATTAAAGGTGTGGGCCACCACTGCCAAAGCCCAGATAATTTTTAAAAACCCATGTATTGAGAGGGGGTACATGTGCCATGGTGTACATGTGCAGGTCAGAGAACAACTTTCCAGGGCTGGTGGTCCCTTCCACCATGTTGGTTTCCATGATCAAATTCACGTTGTTAGGCTCTATGGCAAGTGCTTTTACCAACTGAGCGACCCACAACCCAGTTTCTTTTTCTCTCTCTCTTTTTTTTCCTTTCTTTTCTTTTTCTGAGATAGGGTGTCTTTGTGTAACAGCCCTGGCTGTCCTGGAACTCACAGAGGTCTGCCCGCCTCTGTCTCCTGAGTACTGGGGTTAAGTGGGTTCCCTGCCACTGTGCTCCCAGTTTGTTTTTTAGTGGTCACCACAATGTATCCAGAAATGAGTTTTCATTTGGGGAGAGAAAAGGTATGGGCAAGATTCTTCTGGATGGACATCTCCCAGGTTGTGACATTCCGTGCAAACCCCTAAGCGGATGGGATAAACATTGTCTCCGCTGGGGTCCCAATGAGATTTGAAGGCACAGGCATTTCCAGAGAACTGGCTTTGTTTCCTACCGGGACTGCTGTAGTGCAAATGGGCTCATGAGTAATCGAAATTCTACAGGTCGCTGCAAAGAAGGGGAAACATCCTGAAGAAAACTGGTGTGCCTGGAGATAAAGGTACACCCTCTCGGGCCACTGAAAGGCCCAACAAGAGCCCACAGTAATGGCAATTGCAACACCTGCTTGAGCAACTCAATGGAGTGGCCTGTGAAGGGAGGGGGGGTGTGGGGTGTGGATTCCAGATTCAGTGCTCGGATAGACAAGATTCCATCATACCCAGAGTATCAGGGCTCTAACACAACCTCACCCCACACACTGGCCATCTAGCTTTTGGGTGACATGTGCTCCTTTGCAGGTTTAACATTTCAACTGCTAGGGTTTCACCTGCTGAATCACAAAGGTTCTGTCTACCCTAAAGGGGCAGTGCTTGTGCTGTCTCCTTTCCCTAAGACTGCTCTAGACCCTCCCTGAGTCTGGATGCCTGGGCCTTGCCACAGCAAGCCCTTTACTAATTGCCTGGCTCTTGCCAACCTGCAGGCTTGATCTGGACCACTCAGGCCTAGCTCCTCACCCTAAAGTATCCATCCCTCAGGCAAGTCCATGCTCCAGGAGGGACACATTCTCTTAACCCTAGGATGCAGTTCCTAGTTTCCACCACCACTGTGCAGCAACCTTTACAAGTTGAAAGTGGTTCTCAGCTCTCTGCTGGATGCATGGCCTGACTGCACTCATTCAATTTGGCTTTCTGGCAACATTCAGTCTAGCTTTCTGGAGCCCAGTGAGGACAGTACCTGGTTTTTGTTTTCTGTGTGAAAGAGCAGGAATAGATTCCCAATGTTGGGGTTAGGAATTTAGCTCAATGGTATATAGCAAGTGCAAGGCCCTGAATTCGGTCCTCAGCTCCAAAAAAAAAAAAAAAAAAAAAAAAAAAAGGATCTCAGGCTTGACAGGAGGGGGTACTCCACAAACGGAATTTTGTGTTGCTAAAGTCTTAGTAAGTTTGAAATGAAGAAAAAGATGAATGAATAGAGAAAAATATGGGCAACAGACTAAAATAAGCCTCATGATTCTCACCTAAGCAGAAACTTCTCTAAAGAAGCACAAATGGCCAGTAATTATGAAAAGTTTCAGACCTTGGTCTTTTATTGTCTCTATGAGACAAGCCTACATAATGAAACCCTCTCTGAACAAAAATAAATTGGACAAAAAGTTCAATATCTTCAGTTGTCAGGGAAAAGCAAATCAAAATTACACTGAGATTCCATCTTTCTGAAGCACAAATTGCTGTCATCAAATGGTGAGAGAAGCCTTATAAAGTACTGGTTGGAATGTATCAGTAGAAAGGTTACTAAAAAAATAGATCTACCATATGACTCAGCTCTACTACTCATATGCTGAAAAGAACTAACGTACTACAAAGATACCTGCACATCCATATTTATTGCAGCACCATTCATCTAAGCCATTAGTGAGTCTGCTCAGGTGCCTATCAGCAGAAGAGAAGATAAAATGTGATATAGATAAAATGTGATATATATATATATGATATATATATCACATTTTATCTTCTCATATATATTATATATATAATATATATGAGAATGAATGAAGCAGTCATCTATAAATGAAATTATATGGTTTGTAAGAAATTGGATGGAACTGAAATATTGTTAAACAAAATAAGCCAGGATAAGTATTCAATATTTTCTCTTGTACAGACTGCAGAACAAAAGGACAACATGAAATTAAGAGAAAGCTTGTTAGGGAAGAGGCTAAGGGGTCAGAGAGAGGGGAGAAGGGCTGATCAGGGAGAGTAATAAAGGAGTATGTGCTCAGAGCATGTTACTTGCATATATGTAAAAGTTACAGAAACTCCCTTGAGGTTTTATTTTGTACAATTAATATCCACTGAAAAAAGAAAAAGCCATGTGAAAGACAGCTGTGGAAAACCCCAACTGAAGCCAAGGGGCAGTCACAGCGTGTAGCTTAGAGGTGCTTGCCTGCTCTTCAGGTTCAGGGGCTTGACTCGCAGTTTGTCAGGGCAGCAGCTACCCATTTATTTTGTGTCTGAGGACACCATAGCAGACAGATGCCTCACCTGAATCTTTCTGCTTCCTTCAGATTTTCTTTTGTTTTTTTAGAGTCCCTACCCTAGGCTTGGCCTCAAACTTACTTACACAGTGGACAGTGACCTTTATTTCTGATCCTGTCTCTACTTCCAGAATGCTGGGATTACAAGGTTTGCGCTATCATGCTCTACTTATTATGTGGTGCAGGAATCAAACTCAGGTTCTCCTGCATATTAGGCAAGCACTCTATCAATTGAATTATATTCCCAACTCTCAGAATTTTTTTTTCTGGTCAATGCTGATGACAGCACTGAAAAACCCCACTAGATGTATACAACTGAAGGAAAACAGCAAGTCGAGGGTAGGCATTATCGAGTGGCACAGAGGCTTATTGGCTGCCCTTTGGGTGCTGGGGCTGGACTTACAGTTTGTCAGGCCTCTATCACATGCTCACCAGGAATGGTGGACAGAACTTTTAGCCCAGCATTCAGGAGGCAAAGGCAGAGCAGATGTCTGTGAGTTTGAGCTACACAGCCAGTTTCAAACCAGCCAGAGCTATATAGACTATCTCAAAACAACAACAAAAACAAACCTAAAGCCTTGCACTAGACAGGTGATTCCCAACTGAGTTATACCCTAGCCCCTCACCTATAATTCCTCAATCTCTTTATACCCATCTGTCTCTGTCTAGGATTTCTGAGAATTTCTTTCAGTTCATTCATTCTTGAAGCTTCCCCCATTTCTTTACCACCTTACCTCTTCTCCTTGCCTCCTGCTCTGTCGCCTAGTTTGTTCTCACAGGATGGTAGCTCTTATAGTCTATGGGTGTCCTGGATCTGCTCTCTTGTTGAAAGAGCTGTAAAGAGGCTGGCCAGATAGCTCAGCAGGAAAAAGTGCTTGCTACCAAACCTGAAGACCCATATAGTGGAAAGAGAAAAAACTTCCCACACGTTGTCTTCTCCTGTTTACATGACTGCTGTAACATACACACACACACACACACACACAAATAAATGTTTTCAAAAAAGATCATTGTGATCATTAAAAAGATGCTGGGCAGTGGTGGCACATGCCTTTAATCCACAGCACTTGGGAGGCAGAGGCCAGCCTGGTCTACAGAGTGAGTTCCAGGACTACCAGAGCTATCCAGAGAAATCCTGCCTTGAAAAATCAAGACAGAAAGAGAGAGTTAGATAATTAAGAAAGAGAAGTAGGGTCAGCCACTTGTCTCTGGGGTGACATTCTATCCACATGTTCAGGGAAAGGGCACTGAAGGAAAAACAAAACCAAAAAACTGCAAGAGAGGAGGGAAGGAGATAGAAGAACAGGGAGAAAGTAACAGAGGGAAAGCAGATGATGTAATGAGGGCCTACAGTTACAGATACTGGAGAGACCAAGGCAGGCTTCAAGCTCTCTACCGACATTTTGTAAATGACATGCTTTATACAGTAGAAATACACAGACAGTTATTGACTTTCCTTTGGCATTCTGGTTGAGTCTCTATTTCCCAGATTCATGTCGGCTCTTCTGATCATGGTAATAAATTGAAAATATCTTTGAGATTTGTAGCATAATTTTGGATAAGCCAAAATAATTTCTCTTCTTTTAACTCATTTTCTACTTACTTAAATTGAGAATTAACAGCAAATTCAAGAACTAACCCAGTATACAGAAAGTCATAGACATTTCTAATTATTTCGTAGGACTCTTATCATAATAAATTTAAAAAAAACAAATTTCTTTTTTTTAAGCACTGGGTGCTCTTTTTTAAAAAGATTTATTTATTTATTTATTTATTTATTTATTATGTATGCAGTGTGTGTTTACATGTACACCTGTACTCCAGAAGAGGGCACCGGATCTCATTTCAGATGGTTGTGAGCCACCATGTGGTTGCTGGGAATTGAACTCAGGACCTCTGGAAGAGCAGCCAGTGCTCTTAACCTCTGAGCCATCTCTCCAGCCCCCAACAAAAATTTCTTAAAGAAGGAATATCTAAAAGTTTATTTTAACAGTTAATAAATGTTCACAAAACATGCCAACTAAAATGATCACAAAAGCCTGAAACATGACATATTTGGGAGAGTGCTTGCCTACCCTGCAGAAAGCACTAGGTTTGGTTCCATATACAGCAGAGACTAGATTGGGATCTACACCTGTCATTCCAGGATCAGAAATTCAATGGCACCTACAGAGAGAACTTCAGGGCAGCCCAGGAAAAGTGAGACCCTACCTTAACAGAGAGAGAGAAATTGTCATAAAATAAACATAGACAGAGATTTAACATATTAAACATTTATGTATTTGCTTTATGCATATGTGGGCTGTTTTCATGCACATCAGAAGAAAGAATCAGATTCCATTACAGACAGTTGTGAGCCACCATGTGGTTGCTGGGAATTGAACTCAGGACCTCTGGAAGGGCAGCCAGTGCTCTTAACCTCTGAGCCATCTCCCCAGCCCCAGAAATTTAATATTTTAATCATTCTGAGAATATAATAGGGAAAGCCTGATTCGGATTCTTTTATACTGTCTCTTAACAATCAGAACAGAAAACGTGTGCCCATCTCTCTCCTACCAGTTACCAGGTGGGTCGGTGTCTTCTAATCAATTCTACCCTCTCACAATGTCACCCCTGTGACCTCAGTGTCAACAGACTGCCCCTTCCCCCTCACCCCCCACCCCTGCTTCCCATGCTAATTACAAAGACCTGGAGGTTTTCCTTCTTGGTATTGGGTTGTTTTTGTTTTCAGTGGCAGAGGGTTTAATGGAAAAGGAGGGGCAGACTAGTGCTAGGAATGGGATCCTGGGTCTTGAGCATAAACATGCCAGACAGCACTCTACTGTGAACTCCCAGAAGTTCTCCCACAACCTTTGCTTGTGGTTGACATGCTATAAACAGGTTTCCCAAGCTCCTCCTTAGTTTATTAATGTGCTAGGGTAATACTTTACTTATGCTTACCTAGTTATTATAATAGATATTACTAACCATGCTGATTAAATACCAAAAGAAGAGGTGGATAGTGATGGGGGCAGGGACAAAAAAGATCTCATGCCCTCTCCAGGGGTACCAAACTCAAGAAACTACTATGTGTCTAGCTAAGCAGAACCCCTCCCAATCTAGTCCTTGTTGGCTTTAGTTTATGAACACAATTCATTATAACCATGGATCAGAAACATTACCTTTAGCTAGTCTCCAAAGAAGTGGGAGGTGGGGCCCAAGTTCCAGCTTCCAAATTCCATCTGACATCTGGTCACCCAGCCCCCACCCTGACGCTACCAAGAGGTGGTCAGTCAACAGATAATCATTAGCATGTTAAAAGGTAATCACGGGGTGAGGGAGGAAAGGGGGGGGCAGGAGCAGAGGCGTGGCGGTGCCTCTGGGCTGGACTGAGAACCTGAGGCTTTCTGGTTGTGGCACTGGAACACCCAAGGTTTTCCCCTGGGGCCTTCCTGCTTCCTGGCCTCACAGGCACTTCTTGCCTACTATACAGAAAGAAAACCTGTCTCAAAACAAAACAAATTACCCCTGTGGTTGCTTGCTTCATCAAAAGCAAGAAAGTAATGAAGAGTCTTCTTCATGTATGGTTGTGTCATCTTACGTTTAATATACACATATGTTACATATAACCTATCACTTTTAGTCATAAAAACACTTGATGGGAGTGGACTATATACATAAAGGATGTGAACACTAAGAGGTGGGGAAAATGGAAGCCCTGTCAAGTGTGTGTGTGTCACATTGGCTAGGCTGGAACTCAGTATCCTCCAGCCCCTGCTACTAAATGCTGGAATTATAGGAGTGTGCCAATAGTACAGGGTCTCTTCTTCACTTTTACTATTTACTGAATTTTTATTTTTCTTGAGATAGGGTCTCTCTGTGTAGCCTTGGCTGACCAGAAACTAGGTAGACTAGGCTGGCCTTGAACTCATAGAGCTCTTCGTGCTTCTGCCTCCTTAGTTCTAGGGTAATAGGGGTGTGCCACCATGCCATGCTTTACTTCACTTTTACTTTATGCCGTGTCACCATACCTTGTTTTAATTACAGTTTAATTTGTTGTTTGTTTGTTTGTTTGTTTTTTCAAGACAGGGTTTCTCTGTGTAGTCCAGGCTGTCTTGGACTCACTTAGTAGACCAGACTGGCCTCAAACTCAGAGAAATCTCCCTGCCTCTGCCTCTCCAAGTGCTGGGTTAATTTTTTTCTTTAGTTTCATTTGTAAAGGAAAATATATTGTTTTCTTCTGATTATAGCAGCAAAACAATGTGTATTAGTTGTGACTTTCTTTTTCACATAACTCTAAAAAAGACTATAACAGTCACTGGTTATTTCTCTACCCAGAAATAAGAATAATCAGCATTGCCTTCTCCATTTTTTCCCTTGTGGGTACACATATTAACTTTATCAGAATCTTCTGGGGTTCTTTTTTGTTTTTTTGGTGCTGGAGTTCAAATCCAGCTACAGACAAGCTTTACCAGTGAGCTACAACCCCAGCCTCTGATGTATCATTTTAGTGTTTTGGGTTTGTTGTTTGCTTTTAAGACAGGGTTTCACTTTATAGCCCAGACTGTTTTGGGAACTCTCTATGTACACCAGGTTGGCCATGGACTCATAAAGATCTGCCTACTGAATGCTGGAATTAAAGGCATGTGCCACCATGCCCAGATGATGTATCTATCTATCTATCTATCTATCTATCTATCTATCTATCTATCTATCTATCTATCTATCTATCTATCTATCTATCTATTATTTTTCTGGTTATAGAGTGAACTCCAGGCCTCAAACATGAGTGTGCTCTCTCTCTCCTAATTTGTTTGAGACAGTATATCCTTGGCTGTATCTCCTTACTGTATCTCCTTGGCTGGCCTTGAACTCCTGCGTTTAAGCTGTCCTGAAATTATGACACTCTTGTCTCTGCCTTCCAGGGGCCAAGGTTATAGGAATGTGCCACCATACTTAGGCTGAGGGGATTTTCTCTTCCTCTTGTTTGTGCTAGGCAGCTGCTTTACCACTGAGCTTCATCTTCAGCTGTTCCCCTTTTGCAGCACTGGGGATGTATGCCAGGCAAGAACTCAGTGACTGAGCTATATCCTCAAATCTTTTTTTTTTTTTATTTCTTATTTGAGATAGGGTCTCATTATGTTGCACAGGCAGGCCTTAAACTGACTATTTGTATATTTATGCAGGTTCAGAACCTGCTTTGTGTTGGGCAAGGTGTTTTATCCCTTTAATCCCAGCACTCAGGAAGCAGAGACAGGCAAATTTCTGTGACTTTGAGGTCAGGCTGGACTACATAGTAAGTTCCTGGACAACCAGGTCTATGTAGTGAGGCCCTGTCAAAAAAACAAAAACAAAACAACAACAACAAACCAGAAAACAACAACAACAAAAACCTACTTTGTGGATGAGGGTAGCACCACCACACCCACTTTATGTGGTGTTTGGGAGAAAACCCAGGGTTTTGCACACACTAGGCAAAATCCGTACACCCCTAGGCCATTGAACTACAGGTAGTCCAGACATGCTTTGAACTTTACATACTTCTCCCTTAGCCTCCCAAGTAGCTGGGATGATAGGTCTGAGCCACCAGGCTTGGCTCTCTCAGCCTTTTGTTGTATCTTTAAAAAAAACATTTACTTATTTGTGTGTGAGTTGGAGTGCACAATTGCAGCAGCATACCTGTGAAAATGAAAGCACAGTTTTCAGGAGTTGTGGGTGTTTTTTTTTTTTTTCTTTCTTTTCTTTCCACAAGTACTTGGACCCAGTGAGCCACGTCACCAGCCATAGTATATAATTTTTAAGTGGCTTGAAATTATTTCTGGAACAATATATGGACATAAATCTATGAATGTACTTACGGGAAAACAAGTAAGTTCGGACAGCATGTTAAAACAGAAGAATTTGTGGCAGATTGAAGGAGGCGCTGTTAGAAACAGGGAGAGATGGGTGGGGAAAGGAAGATGGAGAGAACTGAGGCCACATAAGGACAAAAACCAACGCAGCCATGGAGAGGTGAAGGTACTGACAAAGAGGTGAGAGAGTAGAAAGGAGCATTCAGTGAGCTCCTACTCAATATCACTCCTACAGATCTTTCAATATCATTTTGAGGTTGCAGTTGCTGGTAATAACTTCATCGGGGCATGAGGCTAATTCATAGCAGGGTGAACTGAGGTGGCTATGGATTCATTTCTCTAAGACATTGTGGTTCACAGCATGCAGCCAGTAATAGTTTATCCACCAAACTGAGTAGAGTCTGTTGTCTCCCCAAGGACAGAGACCAGACCCTTATTTCAGCCCACTGAGTCAATTTTCCATGTCTGTCTGGTAATTCATCAGCCAAGGTCTATTGCCTTAGCAACGGCCATGGCAACCGCCAGTGCAGACTTCTGTTCTCCACTTTGCCCCTTGGACATCTCCATGGCGATGCACAGGATGGAGAAAAGGCCAAAGCCCCAAATTCTGCGCCTGCGTAAAGTGACAGGAAGGGATGAACGGAGGGGGCCAGGCTCCTGGATCTGCGCAGCCGCAGAGCTCGGAGGCAGTGCCTAATTGCCTTAGTGCTGCGCACTTGACAGCCAGTCCGCCTGTCCGGAGCCCGGTTCGTTGGGCAGCATGGCGGGGTCGCCACTGCTCTGCGGGCCGAGGGCCGGGGGCGTCGGCCTTTTGGTGCTGCTGTTCTTGGGGCTTCTGCGGATGCCCCCCACCCTGTCAGCGAGGCCTGTAAAGGTGCAACCTCAGTCAGCAGGGGGTGGGGGTGGAGTGGGGAGGGAGATGGGGGAAATTGTGAGAGGTATTCTCGCCATTATGCGCATAGAGATTGGCAAAGGTGGCCTGGGCTGCAGGTGACAGCCCCCAAGCAGGCCAGGTGCAGTTGCAGGTTTTGAGGGTGCTGCTGCTCGGGGCTCAGCCAGCAGATGCACCCGACCTATCCCTCAGCATCTGGGGCCTGGTCTAACCTCTGTGTGCCAGTGGCCCGTGGTGCTGTCCATGGCCATCTAAGCCTGTGATGTAATGGCAGAGGTGTATAGATACTGTGTTCTTTCAGTGTGTGTCCTTTGGTTTGGCTGCCCCTGAATGGCCTACTATACTAAAGATGCTTCTGTTTGACTTCTTGTGGGACTGCTTGCTTTCTCTGTGATACCATGTGTATATCTGTGAACACTTATGTGTGATGACGTAGTATATGGGCGTATCTTTCTGTGTACTTGTGTGTTTCTGTGTTCGTTTGTTTTCATTTGGGAAGGAGTGGTCCTTGTACCTCAGGGTACATATTTCAGGGTGGCTTGGGTAGCCTGAGTGCTTAGGTTTTTCCTAGGTGCAGCCACGAGACAGTTTCCTTTTGGCTTCTTTGTGGAGCTGTGTCATGGCCGGGAAAGAAGCCATGATGTCTCTGTTCTGCATTGTGTTTTGAAGGATGATGCCTGTCCTTGCACCTGGGTGCCTCAGACAGTGGAACTGCAGATCATTTCTCTGACGGGGAATGTGCACATAGGCATGAAAAAAGACCACGTTTATGCAGTTCCTTGCAGTGGATCAGTGGATTTGGCAGTGTTGGGTTGCATTTGTGACATTTCAAGGGTGTGTGTGTGTGTGTAAGGGGGAATTGCTGGTGAGTGATTTTCCTAGGGGCTGAGGGTGGTGGATGCTGACCAAGGTAGATGCCACCTCTTCAAAGCGGTCTAAATCACAGAGGATTTTTTAAATTATTAGATATTTAACATGGAACAATCTATTTAACATATATAATAACTATACCAGAGTAACTTATAAAACAATGGTAAAATAATTATCATAGCCAAAAAATAATTATCATAACCTTATCATAGCCACTACTCAGCTTAAGAAATAAAGTATGACCAATAATTGGAGTCCTGTGATAGCCTCATCTTCTCCATAGATACTACCTTCTGTTTTCTGCCCATTGATTCTTTACTTTTATTGCAGCTTATCTTTAAATGATCTATTGTTTAGTTTCTCTTGCTTTTGGAACATCATACACATGGAATCAAGCTAAGAATCTGCTTTCTGGTGGTCAATAGGGGTCACTAAGAAGTCCTTAGTGTTTGATAGCCTTAAGCCATCTGCAGTGGGATTCTAGAATTTGCTTTAGTGTGTGTGTGTGGGGTGGGGGTGGGGGTTGCACATAGTTTTGAGTCTGAGGCCTTTCTGCAAGCTAGCCCCCAAAATCTTTTTTTGGTTTTCATTTGTGGGAAATTCATTTATATTGAAGTGTATGGTTATAGTTCATTTATTGGTGTACAAAATTATACACTATGAATGTATCAGGAGCATACTAGTACATCATTGTTTATTTCCAGGGCATTCTTTCCTTTATTCCACTACTTTTATGCTTTATAAAATGCTAATGGGATGGTTCAAGAATTTATGTCCAGTAGGCTGTGAGTGTAACACCCTAAGACTGGGTCATAAAACCCATTCTTCTTTTGAGACATGGCAGTTTCCTTTTCAAAATCATTTTTGCTTTTTTTTTTTTGTTGTTTCTTGAGACAAGGTTTCTCCGTGTAGCCCATGTTGTCCTGGAACTCGATTTGTAGACCAGGATGGTCTTGAACTCAGGAATCTGCCTGCCTTTGCCTCCCAAGTGCTGGCATTAAAGGCGTACAGTACCACGCCCAGCTTACTTTTGCAAATTTAATTTCTAACAGTGAAATGTTATAGTTTTATTCCAAACCTGGCACCCTCTCCCAACTAAAAAAAAAAAAAAGAAGAGCAAAAAGGGAAAAGAGGGCTGGGGAGATGGCTCAGAGGTTAAAAGCACTGGCTGCTCTTCCAAAGTTCAATTCCCAGCAACCACCTGGTGGCACGCAACGGTCTAGAATGAGACCTGGATACATAGTAAAGGGAAAAGAAACAGTAACAGCCTGGCACGCAGAGGACTCTAGACAAGCTCTGAGTGATAGAGGCCTTATTGAGGCTGTGTGGATCCTAGAAGTATTTAGTGGTCTTACCCCTTGAAGATATTCAGGCTTTCACGGAGCCTTAGAGAAGATAGAAATTTTGGAGGGGCCCAGTGAATGTGGCGGTTATTTAAAATCCGTGGAGCCCCACCCCTATGTTGCTGGCTAGAAGTGACAATGACAATATTATTTTCCCTTACTCGCCACCACTTCATCTTCCCTCAGGAGCCCCGCAGTCTGAGCGCAGCATCTGCACCCTTGGCTGAGACGGGCACCCCCCACCGCTTGCGTCGGGCCGTGGCCCGAGGAGAGGCGGCAGGGGCGGTGCAGGAGCTAGCGCGGGCGCTGGCGCACCTGCTGGAGGCTGAGAGACAGGAACGTGCGCGCGCTGAGGCGCAGGAGGTGGAGGACCAGCAGGCGCGGGTCCTGGCGCAGCTGCTCCGGGCCTGGGGTTCCCCGCGCTCTTCGGAGCCGCCCTTGGCCCCAAACGACGACCCTGACGCTCCCGCTGCACAGCTTGCACGCGCTCTGCTCCGAGCTCGCCTAGACCCGGCTGCCCTCGCCGCCCAGCTTGTCCCCGCGCCTGCCACCGCGCTTCGACCAAGGCCCCCAGTGTACGACGATGGCCCCACCGGCCCAGATGTCGAGGACGCTGGCGATGAGACTCCTGATGTGGACCCGGAGCTGCTGAGGTGCCGGGGGCGGGGGGGCAGGGGGAGGTAGAACGAGGATGGCAGGACTTGCCCGAGCGAGACCTCCAAAGCGCTGCTCTAGAGCCTGAGAAGTGAAGTCTTGGGTACAGGGGACAGAAGCCCATAGACCCTGGATTGGTGGGATGGTGCAGGACTAGGACTCCCCGGGTGGATAGTTTTCTGCCAGGGGTGGCCTTGGGGAAGGGAGTTTCTGCAATGGAACGGGGAGACCTCTGACTTCATCCAAAAGTAGTGGTGAGCCCCGCAGGCCTTGAGTGGGAGTTGCAAGCAATATGGAGTTACAATGTTGCGTTGTCCGGATTCTAATCTACAGTGGTAACACTTGCTGCATCCTCACTGAATTCCGCTTCACCTTGCAGGTACTTGCTGGGACGGATCCTCACTGGCAGTTCGGAGCCAGAGGCTGCTTCTGCCCCGCGCCGCCTCCGCCGAGCCGCGGACCAGGATTTGGGTCCGGAGGTGCCTCCTGAGAGTGTGTTGGGGGCGCTGCTACGCGTCAAACGCCTGGAGAACCCCTTGCCCCAAGCGCCGGCACGCCGTCTCCTCCCTCCCTGAGCGGAGCTCCTCCCTCCCTGAGCGGAGAGCTGCAGCATCCTGCCAAGCCCTGGAACCCAGGAGTGCCCCAAACATCCTGACTTCCTGCCAGCACGGCTGCTTACCCCGGCAACCCCGACATTCCTATCCCCTGAGGCCTCAATAAATGCGATCTATAGCAGATGTTTGTTTGAGTGGTGTGTAGTTGGGTCCAGTGGATTGAGTGATAGCGCTAGGGGCTGTCTCTGTAGGAAGACAAAGTACCTATTTGGGTTCTGTACTGACATGGAATAAGTGCCTGCCTACGTGGTGCTTTTCTCACTGGCAAAGGCACCTACACAGACACTGGCACTGCAGTACTCTCCAGGTGCCTGGGCTACTCTGCTAGGCTTCACTGAAGTGGGATTCCCTGGAAGGCTCTTAGGTTACGTTCAGCACCTGTCAGGGGTCCACAGCACTAAAGGCTACTTGCCTACCAGGACCAGGCTTGTAAGGGCCCAAGGTGGACCACATCTGCTGCAGGTGGTCCAGACATCCAGCACAGCATCAACAACGCCAAGCACTGGCCACACAGGGTTTGAAATACTCAGACCTCGATATGTGCGAATGTTTGCACAAGTGTCACCTCATAATGTTTTTTTTTTTTCCTTTTTTGTTTGTTCTTCAAGACAGGGTTTCTGTGTAGCCTTGGCTGTCCTGGACTCACTTTGTACACCAGGCTGGCCTCAAACTCAGAGATCCAATGCCTCTGCCTCCCTGAGTGCTAGGATTAAAGGCGTGCACCACCATCCCCTTGTTCATATGGCTTTTCTTAACCTTCATTTCACTGTCTACTGTTGTTCAGCGATGGAGGGTTTTTTGTTATTTTGTTTGGGTTTTGTTTTTTTTTTTGAGACAAGGTTTCTCTCTCTAGCCTTGGAACTCCCTGTAGACTGGGCTGGACTGGAAAAGATCTTCCTGCCTGTGTCTCTTTGGGGATTAAAAGTGAGTGTAACCACACCTAGCCCTTTCTTTCTTTTTAATATTCTTACACCTGGCCCTTTCTTTGTATTTAATATTCTTAACTGCTAGGCCTTTAACTTTGTTTTGTCTTCTTGTTCAAAACAGAATCTCACTATGTAGCCTTGGATATTCTGGAACTCACTATGTAGACCAGACTGGTTTCAAACTCAAGAGATATGATTGCCTCTTCCTCCTGAGTGTTAGGATTACAGTTGTGTGCCACTAACATGCTCAGGTCTCCCACATTCCTTAAATGAAAAAAAACTCTCCTAACTCAAGCAACATTCTCCTATCCACATAATGAAAGCTGGGTGCAGTATACACACCTGTAATAGCAACGCCTGAGAGGAAGAGATGGAAAGATCAATCAGGGAGGAGTTCAGTCAGCCTGGGCTACATAGACTCTGTCTCAAAGCAAACAAAACTTGGCACGGTGGTACATACTTTTATTCCAGGGCTCAGAAGGCAGAGCCATGCAGATCTCTGGCTTCGTATTAAGAACCTGTCTAAAAGAAAAAAAAAAAAACAAACAAACAAACACAAAACAAAGAAAGAAAGGAAGGAAGAAAGAAACCGGGACCCAAGTGGCTTACATGCCTTTAGGGAGGCAGAGGCAGGTAGATCCTTTTGAGTTCAAGGCCAGTCTGGTCTACAAAGTGAGTCCAGGACAGCCAGGGAGGGCTCTGTTACAGACAGAAACTCTATTTCAAAAAGAAAAAAAAAGGCAGGTTGGGGGCAGCTTTGAGTCCTGAGAACATTTATTTTGCATAGAACTTTATAGAACACAACCAATGCTGGACACCCCATGTTACCACCTAACACTAAGGCAATTGTCATCTTGACATGACATGAGAGAAGGGTCAATTTGCTTGACTAAGATCTTCAGGCCACAGAGCAGCCACAGCTACACTTTGCTTTGTGGTGTCGGGTCTTCTCTCTGCTAGCCTCAGCTGTAGCCTCCTGGGTCTTCTTAATCTCATAGACAAGCAGAGTAAAGGCTTCCTTGACACCTTCCCCTGTCTTGGCTGAGGTCTTCACTAAGGGGACTCCCCACTTGTGAGCAGCAGCACATACATCTTCAGCATCGGTCACCAGGTCACACTTGTTGCCCACCAGTACCAGAGGCTGCTTGTGCGGAGAGCTACATGAAGACCATATTTGCTGCAGCTTATCCAGAGAAAAGGGGTCATCAAGAGCAAAGACACCCAGCACGCCATCCCCAGCTGCCAAGCACTGCTCACGCAGGGCCCGGTGAATATCCTGCCCAGCTGTGTCAAGCATATTCAGAATGTAGCCCCCATTATCCAGGGCCACTTCCTTCCAGTAGGAATCTTGGATAGTGGGATCATGGTCTTTCACGAAGCTGCTGTGGGCCATCTGGATGACGAGAGCACTTTTACCAACACCACTTGCACCCACCACCACCACCTTGTACTCAGGTAGCTGCCTGCCAGCATCTTTGCATTGTGCCCAAGCCTCATGGCTTTCCTCTGGGGATCTGCTGCATTGGTCGCTGGGGCTCAGGTCGAAATTGCTACAGTTTGTTGGCAATGCCATTCCCAACAGCTCAAGGAAGAAACTGCAGGTGCTGAGAGTGAGAACAGCAAGTCTGGCGAGCCTGGATAAAAGAAAGCAGAGCACCTGGTGTAATTGAATCAACCTAGTTAAGTACATACTATACAGTTTTCTCCTTATTTGGCAGTGGCATGAGACAAGGGTCTTAACATGAAGCTCTGACAAGCTTGGAATTTGTCTTACAGGTCAAGCTGACCTCAAAGTTTCAGCAATCTTCCTGCTTCTACTTTCCCAGTACTAGAATTACAGGTGGGAACCACCATGTCCAGCTACCCTCTTCTTTCTTTTAGAGATAGAAGGCAGAGTTTTTCTTTTAACAAGCCTGGGGATAAAACCCACAGCTTCTATCATTCAGCTACTCCTTCAAAATCAAGAAGGGATATTTTTTATACACACACACAATTTAAAAATTATATATATGTAAAACTTTTAAATTTCATTTATTTTGTACATGAGAGTGTTAGATTGGGGTTGATGGAGGCAACTCATCCCTTCCAGGGGTGGGGTTATGCATGTATGCCATAGCATTTTTGTCAAGTTAAGAGGAGAAGCTATGGGAGTAGGTTCTCTTCTACAATAATAAGGTAGGTTTGGTGGCAACTGCCTTTATCTCTGAGCCATCTTGCCTGCCCTGGGATTTTTTCAAGTACTCCTACTGGTATTAAGAAGCACTACACGGATCCAAGATGGCTGCCAGGAGAGGACACCATGTCTGAGGAGTAGGAAAGCAGAAACAACGCAGCGACCAGGAGACTGAACTCTGTGACCTAAAACGCCAGCATTGTGAGTGCCAGGTGAGCGGAACTCCTACGGTGAGAAAATCAAGTGGGAAAACCCTAGGGACACCCAGTTATTCCCCGAAAAATCTCTGGGTGACCGGCGGCGCACAGCTCTGACCTGAACGAGCAGCCGCGCTGGGCGCCCGCAGCCCCAATACCAGACTGGGTATACCAGACTGGGTCTCACAGCCTCTGGGCCAGACGGAGGACGAACCGGATACCGTTTTGACTGACCTGCACACTGCGGGTCCGCCAATAACCACCTCAGTCCCTGTGGGAGTCCACGAGCCAGTCAGAGAAAGACCCGGTGGGCACACACCAGGCACACACCAATCGCTTCCGCCGGAAACCACCTCAGTCCGTGTGTGTGTGTGTGTGTGTGTGTGTGTGTGTGTGTGTACACGAACCAGACTGAGAGGGCCTAGGAGACCGTTTTGACTGACCTGCACACTGTGGGGTGCACACTGCTCAGGCCCGCCAGCGACCACCTCAGTCTGTGTCTGTGTGTGTCCACAGGCCAGTCTGGAAAGGACCTGGGTTCTGCTTCTACCGGCAGGCATTCAGCAGGTGCACACCAATCGCATCCGCCGGAAACACCTCAGACTGAGAGGGCCTAGGAGACAGTTTTAACCAGGCTGCGCACGCAGGTCCGCCAGTGACCACCTCAGGCCCTGTGTGTGTACACGGGCCGCTCTGAGAAGGCCTTGGGCACCATTTCAGACAGGCCTGCATACAGCGGATGCACACTGCTCGGCAACGCCTGCAACAAATCTAGACCCACTGTGTGTGCCCCAAATATCATCTCAGACCGTGGTGCACAGCCTCTGGCCCTAAAGGGGGCACCAAGTCTCCAATCCAGGGGAGAGCCCTTAGCAGCAAGCCCAGGGCAGAGCACAGAGCCCCCAGCTGACATCTCAAAACGGGACACTCAACACCTAACACAGAGTGAGGACCATATAGTTGGTCACAAAGCAAGCCTCAGCAGATACAGGAAGATTGAAATAATCCCTTGTATCCTATCTGACCATCACGGTCTAAAGCTGGACCTCAACAACAACAGAAATAGCAAAAGGCCTGTACATACATGGAAACTGAACAACTTGCTACTCAAGGACAGCTTGGTTAGGGAAGAAATTAAGAAAGAAATTAAAGACTTCCTAGAATTCAATGATAATGAAAGCACAACATACCCAAACTTATGGGACACAATGAAGGGAGTGCTAAGAGGAAAGTTCATAGCACTAAGTGCCTTCAAGAAGAAATTTGAAACATCTCATACAAGCAACTTAATGGCCCAACTGAAAGCTCTAGAAAAAAAAAAGAAGCAGATACACCCAAGAGGAGCAGACAGCTGGAAATAATCAAACTCAGGGCTGAAATCAATCAATTAGAAACAAATAAAACTATTCAAAGAATCAATGAAACCAAAAGCTGGTTCTTTGAGAAAGCCAACAAGATAGACAAGCCCCTAGCCAAACTAACAAAAAGCCAGAGAGAAACGGTCCAAATCAGCAAAATCAGAAACGAA